>JAPDVU010000003.1:188873268-189616393 GCA_026230045.1 Corynorhinus townsendii
GCAATAACTGAACCTTAAAGAATGGAGATCTGTGAAGTATTAAACAAAAAATTCTCAAAGAAGTTCAGAAAACTACAACACACAGACAACTAAACAAAACTAGGAAAACAATACCTAAACAAATGAGAAGTTCAACAAAAATATAGAAAACATAAAAAAACAGCAATCATAGAGCTGAAAAATATAGCAACTGAACTGAAGAATTCAATAGAGAGCTTCAAAGGACTCTACAATACAGAAGAAAGAATCAGTGACCCAGATGATATGACATCTAAAACTGTAGTCAGATAAACAAAAGGAAAAGAGGATGAAAAAAGTAAAAAAGCCCTTTGGACTTAATGGACACAATCAAAAGAAATAATATTCATATTATCATAATTCCAGAGGAGAAGAGAAAGAAAAAAATGACAGAAGAGGAAGAAAAAGGGACAGAAAGTATATTTAAATCAATAATGGCTGAAAATTTACCAAACCGGGGAAAGAAATGGCTATCCAGATCTATAAGGGACAAAGAACCCCAAATAGGTTGAATCCAAATAGGGCTACACTGAGACATGTCATAATCAAATTGTCAAAAGTCAAAGATAAAGAAATAATTTTGAAAGCAGCAAGAGAAATTACATACAAGACAAATGAAAACATAATACAGAATACCAAAACTTATGGTATGCAGCAAAAGTAGTTCTAACAAGAACTTTCAAATGCCTACATAAACAACATAACTCTACACCTTACAGAACTAAGAAAAGAAAAACAAACTGAGCTCAAAGTTAGCAGAAGGAAGGAAATAAAATGTTTAGAGTAGGAATTAATGAAATAAAGTAGAAAAACACTAGTAGAAAAGGTTAACAAAATTAGAAGTTGTCTTTTTTGAAAAGGTAAACAAAATTGACAAACCCTTGGCTAGACTAATGAAGGAGAAAAAGAGAAGACACAAATCAATAAAATTATATAGTCATGCACTTCTTTACAACAGAGATACGTTCTGAGAAATGCCTTGTTAGGTAATTTTGGCATTGTATGAAACCAGAGAATATACTTACGCAAACCTAGATGGCATAGCCTACTACACATCTAGGCTATCAGGTAAAACATCATCATATATATGGCCCATCATTGACCAAAATGTCATTATATAGCACATGATTGTAAATAAAATAAGAACCTTATAACTAATACCATATAAATACAAAGGATCATAGGAAGTTACTATAAACAACTATACACCAACAAATGGGATAAGCTAGAAGAAATGGAAAAATTCCTAGAAATATAAAATATATAAAGACTGAATCAGAAGAACTAGAAAATCTGAACAGATGAATTGTCAGAAAGGATATTTAATCAGTAATAACAAAAAAACTCCCAACAATGAAAATCCCAGGACCAAAAGGCTTCAATGGTAAAATTTACCAAACATTTAAGGAAGAATTAGCATCAATCCTTCTAAAACTCTTACCCCCCCACCCCTCAAAAAAAATCAAACAGGAGGGATCACTCCTAAACTCATTTTATAAGGCCAGCATTACCCTGATACCAAAGCCAGAAAGCTACAAGAAAATAAAACTACAGGCCAATATCCCTGGTGAATATGATGCAAAATTGTTCAGTAAAACCAATTTGGCAGCACGTTAAAAAGATCATTCACCATGCCCACTCTCACCACTCTTATTCAATATAATACTGGAAATGATACCCAGTACTAGATGAAGAAATAAAAGGCATCAGAATTGAAAAAGAAAGAAAGAAAGGAGGAAGAAAGGAAGGGAGGGAGGGAGGGAGGGAGGGAGGGAGATTATTTCCTTTTGCAGATGACTTGATTTTATATATAGAAAATCCCAGACTATAATCCCCCAAAAACAGTTAGATATAATCAACAAATATAATAAAATTACAGAATAAAAACTTAACATACAAAAATCAAGTGTTTCTATATACTAACAATGAATTATCTGAAAAGAAATAAAGAAAACAATCCTGTTTACAATAGCATCAAAAGCCATAAAATACTTAGAAATAAATTTCACCAAGGAGGTGAAAAAAACTACACTGAAAACTACAAGACATTGATGAAAGAAATCAAAGAAGACACAAATAAGTGCAAAGGTCTTTAGAGTTCATGTGTTTGAAAAAAATGAATATTGTTAAAATGCCCATACTACCCAAATGACTTACGGATTCAATGCAGTCCCTATCAATATTCCGATAGCATTTTTTTTTTTTTTTACATAAAGAGAAAAACAACCCTAAAATTCATATGACTCTGAATAGCCAAAGCAATCTTGAGAAAGAATATCAAAGCTGGAGGCATCACACTTCTGATTTAAAACTATATTTCAAACTACAGTAATCAAAACAATATGGCACTGGCATAAAAATAAACACATAGACCAATGAAACAAAATCAAGAATCCAGAAATACACTCATGAATACAGGGTCAACTAATATTTGACAAAAGAGCCAAAAATTACTCAATGGATAAAATACATTCTATCCAATAAATGGTACGTATTGGTAAAAGCAGATATTTACATGCAAAAGAAAAAATGAAACCAAATCCCTATCTTACATCACTTACAAAAATTAAGTGGATTAAAGACATAAATATAATATCTAAAACTACAAAACTCCTAGAAGAAAGCATAGGGAAAAAAATATCCTTGCAATTATTGGTTTTGGCAATTATTTTTTTAATATGACATCAAAAGCAAAAGCAAAAAATGCAAAAAATAAACAAGTGGGGCTACATCAAACTAAAAAGCTTCTGTGTAATGAAATAAATAATCAACAAAATAAATCAACCTATGAAATGGGAGAAAATATTTATAGGCTATACATTTCATAGGCAGTTAATATCTAAAACTATAAGGAACTCATACAACTCAATGGCAAAAACAAATAATCCAATTAAAAAATGGGAAAAGAGCCTCCATAGACTTCCTTCCAAAGAAGATACTCAGATGGCTAACAAGTACAACATCATTAATCATCAAGAAAATGCAAATGCTATATCACATCCCACCAGGTAGGATGGCTATTACAAAAAGGTAAGAGATAAGTAATGATGAGGATGTGGAGGAAAGAGAATACTGCATTGCTGATGAGATTGTAAACGAGGACACCCACTATTGAAAACAATAGGGAAGTTCCTAAAAAACTTAGAAATAGAACTACCTTATGACTCAGCAATCACATTTCTAGGTATATATTCAAAGGAAATAAAGTCACAATTTTAAAGAAACATATCTACCCTCGTGTTCATTCCAGCATCACTTACAATAGCTAAGACCTGGAAACAGCCTAAATGTCCTGCAATAGATGAATGGATGGAGAAAAAAATAAAGTGGAATATTATTCAGCCATAAAAATGAAGCAAATCCTGCCATTTTTGATACCATGGATAAATCATGAGAGAATTATGCTAACTGAAATAAATCTGACAAAGAAGGACAAATGCTATATGAACTCACTTATATATGGAACCAAAAAACAAACAAACAAATAAATTCTGAATATGAGAGAAGGTTGGTAGTTGCCAGGGGCAGGATATAAGGGAAAGGAGATAAGTGAAGGTAATCAAAGGTTTTAAACTTCCATTTATAATGTGAATAAAGTATGAAATGTACAACATGGTGACTACAGTTAACACCACAGTATTGTATACTTGAAAGCTTAAAGGAGCAGATCTTAAAAATTCTCATCACACACACATAAAAAATGATAACTATGTAAGGTGATGGATGTGTTAACTAAATTTATCAAGGTGATCATTTCAAAATATATACATATATGAGATCATCACACTGTAGACCTTAAACTTATATAAAGTCTAATCATTCAACAGACACACGTGGCACATGGCCATTGTATTATACAGCACAGGTATAAACACTAAAAGATGGGTTTTGTGGGAAGGATAAGCAGATTTTTGCATATGGAATAATGTAAATAATTGTAGCCACAGAACAAATTATAGTATTTTAAATAGGACCACAAATATTTTGAAGCTTCTCCCATTAAGTACTGGAATCTATTTCCCCACTCCTTAAAACTAGGCTCATCTTTTGACTTGCTTTGACCAACGAGATGTAATAAAAGTGCTTTTATATGAATTCCACAGCCTAATCCTCAAAATTACTTTAGCTTTTTCTTCACAGTCTTAGAAAATATCTTTGCTGTTTAAGGAGGCCTGGAACTAACTGCAATCTGAAAGATGAGAGATTTCATAGATCATTGATCATAGGCAAGAGCCAACACTGAGACTCTAAACACGAGACTGAGGTCACTTTAGATGCCCCCACAAACATCACCAATGAAGACACCAGATGACTGCTGATGCACTAGCAAGCCCAGGTAAGACTAGTAAAACTGCCTAACTATCCCAGTTATCATTTGTCCTCTCTGCCCAGTTGATATTTTCCAAACAGCCTCTTTACTACCTATTGGCACTTCTATGGCAAAGACACATCTCTAAGGCTCCTACTTTCTAACATTCATTACGGAAAGAGGTATTCTATCTCTCTGTTCTCAGTCTTACATTCCAAAATTTAATAAGAAATGCTATCTAGTTCTCTAACTTTCCCTTTCCCTCCATAGTTTAGCACTCTTTGCTTATATGATGGTGGGATAGGCAGCTGCTTCTGCTCAACCACTTATTTTCCCTAATTTTTCCTGTCTCACAGCTACTCAGTGAGAGCCTTCCTTTGAGCAATGTCCAGATGGTGAGAATGGGGTTGGATTACAAGTTTAAAGTATACAAATGAGGGTGGAGGTGGCATGAGAAATAGATTGCTTGCACATTATTCTAACACATTCCTCTGTCCAGATAAATTGCAACTAGATGGTCAGTAAGCTAGCTTATAACTCTCATATGCATTGCCAAACTTTTCAGAATTGAATTCATGGTAAATACCAAATATGAGATTTTAACTTGTTAATTGAGCCAATAAATTCATTCAGATAGAATCCATGCCCTTTAAATGTTTGACTTTAGTCTCCTGAGAGGAAGGTTATACCTTCAATTCTTTTGAAGTCAATGAGCATAAATAGTTCTCTAAATAGTTACATAGACTACAATGCCTATTAGATAATCCTCTGCTCAGAAATGGAAAAGAGGATATGGGAGAGGAGGAGAGTTCCTATGTGCTTCATATCCATGAAAACACATTCTTAGTTCCTTTCTGGCTGTAAATAGACAATCATGCCCAGCAGGTATGAATCTGTAATTTTTTGATACTTTGATTAATTCAATGGAACAAAAACTATAGTCTATAATCTACTTCAATCAAAGAGCTTTTATAGCTCACTGATTTTCTAAAATATCCTCATAAATAGATTCTTTTACTGTTATTACAAGACTTTGATTGTTAGACATTGATATAGTAGATGTGGAAATTGGGGCAAGCCCTGGAATGTTGATCCAGCATGAAACATAAATCAGATATCATTCAGTATGTAAGTGATTAAATATATTAATTCTCTACCAATTTTTGAAGTTATAACATGATTAGAAGTTGGCAAGAGCTCAGAGTAATCTAAAGAGCAGCATTGTTCAAAGTCCAAATTATTAACTAGTTATCTTTTCAGACTCTTAATCAAAACTTTAAGGCAAGTTAAATCAACGCAGGACAGAGAGAACTACATAACCAGATACCCGGAGAAGAGAGAACATGGGGAGACAAAGAAAGAGCCCGCATATGAAAGAAAAGCAGGCATCACCAGAAAAGGAAGTAAATGGAATGGAGGCAAGCAACCTGTCAGAGAAAGAATTCAGAGAAATGGTCATAAGGTGGCTGAAAAGAATGGAAGACAAATTCGACAATATGTGTAAGAACCAAGAGGAAATGAAGAAGAACCAAGAAGAAATGAAAAATGACATCATTGCTGTAAAGAACTCAATAGAAAGCATCAAGAGTAGACTAGAAGAAGCAGAGGATCGCATCAGTGAGCTAGAAGACAAGATAGGAAAATTACCCAAGTAGAGCAGCTTCTAGGGAAAAAAAAATTAAAAAGCAGGAGGAGAGCCTAAGGGAACTTTGGGACAACACAAAACAAAACAACATCCGCATAATACGGGTTCCAGAAGCAGAGGAAACTGAGCAATGAATTGAAAACCTGTTTGAAGAAATGATGACAGAAAACTTTCCTGATATAGGGAAGAAAAAAACCACAAAATCCAAGAAGCTCACAGAGTCCCAAGCAAAATGAACACCAAAAGACTGACACCAAGGCACATTATAATTAAATTGGCAAACACCAACAACAAAGTAAGAATCTTAAAAGCGGCCTGAGAGAGACAGAAAGTTACTTACAAAGGATCCCCCATCATACTAGCGACTGATTCTCAACAGAAACTCATCAGGCCAGAAGGAAATGGAATGAAATATACAAAGACATGCAAAGGAAGGGTCTGAATCCAAGAATACTGTACCCAGCAAGGCTATCAATCAAAATTGAAGGTGAAATCAGGAGCTTCACAGACAAAAAAATGACTAAGGAAATTTATTTCTACAAAACCAGCAATGCAAGAAATGCTAAAGGGTCTGCTGTAAAAAAAAAAAGAAAGAAAGAAAGAAATAGAAAGCGAAGAAGGAACACGGGTAAAGAATAAAAATGGCGACAAATAAGTACCTATCAATAATAATTTTAAATGTAAATGGATTAAATGCTCCTATCAAATGACAGGGTAATAGATTGGATAAGAAAACACGACCCATATATCTGCTATCTACAAGAAACCTACCTCAGAAAAAAAGATGCACACAGACTGAGGGTGAAGGGATGGAAAAAAGTTTTTCAGACGAATGGAAATGAAAATAAAACTGGGGTAGCAATACTTATATCTGAAAAATTAGATCTCAAAGTGAAGGACATATCAAGAGATAAGGAAGGCCACTTCATAATACTAAAGGGAGGAATCCAACAAGAAGAAATAACTCTGGTAAACATATACACACCCAATATAGGAGCACCCAAATACATGAAAAAACTCCTGGAAGATATCAAGGGAGAGATTGACAGCAATACAATCATAGTAGGAGACTTTAATACCCCACTATCACCATTGGACAAATCCTCAAAACAAAAAAATCAGCAAAGAAATATCAATTCTAAATGACTCACTAGACCAGATGGAATTAATTGACATCTTCCGAACATTTCACCCCAAAGCCACAGAATATACATTCTTCTCAAGTGCACATGGGTCATTTTCAAAGATAGACCATACGCTGGGTCATAGGCCAAGTGTCTTCAAATTCAAGAAGACAGAAATCATATCAAGCATCTTCTCAGATCACAGTGGCATAAAACTGAAAATCAACTACAATAAAAACAATCCCAAAAAATCAAACACATGGAGACTAAACTGCATGCTATTAAACAATGACTGGGTTACCAGAGAGATCAAGGAAGAAATAAAAAACATCATGGCAACAAATGACAATGAAAACACAACAATCCAAAATCTATGGGACACAGCGAAAGTAGTCTTGAGAGGGAAGTTCATAGCTCTACAAGCCTACTGCAAAAAACAAGAAACAATGATAATAAATTACCTAACCCTACAACTCAAAGAGTTAGAAAGAGAGCAACAAGAAAAGCCCAGTGTAAGCAAAAGGAAGGATATAATAAAGATCGGAGCAGAGATAAATGGCATTGAGACCAAAAAAATAATACAAAAGATCAACAAACCCAAGTGCTGGTTCTTTGAAAGGATAAACAAGATTGATGAACCTCTAGCCAGGCTCACCAAGAAGCAGAGATAGGACCCAAATAAACAAAATCAGAAATGAAAGAGGTGAAATAACAATAGACCCCACCGAAATACAAAGGATTGTTAGAAAATACTATGAACAACTCTATTCCAACAAACTGGACAACCTGGAGGAAATGGACATATTCCTAGGAAAATATGACCTTCCAAAACTCAATCAGGAAGAATCTAAACATCTCAATAGGCCAATAACTATGGAAGAAATTGAAGCAGTCCTCAAAAAGCTTCCAGCAAACATAAGCCCAGGGCCAGACGGCTTCACAGGGGAATTTTACCAAACATTCAAGGAAGAACTAAAACCTATCCTCCTCAGAATATTCCAAAAAATTCAAGAGGAAGGCACACTTCCAAGCTCCTTCTATGAATCCAGCATCACCCTAATACTAAAACCAGAGAAAGACAACACAATGAAAGAGCATTACAGGCCAATATCCCTCATGAACATAGATGCCAAAATCCTCAACAAAATTCTACCAAATAGGATCCAGCAATATATCAGAAAGATCACACACCATGACCAAGTAGGATTTATCCCAGGAATGCAAGGATGATACAATATCCGCAAATCAATAAACGTGATACCTCACATAAACAAATTGAGAGATAAAAATCACATAGTCATTTCAATTGATGCAGAAAAGCATTTGAAAAAATCCAACACTCTTTCTTGTTAAAAATTCTCAACAAGGTGGGAATAGAAGGATCATACCTCAACATAATAAAAGCTATATATGATAAATCCACAGCTAACATCATACTCAATGGCCAAAACCTAAAACCATTTCCCCTAAGAACAGGAACAAGACAGGGATGCCCACTCTTACCACTCCTGTTTGACATAGTACTGGGAGTATTAGCCATTGCAATTAGACAAGAAGAAGAAATAAAAGGCATCCAAATTGGAAAAGAAGAAGTAAAGCTGTCCTTATTTGCAGATGACATGATACTGTACATAGAAAACTCTAAAGACTCCATCAAAAAACTAATAGACTTAATAAATGAATTCAGCAATGTAGCAGGATACAAAATGAATGCCAAGAAATCTATGGCATTTCTATACACCAATAGTGAACGTACAAAAAAGAGAGACTAAAAAAGCTATCCCATTTACCATCACACCAAAAAAATTAAGATACCTAGGAATAAACTTAACTAAAGAGGTAAAAGACCTATATGCAAAAAACTACAGGACACTGAAAAAAGAGATAGAGGAATATATAAACAGATGGAAGAACATACAGTGCTCACGGATTGGTAGAATCAACATCATCAAAATGTCCATTCTACCCAAAGCAATCTATAGATTCAATGCACTCCCCATTAAAACACTAATGACACATTTCATAGACCTAGAAAGAACTCTCCAAAAATTCATCTGGAATAAAAAAAGACCATAAATAGCCGAAACAATCCTGAGAAAGAAGAACAAAGTAGGTGGGATCTCAATACCAGATTTCAAGCTGTATTACAAAGCCACTGTTCTCAAAACAGCCTGATACTGACACAAGAACAGACATATAGACCAATAGAATAGAATAGAGAATCCAGATATTGACCCAAATCACTATGTACAACTAATATTTGACAAAGGAGGCATGATACAATGGAGTCAAGACAGTCTCTTCAATAAATGGTGTTGGGAAAATTGGACAGATACATGCAAAAAAATGAAACTAGACCACCAACTTACACCATACACAAAAATAAACTCAAAATGGATACAGGACTTAAACATAAGATGGGAAACCATAAAAATACTAGAGGAATCCACAGGCAGCAAAATCTCAGACATATGCCACAGCAATTTCTTCACCGATACTGCTCCTAGGGCAATGGAAGCTAAAGAGAAAATAAACAAATGGGACTACATCAAAATAAAAAGCTTTTTCACAGCAGAAAAAAACCATCAACAAAACAATAAGAAAGCCCACTGTATGGGAGAACATATTTGCAAATGTTATCACTGATAAGGTTTTAATCTCCAACATCTACAGGCAACTTATACAACTTAATAAAAGGAAGATAAATGATCCAATAAAAAAATAGGCAACGGACCTAAATAGAATTTTTTCAAAAGAAGACAGAAGGAAGGCCAAGAGACACATGAAAACATGCTCAAAGTCACTAATTATCCGAGAGATGCAAATCAAAATGACAATGCGGTATCATCTCACACCTGTCAGAATAGCAATCATCAACAAATCAACACAGGACAAGTGCTGGCGAGGATGAGGAGAAAAAGAAACCCTCGTGCATTGCTGATGGGAATGCAGACTGGTGCAGCCACTGTGGAGAACAGTATGGAATTTCCTCATAAAACTAAAAATGGAGCTCCCATTTGACCCAGTGATCCCACTTCTAGGAATATAACCCAAGAAACTAGAAACACCAATCAGAAAGGATATATGCACCCCTAGGTTCATAGCAGCACAATTCACCATAGCTAAGATTTGGAAACAGCCTAAGTGCCCCATCAGCAGATGAGTGGATTAGAAAACTATGGTGTAACTACACAATGGAATACTACGCTGCTATAAAAAAGGAGGAATTCTTACAATTTGCAGCAGCATGGATGTACCTGGAGAGCATTTTGTTAAGTGAAATAAGCCAGGCAATGAAAGAAAAATACCACATGATCTCACTCATTTATGGAAAATAAAGAACATTATAACCTGATGAATAAAAAGATAGATACAGAGGCAGTAAAGCACCAAACAGTGTCAAATTACAGTGGGAAAGCAGGGGAGTGCTGGGGAGGGAGGGAAATAGATCAACCAAAGAACTTGTATGCATGCATATAAGCACACCAATGGACACAAGACACTGGGGAGGTGGGATGAGGGCATGGGACAGGGGGTAGGGGAGGCTGGGGAAAGGCCAATGGGGGGAAAAAAAGAGATATATGTACTACTATATGTAATGCTTTAATCAATAAAAAAAAAGAAAAAATCTTTAAGGCAAATAATACAATGTTTTTGGCAATTTTATAAAATAAATTTATGACGTTTTTTATAAATATATAACATATTTTTGGCAATTTTATAACATATATATATATATACACACATATATATATACACATAACATGTATGTCAAAGTTCACAAAATTAGGAAAACCTGCTATGTAATTCTAGAAAGACAAAAAGTAGAATGTCATTGAAAAGTATGGGACACACTTAGAAGGTTCCAATAAAAATTGTGAATAAACCTTTATGATTCTGGAGACCTAATTTCAAAGTCTAATTAACTATTTTAGATCATTAACTTCATTTAGTAAATTACTATTAGCAAAAAAGTAATAATTCAGGTGTATGAGCATCTAATAACAAAGTATGCATTGCAAATGACACTGTTTCTAAGAAAAAATGCCTCCTAAGAGGAGGAAATGAAAACAATCCTTAGCGTAAATTTCATTTGTTGCATTTGTCTCCTCACTCAGTTAATTTTTCCTTTGTGCATGCAGATATTTAATTTCATCAAATCAGATCAGTTTCCCCAGTATACTAGTACTAGATTTTGGTTTCAAATAATACTGGATTTCATGGAACCAATGACTATAAATGGGCACAATAAAGCAACAGGACTTCTCAGAGAAACACTAAAATAAAATGTAAGTTACAAATACAATTATTTTGCTTTTGCATATCAAATCATTTCCTCAATCCAGATTGTTATTCCAAAACTTCTGATTAAAATTTATTATATTAGTTATTTTGTTGAAAATATTTATTGAGCTTCTCTTTGGGCCAAAATCACTCCCTAATAATAAACATAACAGTTCTAAAAAGTGGAGTTCCAGTTTCTTGAGACAGATAACATGCTTCTTGAAGGATTAACTTAAATCCAAAGAAAACACAAATATATAAATGCAGAGATTTTCATTGCATGTAAATTAAGAAGAGCACTTTGGAGGCTTGGTACAGAAAAAAACAAAACAGGTTAAGAAATATCCTTTCAATTGGAAAGAATAATAGCCATTCAAAAACTACTAATGGTCATTTAAACACAAGTATTATATGATATCTATTTGACCATAGTCATTGGAATGTTTTTAAAAATTGGGAATTTTTGTGATGAGAACTTTAATATCTATTCTCTTTGCAAGCTCAATTAAAAATTTTTTTTAAAAGTTAAAAAATTGGGAAATTAAAAAACACAATATGTAAACATTTTAATGCATTTACAGGGGTGGGAAAAAGTAGGTTTACAGTTGTTTATATGGAAACATGTATAATACAAGAATAAATAATAATACAAGAATAAACTGTGTATTTCGTGTACCCACCACTATGAGCATACTTTTGCCTCCCTGTATGTATTTCCCCTCTGACTCAAAGCTGGCTGAATTGCTGCCCTAGCTCTTGTATATCCCTGCATTTACAAAATGCCTTCACGCTGAATGTCCTTGGTTCAGAATCTCATGTATGAAGTCAATGAAGTTACTCAACCTGTGGTCAGGATGCCAATTCACTTCATATTCTCAGGAACCTTATCTGTTACAAAATCATTCTCCAACATCTTCAACACTTTTATTTACCCAGACAGGCTGGCACCCTTAATCATCCTGTGAGGAGCAGGGGCTCCATAGGAAGAGCACTGGCTGTGTTCCCAAGGCATCGGCAATGTCTCCAGGATCTACTTCTTACAGTCCACTTTAATGCCTTTCAGGGCAGCTTTATTTACTCTGTTTTTATCCTATTGCCTTGAGTCAGGAGTCTCCTTTCAGGTTCATTAAAATTGAAATCCTGCCTGCCTTTGATTTTTTTCTCCCCCTCTCAGGAGACTCACCTTTGTTCTAAAGCTCAGAAGCCAGGCCTGTCCATCCCTCACCGAGCTGGCTACTTCCTGATTAAGACACACCACATGGCCTGGTCTTATTGGTCCTTATTTATCCACATATGGCATCAGCCCAAACTGAATCTTTTCTTACAGTTTTTAAACACACTCATGTCTGCCCTTTCAAAAAAGAAAAAATTCCCATTACTTATCCCAAATCCTTCAGTAGTCTCAATTCCTCTCTCTCCTTCAGCTTTTGATTAGGTTCCTTGAAAATGTAGTCTACCCTCATTCTCTTACTTCTTACCTCGCATCTTCCAGACTACTGGCTTCTGTTCCCAGTAGCACATTGAACTTGCTCCTGCTACAAATGCCATCAGCCTAATCACTAACGTCAATGGATGCTCTTCTGATTTTATTTTAATTCATCTCCTTGTAGCCTGAGCATCTATAAATGTTCCTTCTTTCTCAGATATCTCTCCTATAATATGTGTGGCACTTCTTATGACTTCCTGGGGCGGGGGATAGATAAAATGGTCTCAAATATGCAAAAAGCATGAAAAAGTATACATATGAATCTTCATATGAATTATAATATCTATCTTCTTAGTTGTACCCAGTATTAAGTACAAGCAGCACAAAACTGTACATACATGCTGTATGTGGTGTTCAACATCTCCTTGCTCAACTTTACTGGAGGGGTGCTGACTGAGGGGGCCAAGAGTTATCCTAAATTGGTTGTAATTCTTGAGGGCGCAGAAGATGGTCTGGAGCCTAATTCAGATTTACAGCTTTTACCAGATAAGTTGTGCCAAAGCTTCTCTACCTGGGAGGTCACCTCTGCAGAGCTGAGGTTCTTCTTTAGCTGAGGCACGAATGGTTCCCCAAATTTTCCTAGGGGAAAATTAAGGGGTGGGGGAAATGGGAAAAGTGAGACAGATTCAAGATTTTGTTTCCAGAGGAGTTTTCAGAGTGTTGTTGAGACCCAGGGGTAAAAGCTGGCTGGGTGAGGAGGTCTTTCTAACAATACAATGCCCTGCCCCTAGGACATTATAGTGAAAGAGTCAGAACCTTCTCATAGAAGTTTCTTTCACTTCAACAAATAATCACTGACTGTCCACTATGAGCCAAGCATTCTGTTGTGTGATGAGAACACAGGGATAAGGAAGGCATTGGTTCTGTCCTCAAGGAGTAGCAACCCAGTGAATAGCCACTTTCATCAGGTGAGCCTCAGAGAACCGCCATAAAACACCAGGAATCCTTATCAGGTAGGCTCTCCCCTTCCTCTTCTGCTGTATTCACCAACCCCCGTAGGCGGAATCCCACTCTTCAGCCCTCTTACCATCCTATTTATACCTGCACTTCTGAACTCCCATAATGACACCCTGAATCAAGATTTTACTACTCTCTTCAGTTTGTCAAAGGAATCTCCAGTGAATTTATTATATGGACTATCAATGTATCTCCTGCGTTACTCTTTGAGATACACTGCTTCAGTTGGATAAAACATTGGCAGGGTCTTTTGGCTCATCCCATGTTATCCACATTCTGTTCCTTTTGTAAGTATTCCTGCTGTGTTGGGATTTTAGTTGTTGAGAGGACGACCAGATTGAATCAAAACAATTATGCAATAATGTGCATGCCAAGGTTTCCTGGCACCACCTACCAGAAATTCTGCAGTGTTAAAGTGTATTGCCCAAATATTTTATTTACATTCAACTTGTCCCAAGGTATTGCTAAGAATAGGAATAAATATATAGTGTGTTTGTTCAGAGTATTAAGCCACATAGCCAAATTTGGACTGGTTAATGTTGTATCTCCCTCATGAATAGAGAATATGGAATTAAAAAATTACTAGCATGGAGGACAGAATGACTCAGAAACCTAAGAATAGCCAAATCATGTGGAAAGACCCAAAGGCTGCTTTGCAATGAACTGCATCGGCCTGACTCACAAAACCAACAAATAGTATTATTTCGATCTATGCAAAATAGCATTTCAACAGCAATTTATCTGTATATTTAATTCTGCCTTGAGTTAGTGTGGGTTTGCCCTCGTAGTGAGACAATTCATAGGTTCAAAGGTGTACTTATAGCTCAAAAAAAAATAAAGTTAACCTGGTTTGTTTTGTTTCTATCATATCATAAATTAATAACTTGGGCTGTTTGACAATGTTTTATGAATAGATTTGACAATACACTCTGGTTGAACCACATGTTCTTCAAAGGTCTAGGTGATACTAACCACTAAAGCGTTGTGGAAGGAAGATTATATGAGAGCCTCTGGCATTGTGGGAGGTCCAGTGCTGCCCTAGGTAAGCTCCTCATCTAGGATTCTGGGAATAATCAGACCCTCTAAATGGAGCATTTCTTCTGCTTCGGTATTATGAGCCACCTTATTGGGATCTAATTGGGAACAGAACTGCAAATACTCTCAGAGGACACACTCTTTACTACTCTCATCACCACATTCATCACTGATAAACCATCATGGAAAAACCTTAAGACAAGGTCACTAGAAGCAAATATCACTCCACAGCAGCCACCTTTTTGTCAGCCATCCTCATCCCCATCAGAATGACCCTCTGGAATTCCCACACTTGCATCAGCAAACAAGCCTATGTCCTGAATCTCTTCCATGAAAGTCTTTGCAACTCCTTGACTGAATGAAAACCTGAGTCTCATCATGGGCTCATCTTCCCTGCAGCCCTTTCGGTTGAAGGTTGTTGCTGTTGTTTTTTCTCACAAGTAGGATTGGTAGCTTCACCATCCACCATCCCCATTTCCACATGATTTCGTCTGTATAGCCCCTGCTTCTTTTGGTTTCATGCCATTTGGAGAAAACACTCCATCCCCTTTGTTCCTGCTAGTATGACTTGGGAGTCATCTCTAATTCTTCTTCCTCTTGTTATATGCCACCACTTAATACATTAAAAAGTTTCCTCCTTCCACCAAAATATTTTTTTAATTGTCAGTTTCTTTTCTTTTTTTTTAATTAATTTCTTTATTGATTAAGGTATCACATATTTGTCTTCATCCCCCCATTCCCATCCCAGACCCCCTCCCCATGCATGCTCCCACCCCCCTGTTGTCTGTGAGCACTGGTTAGGCTTATATGCATGCATACAAGTCCTTTGGTTGATCTCACCCCCTTACCCCCACTCTCTCCTACTTCCCTCTGAGGTTTGACAGTCTGATCGATGCTTCCCTGTCTCCGGGTCTGTTTTTGTTGTTCATCATTTCCCCTAGATGAGTGAGATCATGTGATACTAGAAATAGTATCAGCAAAATATTTCTTAATCCATGCAGTTCACATTTTCACTGCCATCGGCCTAGTCTAAGACACCATCATCCCTTTTCTAGATTTTTCAACTGAGGTGCCTGTTCAGAAGAAGGTTTCATGAAAAAAAAAAAAAAAAGCAGAAAAAGTTTTCATGGACCTGTGTTTTATTTAAAACTCTCCTGTTGTAATCTTGAAATTTTAACTGATTTTTTATCAAGTGGTTCACATTTTCATTTTATACTGGGTCTCCTATTTCTATTTATAGACTCACCCCTTTTTACTCACTCCACACCAAAAATGTCAGGGCATTATTTTTACTATGTAAATCATGACACTCCCTGTTTAAAACACATCGATGGCTTTCCACTGCATTATAGTCCTCAGTCATATCATGGTCTGCAAAGACCTACCTGATTGGGTTGCAGGCCTCCCTTTCCCACTGCATCACTCTCACTCACAGAAGTTTCAGGCACACTGGCATCTTTCACTTTCTTTTACACAGGGGTTTCTTTCCTGCCTCAGGTCCTTTGCACAGGCTGTTTGCTCTCTCTGAAACACTCTTTCCAGCGCTACATCCTTCTCATTACTCAAGACTGAGCTTAAATAGCATTTTATATTGTCAGGATGTGCTAATTGCCGTAACAAATCCAAATCCTATATGCCTCAGTCATGATACAGTCTAATCATCTGGTGTTTGGTTTCCAAAATTTAGTCTTCCAACTGAGGATTCAGGGACCTGCCCTTTTCAGTATAGTGGCTACATCATTTTCTAAGGCCTCAGATTCCATCACCGGATCTGCTGCATCTGGCAGAGAGATGAAGGAAGCATATGTAAAGCATGTTAGTAAAGATTTGGCACAGGCCTTAAAGAGGAGTTTGCCAATTTTTCCCACATTCCCTTGATCCCATTTAAAGAGAAAGAGCAGTGATCAAAACAGATTAATTTCTTGTTCTCCAGGAGCTTATATTCTAGGTTTTGTTATGGTGGTAAAAATTTAAATATAAATTTTGTTAGGTGGTTATAAATACTAAGAAAAATAAATTAAAGTAAGAGAATATAAAATGACATGGGTGGAGAGTAGTTATTATATAAATTGGAAGGAGGGAACTCTGTCCTAAATGAAAGAAGAAAATGGGCCATTTTACCATCTGCAGAAAGGAGAAACACAGAACAGCAAGTGGAATGAACCTGAGTAAGGAATGTGCTCAGTGGAGACCAGTTGGCTGAATGTAAGTGGGGGCAATAACAAGAAGGACTGTGTACTGTCTTATGGATTTTGCATTTTATTCTGGGAGACATAGGAAGCCAATGTTGAAATTTGTGAGGGAAATGGCATGATCTATTATTTTTAAAAGATACCTCCAGCTGTTTTGTGCACAAAGAATTGGAAAGTAAGGGGTTAAAGGTGAGCGGCACAGGTAAATGGTAGAGATGAGATGGTGGTGGCTAAAAGGAAAAGTACCAGGGAAGGTGTTGAGAAGTGATCAGATTTGGGGTGTACTTAGGTTAAACCAGCGGATTTACTGATGAATTGGAAATGGTGTGCAAGAGAAATGTATTTGCTATTCTTTTAATTAATTTTTTGTTTTAATTACAGCTTATATTCAACATTATTTTGTACTAGGGGTCCAGTGCACAAATTCGTGAACCTTGAAAGGAACTCTGGGCTGCGAGGCTATGGTAGGCACAGGGACTGGTCTCGGCCCATCCTCCGCGTCCCCACCTGGCCCCTCCCGCCACAGCCCCTGGTCCTCTCTCTGCCGGCAATCCCGCTCCCACCACCACCGCCCCACGTGCTGACTGATGGCATCAGCCTCATTTGCACCTGCTGATGGCTCGGAGCAATTGGGGCCAGCAACAGCAACAGGTGTAAGCGGCAGCTGCTGCCTCAGTGCCCCTCAGGAGCAGGGAGAGGTGAAGCCCTTAGGGGCGATCAGGGCTGGCAGCCTCCGCTCGTACCTGCTGATGGCACAGAGCGATCAGGACCAGTGCTAGGCACCAGCAGCGGGTGCGAAGGGTGGCTCTGACACCAGCAGCGGGTGTGAGCAGAGTTGTCACCAGCGGCAGGTGTGAGTACCAGGTGGGACTGTGGCATGTGAGAGCAAAGAATTTTCAGTAACCACCAGAGGCTCGCCCCAATGACAGCTACCAGTGCCCCACCTTGGTCTGGTGCCCCTGTTCACCTGCTTCATCATCCCACCGCAGCCACCACACACCATGTTCTGCGCTCTGCCACCTGCTGCCAACACTCACCATGTTCTGTGCATGCCCCCTGGTGGTCAGCACATGTCATAGCAACTGGTTGTTTGGTTGTTCAATTGTTCTGCCATTTGGTCTATTTGCATATTAGGGTTTTATATATATAGAGGCCCAGACCATGAAATTTGTGCATGGGGGTCGGAGGGGTGTGTACCTCAGCCCAGCCTGCACCCTCTTCAACCTGGGACTCCACAGGAATGTCTGACTGCCCCTTAAAGCCTGATCCCTATCAGGCCTAAACGGGCAGTCAGACATCCCTCTCACAATCCAGGACTGCTGGCTCCCAACCACTCGCCCGCCTGCCTGCCTGCCTGATTGCCCCTAACTGCTTCTGCCTGCCAGCCTGATCACCCCCTAACCACTCTCCTGCCAGCCTGATCACCCCCTAACCACTCTCCTGCCAGCCTGATTGACCCTAACTGTCCTCCCCTGCCAGCCTGGTCACCCCTAACTGTCGTCCCCTGCAGGCCTGGTTCCCCCCAACTGCCCTCCTCTGCAGGCCTGGGTCCCCCCGCCCCAACTGTTCTTCCCTACAGGCCTGGTTCCCCCCCAACTATCCTCCTCTACAGGCCTGGTTGCCCTTAACTGTCCTCCCCTGCAGGCCTGGTACCCCCAACTGTCCTCCCCTGCAGGCCTGGTACCCCCAACTGTTCTCCCCTGCAGGCCTGGTCCCTCCCAATTGCCCTTCCCTTCTGGCCTTATCACCCACAACTGCCTTCCCCTGCCAGCCATCTTGTGGTGGCCATCTTGTGTCCACTTGTGGGTGGCCATCTTTGACCACATGGAGTGGCCATCTTGTGTGGTTGAGTGACGGTCAATTTGCATATTACTCTTTTATTAGATAGGATTAGTTTTAGGTGTACAGCATACTGGTTGGATAATCATATACTTTACAAAGTGTTTCCTTTGATATTTCAGTACCCACCTAACACCATACAGTTATTAGAATATTATTAACAAAAAGAGAGAAATGGCCCTGGGAAGCAAGTGGACATATTGCAGAGTTTTATGGGTGTTTTTATATATATATATATATTTTTTTATTGATTTCAGAGAGGAAGGAAAAGATGAGAGAGAGAGAGAAACATCAATGATGAGAGAGAATCATTGATCGGCTGCCTCCTGCACACCCCTCCCCACCCCCACTGGGGATTGAGCCCGCAACCGGGCATGTGCCCTTGACCAGAATCAAACTCAGGATCCTTCAGTCCACAGGCCAATGCTCTATCCACTGAGCCAAACCAGCCAGGGCCAGAGTTTTATGTTTTGGTACATTTTCCTGTTCTGAGCATAGAGCAAGAAGCTGGGGATTTAGTGGGTGCCACTGCTAAGAGATAGGTGAACCATCAGAACTTTTGACCATCCTTTTGGGCTAGAGAGACATAAACTACAGACTTGAGGAGAGAGGCTTCCAGTGAGAAAGAAGGGGCAGAGAGCAACACCTACACTCTGCTGGTTTGTCCTTCATGACTTGAATTGATTTCTGCAGCTATGTGAGGAAAGGAGTCTAAGAAGACAAGCTAAATATCTTTGAAAAAAAGATAGAGTACTTGGCAGTCTCACTATACTAGGAGACAGGGATTTGAGTTCTGGACACACCGGGAGATAGGCACCCAGGTGAGCATTCTGGGCTCTCAATCAGAATCTCATGGGAACTGCACCATGGAAATAGAGGTGAAAGAGATCTAGAAAGTTGTAAAAAAAGCTTCAATCCAGCCTATAACTTATTTCTGATTGGACTGAGGGGATGGGTTCCCACTCTTTCTATGGATCTTGATGAGTTTTTATAAATTAACTTTATTAAGGTTTAATTTGCATATAGCAAAATATATCCATTTTACACGTACAGTTTGAAGAGTTTTGACAAATGAATACACTCATGTTATTGCCGCCACAATTAAGGTACAGGATATTTCCACTCTACTAAACAGCTAATCTCTCATGGCCCCATTAGTCAATCCTCTTCTTTTTGTTAATCCTCACTGGAGGATATTTCTTTCCTTTGATCTTTAGAGAATGTGGACAGGAGGGAGGAAGAGGGAGAGAGCACAAGAAACATAGATGTGAGAGAGACACATCCATTGGTTGCCTCATGCATGTGCTCTGACTGGGGTGGTGATCAAACCTACAACTCAAGTACATGCCCCAACCAAGAATTGAACTCCCAACCTTTGGTGCTCCGGTAGATGTTCTAACCACTTAGCAACATAGGTATAATCCTCTCCTTAATCCTAGGCAACCACTGACATGCTTTCTGTTTATTATCCTATATAATAAGAGAGGAATATGCTAATTATCTGTTATGCCCTGAGGCATAACGACACGACAGCATAATGACCTTATCACAGATATAAAAGGAAGGTGGGGGAGTGAACTACAAGTGGGCAGCAGAGAGCTACAGGAGGGGGCAGGGCAGCAAGCTATGAGGGAGCAGGGGGAGCTACAGGAGGGTGGCAGCGACCTACTGGTGCGGACGGATTCGTGTTTAAGGCTACTAGTATAGTATAGTCTCGTGAATAGAAGGAAATCTATGGAGCCAGACTACCTTGGTTCAAAAATGGAGATCATAATAGTAACTTCCTGTTAGAGTTGTTATGAGACAAATTAACACCTACTAATAAAGTACTTATAACTGTTCCTAGCACATAGTAGTGCCGTATAATCATTAGCTGAGTTCCTAGAGAAAAGAGCTACCACTCTTCACAGAAACTCTGTTTAGAGACCTATTGTTAGATGAAGAAGGCATGATGATGGGATGGACCACTACTTACTCTGTGTATTATTTGCCATTCACAATTGAACAGAAAATATATTTATGAAAGCAACTTCAAATTATTAAGCATATTAGAAAATTCAACTGTAGGTTTAATGATATAATTTCATTTCCTTTACAAAGGCAAGAATGTGTATCTTTTGAAGAATCAGGACAATTAAGAGAACACATTTATTATGAAAAGAGGAAAAATAGTTTGCGTCATTTAACACATTTGGTAAGAAATAAAACCTCTATTAGTTTTAGTAATATGGTACCTGTTAAGCAATAATAACAATAATATTATCGACTTCCAATTCTTATGGTCCATGCTCATTATCAAATAAGAAGCATCATTAATATAAGGTGCTCTTAAATATCTTCACATTTATGCCCTGGATAAGTGAATTAAATAATTCAAGGAGACAAAAATTCCAACTCATTTCTTCTGAGTAGAAACTACTCAGTGAAAAGGCATTTCAAAATCAAATGCATATCTAGAATAAAATCAAATAATCAAATATAAATGATGAATTTTTTTACAAAAGAAAATAAAATGTTTCGTGGCTTATTTTGCTTTAAAGTGATTTTTTTTCTCTAACAACTGCAGTTCCACTTACAATTAATTCTATAAATTATGTTTAAATGGTGTACATAAATATCTTCTGACAGTTTTATATTTAACTTCCATGGTTCAGAAAAAGAATCTTAATTCATAATCAAGATAACCTAGAAACCAAATTAAAATCTTGATATAAGTAGGAGAAAATATGTAATTAGTATGGCATATAAAGTATCAACAACAACAGATTATGGTTTTAACTGAATATTTCTATCTGAAAGTTGTTTTTTGAAGATATCTATCAATGCCAAAGCTTTAAAGATGTCAAAATTTAAATTTATATTTACCACTTGTCCCTACATGTACAAAATTAGAAAATATTTGAAAAAGGGTAAAAAAACAAATCAACAAGATTTTTTAAGTAAACAATGCTTAGATTAAGACATCATAAAAATTACCTCTTTTAGTTACTTTTTTTCCATGGTATTACAGAGATAAAATAGCAATTAAAGCATTGCGTTTTCCTTTAACCACCTTAGAACTAAGACAAAGGTCACTCTATATCAAAACATATTCATGACCATCTTTATGGCAGGAATTAAATTAAAGAGACTTAAAAGACATACTGACAAACCACAATGCAGGGGCTTTATTTGGTCCTATTTTAAATAAACAATCTGAAAATAAAAGTGAGAAATGTAAGCTGCATATTTAATAATCCTAGCAAATTAATGTTATTTTTAAACTTCAGTTATAAAATTATGGGATTTTAAAAAAATCTTTGTCTTTTGAGATACATAATGAAATATTTACAGAAGAAACAAGATAATGTCAAGGATTCAATATAATGGGGACAGAAAGAGGTAAGTGGTTACAGAACAGATGCAATAGTCACATAACGATAATTGGTGAGGCTGTACAAAGATTATACTGCATTCATTCTCCAATTCTCTTCTTTTGCATATGTTTGAGGCAATTTCCCATAATAAAACATGTTTTTTAAAGTTTTACTAATTGCTATTTTAGAGAAAATTCACTCTAATTGCATAAAAACAGAGGGACAATAAAGATACTTGGGGTTAATATTTATTACCCCCTTCATTTAGAGTACTTGAGCATTAATTCATTAAGTGTGAAATAAAACATGATTGGGTTAATGCCACTTCATTAAAAATATTGCATTAAAATAAGATCATGGCAAGAGATTAGAATATTATGTATCCTTTATGTTTATTTTTGGCTTCTCCAAAGATTGTAATAAATCTAAGGCCCCTCTATTTGCAAGTGTAATGGCATTACTTAAAATAGAAGGCAGGGAAGTTAGAAAAGATGGTGAGCTCTCAGAAAGCCCTAATATACTCTGATTCTATCACAGACCTGTAACTAGTATTCTTTATTGTTATTCTCGATTTTCTGATGTTGGCACCAGTTGGTAATTTTTTTCTTCAAACTCTTTAAACAGAGATTTTAAAATGTGTTGCTTTGTAGTGAATTGTGTGTCAAGTTAACCTGATAAAACTAAATGTCATGTGCTTTAGTGTGCAAACACCATTGTCCTAAGAGTTTAAATGTATGCCTTTAAAATAATACAAGCAGTGCCTCTAAGACGCTTATAAACTGTTATAATCGTTTGAGGTAACCATAATAGGACCACATGTCTTCCCAACCTCCTGATAATCATACCTACAAGCTTTAAGACACTTTGGCTTACTTGGTAGGTAAAGAAGTTGAGAAATTATTTTCCTTTTGTCATGAGTTCCCAAACTCTATACTTCGGTGGTTCATTTTGGAGGTTCTACAATTACTATCTCAGATCCAGTCAGGTTTTTGCATGAAAGAAACCAGTATACTCATTTCCCTTCAAACACTTTGATGTCATATGAGAGAAAGTTACATTTTGCAAAAGTTTATCACAGTAAATTCAAGTGGCTGTATTGACATAAAAGCCAGACATCCAGATCAAAAGTGAAAAATCCAATAAATCATTGAATGTTTCTATACAAGACTTAATTAGTTGAAAATACATTTCTATTATATATATTTTCAAATATAAAATCAGAACTCAAGAAACAAAATCCTGATTTTTTTATTATGATCTACTTAAAGATAGGCAAATAGACATAAAATGATCATTGGAATACTAATTGACTTTTGTACCAAAGGACATGAATATGAACATATCATGCAGATAAAAAGCATAGACTTTTTTAATGCATTAAGTTTTTCCAATGCTTTTGTTTTTAGAGGAATTAGCTAAAATAACTCCTCTGACAAAATATTTCAAAACTAATGCTTCTCTGTATCTCCTGGAATAATGGTTTCCTATTTAATGATAATGAGCTCCTGAATTGGCATAAATTCTTAATGTTAAATGCAATAAAAAACACATTTGCTAGACATTATTGGAAAGCCTTTAATATAATTGCTTTAATCATGTTAACAGTAAATACCTTCAGAGTGTTTTTCCAATATAAGTTAACAACAGAAGAGCTGACAAGAGATGTAAATTGTAATATTCTGGTCTTTAAAAATACATTCTTTAAATGTCAATATATTTTTCCAATTTAGATGGTGCCAGTTTGGTTTCCAGTGATAAGGTAACTATTTAAAAGAGGTTAGTTATAATAAATAGGCAAAAATCCCCAAATCCCGAAACACATGTAAGGTGGGCACTAACATAGCTTTAGACGGCCATCTTTAGGTGTGATAACAACATCCATTTTCTTAAATGGTTTTATTAGCTTCACCTATTTGTACTACATAATATATAATGGCAAGGGACAATTGCCAACAATTAGCTTCTGGGAAGTGGCCAATCTATCCATATTGAACTGATGTTTGCCCTGACAAAGTTCCCAAGGCTTGTTAAATAAAATTTTTAAAAAATGAATAAGAACATGAAAATGTTGCTATGAGGCATTTGTAAGACACCATGAGCAGCATGTGATCAGAAGGCTCTCTTTGAGTCATCTGAACACAGAAAGCCTCAAACTGCACAGGAAAACAAGTACCGGCTGAACAAGCCCAGTAACAGACCAGTCTGAACTGGAACAATCAGAAATGGGTTTTCTCATTTATTTATCTATATACTTATATTTATTTATTTATGTTCACCTGAGGATATGTTTTTATTGATTTGAGAAAGAAGAAGAAGAAGAAGAGAGAGAGAGAGAGAGAGAGAGAGAGAGAGAGAGAGAGAGAGACATTGATGTGAGAGAGAAAAAGCCTTCATTTGCCTTCTGTACATGCCCAAACATGGGTCAAACCTACAACCTGGGTTCATTCCCTAATAGGAATGTTACCCATTGCCCTTTGGTTCATGGGGCGATGCTCCAAACAACTGAGCCGCACTGGCTAGAGTGCATTTTTCTCTTTTTGATCAGAGAAAACATGCAGAGAGATAAAATGACTGCAGTCCACATGCCTTTACCTCCTCAGCAACTTATTTAGAGTATGTATATGGATTTAAGTCATTAAAAGGTATGTGTGCTCTTTGAGGCTCTGGAGTCAAAGCGATCTGAGTCTGAATTCTACTTCTGCCACTTGCAAACTGTTAGAAATGACTTTTTCAAGTCCCAGTTTCATGGCTGGTAAAATGAGAACCATAGTTGTAATTAATCTATCAGTTGTAAGAAATAAGGTAATGTACATTAAATTATATCTACTGCTCTTTGAAGGGCTCAATAATTATTAACTATTTATCAGTCATACATGTGATTTCCAGATTGAGCAAAATAAAACAAGCAAGATACCCACTTAAATTTAATTTCACATAAATAACGAATACTTGCTTAGTGTAAGTATGTCCCACATAATATTTGGAATATACTTATTCTTTAAAAAGTATTTATTATTTATCTGAAATTGAAATTTATCTGGGCATCCTATATTTTATCTGGTAACCCCATGCATACATATATACAGGGAAGAAAATTCACTTATTCTTACTTAGTCAGAAACCTATTGGTAAATAAGAGACCTAAGTTAACCAAACATACACATTAGCATTCCTGCTCATTACTTATAGAAATATTCCTTAAGTCTTGACTCAGTGTCTACGCACCTTAACTTTGGATTTTAAAGTTTATTTTCTGATAAAGAGATGCTTGTCTTGGAAAGTAATACTTATAAAAACGATCAAAGTATTCTTGTTGTGGAAAAGCTGCAGGCCTTTGAAAAGACCTTTAGCACAAACAACTGCTGCCGGCTATAAGCTCTCCCAGCCAGGCCTTCCCTGAGCCCCTGGCTTTATCTTCTGCTTGGCTCCGTCAGCTTGTGACCCAGACTGAGCCATGGACTTTGGCTCTCCCATTGGTATCACTTGTGCTACCCCACCATCTGGCCCCAGTCCCATCCCTGATTCTGGTTCAAGTACATGGACTGTGCTTTGGAATGCTGTCCATGTTTTCTCAGCACTTCCACCCCTGCTTTGTTCCTGGCTTGACTTTGCACCCTCATCTCAGTGCCAATATCTTGCACAAGTCCGTTTTGCTATGTTACCAACACAGAAACTGTTTTCTAACCCAAACAGATTAGACTCTACAAATTAGTGAAAGAGCCAGATATAACAGGAACACTGATAGCAGTGAGAAATGATGGTTAGCCACCTGACAGCAGTGATATGCTGCGATCATAGTGTGCCATGGGTTGAGAATTTACTGCTCACCGGTCACTGTGTTAGACACTTAGCTACACTGTCCTTTTTCAACCTCTTAAAAGTAGACAATACTGTACCCATTTACAGATGAAGAAAGTGAGATCACACTGCTAGTATGTTCAAAGCTGGAACTGAATATATCTCTCTCACATGCTTTTGACCACAAAGGACTACCTGCTCAGCAAAAGAGAACATAGAAAAGAAAATTAAGTGTCAGGACCCAAAAAAGAACTATAGTCTTAGGCCACTGATGCAGGTGCAAACGGTGACAATTTGTCTGTGATCTATACAGTATATTAGTATGCATTGTAGTATTATAGTTTTGGGTTCAGATGGCCCTCCACTGTTATAATGCAAGCAATGCAATATTTAACTTTGAAGGTAGAACCATCACAAAGGTTTAATTTTTCAGAGAAACAGTATAGTAAGGTGATTAAACAAGTTTTGGAATGGAGTTGTCAGAGAACCTGTTTGAATCCTCGCTTTACCACTTCCCTACAGTTATGAGAACTTGACTAAGCTCTGGACTACATTAGGCCTCAGGTTATTTTGTAAAATAATGGTGATAGTGCCTATCTCATAGGTTGGGAGTGAGGATTAAATGGAGTGCAGATGGTATGTTTAGCTCAGTGCTGGATATACCACAATTACTGGAAATGTTAGTTAAAAGAACACAAGGAGCCCTAGCTGATATTGCTCAGTAGTTGAGCCTTGACCCATGAAAGAGAAGGTCACGGTTCGATTCCCAGTCAGAGCACATACCTGGGTTGCAGGCTTGATCCCCAGTAGGGGGCAGGCAGGAGGCAGTTGATAAATGATTTTCTCTCATCATCGATGTTTCTATCTCTCTCTCCCTCTCCCTTGCTCTCTCTGAAATCAATAAAAACTTATTTTTTAAAAAAGATCATTATGTTAAAAAAAAGAATACAAGGAAATATGTAGTATGTTTTAGGTTTTTCTTCCAAACAAAAGAAAAGGCAAGGCTGCTTTTAAAAGGATCAGCTAATTGAAAAAGCCAGTTATTCAGAATGACTCAATGGTTCATATCTTATGGTTCCCCAATAGCAAAAACAGTATATGTACATACACATATATATGTTTGTATACACACATATAGAGCCCTGTAAAATTCTAGCCTTTCTTCAACTAACTTAAGATCCCGAAGAATCTTATAGCCCTAAGACTGGACTATTTAGAATCCAAGGAACTGTTGTCTAAGTGTGGACACCTGTGTCTGTACTGTACCTCTAAAGTCTCTACATACCCACACTCTATATATCTTTATCTATATCTACTAGAGGCCCGGTACACGAATTCATGCACCAGTGGGGTCCCTTGGCCTGGCTTGTGGGATCGGGCCAAAACTGGCTCTCCAACATCCCCCAAGGGGTCCTGGATTGCAAGAGGGGACAGACCAGGCCAAGGGACCTCACCAGTGCATGATTGGGGCCAGGGAGGGATGTGGGAGGTTGGCCGGCCAGGGAGGGACTGCAGGAGGGCTCCAGCGCATGTCCGCCCTTCTTGCTCAGTCCCAATCCGCTGGACCCCAGCAACAAGCTAACCTACCAGTAGGAGCATCTGCCCCCTGGTGGTCAGTTGAGCAGCCTTAGCATATCATTAGCATATTATGCTTTGGTTGGTTGAACAGACAACTAGATGATTGGACACAGCATATTAGGCTTTTATTATATAGGATACTCACATACTGATATACTGATATTAGTATAGATATAGAGCTAGAGATGCAGATACAGATACAGATATATATGCCTTATATATGGTGGGAGGGAGTAGGTTTACAGTTGTTCATATGGAAAACAATATAGTAATTAATAACTAATAATACAAGAATAAACTGTTTCATGTACTCACAATAATAAACCTACTTTTGCCCCACTCTGTACTATACCTATACTTACGTACTGCAGACTTATTCATCATTTGCTAGTTTAAAAGACACATAACCAAAAAAGAAAACACCTACTAGAGCCAATAGTATGATCCAGAATGAAATTATGTCTAGAATATAATAATTAACATGCAACCATTCTTCACCCTCAGGAGTGGTCATTTTATAAATGACTAGAGGCCCGGTGCATGAAATTCGTGCATGGGTAGGTCCCTAGGCCTGGCTGGAGATCAGGACCAATTGGGGCCTTCCTTCCCCTGGCTTCAGGGGAAGGCTTCCTTCCCCTTCCTTCTTTCCATGCTACCTCCTGGTGGTCAGCACACGTCATGGCAAGCAGCTGAATTCCCAGTCGGTCAAACTCCCAAGGGGACAATTTACATATTAACCTTTTATTATATAGGACGAATACCAGAGTTAAAAGTGGTGAAGAAAAGATAAAAAGTTGTATCTGGAACATTCTCCTTTGTGCCACATTTAGAGTCACCCTGTGTGGTCTCCACATCTGGATTTGTTTGAGAGATACTGCAAGCATCTGGGAGGGCAGCTGTGGCGGGTAGAACAGCAGTTGGCATGGAGACTGGAGATTTGGATTGTAATCCTAGTTCCACCATGCCCTGGCTAAGCCTCTTAAAACCACAGAGTTTCAATTTCCTCACTGTAAACTGTGAGTAATACCACCTACATCAGAGGACCGTTGCTATAAAAAAGGTTTTGTGTACCAAAGCTCTTAACTCAATGTTTGCACACAGTAGGCATGTAACTATTAAACGATATGGTTGAGAAAGGTCCTCTCTGCCTTTGCTCTTCTAGAAAGAGTAAGTGCAGAGTGACTGTTCTTGGAGGATTTGCCCAGTAGTTTCAATAAAAAAATCTAAGAAATCTTTCTGAAAATTTTGCAGATTTTCAACATCAAATGTGGTAAATACCATTTCAATAATTGGGAACTTATATATTTAAACCTTTTGATACTTAACCCCTGTCTAGTTTAAACCAGTTGCTGAATATAAATTAGTAAAGTATTAAGGTCATAGGAAATCTTTCCAATACAATTTTTTAAAGTGTGTGTAGGAATGAATGTGCTTAATACCACTGAACTATGCATTTAAAAGTGGGTAAGTATGCATTTAAAAGTCATATGTACTTCACCACAATGGAAAAAGTAGGAAGAGAACAGTGTGTGTAGGAATGTGACCTGGGAAGGGCTACTGCTACATATCTAGGGGGGAAAAAAAGAGTATTTTGTGGTGGTTTTATTTTATTTCTTTCCTCTGTTTAAAATATTTAAATTTAAAGCTTTAAAAATTTATAAGACTAAAAGTTCTTATTATAAACATTTTTATTTTAGCAATATCATATGGGAAGAGTGGAGAGAGTCAGAGTACAAACTGATAATTTTATACATGAATGAATTCCCAGACACCTGCCTATAATATCACAGGATTAAACCTTCTGCAACAGAGATCTACTGAATTGAAACCTTTCAGACTATCTGAAGTAGTGCCCAGGGGATTGTTACCTAGCCATCTGGGTACTGGATCGCAGCTTTAGTCTAACTACCAAGGTGGGTTTGAGTGCTAACTTAGTTATAAATAAGAGCATTTCTTTTGTGAGTCATCATCTCACATGCAAATACTACTTGTGTATGTATGTCACAGTCCTGGGATAGAAGTAACCTGAACTTGAGATTTAAGTTCCAGTCCTATCAATGTTTTTCTTCTGAGAATAGATAAAGAAAATATAGAGAGAAGTTAGTATTCATGAGCTATGCTCTTTGGAAACTGAAATTGTGGCCAATTATACAGATTTCATTATCATTATTTACCAATAAGGATATTACAGTAACTACCGTTTATTACATGAGTTCTATGTAATAAATGGTAGTTACTGTAATTGTGCAAAATTCTGTTCAAGACTCATCTCACAAAATTTTCATAATCACCTGTTGAAATAGATAATTACACCCATATTATAGGCATTAAAATAAAATTTTAGAGAGATACAATAACTTGCTTAAGATCACACAGCTCAGGAGAATACGCAAGTTCATCTGCTACCAAAGACTGTGGTATCAACTACTTCATCTAACTGCCATATTATATTTATTCTACATGATGGAAATTATCAAGTTATCCAGATATTTTTAAATACTTGATGCTTCTATTTAGATATTTCATCTATGACAACCACAAAATGAAGTATTGATATACATAAACAGTAGAGTGTGATTAATTAAAGGAGTCATAATTCCATCAAGTTTTAAACACTTATAAATTATTACTTTACATTTATTTTTTATTTTAATAGGAAAACAGCATGCAGAAATAATGACAGAATTAGAATTGAAACTTAGTCTATATCGATAAAGAGAGAGAGAGAGAGAGAGAGAGAGAGAGAGAGAGAGAGAGAGACTGTCTCTAACTCAAAGAGTCCTTAGACATCAATAAGAAAAAGATAACCCGGAGCCTGGAAGATGGCGACCGGCAGGAAGGTAGGGAGGGAGAGAGTGTGAGAGAGTGAGGGAACCATAGAGGAGAGTGTAGACGTGTATGGTGTGTGTGTGTGTGTATGAGCTAGGGACAATTAGATTCTGCAGGTCCTCCAAGGGGCTGCCAAACTGGGCAGTCTTAGACAGTGGAGCCCTGAGTACAAAGTGGACACTTCTGGGCGGCCAGTGCAGGCACAGAGACCATGCCATCTTGAGAAACAGAGCTGCTTGAGACTAGGATCCTGGCCTCAGCACCACCCAGGCGCGTCTCAGACGCAAACCAGGACCCTGCAGTCACTGTGGACAGAGAAGAGCGACCACAGCTTCAGACCAAAAGACAACAAGAATCCAGACTTCCTGGCCGCAGATTTCTGTGAGTCAAAGAACCTATCCCCCTCCCCACAGGATCTCAGATAGCGCCATAGTAGCTGATAGACCCACCCCTTGCTTGGGCCACAGCGCCCCTACCGGAATTTGAGCTTGGGAGCACGCACGGACTGCAGTGCTGCCACAGTAATTTGAGCCTGAGCACGCACAGAGGCTGGAATCTACTCCCCGCAATGCAATCCGGCGACCAAACCCAAAGCCCACACAGGGCAGCAGTGCCACCTGACTTCAATTCTGGGCAAGCACACATGGAAGTCTGTTTTCCACAGCGCAGGCACACAGTGCTAATGTGCAACCCAGTCCCCCATGGTGACCAGGACCCAGATTCTCCCTGCAAGAGGCAGCACTGAGCACCACTGGCTTAACTCTGTTTCTTACCGCATGTGCCTGGGATCCCTGACTCACAGCACATTCACACGAAGAGCCAGTGACTCCAATTCTTGGTGCATGTGCACACGGAGACCCTGATTCTCAGCAAGAAGCTGCACGAGGCAACAGAGACTCTGATACTCAATTCTTGGTGCAGACACAGGGAAACTCTAACTCTTCGCACGTGCTAGGGGACTCATTTTTGGCACATGCCAACAGCGCAGTGCAGGTGGGGTCCATGATTCTAGGTGCGCACACGAGACCACACTGAACGCTGGTAACACTGACCCTGGGCGTGCCTGGTTCCCACCAACCCACGGCAGCCATATGTCCTAGTGTCGGAGCACTTCAATGATACTCGGGTGGTGTAAAGCTCCCACAGCACACGGCCCAGGTCCACGCAACTTGAAGTTTGAACCTTCTGGTGATAGTCAGAATGGGGAGACGACACAATCCTCAGAGGAAAGAAAATGAGGAGTTGCCAAGAAAGGAAATTAGGGAAATTGAAGCATACAACATGACTGAAAACGAATTCAGAGTAACGGTCATGGAATTCATACATTGGATGGATGAGAAAATCAACAACCTATGCAAGAATCAGGAAGAAATGAAAAGTGATATAGCTACAATCAAAAACACCATGGAAAGTTTCAACTGTAGACTAGAAGAAGCGGAGGACCAAATTAGTGAGTTAGAAGATCAGGTACAGTAACAAGCCCAATCTGAACACCAACTGGAGAAAAAAATTAAAGAGCAGGAGGAAAGCCTAAGGGAGCTTTGGGACAACATGAAACAAAATAGCATACGTATAATAGGGCTGCCAGAAGGACAAGAAGAGCAGCAAGGATTAGAAAATCTATTTGAAGAAATAATGACAGAAAACTTTCCGGATATGGGGAAGAAAAAAGTTACACAAGTACAGAGAGTCCCAAGCAGGATCAATCCCAAAAGACTCACACCAAGACACGTCATAATTTCAATGGCAAATATTAACCATAAAGAGAGAACCTTAAAGGCGGCAAGAGACAGAGGGTTATCTACAAAGGATCCCCCATCAGATTATCAAATGATTTCTCACCAGAAATACATCAAGCTAGAAGGGAATGGAAGAAGGTATACAAAGTGTTGCAAAGCAAAGGACTGAATTCAAGAATACTCAATCTAACAAGACTATCAATCAAAATTTAAGGGGAAATCAGGAGCTTTGCAGAGAAAAAAAAAGGCTAAGGGAGTTTATCACCACCAAACCAGCAATGCAAGAAATGCTAAAGGGGATACTGTAAAAAGAGGAAATAAAAAGGTAAGAAGGAACATAGACACGAAAATAGATATGACTACAAACAAGTACCTTTCAGTAATAACTTTAAACATAAACAGACTAAATGTTCCAATCAAAAGACATTGAGTGGCTGAATGGATAAAAAACCACGACCCATATATATGCTGTCTACAACAGACCCACATCAGAACAAGGGACTCACACAGATTGAAAGTGAAGGGATGGAAAAATATCTTTCAGGCAAATGGAAATGAAAAAAAAGCTGGGGTAGCAATACTTATATCTGACAAAATAGACCTCAAAGTGAAGGCCATAACAAGAGATAAGGAAGGCCACTTCATAATACTAAAGGGATCAATACAACAACAGGATATAACCCTGATAAACATATATGCACCCAACACAGGAGCACCCAAATACATAACAAAACTCCTGGAAGATATCAAGGGAGAGATCGACAACGATACAATCATAGTAGGGGACCTTCATACACTACTGACATCACCGGATAAATCCTCTACACAAAAAATCAGCAAAGACACAGCAATCCTAAATGACTCACTAGATCAGATGGACTTAACTGACATCTTCAGAACATTGCATCCCAAAGGGACAGAATATACATTCTTCTCTAGTGCATATGGGACATTTTCAAAAATAGACCACTTATTGGGTCACAAGCAAAGTCTCCCCAAATTCAAGAAGATTGAAATCATACAAAGCATCTTCTCAGACCACAATGCCATAAAATTAGAAATAAACTACAATAAAAAAAATCCAAAAATCTCAAATACTTGGAAGTTGAATAGCATGCTAAAAAATAATGACTGGGTTACCCATGAGATCAAAGAAGAAATTAAAAGCATCCTAGAAACTAATGACAACAAAAACACAACAATCCAAAATCTGTGGGGCACAATAAAAGCAGTCCTGAGAGGGAAGTTCATAGCTCTACAGGCCTACCTCAAAAAGCAAGAAAAAAATGGTAGTAAATCATCTAACTCTACAACTCAAAGAATTAGAAAGAGAGCAACAAGAAAAGCCCAGAGTGAGCAGAAGGAAGGATATAATAAAGATCAGAGCAGAAATAAATGACATAGAGACCAAAAGAACAATACCAAAGATCAATGAAACCAAGAGCTGGTTCTTTGAAAAGATAAACAAGATTGATGAACCTCTAGCCAGACTCCACCAAAAAGCAAAGAGGGAGGACTCAAGTAAACAAAATCAGAAATGAGAGAGGCGAAATAACAACAGACCCCACAGAAATACAAAGGATCCTTAAAAAATACTAGGAACAACTCTACTCCAACAAACTAGACAACCTGGAGGAAATGTACATATTCCTAGAAAAATACAACCTTCCAAAACTCAATCAGGAAGAATCTAAACATCTCAATAGGCCAATAACTATGGAAGAAATTGAAGCAGTCATCAAAAAAGCTCCCAGTAAACAAAAGCCCAGGGCCAGATGGCTTCATAGGGTGGTTATACCAAACATTCAAGGAAGAACTAAAACCTGTCCTCCTCAGACTATTCCAAAAAAATTCAAGAGAAAGGAACACTTCCAAGCTCCTTCTATGAAGCCAGCATCACCCTAATACCAAAACCAGATAAAGACAACACAATAAAAGAGAATTATAGGCCAAATCCCTCATGAACATAGATGCCAAAATTCTCAACAAAATTCTACCAAATAGGATCCAGCAATACATCAGAAAGAACATACACCAGGACCAAATAGGATTTATCCCAGGAATGCAAGGATGGTACAATATCCACATATCAATAAATGTGATACATCACATAAACAAATTGAGAGATAAAAATCACATAATCATTTCAATTGATGCAGAAAAAGCATTTGACAAAATCCAAAACTCTTTCTTGATAAAAACTCTCAGCAAGGTGAGAATAGAAGGATCATACCTCAACATAATAAAAGCCATATATGAAAAACCCACAGCCAACATCATACTCAATGGGCAAAAACTAAAACCATTTCCCCTAAGAACAGGAACAAGACAGGGATGCCCACTCTCACCACTCCTGTTTGACATAGTACTGGGAGTATTAGCCATTGCAATTAGAGAAGAAGAAGAAATAAAAGGCATCCAAATTGGAAAAGAAGTAAAGCTGTCCTTATTTGCACATGATATTGTACATAAAAAATCTGAAAGACTCCATCAAAAAACTAATAGACTTAATAAATAAATTCAGCAATGTAGCAGGATACAAAATTAATGCCAAGAAATCTATGGCATTTCTATACACCAATAGTGAACGTACAAAAAGAGAGACTAAAAAAGCAATCCCATTTACCATCACACCAAAAAAATTAAGATACCTAGGAATAAACTTAACTAAGGAGGTAAAAGACCTATATGCGAAAAAATACAGGACACTGGAAAAAGAGATAGAGGAAGACATAAACAGATGGAAGAACATACCGTGTTCACGGATTGGTAGAATCAAGATCATTAAAATGTCCATACTACCAAAAGCAATCTATAGATTCAATGCAATCCCCATTAAAATACCAATGGTATATTTCACAGACCTACCACGAACTTTCCAAAAATTAATCTGGAATAAAAAAAGACCCCGAATAGCCGAAACAATCCTGAGAAAGAAGAACAAAGTAGGTGGGATCTCAATACCAGATAACAAGCTGTATTACAAAGCCACTGTTCTCAAAACAGCCTGGTACTGGCACAAGAACAAACATATAGATCAATGGAATAGAATAGAGAACCCAGAAATTGACCCAAACCACTATGCCCAATAATATTTGACAAAGAAAGCATGAACATAAAATGGAGTCAAGACAGTCTCTTCAACAAATGATGGTGGGAGAATTGGACAGATACCTGCAAAAAGAAAAATGAAACTAGACCACCAACTTACACCATACACAAAAATAAACTCAAAATGGATAAAGGACTTAAACATAAGATGGGAAACCATAAAAATACTAGAGGAATTCACAGGCAGAGAAATCTCAGACATATGCCTAAGCAACTTCTTCACCAATACTGCTTCTATGGCAATGGAAACTAAAGAGAAAATAAACAAATGGGACTACATTAAAATAAAAAGCTTTTTCATAGCAAAAGAAACCATCAACAAAACAACAAGAAACCCCACTGAATGGGAGAACATATTTGCCAATGTCATCACCAATAAGGGTTTAATCTCCAAATTTACAGGGAACTCGTACAACTTAACAAAAGGAAGATAAAAAGTCCAATCAAAAAATGGGCAGAGGCCCTAAATAGACACTTTTCAAAGGAGGACAGAAGGAAAGCCAAGAGACATATGAAAACATGCTCAAAGTTACTAATAATCTGAGAGATGCAAATCAAAACAACAATGCGGTACCATATCACACCTGTCAGAATGGCAATCATCAATAAATCAATAAACAACAAGTGTTGGTAAGGATGCGGAGAAAAAGGAACTCTTTTGCACTGCTGGTGGGAATGCAGACTGGTGCAGCCACTGTGGAGAACAGTATGGAGTTTCCTCAAAAAACTAAAAATGGAACTCCCATTTGACCCAGTGATCCCACTTCTAGGAATATAACCCAAGAAACTAGAAACACCAATCAGAAAGGATATACGTACCCCTATGTTCATAGCAGCACAATTCACCATAGCTAAGATTTGGAAACAGCCTAAGTGCCCATCAGCAGATGAGTGGATTAGAAAACTGTGTTACATCTACACAATGGAATACTACGCTGCAGTAAAAAAGAAGGAGTTCTTACCATTTGCAACAGCATGGATGGAACTGGAGAGCATTATGCTAAGTGAAATAAGCCAGTGAGAGAAAGATAAACATCACATGATCTCACTCATTCATGGAATATAATGAACAATATAAACTGATGAACAGGGACAGATCCAGAGACAGAGAAGCATCGATCAGACCATCAAACCTCAGAGGGAAGGTAGGGGAGGGTGGAGGAAAGGAGGAGAGATCAACCAAAGGGCTTGTATGCATGAATATAAGCCTAACCAATGGACACGAATACCAGGGCAGTGAGGGCATGAGTGTGTGTGTGTGTCGGGGGGGGGGGGGGGGGGCGGTTAATGGAGGGATGAGGACACATATGTAATACCTTAATAAAGAAATTTTAAAAAAAGAAATAAAAAGACAAATCTAAGCAAAAGAAAGAAAGAAAGAAAGAAAGAAAGAAAGAAAGAAAGAAAGAAAGAAAGAAAGAAAAAAAGAAAGAAAGAAAGAAGGAAAGAAAGAAAACGATAAGCCATTAGAACACTGGACAAAGCATACAAACCGGTCAATCACAAAAAGAAAAAAAATGCATTGGCCAAATATATGCTAATGTAATCAATTTTATTAAATTGAATATAATTTAAATGCCCATCATAATAAAATGCTTAAATATAAGTTTATCTGGAACACTACATAGTCCTTTAAATGAATGACAGAGATTGACATTAAAGTCATGAAGATCTGGAAGAATATTTTCCAAACTGGTTTGCCCCAGAAACAGACTGGGTCAGAGACTCTGACATCATTGGCGAGAGGGTGGGAAAGGTAATGTGCATGCCAAACAAAGAACGTACTTTTGTTTTTTACTGCTTGACTTTTAAAAAATGATTAGAATGTATTGCTCTTGAATTTAGAAAATACATATTAAAACATTACTTGACTAAGAAAAAATGAGTTAAACATCTAATTGCATTCTAACTATATCATGAAGAACTGAAAAACATGAGAGGGGAAGTAGGAAGAGACATAAAAAACAAAGAGAAATTGAAACATTTACTACATTACCCATACTAATTATTTTGGAATCTTCCTTTAATATAAAATCTACACATTTACATTTTCATATTTATAATACTATAATAATGCCACCTATATGTTTTATGTCATTTCACAGCTCACAAAATACTCTTGACATAATGTAGTGGGTTGAGGGTTCACCCCCGCTGCCAAAGACAAGTTGTTGTGCCTAGAAACTGTGAATGTTATCTTATGTGGAAAAGAGTTTTTATAGCCCATCCAGCAAGGCTCAGTGGTTGAGCATCAGCCCATGAACCAAGAGATCAGGGTTCAATTCCCTGCCAGGGCATAAGCCCAGGTTATAGGCTCTATCCCCAGTAGAGGGTGTGCAGGAGGCAGCTGATGGATGAATCTCTCATTACTGATGTTTCTGTCTTTCTCTCCCTCTCCCTTCCTCTCTCTGAAATCAATTCTATATAATAAAAGGTTAATATGCAAATCGACCGAACGGTGGAATGACCAGTCACTATGATGTGCACTGACCACCAGGGGGCAGACACTCAATGCAGGAGCTGCCCTTGGTGGTCAGTGCGCTCCCACAGAGGGAGCGCTCAGCCAAAAGTCGGGCTCATTTTTGGCAAGCGCAGTGGTGGTGGCAGGAGCTTCTCCTGCCTCCGCTGCAGGTGGGCGGTAAGGAGCGAGGGGTCCTGGACTGGGAGAGGGATGTCCAACTGACGGATGTAAGCTGGCAGTCGTATATCCCCCAAAGGGTCCCGGACTATGAGAGGGTGCAGGGAACCCCACCCCCAGTGCATGAATTTTGTGCACCAGGACTCTAGTATCCTTATAAGAGAAAGGCAGAGGAAGGTTTAAGACAAACAGAAGAGGAGGCACTGTAACTACAGAGGCAAAGATTACAGAGATGCAGCCACAAATCAAGGAATGCTAAAAGCCCTCAGAAGCTAAAGTAGGCTAGGGATGGATTCTTCCCTAGAACCCAATACCAAAACCACTCAACACCTTATAAAAAAAGAAAACTTTAGATCAACAAAACACTAGGAAACCATGTCTAGCAGCATATATAAAAGATTATAAAACATGACCCAGTGGGATTTATCACAGTGATAAAAGATTAGTTCAACATATGAAAATTGATCACTGTAATATACTATTTAAATAGAATAAAAAAAAACAAAAACACATGATCATCTCAATAGACACAGGAAAAAACATTAGACAAAATTCCACACCTCTTCATGATGCAAGCACTCAACAAACTAGGAATACACCCTCAATCTGATAAAGGCCATATATGAAAAACCCACATTTAGCATTATACTTAATGATAAAAAATTATAACTCCTCCCCATCCAAGATCAAGAACAAGATGAAATATCTACTTTCTCACTGTTTCAATTCAACATTGTACTAGTGATTATAGTCAAAGCAAATTAGGCAAGAAAATGAAATTGAAGGTATTCAGATTGGAAAAGAAGTAAATGTATCTCTATTTGCAGATGACATCACCTGCATATAAAAAATCCTTAGCAACACACACACACAAATGTTAGAGTTAATAAGCAGGTTCACCAAGTTTTCAGGTTAAAGATCAATGCATAAAAATTAGTTGCTTCTCTATATACTGGTATAACTTATCCAAAAATAATATTAATAAAACAACTTCATTTACAATAGCCTCAATATAATAAAATGCCTAGATATAAATTTAACCAATAAAGTGAAATATTTTTACATTAAAAACTATAAAAATTTTTTGAAAAAATTATAGAAAACCTGAAAAAATAGAAAGACATTCCATGCATATGGAATGGAAGATGATATTAAGATAGCAATGCTTTCCAAATTGATCTACAGATGCAGCGCAATCCTCATAAAAATTCTGTGTTTTTTGCAGAAATTGTCAAGCTGATTCTACATTTTATAAGGCAATGCATGGGTTTCAGAATAGCCAATGCAATCTTGAGAAAGAAGAATAAAGTTAGAGAATTAGCACTTTATAGTTTCAAAACTTAGGACAAAGCTATAGTAATCAAGACAGTGTGGTACAGGCATAAGGACAGACATATAAATCAATGGAATAGAATGGAGAGTCTGGAAATAATCCCTTACACCTATGGTCAATAGATTTTAATGAGGGTACCTAGACAATTCAATGTGTAAAGTACAGTCTTTTCAAAAATGGTGCTGAGACCACTAGATACTCACACACAAAAGAACGAATCTGTACCCCCTACATCACAATACTGGTGTATACAAAAATTAACTCCAAGTGGATCAAATACCTAAATGTGAGATAAAACTTTTAGAAGAAAGTATAATGGGAAAGCTTTATGTTATTGCATTAGGCAGCAATTCTACATTTTGGTGCTGTGGCAGCCAATGTCTTAGCTATGACAACTAAAGTACAAAGAAAAATAGATAAATAAGACTTTACAAAAAGCCAATACTTTTGTGCATTTAAGGACACTACTGAGAAAGTGAAAAGAATGGGAGAAATTATTACAAATCTGAATAAGGCTCTAAAATCCGGAATATATAAACTTCCATACAACTCAACAATAAAAAGATACCCAATTTCAAAACAAAACAAAACAAAACAAAACAAAACAAAAAACAGGCAAAGAATGTAGAGATACTTCTCCTAAGATGTACAAATGGCTAAGCATATAAATAGTTGTTGAACATCATTAAGTGATAGAGATATGCAAATCAAAACCACAATATATACCATTTCACACTCAGTTGGATGGTAACAACAACAACAAATAGAAAATAAAAAGTATTGGTGAAGAGAGGTGAAGAAATCCATACACTGCTGATAAGAATATAAATTAGTATAGCTATTTTGGACAAAAATTTGACAGCTCCTCAAAAATTTAAATTCAAGGTTACCATTCCTACTATATAAACAAGAGAATTGAAAACATATTTTCACACAAGAACTACTTGCACATGAATATTCATAGTAGCATTATTCCCAATAGCCAAAAAATGCAAACAACCCAAATATCCATCAACTGTTGAATGAATAAACAATATGTTTTATATTCAAACAACAGATTATATCCAAATTAATAAACAATGAGACATAATACAACATGAATGGACTTTGAAAACATTCTGATAAGTGAAAGAAATCAGACACAAAAGGTTACATATTGTAAGATCCTATTTATGTAAAATGTCCAGAATAGGCAAATCCATAGAGATAAAAAGTAGAATAATAGTTGCCACAGGTTAGGAGGAAAGGGGAAGATTGCTAATAGGTATGGATTTCTTTTTAGGGTGATAAAAATTTTTCAGAATTAGATAGTATTGATGGTTGCACAACCTCATGAATATAAGGCCACTGAAATGTAAATTTAAAATTGTTAGTTTTATAATATGTGAGTTATATCATAATAAATAAGTTCTCTAAATAAGTAATTTAAATAAATAAAACAAAAATAAAAGCTAAATCTTTCTTCCCGTTTCAATGGCTGTATTTAAAAAAATTACACCAAAACGTGGAAGCAGAAAACCTTTTGATATGGTCATAGAGTTTGAAAAGCCCAGAGCAAGATGGCTTCTCTCTTCTCTTTGACATCTGGGACCTCAGTTGGAAGGCTCCAGGGGGATAAAATCATCTGTAGACACCCTCACTCATATGTCTGGCAGTGGATGTTTGGCTGTGGGCTGAGACCTTTGCTGGGAGTGTTAACTAGAACACTCTCTTATGGTCTGGGTTTTCTCACAGCATGGTGGCTGGGTTCCAAGGACAAGTGTCTCCATAGAGAAAGAAGAGAGAGCCAGGTGGAAGCTGTTTCACCTTTTATGACCTAGCCTCTCAGAAGTCCCTTAGTCACCTCCAGCACCACAACCCCTTAGAAGCAAGTCACTAAGATTACTAGTAGTCTGCAGGCCATGGTGGGAATAAAGAACTCACCCCTCCTGGGAAAAATGCCAATGCCACATTTTAAGAAAAACATAGGGATAGGATATTGGGAAATAAAATCTACCATACTCTTTAATAATAATATCCCCCTAGGGAAATAGTATAATCTACCCAATGTAAATTTTGCAAAATACATCTCCTGAGATTCTGTGTATAAGCCACTAGATGTAAATGAAAACAATATGAAACAATTTCTCCAACAACAGGACAATAAATAGGCATTTTAAAGCTGTATTTATTTTGAACACTTTCCTATGGTTTACCTATTTAGTCAATCACTCACTCATTTATTCATCCGTTAAACAGAAGTTTATTATAGTCAAGTGTTCTTTTAGGCTCTTGGATGCCTGAGTGAGCAAGAAAAGACACATAGCACCTAGCCTTAGAGGGAAAGAATAATTATGATGGAATCACATAAATGTGCTAAGAGTACAAATACAGTGTTGTAGGGGCAAAGCTTAGTGTCTGCTCAGACTACCCAGATGTGTAAATAGCTATAGTGTGATTTGTGGTTTATTAGGCATCTATATATACCAAAGCCTTAGCAACCATTACAACCAAATGACCGGAATTATTGCAACAACCAGCCGACTAGTTGCTATGACATGCACTGACCACCAGGGGGCAGACGATCAATGCAGGAGCTGAGCCCTGGTGGTCAGTGCGCTCCCACAGCCAGCCTCCTATGGCTCCACCCCCTCCACCGGCCAATCTCCCACAGCCCTTCCCCCTTTCTAGCTGCACCACCCCCCCAATTGCCAACCTCCTGTGGTCCCTCCCCCTGGCTGGCCAACCTCCTTCAGCCACTCTCCCCCAACCTCCCGTGGCCCCTCCTCCCAGCCAGTTGGCTTCCCCATGGCCCCAATTGGGGGGCTGGCTGGCCAACCACCCAGGGTCCCTCCTCCTACTGGCTGGCCCCTCAATAGGCCCCAATTAGGGTCTGGCCAGCCAATCTCCCAGGGGTCCCTCTTCCCAGCCAGCCCCTCAATAGGCCTCCATTGCCGGCCAGGCTGAGGGACCCCACCTGTGCACAAATTCGTGCACCAGGCCTCTAGTTAATGATAAATAACTTGATCCAGAAGGAACACATTAATTGCTGAAAAGGAAACCCCTCCACAAATGAAAGAAGATAAACATCAAAGAAAGACTGCCTTAGCCAGTTAGGCTCAGTGGATAGAGTATGGACCTGCAGACTGAAGGGTCCCAGATTCGATTCTGGTCAAGAGCATGTACCCTCAGTTTCAGGCTCCTGGCCCTGGTTGGGGCATGTGGGAGGCAACCAATTGATGTGTCTCTCTCACATCGGTGTTCCTCTCTGTCTCTCCTTCTCTTTTCCACTCTCTCTCAAAATCAATGGAAAATGTATCCTCAGGTGAGGATTAAAAAAAAAAAAAGATAAAGATAAAAGAAAGACTTGGACAATTTAAAAACTTAACCAGAGAGTAGAACAGTACAAATCAGTGGCAGAATTTACATTCCCTTATTCTCTCAACCTCCTTTCCCAGTCTCTCGCCCCCACTAGAACAAGCCGGTGGCATAGAATTAAGAATTTCAGTAATTATTCAATGACCTCCCATCAACTTTTCAAATCCTAAGGACACTGAACATACTATTTTTTAATGACCCACATAATCATCATTTTATTCTTTTCACGTCACTATGTCCATGTCATAGAGTTAATATTTTTATTAAACTTGTCACCTCTCGTTTTGCTTAACCAAAGTACAGAAAATACTGTTTAACTAGTAATTTCCAGAAAATTCCATGGTCTATAGTCACAGTGATGTTTCGTTGACATTTTCTATAGAACACTTTGAATGGAACTGGGGTTTTTTCTCCCCAAGCCTTAAGTATTTAAGATAGCAGAATCTGAGAGTAGTGACAATGTAATGATAGCTTTATGTGGTTGAAATTCAATCAATCTTTCATGTCACATAAAAGAGACAGGACACTAATCAATCCACCAGAGAACAGAACCAACATCTGTAAGTTTTCCAGCCCGACCGAGTTTGTGTATCCCTAGAAAAGAAGCTCGCAGCCTTGTGAAATGCCAGCTGGCCAGAAGCAACTCCTGCCATTTTGAACATAACAATATAAAACAGCCACACCAAGCAGGCACTTTAGTCCCATTTTGAAAACACAGAATTATATGTAATTTTCAATGTAGCTAAAATCCTTTGGAGTAAACTAACATTTTCTTTTCAAAAGTGAGGGAAATGGTTTAGGAAAGGTCTTTCTTCAAGTTCACCTGCTTAAAAAAATTGTGTAAATTTTTTCCTTCTGTCTCAAATACAGCCCCACCCGATTCTGCCCCGCCCTCTCTCCAACCTCACATGAGCTCTCGTCATTTCTTCCATTTCCAGTTTCATTTCCAACATTAGACTATAAGCTCCATGAGGGCAAGAACTGGGTCCCACCATCCTTATACACTGGTATCTGGCATTTAGTGGTCACCTGAAGAATGTTTGATGAAAGAAAGACAGAAGGGAGGGACGGAGAGAGAGCCTGATTCTGAAGACTGAAGCAAGATTAGCAAAGACAGAAAATAGATTCTGAACTATATTTTAAATGTTTCACTTGGATTTGAGGGATTTTATACTCTGACTTTTATAGAAACTAGAATAAGAGTCTTATTTTCTCTCACATATTTTATTTTCCTTGAGCGACATCTGATTTACAAGGACTGTGCAGCATATTTAAGCTTTGTGGCTGCTTGTTGATGCTTCTGGGAAGTAAGGGCAGAATGACATTCTGAGATTTTCCTCGCAGATTCTGGTCTTTTCTGCATTTCCTCAGGATTTGTCATACGCGGAGTTAAAGGTAATTAAGAAGGGTGAAGCACAAAACAGCCCATACATTTTATTGCAATCTTTCTCATAACTTCGGTTAACATGTTTAATGGTGCCATCTTTATTAGTCACCATAAAAGAGAGGCACCTTGAAGAAGAAATGATGTTATTGTGGGCTTATCATTGCATTACCACAAAGAACTCAGGAGTGTTACTGTGAAAGCCAACAGTCATTACCATAGGGGCTGTCTTTGCAACTGAACACACTGTACTTAAAAAAAAAAAAAAAAAGTAGTCAGGCTTCTGAGGTTCAAAATTTGCCCCTGGAAACTGTATGATTTCTTTGTTGATCTCTACCATTGCAAAATATATGTATATATTTTCAACACAAATATTATGGAATGACTTCCGAATAGAATTTATTTACACTGATAGAAAAGCTTCCATAATTATATGTCTTCACTTGATGCCAACCTATTAAGATATATCTGGACACAGAAATCTAGAAATCAGGCTGTTCTTTTTTTTTTTTTTTTAATCTTTTTATTGATTTCGGAGAGAGGAAAGAAGAGGGAGAGATAGAAAGATCCGTGAGAAAGAAAACACCAATTGGTTTCATGGACCAATGCTCAACCAACTTAGCCATACCAGCTGGGCAAGGCTGCTTCTAATGTTTCTATTAGAAATATGGATTAATTATCTGAAGTTGTATTTAAGAATTAAACCAAATTGGAACTTCTTCCATATTTTGGAGAGGAAATATATCCCCAGATATATTCATAAGGATGACTGACACCTTTTCACCTGTGAAAGACTGGGAGCCATAGAGATACTTACTTGATCTGAGTGCTGATGGTAGCCCTCAAATCTAAAAAGTCATGCCAGTTCTTGTCATGAGTTTGCTGGTTTCAAAGGACCACTGGTTTCAAAGCCACCTGCAAAACCTCTTCCTCAAGTAGAAATGCCAGCCTGATGTTGAGATTCATGAAAAGGTCCTATGAATGATTATGTGGTATAGAGTGCAACACATGTTATGGCCAAAGTGATTTCCATTGTTGTTATTCCCTGAGGTAGTTCACACAAAAGGCACACTTCAATCTTAAAAGACACATAACTATGAAAAAACATATGTAATATCTATAAAACATTTAGATTCTAGAAGAATTATTCTAGCTTGCAAACAGAAAATTAGAGAGGTTTCACATTTTTCATCCACAATTTGTTTATGAGGAACCTAAGGAAAGACAGCATATTAAATTTCCCAAACACAGTATCATAAGATATGGCTTTTTAAAATAATAAGCCATAGCTAAATAGAATGTGAACGCTGTTATTTGTTCCATTACACTGGCTCCTCTAAATTTGGCTTTGAATGTTCTTAGGGAGATCTGACACATAATACTTTCTAAATCTTGTTATTCTGTGATTTGGGATGCAAAATAGAATTGAGCCCAAATATTTTATATGACTTTTATGGGGATATATTTTATATTCCAAAGAAAGGCAAAACATTTACCATAAAGCGTAACAACCATCAAGAACCATACACTTAAAAATATGTCAACCTGGAGATTACTATGCTAAGTGAAATAAGTCAGTCAGAGAAAGACAAATACCATATGATCTCACTTATATGTGGAATCTAATGAACAAAATAAACTGACAAACAAAACAGAAACAGGGGCATGAATGAATGGAACAGAATGACAGCTGTCAGAGGGGAGGGTGAAGGGGAGGATTGGATGAAACAAGGTGAAGGGAGAAGCCAAAAACATGTATAACACATAGACACAGATAACAGTGTGGTGATAGCCAGAGAGAAAGGGGGGGTGGGAGCTAGGTGGAGGTGGGCAAACGGGATGTGGATGGGAAATGGGGCATTTGTAATAGTGTCAACAATAAAAATAAAGTTTTATTGTTTATCCAGGGAATTCCTGTTCTGTTCTCAGGGATGAGGGCCTAAGATGAAAGAACATTCTTAATAAATAAGGGAAGACAAGAAACCTAGCAGGCAATTATTTTTTTTTTTTTTACTTTTGCAAATATTAAAATTTTGTCTCTCCAAAAGTTCTAAACTTATTAAGGGAAGCATTTATGTTTTATAGAGCTCAAGGACATATGGTAAGAATCATAGTAAGTGCAGTGCCCAATAAGTTTGTAATTAATTGCCAGGTACATGAAACAGGTTGAAGGCATAGGATACAAGTTACGTTGGTATCCTATTTGGTTGGATTGTGTAACTAAAACCAGTGGGCACTAATCTTATAATCTGCAGACCTGGCAGAAAACTCCTTATAAATTACACTAGGCAAATGTGATGGTCCAATTCATCATGGATATGTGGCTAGGGTTTTATTAAAGACTCTTACTTTGCGTTGTCATAGAATTTTTAAATTTTGTTTAATTTATTTTTACACACCCAAATAAAGTAAAAACTGATTTGCAAAGCCAATGTGAAGGAGAAAATTGGATATTGCAAATTATGCTCTTTTGATGGCTAAGTCCTGTTTTTCTGGATAGTTGGTTCTTAGTGATCCAGACTCTCTTCATAGTAGCCATTACAGTCATGATTGCTATCAGAATAACTACAGTTCACTACAGTAGCTCCCCCTTAACCACGGTTTCACTGCCTGTGGTGTTGGTTACCTTGGTTCTAAAATATTAAATGGAAAATTGCAGAAATCAACAATTCATGGATTTTAAATTAAGCACAGTTCTGAGTAGCATAACAAAATGTTGTGTCGTCCCACTTTATCCCACCAGGGATATAAATTATCCCTTTGCTCAGTGTATCCATGCTGCATTCACTATCTATCTGTCAGACACTTCGTCACTTGGTTATCAGGTAGACTGTCATGGTATTTTAGTGCTTGTGTTCAAGTAACCCTTATTTTACTTAATAATGGTGCCAAAACCATTCACATAACTAACTTCCATTACATTATATTGTTATAATTATCCTATTTTATTAGTTATTATTGTTAATCTCTTCTTGTGTTTAATTTCTAAATTAAACTTTATCACAGGTATGTATGTGCATGTGTATATAAGTTTGGGACTATCCACAGTTTCAGGCATCCATTAGAGGTCTTGACACATATCCCATATGGATAAAGAGAGGGGGATTGTGCTACTGTATAACCAAGCACATTTAAATATTGTATTTATTTAAATATTGAATCCCTGAAAAGAAACATTTGGATGGAGAATTTATTCAATTAATAATTTAAATTTTAAGGATTCTAAAAAAATCTCTCAGAGCATGAAAATATGAAAGGGCTTTTATAAATGTAAAAGTTCCATTTCTCGTACATAATCATACATAGTATGTGATCTGATCGTGGTGTTTCCCAACCAGATAAATAAGATTACAAATAGGGTCAACTTATAGCTTTATTGATCAGTTCTGAGGGGGCTCAAAGAAATTATTCTATACATTAACATTTTGTAAATAAGAAAACTAAAGCACAATAGATATTCCTCAATAAATGCTCTGAAATCACATGCAGAGAAAGGCAGGCTGGAAACTTTTGAGTCCTAAATCACATCTTGAATTATTACTAATTCCTGTTCTAGCCGGTTTCCTGTTTTCTTATTACCATTCTTTATTTTAGATTGAGTTGAATTACTTCTCACGTTGTTTTCAGTGATTTATTTTCTATTACAATTAGATGTAGTGATTAAAATGTTTTATAATCTTGTATTTTCTGTACACAAGGATAACATCTAGACAGACTCTCTCTTCCCACACTCTATTATTTAAGTCAATAGAACAGAATGGTCACAAAAATTACCTTTTCTTCCCCAAGTTTGAGTTGACTAAGAATGACCATGATATCCCAGGAAGGCAAAAATACTGCAGGGTCATTTGTTTTGTTTTGTTTTGTTTTGTTTTCCCCTTTCCTCAATAAGCAGTCATTTGGCAACATAACAAAAATCTTATTGGAAAACTATAGTTTAGTGTTATCAGTGTTATCACATATATTCCATGACAGAGAACAGAACAATAATTTCCTGCCAAGTAAAAGCCATAAATTATACTTCCAATCCTTCCCTTATTTTGAAAGGTCTCTAAATACCATGCATTGGGCTATCAAGGAACAAAAATCCAGGAAACATAAAGGTCACCTGACTCTTCTACTTTGGAAAGGCTTTGTCCAATATAATCAAGAAAACTAAATCTTAAAACTTTTAAAAACCTTAATAGTTTTTAAAGCATATTTATTTATTTATTTATTTATATTTTATATTTTTTTCATGTATACAGCATAGTGGTTAGATAATTATGTAACTTACAAAGTGATCCCCCTGATAATTCTAGTACCCAACTGGCATCATACAGAGTAATTACAATATTATTGACTATATTCTCTATGCTGTACTTTACTAGTACTCATTTCTATTTTGTAACTTCTTTCCCCCTTCACCTTTTTATACTTTTTATAACTACATCTTAGAACTGTGGTCTTAGGACCCACAGACTTCCATATATTGTAATTGTATAGAATAATGCAATTTAAAGCAAATTGTGACATGGCTTGAATGTGAATACATTTTTCTGTAACAGAGCAAATGGATTAATTTGATCTGTGGTTGTGATTAGTGGAATTAAGCTGTCTAAAAATTACACAGTATTAAATATTTATTTTATACTAGAGGCCCGGTGCATGAAATTCATGTACAGGGGCGGGGGGAGGGTGGCAGGGGGAGGTCCCCTCAGCCCAGCCTGCATCCTCTCCAATCCAGGACCCCTCGGGGGATGTCTGACTGCTGGTTTAGGCCCAATCCCCAAGGGGTCCCAAATTGCAAGAGGGTGCAGGCCGGGCTGAGGGGACCCCCTCCCCTTGCATAAATTCGTGCACCAGGCCTCTTAATAGATAAATAACAAAGGACAGATGGTAGGTGAATGGTAATGAATATGTGTTTGTGGTAGGCACCTTCTTGCTCTCCATTTCACAAATGCTTTCCTGGCCCTATTATCTCTCCAGTTCATGTCTGATTTCCTTAATTAAGCTGTGAGGTCCAGACACATCATCAGTGGTCAGTCAATATGTGTTTATTGTGTGAATGAAAAATAATCAGTAGAAACAAGAAAAACATAGATGCTCTTAAATAAATATCTGTTAAATACAATGAATTTATAAAGCGGGAAAAACAATGATCCTGGACACTCCACAAAATAACCTTCTCCATGACCAAACTACAGATGGAGCATTTAATTACATGAAGAGTCACATAAAGCAACTAAAAAAAAATAATAGAGGTTTCTACGAATTCCAAATTTTCTCCTCAGTCACACAACTTCTAACAAGCTTTGGGAAAAAGAAAAGAAACCACAACTAGCAATTGTGTCTGCCAGAGTTATTTCTACTAAGTATATATGATGACTTTAAACAAATCACTGTAGAAAAGGGATAAACTCTTTCTACTTTGAGTTCAAACACATGCCATTTAAAATGATAACACATGAGCTTTAGTAGTAGTGATGAAAGACACAAATTTATCTATTTAAAAGGAATCGAGAAACAAAATAAAGGTATAGACAAATTAAAATTACATATATGTGGAGCCAGGCCTCAAAGCCTGCTGACTCTGATGTACTGCCAACATTGTTCCTTTTTTTTTTCTCAGAAAATGGTAGCCAATAATTTTGCACTTTATATATAACTATCTGGAGATAGATATTCATATGTATATGAATCAGATTTTATATTTCCTACAATTAATAGTTCTCTGCTTTACCATAAAACCCTCATAAAATTTCAGTCTCTTATTCTACACACTGAATATTTGCAGTGAGACTAGTAGAGATTTATAAAAGTAATTTTTTAAAATTTATCTTTATTGTTGAAAGTATTACAGATGTCCCCTTTTTTCCCACTGACCGACTCCGTCCACCCCCCAGGCCTTTACCACACTATTGTCTGTGTCCATGGGTTATGCAGATATGCATAAAACTCTTTGGTTAATCTCTCACCCACCCACCCCTACCTTCCCTCTGAGATTCATCAATTTAGAAAAGTAATTTTTAAATTCACAAATAAAGAAGGGAGTTTAGAATCAGCCATTAAGGAAAGATACAGAGAAAAATTGACTTTCTGTTTAATCTCATCAATCAAGTCACTCAGAATCATTAGACCATTTTTGTGCAAACTTTCAACTCCATCTAAGTAAAAACAAATCTAAAGTTCCAAATTCAATAAAATGTTCTTTAAACTAAGTGTAAATTACAATCACAACCTCTTCTAGAAAGAAACAGTTGAAGAAAAACTAGTTTCTATTCATCCTTAAAAAATGCCCCTCGGAATGAAAAGAATTACAAATAATCCAGGAGCTGCTTGTCTCCTACACACTTGGTTCCTGTGCTAGTTGGCTGGCTGATTACTGGTAGGAACTGATGGGGGGATGTGGTAAACCAACCTGCAGAGCTCTTTGTGAAGGGAATTAATGGTATGAAAGCACAGCAATTAACATTAAGTCTCTCGTAATTAACCAGAAATAGACCAGACTGTTCAATTTATTCAGATTTCTGGGAAGAAAAATCACAGATGTACATTAATGGGTCCACCCAGAAAACATTTTTGCTTTTTTTAAAAAAAAAATAATAATGTTTGGCTGGTGCCTTGGGAAAAAAAAGTGTTTGATCAAAGTGTTGGTTGGAGTCAGTGACATCCTATCCAGGGGTCCTCAAACTTTTTAAACTGGGGGCCAGTTCACTATCCCTCAGACCGTTGGAGGGCCGGACTATAGTTTAAAAAGAAAAAAAAAAAACTATGAACAAATTCCTATGCGCACTGTGGGCCCAGGATGAGTCAGCTGCTAAGCAGGACAGGCAGCGGCACCCGGCGGGCTGGATAAATGTCTTCGGCAGGCCGCATGTGGCCTGCGGGCCATAGTTTGAGGACCCCTGCTAGACAGCCTCTACATATAACGGTGTGACACAGTAGCCAACTATGGCGTGATTTGCAAGAGATTTCAGCTGGCTGAATTCTGCTCAGGTAGTTTCAGTGCAATGAATGAAATGTGTTCATCTTGAAAATATTTTTACCTGTAAAATAAAAATTCCCCTCCATTTTATTTTGAAATATGCATTTTAGGTGTTAGAATGCCATTACAGTCAATGAATGTTTGCTTACCTAATTGGTTTTATGAAGAAAGTATTGTCCAGATGTTGCTTTAATGCTCTAAGCTCTCCACAAAGTACTGGACATAGAAGACAAGCTTCTTTTGTACTAGAAATGTCATGTCTTTTTTTCCCCGTGTAACATCAATGTTAAGTAAAGTATCTTAATATGCATGTACATTACCAAAGAGATTACTGTTACAATGCATTCTCGGGTAGTTATCATATGTTCTCACAAACTTAAATGTGCAGGTGAATGGTTATCTCTGTCATTTTCTCCAGTAGTGTGTAAACCTAAAATTACACTACAAAACAGGAGCCTCCCTATTGGGAGGAATATTTTGTAAGGCTATCCAAATGTTGTACAGCTGAAGCTAATATTGGATGTCAACTGTAAATGAAAAATAAATTACAAAAATAGAGCTTCTGACATCCCAAGGGATTCTTTTTTGCCTGAAGAATTATTATCTGATTTCAGCCAATTGTGACTTTATATTTTTCTCAAGCTTCTGGTGTGCCACCTAAATTACTTTTTACTTCCACTTATCAAGTCTGGTGGCTATGTCCTTCTCAAGGTTAAGTATGTCCCTATTTTTTTCCCCAGTCCTACCATCACTCCTATTGGAATCTTTATCATCTCATAGCCAAGATCTGGAAAGAGCCTAATTGCCCATCAGCAGGTAAGTAGAATAAAAAAGCTGTGGTACAGCCCAGCCTGTGTGGCTCAGTGGTTGAGCATCAACCTATGAACCAGGAGGTCTTGGTTCCCATCCACCAGTCAAGAATACTCCTTTCAATGGTTGAATTTGCAGATATAAAACCTGAGGATATGGAGGACCATATTGAAAAATATATTGAAAAATAACTCACTCATATGTAGACCCATGCAGTTCAAAACTTTACTGTTCAAGGGTCAACTGTATACACATCATAATAAAAAAAAATCCCCATCACAAATATCTTTACACACAGAAGATTTCCACCATTACCATTCATCATAAAATAAAAATTATCAAAATTACATTGGATTTGATAATAATATGAAAGAGTATTTTTAATATATACTGACATAGATATTGTTCCTCTTCTTCCCTGTTTCTTTTCCTCTGGTAAGAGTATTTTGACTTTCCTATGGGAATGAATCATTTGTTTGAGGTTGACATCATATGGCTGGATAAGCTAGACCTGCCTACAATTGAAAAACCCCTAAATAGACTAAATGGAAAATCCATATGTCCTGCAGTGTTGCAACAGGTAAAGGAGCATACACATAAGGCCAGAGGTAATGGTTTGGTGAGGAGGCTTTTGTGCCTTACACTCCAGTAGAAGTGGGTTCTGTGCTCTCTGATAACCCTTCTCACAGGAGGAAAGATAAAAGTCTTGGAAGCCTCTTTGTTCAGGGGTCCTCTCACCAGGTATATTTCTCCTATTACACGAGCTACCAGCTGTTATCACCATCTTGAGCTGATCAGAACAAGAAAAGGCAGACAGACTCATTCAGATATATCCCCTAACCACTGAAATATTCAAGGATTGTGATGGCACTCAAGTCAGGTCAATTAAGCCACAATCACAGGACTACTTCTGTCAGCAAAGTAATGCTTGCTTTCCTTTGGTATTGTAACCCTGCAACAATGTATATAGGGTAAATAGCTATCCTTTTTCTAAATGTGGGAAGATATTTTCTGAAAATAAAGCTCATGGAGAAGAAAGCAAAACCGAGACCAAGAGAAGGAGAGAGGTACTGGAGGATGCTGTTGGAAGACAAATGTATGGATCAGCCATATCTAAAGTCATATCCACTGCCTGGAAGTTTTTTGGTCATATGAGCCAATACATTCATGTTAAGCTCAAGACTGAATTAAATTTCTGCCACTTGCAAACCTCAAAATCCCTAGTTCACTTATATAACTTTGTCAAGAATTAAATCTGGAACTTACAACAAATAAAACACAAGTTGAGTATCTTTATTTTAAACATACATGTGTTCTTTTATTTGGGGGATATAACACACTTTAATAGCAGAGAAATGAAGGCTTCCGTGTAACTGCTCATGAGAACAGATCCTGATCTGAGCAAACACTTTTTTGGGTACACTGACCTCATTTTCAGTTGATTTTTTCCTCTCATTTAGTCCTTTCCATTACTTACTCCAGGGGGCCGAGGGACATGTTGGATGCAGGAAGAAGACAGGAAAAAGTGATTGAGACCATATCTTCTCACCTCCAAACAAGTACTATTATTTTCATACTTGTCATGTTGAGTGTGTTTGTTAATGCAAGTTTATTAACAAAGTGTATTTTCAAGTTTAGGAACTGTGATTAAGAATGGAAAACTGTCTTCTCTCCAAATACACATTTGAGCATCTTTTTTTATTCTTTCACTAAACAATTTGAAATCTCCTAAAAGAAGAGAATCTTGGGCAGCAACACAACTGACAGATTGCAGGGTTGTATTTCTGCCCTTAGGAAAGGTGTGGAAGGCACCCTTTCCCTAGGCTACAAAGCTCCTACACTGTGGGATTATGTCATTTCAAACTCTAGTGAAGGGTTCCATTAGCTGCAAAGAAAAATCTCTGTGACCCTCTGCTGTGCACTTCTTTTGTCCACACACTCAGATATAAAAGAGCTCCCAAAGACACATAAGGAAGCCATGGAAGCAGACACTCTTATGTTTTGTAAAGCAATAAGTAATGACAATATGAGCCATTTCCCTTTCACCACAAATATACCACCATGATTCTTAAAATGCCATGCTATCCGTGACTCCCTAGCCAGTGACAGCTAAGTGGAAGGGTGAATGGCAGTCCTTTAAGCTGAGAGCAGGGTGAAATTGAATAAATGCCAGTTTCAGCAATAGAAATTTAGATAAAATGGCAAAAGAGAGAATGGATAAATTCATTTTGTGAATTCTGGACACTTGAATGTGTTCAGGGAAGTTGTAAAATCTTTTCTCCAGGAGATGTTTCAAAATGAAAATACCGTCTGCCATATGCTTGCCTTCCGGCAGAGAAAGGACTAGATACATATTTTAAAACCATTTGCAGCTCTATGTCCCAGTCATTGCTAAAATGAAGAAAAAGAGCTGCTGTTGACTGAACCAGCATGTTTTTCTCTGACTCATTCACATTATGTGGAATTGGCTCGAAGAAGAGAACAGATGTGGGTCATCAGGGTGCATTCGGGCTGATCGAAGGAAGCTAATCTTCTATACTCTGCACTTGCAGATGCAGGGTAATATCTAACATTTAACACTTCACAACAATAGGAAAATAAGTAGTGAAATGCACAGGAAAAACATGTTTTTAACCTTTTCTGATCACTTTGAATGTAAAGCATGTCTAGTGAAAATATGTTTCAGACACAGCTTTATCAAGTGCCACTTTGCAATAAGTCAGAGCAAGCAATAAATTGAATATTCTTTTCCTTCTCCCCAATAAGGCTGACTCTCTAGTGTTTGCATTCCTCAGCCATGAATTACTAACTCCTGTTATTTTTGTTTTCCAAGACAGAATTAATCTGAAAATATAATTTCTTTTTCTTGAAGATATTCTGCTCACTTTCTGGCTGTCTACAGATAAGCTGTGTATCTGCATTGATGAAAACCAGATTGCTCAACTACTGATGAAATGTTGATGGTACCACAGAAAGCTGCACATACAAAACTCAGAATTCCTAGCAATGCACAGGCCTTTGGCTATTTGCATTCGTGGGCATTAGGAGGGTAGTCTCATATTGTCTTACACTGCCTTGAGAAGCATGGTCTAGCTCGAAGTACAGCCAATGTCATACTAAAACACACTGAAAGGAGTATAGACCCCCAGATTTTCATGATTTAAGGCTAAATTCAACCTGAGAGATGTTTGCATAACTCTTGTTTAAAATGAATAGAGGTTGCAAAAAAAAAAAACACAAAGATTTAGGTTTAACCTTACCCAGCTCAGAAGTTCAGAGATGGCTCTTTAATAGATGATTATTTAGAAAACTTTCTCTGATATGGGCAAAAATATCTAGACAACTTTTCTGGTGAAAGTTGGGGAAGTCGAAGAGGAAAGCCAGTTCATATTGGCTGAGCAAAATTGTGCTCGGCATTGCAGAAGAGGGTTTGGCTACTGCGATGCTCAGTTATGTTGTTGTTGCTGCTGCTGTTGTCATTAATCATAGACTAGTCATAACAACCTTATGAAGTAGACATTTGTGTTTTATTTTTTACAAAGGAATAAAATGAATGTTTGAGGAGTTAAGTAACTTTTCTGAAGTCATACAGAGAGTAATTATCAGAGTCAGAATTTATACTCAAGCCAGCATACCTTCCAGAACTCACGTTCTTTCAACTAAGACGTGCAAGTGACTTGTCACAAGTACCAGGGGACTGAACCCAGGAGACAAAGTTGTAAATACCTGTGGATCTGCCCAAAAGGTGAGACTTTCAACCAGCTAGTCACCAACATTATGCTGCCCTGTAGATATGTGCTCCGAGGTAAATAGAAATTAAAACGTAAAGGGGAAAAAAACGTAAGGAAGGTCGAAAATATAGGTCCTTAGATCAGTCAACTCTCTTATTAATTGCAATCAGAGCTCCAAATAAATTTCTCCAGCCTCAATCCTGTATGAAAGAACAGAAATAAGTCCTATGAAGTTACATGTTATATACTAATTAGTCCATTTTAATCTTTCAATATATCACATAATTATTACATACTTAGTTTATGGTAAAACACACACACACACACACACACACACACACACACACACATACCAACAACACTCCTCTTTCGCTCTCTTTGGTTCTCATACTTTCTTTTTCTGAAAAATGTGGGCTGTAACACAAGAAACCACCACACTGTTGATCATAAATTAGAAAATTGAAGGTTTATTCAAAAGCACTAGTTTTAAAAATCTGGGCCAAGAATTTATAAGGTGTAGACTTTTCTGACACCTGACAGCTTGGATTACTCTGATTTTTTTGACACAGAAGTATCAAGAGATTAGTTTTCTGGCCCTTCTACATAAGACTTTGCCAAACCCACAATATGTAGAAACCTATCAATGTGATAAATAATATGAAAAACAAATTCTAGGAAAGGGATTAAATTTGGTGGAGACTTCCTTCAAATGGCCAAATTCATCTTTCTCAAAAGAAGCAGAGGAAGCTACTAATGTTGCCTTGGAAAATTTGAAAGTGAAATATGTTCACCTCTGTTTACTTATCCAAATATCTCAACTTAGTTAAAGCAATGAATTCAAAACATCCTGTGATTGAAAGGGCAGGGTGTGTGTGGTGTTTTTTCTTTTTCAGTTACTTTTGTCAACTAATTAAAAACAGAAAATTCATATTAAAAGTCACAAACAGGAGTGATATAAGACGTTTTCCCCAAGAAATGACAAAAAGACTATAAACAAATGCGAAAAATGACACTGGGGAAATGGAAACAAAAATTTAGGTCACAAAAAAAGTGGTTTTTTAGCAAAATAAAATTTCAGGACATTTCAGGACTAAGCAGAAGCTGTGACTTTCTCCCCTAAATAACATAGTATTTCAGAAAACAGATTCAGCAACTTTTTAGCTATGTCACCTTAAGTAAATTACTTCACCTCTTTGCATCTTATTTCTTTCCCAACATTATAATTGTACCTATCTCAAATGTTGTTGTAAATATTAAATAATTTTATATTTGTAAAGCTTGGAGAATCCGATACATAAAAATATTTACTACATAATTTCCAAATAACTGTCAAGTTTTAAACCTAAAACTTGAATTTGAAAGAAATGCACTACATTTAGAAGATTGCTTTAAGTATTTAATCCCATTTTTTCTACATTTCCATGTAATATTGGGAAAGAAGAGAAAATACTATACATCCAGGCTTGTTATCTTTCAGTATTTTGCTCATTTCTGACTTTCTTATATTTATTTTAGAAGAACACTAGCCCTCAAAGTGCTATACTAATGAGCAGCAGGTTAACTGGACCCTATTTCTCTCAGAACTTTTTCATTCTTTTATCTCATTATAACATTGTAAATGTTCTTATCCTGTATGATAAAACCCTAATATGCAAGTTGACTGAACAGCAGAATGACCAGTCACTATGACATACACTGACCACCAGAAGGCAGACCCTTAACACAGGAGCTGCCCCCTGGTGGTCAATGAGCTCCCATGGGGGGAGGGAGGAGGAGTCGGGAGCGCCACTCAGCCAGAAGCTGGGCTCAGGGCTGGCAAGCACAATGGCAGTGGTGGGAGCCTCTCCTGCCTCCGCTGCAGGCAGGCAGGTAGTAAGAAGTGAGGATCCTGGACTGTGAGAGGGATGCCTGATCCCCAGGGGGGATTGGGCCTAAGCCGGCAGGTGGACATCCCCCAAGGGGTCCTGGACTGAGAGAGGATGCAGGCTGGGCTGAGGGTCCCCCACCCCCAGGTGACTCTATGGTAGAGCCAGGATTGAGAACACTGGGTCTAGAAAAATGTTTGTCAAGGAAGATGGGGGCTGACTCAGATTCATCAGGGAAGCTTTTCCAAATCCTCCTAATGCCACCAACAAGGTTAGATGATGTGCTTTCTGGAAAGGGAGTGAAAATGGAGTTTTTAAGCGTTTCTTAAAATTAGTCTTGGAATCACAACAGTCAAAATTACTTTATACAGGTGTTGACAAGTAATTGTAAACCTACTTTTGCCACCCCTGTATGCCTTAAAAATGAAGACCATTTGCCTCACCCAGGACCTACAAAGTCTCAGATGATTTACACAACATAACAAATTTTTAAAATATTGCTCCAAGGATAAGAAGAGGCAGGTTTTAATGTTTCCTTCTAGATTAGAACTTTCCCTGGAATCTCAACAATAAATATAATAGTAATTGGTTAGTTCAAAGTTCCCAGTCCTAAACAGGTGAAGGGAGAACCTACAAAAGGAGGAAGGCAGGAAGGAAAGGGGCAGATGGGCAGGGAGGAAGCGGGAGTGCTGACAGACTCCTCTCTCCTCACCAGACCGGTAAGCACCCAGCTGCTCCTCCTCTAGTTTCCCTGGCACAGGAGCGGAATGTGTTCTGCTGATGCACATTTCTACAGCACCAAGCAGCCTCTGCTCACAGCTGGGCTGGCTGCTGTCTCAACACAGAAAAAGTGAGAGAGCAAAAGAATTTTACAAGGCAACATTTTTCTTTAATTTCTCCCTCTCAACGTGGACTGGAAAAGCCATATCTGGGGAAAGATGGGGATGCATGATTATATAACGTAGGGAAAACAATAGAGGTGAATAAAGTGAAATGTTTAGACAGATAACTATTGAGGAGAGACAGTCATTTGGGAAGTGGTGACCTAACCTCTTTATCTAAAATCTAACACCATATTTCTTGTATATGTTATCATGCTATTGATGATGATTTCAAACTATTTTCTGGGTATTTCTCAAAATAAATACATACATACATACATACATACATACATACATAAATAAACCAAGAGTCTTCACATCACTTTGGAAAGATAAAAGACCGTCTACACTGTTATCAGCCATCATCACTGTCTATATGGCTTGTCAGAGTTTACAGTTTCGGCCCTGGAACTAACGGTCTCCTGATGCCTTGCACCAAAGGGGAACCCCCAGCTCTGTTAGCTGGCACATTTAGGTGAGTCCCTTGGCTGATGTTACTTCCCATCAGCCCACAGCCTGGTTGTGCATTGGAAGCTTTTGACAATGCTGCATATCGCTGGCGTCAGCAAACACACAAAGGGTATCAGTTCTACTTGGTGAAATCTGCCAAGAGTTTTACATCCCAGCATAAAGTTTCTAATGAGATTCTCAAATAACTAAGGACTTTCTAAAATACAGATATTATATCAATGATTAGTGATACATCCTTCTAAGCAACTTTTTTCTCCATGTGTGCTGCATGTGGTCACTCTAACTCCTGGACAATTTAAAATTTAGAATGAAAACATGTAAAGTTTTGAAAATTCATCTAAGCATCTCATAAAGTTGTAAAGTCAAAGGATACGCCCTGTGACTTATCCTTAAAGTAAGAGGAAATTCAAAGAGGTTGTTTTTCTCTCGCTTTATCTGAAGTAACCAGAGGGCTTTATTTTTATTAACTTATCAGAGTTATTAATATTGTTCTCATCTAAAATAAAACTGATTCTGAGAATATTGCATTCTCTTATGTTGTGTTATTGCTTAGTATCACAAAAATTATACTATACCTAGATTCCCCATCCTTTCAATAGCCTAGTCCAGTGGTTGGCAAACTGCGGCTTGGCTTGTGAGCCGCAGTTTACCGCTCTCTTGACTAATGAATTTGCTGACCACTGACCTAGACTCTCGATTCCAATAATTACAGGCTGTTGTCGTTCCTTGTGATTAAGCCCCTATCCAGTGGTCGGCAAACTCATTAGTCAACAGAGCGGTAAACTGCGGCTCACAAGCCGAGCCGCAGTTTGCCGACCACTGGCCTAATCCATTGTTTGTCACGATGATTCTGGAAAGGGTGAACAGTCTGGATTTATATGTATAGGAACCAATAGAGAATAAAAAAAAAAAAAAAGAAGACAGTGAGCTGGCACACTTTCCTTGAGCATAAGATTTAAGAAAATAGTAGTTCATATCTGTATCAAGAAAGGATGATTTAAAAAAAGAAAAGAAAAGAAAGAAAGGATGATTTGCAAATCCAGAAGTTCAGTTTTTACTGCATTTTATTGAAGAACTAGAGGCCTGGTGCATGAAATTCGTGCATGGGGGCGGGTTGTGTCCCTCAGCCCAGCCTGGACCGTCTCCAATCTGGGAAGTTGAGAGATGCCCGACTGCCCGTTTAGGCCTGATCCCACCGGGGCAGTTGGACATCCATCTCAAAATCCAAGACTGCTGGCTCCCAACTGCTCACCTGCCTGACTACCTGATTGCCCCTAACTGCCTCTGCCTGCCAGCCTAACCACCCCCTAACCACTCCCCTGCCAGCCTGATTAATGCCTAACTATTCCCCTGCTGGCCCAATTGCCCCTAACTGCTCTCCCCTGCTGGCCTGATAGCCTACAACTGCACTCCCCTGCTGGCTATCTTGTGGTGGCCATCTTGTCTCCACATGGGGGTGGCCATCTTTGACCACATCTTGTGTGTTGGAATGATGGTAAATTTGCATATTACCCTTTTATTAGATAGGATTTCTTTCTTTCTTTGAGAAAGACCATAGATTCTGACTGCACTTAACACAATGGAAAAATATTACTTGAGTTTCCAACCTACCACATATATACGGAAGTGAAATTTATACATTTTTGTTTAGACTGAAAAGCAGTACATTTACTTACATGCACTTATGAATTTAATGGGTGAAAAAATTAGTAATAACAAAATATTACAAGTGAACTAGCTAAATGGTAAAGAGGCAAACATGACAACAATAAATGTATGTAAGGGGAAAGAAAAAGTCTTTAATTTTCAGTGCAAAGTACACATACATAATTCATGATATAGGAGAAGACAATTTTTCCACATTTTTTTATGATGAGACACAGCAAATACATATTATATTCTCTCCTATATTATTTTATTTTTGGTTATTTACTGCTATTTTAGCCATGAAATATAGTATTAAAAGTTACTATTGCTAAAAACAAATAATTTCAAATTGGTTAAACTAATTATTGGGAATAGATTAAAGGGTGTGTTTGTGTGTTTAAACCAATTATATGAATTGGTATTTTATCTTTAAGAGAGAATTTCTAAATAGTGGATGGAACCAATATATTGCTCCAGGGAAGCAATACTTAAAATATGTTCTGCAGACCCTTGACGGTCTCTGCAAACCCTTCAAGGGTTTGTGAGATCAAAACTATTTTAATAATTATACCAAGTGTGATTTACCTCTCCTTGATTAACAGTTAAAATTAGTAGTTTTTTTAAAATCTTGACCCTTTAGTCTACATTTTTTTATAGTCTATGTGATGGAATAGCAAATACACTGCATGTAGATTCAGTGAGATCTCCAATTAATGGGATGCTTTGATGATACCAAGAGATTAACATCCTATATAATAAAAGCCTAATATGCAAATAGAACAAACAGCAGAACAACCGGTTGCTATGATGCACACTGACCACCAGGGGGCAGACGCTCAACACAGGAGCTGCCCCCAGCCCCCGAGCCCCAGGCCAGCCAAAGCAGGTGTCAGCATGGCCCGCTCCCCCATCACCCTGCTGGTCGCCCAGCAGAGGGAGGCAACCACTGGCGGTGGGGGGCGGGGCCAGTGAGTGGGTGGCACCAGGCCAGCCAAGGCAAGTGCCAGCAGGGTCTCCCCATCACCCCGCCAGTTGCCCCACAGATTGGCCCTGATCGCCAGCCAGGCCTAGGAACCCTACCCATGTAGAAATTTCATGTACTGGGCCTCTAGTTATAATATAAAATGACTTTTAATTACCTATTCCAGCATATGATAGCCCAATCTTGAAAATATTGGCTCTGGAAGAAGACAAGACAGTTCAGTTGACCACAATGTGTGATAAGGCTGCAAAAACCCAGAAATGTACTGTAAATTTAGATAAACTGATACAGAATCTGAATTCAGGTGTTGATGGAGGTGGGGAGGAAACATTCCACTGCAATTTCCAAAGTCAGATTACATGTGGAGAACAGTCTGAATGTGCCACTAAAGAGGGGCACTGACAAACTGCACTTTATTTCCAAGAGGTTTAATGGACTAATGAATGTCTGGAGACGCAAACTCTGTGTATTTGTAGTTATTTAGTCTAAAGAATAAAAGAATAATCAAGCTAATTATCTATAAATATTTGAAGACCTGTCTTATGAAGAGTTTATTCTGAGTTCTCAACACAGTGAACAAGGACCACTAAAGATACAAAGAACCTTCCCTAATAAAGCCAGCCATCTCACCATGAAGCATCAATGTCTGTCACTGGAACTATCTAATCAGAAGCTAGATGATCAAGTTCATGTCCTATAGACAGATATCTTCATTTTGTGGACTTGGTTTTTCTAAGATTTCTACAATTTCATACTATGATTTTATATAGTTGACAATATCTGAAAGCATCTAACTGTGTAGTCAGCAAGTTTGTATGGCTCAGACATAGTCTTCTTTCCTATCTTGTCCAGATAAATCAAGAAAAATTGAGAATTTAGGTGAATTATTTGGGTAATAGTGCTATGAAAACATATCAAAAAGGTAGGAAATAATCACAATTTCAAATTTACAATAAAAGGCCACGTTAATTATAGGCATATAAGTGAATCTGGTTATCACAGTAATAAGAGGTTAACCAAGAGTCTGAAGGTGGCAAATGAAAGCACCATGTAATACAGACTGCCAGAAACAAATTTTGTTAGAGCAAAATTCTATTTGAGTTCTATACATCTGCCTTTTCTTCCTCTGGGTCTCACAGTCCTAATTATGATATACACAAAAAGGCAACCTGGTCCAAATATCAATTTTATTAGCAGTCTGTATTTCTGGGATTTAGGAAGAAAGGATTAGTGAGGATGGTTGAGAAAGGCCAGAATTTATTAACACAAATACATACCGCAATCTCCAGGGGACCTCTGGCATATATTCCCCAGTCATTCTCATGTACAGAATCAGTGGAAGCCTTTAGTCAGAGGGATTCAAGTTCTGTTCTCTGGGTACATCTTAGAGGCCTCTCTTTGGCTGTTCTTATGTGGTAATTCTCTTCTGTGTGCCTAGTGCAATTCTTGTCCTTGGTTGGTCTGGACTGTAATAACATTTTCTCCTTTCAGTACACTTATCACTGTGAGAGGACCCCTACTCTGTTGATACGCTTACTTAAAAGTTAACTTTATTTGCAAATTGCTATATAGCAACTACAAAGGATTCTTTGCTTGTCACCTAAATGATGTGCAGATGTCTGTGCTTTCTTACAGCGTTGCTTGTCATCTTGAAGTGGCTTTTCTTTAGTTAGCCCAGTGGTACATCCCTGTTTCATAACGTATGTGTCCTTTCTTTCCTGCAAGCAATATTCCCATTTTCTCCAGGTTCTTCATGCACTCATCCAGCTGACCACCCCTGTTCTAAGGATGTTCTAGTCTATTCTATTCCCTTCGATGAGAAACCCTCTGATGCGGGGGGGGGGGGGGGGCACGTTGGGGCAGAAAGGAGACCTCCACTAGACTTAGCCAGAAACTACATGACATTGTTTATATTATCCATTAATTGCCCCCCTTGGTGGTATTGGCTCAGTCTTGGGGTAATTTTCACTGTAACTACTTCAAACCCTATGTTCTACTCACTACACAAACATGAAAATAGAAGGTATAAATAGAAAGAAACTTTGTGATAATAGTTTACATTTTTTCATACTGTTTTTTGGAGGGTTTTTTTTTTTTTGTAACATGATCCTCTGCAACCCCTGCACATGCCCTGACCAGGAATCATGACCTCCCGGCTCACAATCAATGCTCAACCACTGAGCCACACTGGCCAGGCAATCCTACATATCCAATGTATTATATCAGTTGGCTGGTAAACATGTTGACAGAGAAATTCCAATTTATCAAAGTTTGGCAGTTGCTTTGGCTTGGAACTCATTTTCCCTTAAGAACCACCTAACTTTTCACCTGGCTGTGACAAAGGAAATCTGACCATGCAATCTGCTGCCACTTCTCTATTATCACTGAGCCCCAAGCTCCGTCCCCTGGATGACTCTGGTGAGAGGGATGCAGAAACAGGTGGTCCCATTTCTTCTGCCAGGCTACCCGGAATCTGTGTTTTTCTGAGAAGAAGTGTAGTTAATTTACCATACTCAAGTACTCTGTAACTAGTCTGAGTTCAGTCGAGTTTTTTCAGAAGGCTGCCATGACAACCAAAATTGCATTTATGTCTTTCTATGGAGAAATGCACTGTTTTAAAATAATTGCTTTACAAGTAATCTTATAATATACAATCATCCATAAATTGATGAGTATATTTATATATACATTTTTCAAAACTATACATGCACTACAGACATTCTACAATATGTATTTTATTTTACTGCTGGAGGGAACTTGATATCATTTTTTCTATCTGCATGTAACTAACATCAAAATATTTCGAATAAAAGCAATGTAGGTCCATATGCTTTATGATTAAAAACAATAGGATGCCGTGTATTGTGTATATGTTCAACTTGTTTTCCTCAACTTGCCTTGACTCATAAAAACTATTTTCATTCTGTACTAAGAGTGTTGGGCACCAGAAAAGCAAACTACAACTGGATTTGATTCATGACTGTTTGGGCTCTGGGAACAGAGACGTTCTGGCCCTGGTCCACAGTTGGGACAGGTGATCTATTACTTCTCTGCAATAGCCAACCTGACCCAAACAATATCTGATTGTTGAAAAGGTAGCCATTTACGCACTTTGAATGGGAAACCCGGCAGACTTCGATTCAGGTCACAAAAGTCATTTGGAGTTCTACTTTTTCTGAGATTTACAGAGAGCTGCTAAAGAGCACAACTCCGCACAAAGTGTCTTTGTTTTAAGATTTTATATATTTGCTGTACGCAATATCAAAATACACTTTATAGGTAGCCAGGAATTTTGCAAATTATGTTTATATTATGGTTCTGTCCCATTTTTGAAAACAACATGGTCTAAACATACCTAGTTGGTATAATGAGAGTTAAGAAAGGAGAATCTAAGGAATGTGATTTTTCTCAAAACTAACTGAGCAGTGAAGTCAAAATACACAGTGTTGAAAATCTCCTGTAAACTAATAACAACAGCTTCCTAATAAATGGCTTTCGTTGGGCAGGAGTAGTAAGTGCCTGCCTGCACAGGCTCACCACATTGGCAAGTCAACCTCATGTTAAATCAAAGGAAATTCAACAATGTTATCTAAAGCATACAAAGGGCATAAACTGATATAATGTTAAATCGACTGTATAAATATTCTTAAGACGATATTATTTAAAAACCAAATGTTTTCTTTTGTCTAAACCATGAAATATGGAATTGTGTAGCTTTGCCATTTCCTTTCAGACTGTTTAGGACTCAGACTACTTTTATTTCCTGTTTGTTATTTTTCTTCTTCTAATATGAACTGTAGAAATATAAGCATAAATCTAAAAGAAGAAAAAAATAGGCTCTGGTCTTACTCAATGTGTATTATGTTTTAGCTGAAATCAGGTGTATGTGTTGAAAACTAACAGGAGGTTTCCATCTCAGGAGGAACATGGTGTTACTTTGGACTTTGAATTACATAACATGACAAAGGACTTCTTTTCCTAGTTATTTCATAACTACATTTACCAGCAAACATCAGCTATTATTCAGTTTTTTCTTGTATATAAAATTATGGAAGTTACCAAAAATTAAATATTACATTTCAATCTCAAATATACATTAACAGAACAGAATTTTGTAGATAATATGTTATAAGTTACAGTTCTATACAGGGTTGGACAAAAGTAGGTTTACAGTAGTGAGTACAAAAAACACAGAGTTTATTCTTGTATTATTTATTAATTATTGTATTATTTTTCATACAAACAACTGTAAACCTACTTTTATCCCACCCTGTATATAATTAAAATTTAATGTCAATCTAATTCAAACAGAAAAAAATATAAACTATGTTGCTCATGATTATAATTATAGAATTAGACAGAAATTCACTAGGGAATAAAAACCTTCATAGTTTGAAAACCAGTCACAACTTGTGGGAGGTGGGTGTTATGCTCTTATTAGCAGATAAGCATAATTAAACTGTATCTGTAGGACCATGGCCAGCTCAGGGATATTTACTTCCATCTTGACATCACTACAAGAGCTTACCTACACTGTGTTAGGCAGCACACTCCTAGAAATAATGATCTTACCAACCATGAAGGGTTAATATGGCATCAAATCAAACTGGCAGAGATCCAAGATTTACTGCCTCACTTATACAACACAGCTCTTTATAAGTCTTGACATTTTAACCACTAACGTTACCAGAGCAGGGGCTGGAGTACTTACGATATTCCGAGAAAACGAATTTTCTGAGACTCACACAGGAGGATGCAATATAGTAGAAAGTAGAAAGCTTTATTTTTATAGAATTACACCCCTGGGTTTCAGAAGTCTCATTTCCCTCAGTGCAGTCACAGAAGAAGTACAGCGGGGTTTCAGTACAGCTAAAACCAAAGCCAGTGTCCAGAGTTTCCTTTCCATGGTGGAGCTGGGTCCACTACACATCAGGCTAGCTGCAGTCCATCAGTCCTTTGTGTGTGGGGTCCATATGGCCGTAGGCCATATGGCAAATGCAAGAGAGTGCACTCCGAGCAAGAAGAGTCCTAAGAGCACAGAGGATAAGCCCCTTTGTTGAGCAGATGATATATTCCAAATCCTTATGCCCTTGTAGGGGCCATGCTCATTCTGGCCTACCCTCTCTGTCCCCAGGTGTGATTGACAGACAAAGTATCTTCCCTCATCATCCCAACTTTACTGGGCATGCTTCTACCTTCCCTTTGTCCAGTCCCTTTTCCCTAATGGACCTTATATAATTACTAGAGGCCCGATGCAAGAAATTCGTGCAAGGGCCTGGGCCCCGGCTCCTGCTGGCCGCCACCACCACAGCTGCCGCGGGAGCCTCTGCCTTCTCTGCCATGGCCCCCGTCCACTGTGGCTTTGTCTAAAAGGAAGCACATCCAGAAGGATGTCTAGTCTAATTAGCATATTATGCTTTTATTATTATAGATAAAAGAAAGTTGAACAAAATTTTTTAATTTATGTATTTTTATATAATTACACATATATAATTTATATATACATATGTGTGTGTGTGTGTGTGTGTGTGTGTATTATATATATATATTTGCCTAGCACTATATGGACAGATTAATACTTTTTTTAAAATATATTTTATTGATTTTTTACTGAGAGGAAGGGAGAGGGATAGAGAGTTAGAAACATCGATGAGAAACATCGATCAGCTGCCTCCTGCACGACCCCCACTGGGGATGTGCCCACAACCAAGATACATGCCCTTGACCAGAATCGAACCTGGGAACCTTGAGTCCACAGGCTGACGCTCTATCCACTGAGCCAAACCAGTTAGGGCCAGATTAATACTTAAAGATTAAAGTAACTTGTGCAAGGTTACACAGCTAATTGGTGAAAAAGCTTGGAATCAAAACTGTCTAACTCCAAAGTATGTTTTCTTTCTTTCTTTCTTTCTTTTTTTATTGATTTCAGAGAGAAAGGGAGAGAGAGAGAGAGAGAGAGACAGAAACATCAATGATGAGAGAGAATCATGGATAGGCTGCCTCCTGCACACCCCCTACTGGGGATCGAGCCCGCAATCCAGGCATGTGTCCTTGACTGGAATCAAACCCAGGACCCTTCAGTCCTTAGGCCAACACTCTGTCCACTGAGCCAAACTAGCTAGGGCCAAAGTATGTTTTCTTAACTATTTTTGTATTAACTTATTTACTCCTTGTTCAATTATTATTACTTTGTGACAGAAAAAAATTATTAGTTTTCAATTACAGTTTACATTCAATATTATCCTGTATTAGTCTCAGATGTATAGCATAGTAGTTGAGAATCAAATACCCACCTGGCTCCATACACATAGTTATTACAATATTATTGACTATATTCCCTATGCTTTAATTTACATCTCTGTGACTATTCTGTATTACAAATTTGTACTTCTTAATACCTTCACCTTTTTCACCCAGCCCCTAAACTCTGACCCTCTGTCAACCATCAGTCTGTTCTCTGTATCTATGAGTCTGTAGGAATTATTAATGCTCCCATTTTAAAGAACAGGAAAGAGAGGAAGAAAGAGTTAAATAACTTGCCCAACTCCTCAGTAGAAGTAATTAGGCCCAACAGGCCAGATTCAGAGCCTGTAATCTTAACTTACATCATTCTACTTCTCTTGAGCTACCTATCAATAGGGCTTAGTATTTCACTTAGAAAAGAAGGCACAGAAGGGGAAGAAAGTGGGCATGACTGGATAAAGAAGGTGATGGGATTAGCTAAAGAACATATATACATAACCCACGGACATGGGCAATAGTGGGGTAAAGGCCAAGGGAGGGGGAGGCGTGGGTGGCTGGAGGTGGGCAAAGGAGGGGGGAAGGAAAGGAGGGAATACCTGCAATAATGTCAACATTAAACATTTTTAATAAAAAATAAAATTAAATAAGGCAAAGGAAATAGAAATACTGAGTTTTGAAGTTAAGAAAATGATTTTCAAGGCCTTCTCTGGCTCAAAATGTTTACATAGATTTAGAGTCAGATAAATTGTGGTATAATCATGGCTCAGATGCTTGTTAGCTGGACTATCCTTGAGCAGACCTTGCTCCTCATTTGTGAAATGGCACAATAATTCTTCCTTCACAACACCGTTGTGGGCCTTAGAGGAGAGAATGTCTGTAAATGCTTTAGTGTATAATGCTTGCTCACCTTATATGCCCAGCATCATACTTGGCACAGAGTGGAAAATAAAAACATTTGTGTAATGTACCTATTAGTTGACTAAATATTTACTTGATTGATAGACTGATAAATTAATGGAAATTAACCACCCAATTCCAATGATTCCAATGATCCTTCTCTCTTTATTCTGACTTATCTCTAGTCTGTGATTTCAAATTTGAACACATTTTCTTTCTAGCATGTATACATTAGTAGGTTAAAAATGAGGTGGTGGGAATTTAGAAAAAGTACGATTAAGGCAAGTATAATACATATAGAATTGTATGCTTCTAATCATACAATTATCTTTTTAAGACTTCCTAGAGCAGAAAGACTGGTTTCAACAAATTAACTCTTTCCTTCTGCCAAACTGAAAAAAAAAACTAAAACACTTGATTGTGCCACACTCTTTGGCTCAATGTAGATTCATATTCATAATAAAAAGGAAGTTAAAAAATAAGTAAAATTCTGAATTATTGAATTCCTTAATTCCATTCATTTTTGCTCACTAACAATTTTAAACTAAGTTTTCAGTGACCAAATATAGTAAATATCTACAAATAAATCTACAGTCTTTAGGTGGAATTCAGAAAAATTAACACAAATTGAATGAAATATTAGGAAACTTTCCTTCAATTAACCAAAAAAACAAGAGTAAATACAGGACTTTGATCACTAAGCAAAAAATCCAAAATATTCTTTTACCACAGCAATTATAAAAATTATCTGGGTTTTTTTTCAGATTAGAGAAAGTTTGCTAAAGAATATTTTTTAAATGATGTACTCATGCTCATATATTGGTAAATTGTAAAGTGCCTTCACATTTTCTACATTTCTCCTTGTATCCGCTCCCATTCACATTGGCATATAAAGTTTTTCTTCCTGTCAACTGAGTAGAGACAGAGACAATAATTTTTAAGGCATATGTCTGGCAATATCACTCTGGGAGGGGGACAAAATATGTTCATAAACTGTACCTGCACGTGCCCTAAAAATAATGCCACCATCCACCAACAGGAACCCACATTTGTATAAGGTTGTAACATTTTCTACATAAAACAGAATAGCCTAATCTTTCACAGAAAGCAAAACACTACTCTCTCTCTCTCTCTCTCTCTCTCTCTCTCTCTCTCTCTCTCTCTCTCTCTCTCTCTCTGGAATGACCGTCTTTCAATGAAGCAGCAGCTCATTTTTTTTCTTCTTTTTCAGAGAGTAATACTCTTAATAAGGGCCTCTTTGTTATTAAAGTCTTACTAAGCTTTAAATATTGATGTTATTATTTCTCTCGTCTTGAAAATTTGAAATGTGTCTAGCCCAGCCCAATTGAGGAGGGGAGCCTTTCAGAGTTTGCTCTGCTCTAAGTGGTAGCTTAGTCTCCTTGCCCTCATCTCCAACTTTGTGGTAGTAAAATCCATTACATAAACCAACCAATTAGCATTTTTAAGAATAAAAATAAAAATAGACACTCTCAAGTGGTCTCTGAAATAGCAAGTAGCAAAAAGAAAGAAAACAAAAATGAAGGGAGCTTTTCAGGAAGAAATTAAGAAATTTATTTTCACATTCCGTCCCTCCTACTTCTGTGACTACTCGTGGGTATATTCTTGGATGCTCAGAAGAAGCTTTCTAGTTCATGATCATGCTGATATTTCCTCTAGGGAAGGAAAACTGATCCACAAGCAGTGCATTAACCAAAAAGGGAAACATCTGTTTGGAGCATGGAGCAATTTATTGCCTGAATTCTAAATACCGTGACTATAGCTGAGATGCTCCGTATGATGCTGCGAGTCTCATCAGAGCACAAGGCAAGAAAAATTGGTCTTCACACTAGGACTCCCCTGGGACTTAACTGGATTAGAATATAGATTATGTTTGTCATTTAGATAAAGGTCGTTTCATTAATAGTACAGAAAATTTAAGAGTAAAAACAGCATTTAATGGTAGGAAGGATATGGTTAAAATGTTAAATTTTATGTCATGTATACTTTGCCACACACACGCAAAAATATTAAGATGAATGGAAAAAAACATACACACAAGATACCTACTATTCTCTACATTTTGAATTCTAAAATAAGCATCAAAGACCCCAAATCTGAATATCACCAAAGTAAATCCAACTTGAAGGATGCTTTTGCTATGAAATTGTCTCCTTGACTTTTACTAACAAGCCAAGAGGCCTTTTGTTTACAGTAATAACATTTTTAAAGTTTTGGCCTTTTAAAGGGCTAGCATCTCATCCTAAGTCAATGTTCATTGAGAGGGTTTTCAATGTACAGGTATACAAACATGTGAAGATCTAAGATTAGATGTGGCATTGGGGATGTAAAAATAGAGCAGAGTAATATTGTAATAACTATGTGTGTTGTTGGATAAGTACTAGACTTATCAAGGTGATCATTTCATATGGTATATAAATGTCTAATCACTATGTTGTACACCTAAAACTAGTATAATATTGTACATCAACTGGAATTGAAAAATAAACTTAATAAAATTAGATATGGCATGTACATATATGGAAAGATGGTGAATAGAAAAGTTATTAGAACAGAAACTGATTTAAAAGTCATAATTGTTGCCATTTTCAAAGCATCAGATTTGATCTTACAAAGAGATAATTAATTAATAAAGTAGTCCCTGAGACAAATCTAGCAGATAAGCTGGTTGTATTAATCACTATCAGGTCGCTGCCACTGTGCAACTGACCACCATTAGGTATTACACACACCAACACATTTGAAAATAATTGCATTTAGAGCTGAGTATAACTGATTATATAATTTGGAAATAGTTTAATATTTCTTAAATTGTTTCATATAGTATAATTGATAAAAGGAAAAATAGATATGCTACGCAATGGACTTGCATTTCAGTCATATCTATTATTTGCATGTCAATAAGGTAAACAAAATCTAAACCACTGTGGACAATAAAATCCCACTTGAACTTAATGGATTTGTGATCATATCATCGACTATAAAATATAACTTGAAATTATTTGTTAAAGGAGGCAAGAAAAAATCTCGTTGGTCTTTAAACTCTTTAAGAAACTACAGGCAGTCCTTTTCATAACATGAATATAGACCACCCATTTGTCAATTATGTCTCCCAAAAAATGACTACAGACATAAAAGTCCTAACTTACCATGTGACAATCAGTGTTTTAAATAACTTATTATTGACTAATGATAAATTAGCTGGCATAACAAATCCCCATTTTGTCCAAAGGTTTGTCCAAATGTCAGACCTCTCGTTATTATAATTACTGTTTGTATAGCACTGCTCCATTTACAAAATACTTTTCAATAGACAGTATTTCATTTAAATCTCACAGCTACCTGATAAAGTATTATCACCATTCTCCTTTGATGGAGGGGGGAATAATATTTGACAAAGTCATAAGGCTAGGACAGAAAACAGCCTAACTTCCAGTTTCCAGGATCTTTCCAAGGGAGAAAGCTCAAAAGACAGCCTGAAATGTGAAAATTAAAACAACCACAAAGACAGGTCTTCAGAGTTTTAATTATGCATCAAGCAAATATTTTAATATTTAAGCACTTTTTAGTAATAGGTAGCAGCTAATTCTTTGAGAGTTATTGAGAAGGCAGAAGATTAAAAACAAATGTAAGCATAATAAAAGCATAGTCTTCTATTGGCAAATGTTCTTCCATGGGGCACCATGGCATTATCATGTATTAGTTTGCTACGGTTGCCACAGTAACATATCACAGATGGGGAAGTTTAAACAGCAGAAATTTATTTTTTCATAGTTCTGGAGGCCAGAAATTCGAGGTCAAGGTATCAGCAGGAGTAGTTTCTTCTGAGGCCACTCTCCTTGGCTTGTAGATGGCTGTCTTCTCCCTGCCTTGTCACATCATCTTTCCTCTGTATGTGTCTATGTCCAAATTCCTTCTCCTTATGAAGACAATGGTCATATTGCCCTAGGGCCCACCCTAATGTCCTCATTTTAATTTAGTTACCTCTTTAAAGACCCTATTTCCAAATATAGTCACATTAGAAAGTACTGGTTAGGACTGCAAAATAAAAATCTGGGGGGACACAATTCAATTCATAACATATTACACATAATTATTTACCAGTCACTTATTACTGATCCCTCCCACATAATTATGTAGATATGATGTGAAACTGAAAAGTTTAATGAAAATATGAGTTAAATGACTACTATTTTATTGTTAACTAGAGGCCCAGTGCACAAAATTAGTGCACAGGAGTGAGGGGTCGGGTCCCACAGCCTGGCCTGCACCCTCTCGCAATTCGGGACTCCTTCAGGGATGTCTGACTGCCGGTTTAGGCCTGATCCCATCAGACATCCCTCTCACAATCCAGGACTGCTGGCTCCTATCCACTCACCTGCCTGCCTGATCACCCCTAACCACCTCTGCCTCAGTCCCTGCCACCACAGCTTCGTCTGGAAGGATGTCCAGAAGGTTGTTCAGCTGTCCAGTCTAATTAGCATATTACGCTTTTATTATTATAGATATTTATGTTGGTCACATTATAACAGTTAAATTTTTTCAATATATTCTTTTATCAGAAAACTGTGTATTTTAGAAAGAATGACACCTTAAACCATACAAATTTTTATAATTTGCTGATTTCTAAACTACCTGGAAAATGAATTTGTATGAAATATTACACTAATTCAGCAATTTTCAAGCTTTTTTATCTCATGGCATACATAAACTAATTGCTAAAATTCTGCGACACACAAAAATATATGATTTTTTTGCTGATATGAAAAAAATAGGTATAATTTTGATTGATTTACAAATAATAATAATTACCTACCCTTTTGCTCCAATATGACTTTTTTAAAAAATCAAGTGCCTATACTTGTATATAAGGATTCTGGTACCAAGAATTAATCAATCAGATGCAACCTTACTAGAAGACATGACCAATAAGATGAAAAACTACCATATAACCTATATATTTATGGTTCAAGACAGGGCATTCCTACAATGGCTATTGTTGTGTTGGCTGTTGTTACTTTTTTATTGATAATCGAAGGGAAAAGAAGTCAGTGACTGATTAAATAGTCAGGTATTACACATTTTTTAAATTATTTTGGCATACCAGTTGAAAATCACTGCACTGATTAATAATAAAAGTATTGCCATAATTTTATTTTTTTATGTTTTTAAATGAGTAGGAAGAATTAGTACATTAAATGCAGGTATACCTTGTTTTATTATGCTTCACTTTATTGTGCTTCACAGATCTGTTTCTTACAAATTGAAGGCAAGACCCTGCACCATCAAAAAGACTTACTTGCTTTATTGCAATACTCACTTTATTGCAGTGGTCTAGAAACAAACCCACACTATATCCAAGGTATGCCTGTATATACTAAATAAGGAAGAATACAAATTTGTGAATTTGCTATTGCATTAAGGGCAAATAATTTTTAAATGCTATATAAAATGAATAGTTTAAATATAGTGCCTATCCTCTACTTGTTCTTTTATTTTAAAAACTAGTTTCTAAAATATTCTCCTTATCTACTGCAAACTTTAATTGCTTATTAATCATTGTTTTACATGCCATATTGAAAATTTATATTCTTTTTTTAATAAAAGTTTTTGAAATTTTTAAGTTTAATGATATATATTCAATCTAAAAATTACATATTATGTAGGTCAATAATCTGGCAAGACTAACAAAAAATAAGCAAATATATCATTGAAGATTTTAGCAATGTCAAAGAATACTCAAGTTAGAAGTGACCATAGAAATTTTCTATACAATTCCCTCTTTATAAATATATTAGAGGCCCAGTGCATGAAATTCGTGCATGGGTAGAGTCCCTAGGCCTGGCCGGCGATCAGGGACGATTGGGGCCTTCCAGCTGCTGGCCAGGGCTTTCCTTCCCCAGCTGCCATCTGCCAGCTGGGGCCTCCCTTCATTCCACACTGCTCCCTGGTAGTCAGCGCACGTCATAGTGAGCGAGCAAACTCCCGGTCTCCTGGTCGAACTCCCGAGGGGACAATTTACATATTAGCCATATATATATATATATATATATATATATATATATATATATATATATATATATATATATTTAGTGTCCACAAAAATGCATACACACTTTAACAACTGATAATCACTTAATTTTCACTCCTTTTCAGGTTTAACTGATTTGCAATAATGGGTAAAGCCAGACTAAGCTTTGAACAACAACAAAAAATTATCAAAAATGCCACTAGACTTTTTTAATGGGAATACAAAAAAGATAATGTTTACTGTACAAAGCCAACAACAGTTGATGAATTGAGAGAGTACAAATACTGAACAAAATGATTCTTGATGTTTGTGATTCCACTGCTTTGCATTATCAGCAGTGCCTGGACCAGAACAGTCAATTTGAAAAGAGGCATTGACCAAAAAAGATTATTCCTTTCTTTTAAATTTTAAAATGAACTGTATGTTAATAAACACTGATTTTATAATCATTCAGAATGTGTATACATTTTTGGGGACACCCTGTCCTAACATAACAATAGCCACCTGAAGGAATGCCCTGTCTTGAACCTAAATATATATGTCATATAATAGTTTTGCATCTTATTGGTCATGTCTCATAATAAGGTTGTGTCTGACTAATTCTTGGTACCAGAAGTCCTTCTATACAAGTATAAGCACCTGATATTTTAAGAAGTCATTTGGAGCAATATTACCTTTTTTTGTAAATCCATCAAAATTATACCTATTTTTTGGCAAATCAGCAAAAAATATATGTGTTTTCAGTTTTGTTCTTTTGCCAGGTTATGCCTGTCATTATGTTGGCTTTTTGACCATAGTCAAACATATATCAACATGTTCGGAAACAGGTTAACAATTATGTCTTTCTTTTATTCAAAGTCATAACTCAGAATACATCATCCTCTCAGACCCAGTGTGGCCTGTTTCTCCCCAAATATCTAACTTTACTCTGCTCCCATACATAATTCAAGTGACATGAAATGATGGTAATCAAACATTTTCTATTTGAAATGCATTGCATAATTCTTACCTATTATAAACAAACGTCATCTAAGAACAATTGCCTCTTTTAATGTTTATTTACAGTCCTCAGGCTTCTCCTGACAAAATGGTTGTTAACATTAATTAGTTTATTTAACCATAAATTTTTTCAACTACAGGTAACACCTCATAATGAAAGAATGGTATTACATAAAAGAATAAAGGGGAGAAAAGCAAGCATGACATGGTCAACTACTTTTATTGGGCTCAAGTTGATACATTATCAAAGAAAATTGTCATTGGGTTTATGATACCTGTTAATATTTAGCCAGCAAGATAAATTTGTTTTCACTCTTTGGCATGACTGTGCTTGCTTGTTTGCTTGCTTTCCTTCTTTTTTCTTTCCTTATTTCTTTCCTTTAAAAAGTTGGAGTATACTAGGTATTCTCTTTCTCTATCCCTACCTCCAACTTTTACAAGTCTAAATCTTTTCTTATTGTAATTCAATATATTTTTCACTCTAGTGATTATCAAGAGAAAAGCACCTCTATTGTATTTGTGTACACCTGTCAATCTAAAAAACTCAAATAAAATTGACTTCATAATACATCTAGTAGCAAATTATAATCAATGTTCTATAATTACGAAGAGCAAAAAGTATTGCTCAACTGTTGGGTGAGGGCCATAGTAGGGTGGCTTTATGCTGTTGACTGATCAAAATAGAATTCTGGAGAAGCAGGGACAGAGATAAAAGAATAACTACCTACCAACCTACTCAATGACCTTGAATAAATCAACAAGTTATCTTTTTTGTTTCACCTTGACAATTATTTTTTTTTTCTGCCTGTTGGCTTGGACTATTAGACTGGAGTAATGCCTGGATAATTTACCTCCACTAATTGAAACTTTATATGGTATGACCGTAAGCTTTACTTCATACTCTATATAATGGTTAACTACATTAATTATAGATTTGAACAAGACTACAGGAGTATAGGGTGTCAAGTAGACTACTTAAACAGACAAACTGAGATTAAGCATCTTAAAAAGCACCTTTTGTATATTATAGATAAACATTGCATTCACTATAGCTTTCCTGGTACTTACTGAAGGTCTGCCAGAACTCCCAGTTATCATGGGCCCCTGTTACAGGAATGGAGCTACTGTGCATTCAGAAGACATAACATTGCCTCTCTTTAAAATCCCCCTACAAATAATGCTGCAATGCAATTATGTGAGGAATCTACAGAACAATACAAACAACCAAAACAGAAACAGACTCATAGATACAGAGAACAGACTGATTGTTGCCAGAGGGAAAGGGGTTAGGGGACTAGAAGAGAAAGGTGATGGGTTTTAGAAGTACATATTGGTAGTTACAAAATAGTCATGAGGATGAAAAGTTCAGGATAGAGGAGGAACCAAGATGGCGGCATAGGTAACACCTGAACTTGCTCTTTCACACAACCACATCAAAACCACAACTAAAAGAAAAAACAGATATCATCCAGAACCACAGAAAATCTGGCTGAGAGGAAGTTCTACAACAAGAAGGAAAGAGAAAAGCGCACCTAGACTGGTAGGGGGTGCAGAAGTATGAAAGAGTGAAGGTACGGAGGTGCGCGCGGAAAATGGGCTGGCAACTGAGTGTGCTGTGGTCTTTTTCAATTGGGAGGGAGATACAAGTTCCTGACTGCTCTGAATTCCAGTACCAGGCGAGACTCTGGGGACCCAGACACATACGGAGAGAAACTGGACTGTCCGGCATCAGGCCGGAACACGAGGGCGGCTTTCTCTCAGAGGTGGTTGCAGCATTCATTGTTCCTGCATGGGGCCATGGGACACAGAGACACAGGGACCTATCTGTGGCAGGGCCAATGGGCAACCATTGCTGTTTGCACTTCCCCATGATCCCCTGAGACCACACCCCACCCAATTTACAACCCCACTCAAACTGTGCCTGCAGAGGCGTTTGCATATGAATGGCCTGGCCTCTTGTAACCTAACCTTACAAACTGCAGCTGGGTCAAAGAACCCCAGAGCTTCCACAAGAAAGCCTAAGGCTCATCAGCAGCCTGCATTGCTTCACAATTGTGCCTCATCTGACCACCTCCAAACCCCAAACTAAGAGGAGGAAACTGCAGATCTCTTTGCAGCTCCTGCTGGGTGGCCTCAGGCAGGAGTTGACTTAGCATCTCCTTGGAGATCCAAGAGCCAGTGCACCCAGTGGTCAAAGTGAGACAACACTGGATTACAACTCTTCAAATCCATAAGAGACACACTCAGGGGGCAGACTCGGTGATCACCAAAGCTTCACTAAAGCAAGTCCTGTCCCATAAGGGTGTCTCTAGCACTGCAGTTCTCCCATTGTAGACACAACTGGTCTTCACAGCCAATTGGTCTGGAGGTCAATTTTGCCCAGTTATATCAACAGCAATCAAGGCTTAACTACAACAAGACTGTGCACACAGCCCACAAAGGGGTGCACCAAAAGCATCCACCTCAGGTGACTGGGGAGGCTGAGCCACTGGGCCCTATAAGACACCTAGCACACAAAGCCACCCTATCAACACAGGGAAGCAGCCAAAATGCAGAGACAAAGAAACATGTCACAAATGAAAGAAATGGAGGAAAGCAAACTACAGGATATAGAGTTCAAAACCACAGTTATAAGGTTACTCAAGAATCTTCTAGAAACCTCTGAGAAATTTAGTGCGATTCTCAAGGATATGAAAAAGGACCAACTAGAAATTAAGCATACACTGACTGAAATAAAGAATAATATACAGAGGTCCAACAGCAGACTACAGAATCCCAAGAATCAAGTCAAAGATTTGAAATACGAAGAAGCAAAAAACACCCAACCAGAAAAGCAAAAAGAAAAAAGAATCCAAAAATGTGAAGATAGTGTAAGGAGCCTCTGGGACAACTTCAAGCATACCAACATCCGAATTATGGGGGTGCCATAAGAAGAGATAGAGCAAGATACTGAAAACCTATTTGAAGAAATAATGACTGAAAACTTCCCCCACCTGGTGAAAGAAATAGACTTACAAGTCCAGGAAGCACAGAGAACCCCAAACAAGAGGAATCCAAAGAGGACCATACCAAGACACATCATAATTAAAATGCCAAGAGCAAAAGACAAAGAGAGAATATTAAAAGCAGCAAGAGAAAAAGCAGTTAGTTACCTACAAGGGAGTACTCATATGATTTTCAGCTGATTTCTCAACAGAAACTATTCAGGCCAGATGGGCATGGCAAGAAATATTCAAAGTGATGAATGGCAAGAACCTACAACCAAGATTACTCTACCCAGCAAAGTTATCATTTAGAATTGAAGGTCAGATAAAGAGCTTCACAGATAAGAACAAGCTAAAGGAGTTCATCACCACCAAACCAGTATTATATGAAATGCTGAAGGGTATTCTTTAAGAAGAGGAGGAAGAAGAAAAAGGTAAAGATAAAAATTATGAACAATAAAGTGACAATAAATACATATCTTTCAACAAGTGAATCTAAAAATCGAGTGAATAAAAAATATGATGAACAGAATAAACTGGTGAATATAATAGAATCAGGGGCATAGAAAGAAAGTGGACTGACAATTCTCGGGGGGAAGAGAGTGTAGGAGGGTGCAGGGAGAGACTGAACAAAAAGTGAACATTTATGGACAAGGACAATGGGGGGGCGGGTAAGGGCATGTGGTGGGGTGGGAACCAGGTGGAAAGGGAGCTATGGGGAGAAAAAAGAGCAACAACTGTAATAATCTGAACAATAAAGATTTATTTAAAAAAAAGAAAAAGAAAGAAAAGTTCAGCATAGAAAATATAGTCAATAATATTATAATAACTATATATGATACCAGGTGAGTACTGGAAATATCAGGGGGACACTTTGTAAAATATATCCTATCTAATAAAGAGGGAATATGCTAATTGACAGTCATGCCCTCACAAAGACGGCAGCGCCCACAGCCAATAAGGAGGAAATATGCTAATTGACTGCCACACCCTCAAAGATGGTGGCACACACAGCCACAAGATGGCGGCGCCCAGTCCCCTCAGCCCTGCTGGGGCAGCAGATGTGCAGCACGGCCAGGCTCATCCCAGGCAGATCCAGCTGCTCCACGCCTGCCCCCAGAGTCCCCCAGTCTCCTCACCCCCCGAGCCGCCCAGAGCCAGCCCAAGACACAGGCAAGCCTCTGATGTTGGCTGCCCAGACACCCATGTTGGGCCCAAGGCACAGGCAAGCCTCAGATGATGGCTACCCAGCCGCCCAGGGACACCCGCTGCTCAGGTAACCAGGGCCAGCCAAGGCAGTGGCAGCATCAGAGGTGTGATGGAGGTGTTGCCTTCCCCTGATCACCGGGTCGCCTCCTTCCCCTGAGGGCTCCCAGACTGTGAGAGGGGGCAGGCCGGGCTGAGGGACCCCCACTCCAGTGCATGAATTTTCATGCACTGGGCCTCTAGTGATTATATAACCATTATGTAGTACACCTGAAACTAATACAAAATAATATTGAAAAAAATAAATAAAAAACAATTTTTAGATAAATACTAGTCCTCTATAATTAAAATGTTTAACCCTCAAATATTTATATTAAATTGTAAAATTAATTAGCAAGGCTGGGTTATTAAAATATTTTTAAGTTATCTAATGATGTCAATGTGAACATAGATTTAAAAACACTCTGTTTTCAAAGACCAAATTATATTCTCACTTTTCATTTAATAACATACACAGAATCCTCTCTATTTAATAGCCCCAGGCTTATTGATGACTTCAACATTTTCTCAATTTGTAATATTATCTTGTTTTGTTGGGATTTCTTATCCTTTAATTCTATTTTGTATTGATTTCAGGTGTATTGCTTAGTGGGTAGACAATCATGTACTTTACATAATGTTCCCCTCCATATTTCCATTACCCCAACTGGCACCATACATAGCTATCACAATATTATTGACTATATTCCTTATTCTTTACTTACATCCCTGTGACTATTTTGTAACTAGCAATTTGTACTTCTTAATCCCTTTACCTCTTTCAACCAGTCGTCCAACCTCCTTTCCCTCTGGATACCACCAGTTTACTCTATGTGTGTATGACTCTTCTTTAATTTTGTTTCTTTGTAAAGCTTATTATTTTGGTTATACAGATAAGTTAAATAATATGTCATTTGTCTTTCTCTGACTGCCTTATTTCACTGAGCATAATACCCCCTCGGTATTATACTGTCACAAATGGTAAGATTTTGCTCTTTTTATGGCTGAGTAATATTCCATTGTATATTTGTACCACTGCCTTTTATCCACTCATCTATAGGAGGGCACTTGGATTGCTTCCATAGCTTGGCTATTGTAAATAATGCTACAGTGAATATAAAAGTGCATATATTCTTTCAAATTAGTGTTTCAGATTTCGTCAGATAAATATCCAGAAGTAGAACTGCTGGGTCATAAAGCAGTTCCATTTTTAATTTTTTTGAGAAAACTGTACTGTTTTCCACAGGGACTACACCAATCTACATTCCCACCAACAGTATATAAGGGCTCTCTTTTCTCCACATCCTTGCCAACACTTGCCATTTTTGGATTTATTGATAGCCATTCTGACAGGTATGAGATGATATCTATCTCATGGTTTTAATTTGCATTTCTCTGACAATTAGTGACCTTGAGTATCTATTACATATCTATTGGCCTTCTGTATGTCCACTTTGGAAAACTGTCTATTCATGTTCTCTGACCATTTTTAATTGGATTATTTTTTATGTGTTGAGTAGTATGAGTTCTTTATAAATTTTGCATATTAACCTCTTATCAGATGTATCATTGGTGAATATGTTATCTCATTTAATAGGTTGTCTCTTCATTTTGTTGATGGCATAATATTATTGAATCAGTTACTTTTTACTTCCTCAAAGCATCCTAAACATTTATTAATCCTTCAATAACTTTTGTTATAGGAAAACTTTGCTATTTCCTTGTGTCCTCCTTTTTGTGAAGGCAATAAAAATTTAGCCTTAAATATACAAAATCTGACGAATGTCCTGAAAGTCTATAAAATCTCATTAACATGAAGCTAACCAAAAAGGAATTGAAAAGTGACCCCAACTAATTGAGGCTGTTTTGTGGAGATAAAAGCAGAGCATACTATATCCCAAACCACAGGAACAGACTCCTTGGCACTCTCAGCTGGATAATCTGTCTCGCTTCCTGCTTGAGTGACTTTGGGTTCAGATGTCAAAGAGCTGTTCTCCTTTAACCAGAAGTACCTGCATTTAATAGCAGGTTGAATGACTGCCACATGTACAATTCATAATTATTTTTGCAGCAGATACGTGAGTGCCAACAGACAGGATAAGCAAATCGTCACCCAGTGAGTAGCCTTTGTAATATGTGGTTTTAATCAAAGATAGTAAAATGAAAGCGCCATCTTACACTATTTAACATGGGAGCCATTGGCTTTCCATTTGAATTATAAGAAGGAGCAAAACTCAGGATACAATCATACAATCCTCTTCTGTTATCTAAGATTTTGTTATAAAATGAAGCCCCTCGTTTTGCTATTCCCATAATCATATTTTAACCTTAAAAAATGTCACATAAGGATAACAATGTAAGTTCCAAATGGGGATGGAATGCTCTGTATTATATTACAAGACTGAGCAGTCACTAATTAGTTTAAACACACACACATATACACACAACAAAGACTATGCTGAATGTTCCACAAAATATAATATAAGCAAGAAAAGAATCATTAATTCTAAATTTTCAGTTCTTAAGAAATGAAAAGACATTCTTTCGTTTTCCCACTCAGCAAGGTTGTGAAGCTTTATCATTGATCTTGTAAAGATTGCCTCACAAGTCCGATTTTAGGTACCTTTGTACACAGTGATTTCAGGCAAATGGCATGACCCTGTTTTCCAGTCGCTTATGGCTAAAAATTTTTCTTAAGAGCCTTCCAAATTTCACATTGTGAAGACCCAGAAGCCATTAGAAAGATTTTAATTTAAATCTAACTGAAGACTTTCTCCCCTAGAATATGTAATTGGTTTTACTAATAAGGAGCATTCTCACCCACTTATGATCCTTTTGCAATTGATCTGGAAAGCTGTGTGTGTGTGTGTGTGTGTGTGTGTGTGTGTGTGTGTGTGTTTCATTGAAAGGAAAGTGGCTTACAAAATGCATAATCATATTAAAGCACCTTAAAACTTTGTTGGAATAAGACAGGCATAATAAAGAACTTTCAGTTAAAAGTAATACACTCAAACCAGCTCCAGGGAAGGGAAATTTAGAAGAGGATTTAAAGTTATCTCCCATCCAAGTACTAACCAGGCCCAACCCTGCTTAGCTTCTGAGATCAGATGAGATCGGGCGTGTTCAGGGTGTTATGGCCGTAGAACAGTATGGAGTTTCCTCAAAAAACTAATAATTGAACTCCCATTTGACTCAGTGATCCCACTTCTAGGAATATATCCCAAGAAACTAGAAACACCAATTAGAAAGGATATATGCACCCCTATGTTCATAGCAGCACAATTCACCATAGCTAAGATTTGGAAACAGCATAAATGCCCATCAGTAGATGAGTGGATTAAAAAACTGTGGTACATCTACACAATGGAATACTACACTTCAATAAAAAAGAAGGAATTCTTACCATTTGCAACAGCATGGATGGAACTGGAGAGCATTATGCTAAGTGAAATAAGCCAGTCAGAGAAAGATAAATATCACATGACCTCACTCATTTATGGAATATAATGAACACCATAAACTGATAAACAAAAACAGATCCAGAGACAGAGAAATATCAATCAGACCATCAAACCTCAGAGGAAAGGTAGGGGAGGGGAGGTTAGGGGGAGAGATCAACCAGAGGACTTGTATGCATGCATATAAGCCTAACCAATGGACACAGACAAGAAATGGGGGTGAGGGCATGAACAAAAACAGATCCAGAGACAGAGAAACATTAATCAGACCATCAAACCTCAGAGGAATGGTAGGGTAGGGGAGGTTAGGGGGAGAGATCAACCAGAGGACTTGTATGCATGCATATAAGCCTAACCAATGGACACAGACAACAAACGGGGGTGAGGGCATGAGTGAGGGGATGAGGGGGTAATGGGGGGATAAGGACATGTATGTAATAACTTAATCAAGAAATTTTTTTTAAAAAGCTGGAAAAAAAATAAAGTTATCTCAGAGTAACAAACACAGAAAATACATTTAGGTTTTTTACTTTTAAAAAAATGAAAAACTCTTAAGGCAATTTCTCCCCATTCAGGCAACTTCTCTATGCTTTTAGACCACCTTCTGCAATGCAGTATTTTTGTTCCTCCATAACAGTAACTTTTAAGTGAGTTTAGTTTCCTGTCTCCAACTCTTTTTAATTTTTAGGTAGAATGTCCATTGCTGTCTAATTCAGTCTCTGGGGCTCTGAGTTTAATTTACCAAGAGAGTGAATCTGATTGTCTCAGTTTGGTCACATTCCACCTGGCATGAGCTAGCATAGCCAGCAATTGGGATTCACCTGATAATGCAAAAGCCACAAGGGCTGATAGAAGCTCAGATAAGTGAAAAAACTGTTTCTTTTTCTGCCCAACCATGTAGTCTTTTATGAGTAATAGGTATTAGGAATAAAACTTGTTCAGCTTATAGAAAATTAATTTCTACAGATTATACAAATGCCCTCTATACTGAAGATGCTAAATAAATGATGTTTAATACTGATATAACAGCATCCTTCCTAATAAGGCAAATGCAACATTTAACTATTATAACATCATAATCTTTTTAATTAGCTGAGTATAGAAGAACATATTTAAAACTCAGGCATGGATTTAATCATTATATTTTGAAATTCAATATCTCCCAATGGAAACAAAATTCATATGGAAAATTTTTTTTATAAACTTGCCATTAGTGTGTTTTCATTATATTTCAATTAGTTGTATACAAATCATAAATCCTAGTATATTTTTTAACTCTTTGTAAAGTTAGCATAAAAAAAGTTCACTAGCTTAAAAAATATCATCAGAATGTTATAATAGTACTTATGTTAATAATACCTTTTATTTACAGCTGCTATGCCAGGCACTTGTTGCATATATTCTTACATACCATCAGCAATTCTTACCATTTGTATATTTTAAATATTTTACAAGTGAGGAATCTGAGGTTCAGGAGTAGTATATTTTTTCCCATGTTATGTAAGGTAAGTATGCAGTGGTAGCAGCATTCTCATAATAATCAGGCAATCCTTCAACTAACACAAATGCATCTTTGCAAAGATTATAATATAACACTTTCTCAATACAATGGACTAATATCTGCTAGAAAATTGCCTTATAAACATAGAAATCTATAGTGACTACAAATGTGAATGTTGCCCACCCCCCAAAATCATCCAGTGCAAAACTTGAACAAGTATACATGTCAGCCCGTTAATCATAGGATGTTACTAATCCATCTTCCTTTCTACGTGGTGTACCACTCATTAATGCCCTTGCCCAGCCCAACTCTCCCATTTAGCCCTACCCCATTATCTAGGTAAAAGATTAAACTCTGAAAGTGTTTTAGCACATTTGTTTCATAGATATCCATTGATAAAAGACTTTAAAAGGAGCATTAAATCACAGTTCCAATAATACCCTATGTATGGTTAAAGTGATAAAATGTTATATGGTTGAAAAAATGCACATAGTTTATATCCCACAGCCCCTTGGTGACTTCCTTTAGTTTTGTTTTTAATCTTAGTTCTACAGCTAACAAAGGAAATCTCCTAACAAACATGAACAGAGCCTCCATTTTTCTGTCTCCCAGTTTGATGAATTGAAATGTGACATCATTCAGGAGACTTGCATAGAAGATTTAACTACATGCATTAACTAGGTTTACCTTCATTTACTTAATTTGCCCATGCCTGCAAGGATAAACTTTTTTCTAGAATGATGGCTGTGAGCTTCATTCTACATTAGACCAGCAATGCTCAAAGAGAATGGAGGAGGAGAAGCGTGACAGATAAGGATCTCTAGGGAAGCATGTGTTCTAGTTTAAAGTGGCATATTCATTATAAGACAATATTGTAGTTTGAAGCAGGAAATGAATTCTAATTTTTATAGTACAAACTAGAGAGTAAAACCTTAAGAAATCCTGAATGATGGGAATTGAGGTTGAGGGAGAGATGAAGAAGACGGGAAATAGAGTATATATGTAAGAATGTGAGTAATACTTGACCAGAAATTTCATCCTGAATCCACAAGCACCGTTTCACTGAACAGCATCTTATTTGATGACTTCCTTTCCACTCAAAACAAGAGAGGAAAGCGGAACCAGCTGGATTTCTTGACCTTGCCTTTAAAATTAAAGGATTCTAAAGTTTTAGCTTCTGTGTAACAGCATATTTGAGCAGAACAGCAGAAAGCCTAGAATAGTGGCCTTGAAACACATCTTTTATAGATTGTTTTCAACATCCATACTCATATTTACAGGAGCTACCTACCAATTTTAGATATTGTTCCTATGTCAGTGAAGAACATAGGAGCTTAGCTGAAGTAAAATAGCTCTATTTTCCTTCATATCCCCAATCCTAAGGTAGCCTGTAATCCTCAAGAGTATTATATCTTGGAATTGTTTTATATATATACATGTACCTATATGTGTACCTATATGTATCTCTTCCTATAAATGTTCCTAAATGATTTAATTATGTATACTAATTAAATGGAATTGAGATGACATTTAAAGTATATGTGTTAACTAGAAGAAGGTGAAGATTCTAGAGGCACAACATCTCATTCCAACACAGAAAGCTGTGATCCACAGTACTAACTCCATATAAGGGTGCCAAGACACAGAAAGCAAAGGGACCTTGAGACAGGCCTCCCTGAGTCTCCAGGAAGAAGGCCGGCATAGAGCTGGACTGTAGCAGTAGCTGGCTGGAGCTAAAGCACTTTTCATTTTCCTCCTGGCCATTGCTACCTGCCAGCTTCCATCATATTCTTGAAGCATAAAATAAAGATACTTTAAGTTTTTTTAAAAAAAAATAAAGTAAAATTAGGGGCAAATCCACCAGGAAAAATGCATGATTGTACCTAAGCAGATCATTAACATTTTTCTGTAGCATGCTGGCCCCTCATTAACACTGCTTAGTAGTAAAGACAATTCAAGGAATTAGTAGAAGAGTCATCATACAGAAATAATTACTTTATGGATTGAAGAGTTCCACTATCCTTTGCTATTTCAAAGATCCAGAAGAAAATTTCTATATATGCCTCTTTCTTAGTCACTTTTTCAAAATGCTGAACAAGGTAATTGAAAATGATTTATAGTAAAGAAGCAGTAAAAAGATATACTTCAAACACATCTGAAAATAAAAACAGCAGTTCCTCAGAAGACACATTCATGTAAAAGTTTCAATACCTACTAAGCACTAAAACTATTTCAGAAACCAACAAAGTATATAACTATTTCATTATAAATATATTTTATCCAATGGGTAAATTATTTGTTAAAAATTTCCTGTGCTATGTCTTCAGTTCATTTTTGCCAAAATTTTAAGGCCTGAATATTTCAACATGGCTATAAAAACTAAGATTACATCCTATATAATAAAAACCTAGGTGGCGTCATGCGATGCCCTGGTGTGATGTCATCACAAGATGGGCACCATGACATCATCACAAGATGGCCATCACAAGATGGCCACCACAAAATGGCCACCACAAGATGGCAGCGTGCACAGTGGAGGAGGGGCCCGGTGGCCACTCTGCACGGTGAGGCCTGGGGGTCCTGTGGCTCTGCCAGCAAGGGAGCGGTTAGGGGGCAATTAGGCTGGCAGGCAGAAGCAGTTAGGGGCAATCAGGTAGGCAGGCAGGTGAGCAGTTAGGAGCCAGCAGTCCCAAATTGTGAGAGGGATGTCTGACTGCCGATTTAGGCCCACAGGGACAGTCAGACATCCCCTGAGGGGTCCCAGATTTGAGAAGGTACAGGCCACGTTGAGGGACCACTCCCCTACCTTCTCCCTGTGCACGAATCTTCATGCACCAGGCCCCTAGTGTTATAATAAAATTATATTCCCTTGAATAATAAAATTCACATTTGTTCCCAATATTCTGGTGATCCTAACCAAATCTATATAACTATTTACCTTATATTCCTTTCTGGCTAGTATTAAACTGGTTACTTTGCATTCATGGAATCTCACTAATTTTATCTCCATACAGGCCTACTGGCAATCCTTCAAAATTGTATTGGTAGCCTGGTAGGTACCAGGTTCTTTCCCTATTTTCCACATTTGTATGATTGCTTAGACCTTGACCTTGTAGAGAGTGTTTGCTCACTGGAAATGAGGCAAAGATCCCCTCTTCAACAAAATTTCTCTCTCACATATTTTCTTTTAAAAAAGATTCTTTTAACCTAAAAGATGACTTCTTTAAAAAATTTAAAATAAAAGCTATTTGAAAGTTTCTTATAAAGTTAACATATACTTACTGTGCAATTGATCTATTTTATTTAAGAAAAATGGAAACATGTCGCTGTAAAACCTGTATACAAATATTCATGGCAGCTTTATTTATAACTAGAGGCCTGATGCACAAAATTCGTGCAAGAGTAGGCCTTCCTTCCCCCAGTTGCCGGCACTCGGGACCCAGGCTTCCCTCTACAGAGGGAGGCCCTACCCACCCACCGCAGCCTGCTGGTCAGTGGCCTGGGCCTCCCTCTGTGGGTCGATCGTGGAGCCCCCCCATTGATTGTCCCATTGGCCAGTGGCCTGGGCCTCCTTCTGAGGGGTGATCATGGGGCAATGGCTGGGCCCCTGCACCCACCTTGGCTGGTCTGGCACCAGTGCATGTCATAGCGTGGTCCCGGATGGTCATTCAGATGGTCATCTGGATGGTCATTCCACTGTTTGACCATTTGGTTGATTTTCATATTATGCTTTTATTATATAGGATAGTTGCAAACTGGAAACAACCCAAAAGTCCATCAACAGTTAAATATCCATACAATAGAATACTACTCAACTACAAAAACTGCTGATACATGCAACAACATAGATAAATCTCCAAAGTATTATGTTGAGTGAAAGAAACCAGACACAAAAAACTACAGTTGATATGATATCATTTATATAACAATCTAGAAAAGGCAAAATCATATTGCCAGAAAGCAGTGGTCTGGAGGTGGAACAGGAGACTGACTGCCAAGGGACATAAAGGAAATTTTGGGATAATGTAAATATTCTATATTTTATCTTGGTAATGACATGACTGTATATACTTGAACTGTATCCTTAAAATGGATGAATTTTTTACATGTAAATTAACTTTATTAAAAAGAAGAAAAGCACAAATACAACAATTTAGATCAGTGGGCCTTAGAATATTTTGTATCATGACATTTAAAGAAAGCTATTGACCTAGTTTCACACAACTGAAAAGACCATGAAATTTTGTAGACTCAATAGAGGCATCCAGGCCCTACTTAGTCCCCAGGTTAAAACACCTTTGTTTAGAGGATTATGTTAAGACAGACTGATGAATTCTAAATATTCAGATTGTTTTCCTCAATATCTGACCCAAAATCAATTGGATAGAGAAAAGGGGAGTTTGAGGGATGAGAGGAAATTGTTCGGCTTAGCCTGAGGAGAGACATTGAAGAAAGGAATTTTAAGGATGTTGAACACAGGTATCACCCACTTACAATTTTCATAAGACCCCAATTTTGGCAACCATCACCAATCCACTGAAAATCTTATCATGCACCATCTTTGACACAAATCATGTCTATAGTCAAATAGAATCTTTCACTAATGAAAGCTAATAGTTTTACATTCGGCTGGTGATATGTAGTGCACAAGGTCAACATTTCCTTTTCTCTTGTACCAAAAGATAACTGATTGAGACCCTGTCCTTCAAATTTCTAAAGGATCGCAAATTTTATTCTTATCATCTTATAAGGAGTAGTAGAATTAAATTATTTTAATTCTTATTTGGATAATTTTTAATTAGCTATCAAACAATTTCCATGTATAATTTGCATACAATTGTTTTACAAAGAAAATAGGCTATTTTTGACTATCCTATCATTGTCCTTATTCCGTTACCATTAATTTTCTAAAATAAAATAGTTCCCTATTAATAAATTATCCTTGATTTCCCAGATTGCTACAGGGGAAACTGATTTCTCCATCTCATTTCTATGAATATTACATGTACTATAGTTTTAAAAAATGGTAAGATCACTTCTGGCACATTCCATTGTTCAAAGCGAGTTACAAGAACAGGCCAGATTCAAGAGATGGGGAAACAGATCCCATCTCTTGATGGAAGGAGCTAAAATTAACATGTGGTCATTTATACTCTACCATAAATAGGAAAGACAAGTGTGGTGTAAGAGTTTAGTAGAGGAAAATTTGTACTTCAGTGGAAAACTGCGCATTGTTTAAAGCATGCTCTTCCAGGTTACCTGATTCATTGAAGGCTATTTTACAACTCTGTAAATTGCAGATAATTGATGGCAATGCAAAATGATTCCTGTCTATAGATACATAAATGAAATCTGTTCTCTACAGGCTCTATTGACTTCCCAACCCTCCCCAACTGTGGATTAAGCCAGTTTTGCTTCTAGGTGCATCTTTATTAAAATATGAGAGGCCCAGTGCACAAAATTCATTCACAGGTACGGTCCCTAGGCCTGGCTGGCAATCAGGTTCTATCTGTGGGGCAACCAGCAGGGCAATCAGGGGGCTCTGCTGGCACCTACCTTGGCTGGCCTGGGGCCTGCGGGATGGGGGAAGCTCCTGCATTGGGCATCTGCCCCCTGGTGATCAGTGCGCATCATAGACCGGTCGTTCCGCCATTTGGTCGATTTGCATATTAGGTTTTTATTACATAGGATTCTTAATCAAATTATATGTCTGTTCTTTGAATTATATTTTAACATTTTAAAACTTTATTTTTAATTGTGGTAAAATGTACATGACATAAAAGTCTGCCATCTTAACCATTTTTAAGTATACAGTTCAGTAGTTAAGTACATACACACTGTTGGTAATCGCCACCATCCATCTCTAGAACTCCTTTCATCTTGCAAAACTGAAACTCTGTACCCATTAAACAACTTCCTATCCCTCCCCCTCCCTGACCCAAGCTCTTGGCAAATCACCATTCTGCTTTGTGTCTCCATGAACTTTACTATTTTAGATACTTCATATAAGTGGAACCACACAGTATTGGCCTTTGTGTGACTGCCTTATTTCACTTAGCATAATGTCCTTTAGGCTTTTCCATGTTGTAGCATATGTCAGAATTTCCCTCCTTTGTAGGTTGAATAATATTCTATTGTATGTAAATAGCATATTTTGCTTATTCATTCACCCATCAAGGGATATCTGAGTTGCTTCCACTTTTTGAATATGCTTCTACCTATTATGACTAATGCTTATTTTTTAATTATTTTGGGTATAGACCCAAAAGTGGGATTACTAGATCATATGATAATTCTATTTTAATTTTTTGAGAAACTACCATACTGTTTTCCAATGCAGCTGCACCCACCCTTTTAGATCTTCAACCACAATATGCAATGATTCCAATTTCCCCACATCCTCACTGTGAGAAATGCTCACCTGTCCAGATTCAAATAACAGATTCAGAGAAAAAATTATGGCAAAAATGGGACATTTAATATGTTCTCGAGAGTAGGTGTCTGATTGTACAGGCACACATGGAGTAGCGATCACAGCTTATTTATGCCCCTAGGGTGTGAGAGTCCCTCCTCTGGTTCCTCATTGGCTGAGTACTATGGGGTTAATAGTTTCCTCATATGTAGCCTAGGTCTTATTGTCTCCTACTGGGTTATTTGAAAAAATGGGCTGAGGCCTTTTCTAGTTGTCTCTACTTCCCCCTGTCTAATTGAGGTGGTCACCTGGGGGCTTCCACCTTGATGCTGGCTCACTTACACAGTTCTTTGTTCTTATAACCTCTTCCCTCCTACCTACATTCTGTTTGCCCTGGGGAAATTCAGTAACCGTTTCCATTAAAAGTTGACTATGCTGGGGATGGATCACAGAGGCCTAGTTCCTACACTCACCAACACTAGCTACTACCTGTTTTTTGTATAGTAACCATCTTAATGATTGTGGCGAGGTGACTGGATTCTTCTTTGCTTATAGTATCTTACTGATTCATTAATACTAAATTAAAACTTTTTCACTTTGTATCTTTAAGAGACCCATGTGTTTTCTTTTCTGAAAATTATCTTTTAACGAACTGTAAAGTAGAACAAAATAAGCAGTTTAGAATGGATTTTCTAGAAATTAGATATAATATAGCATGTTTGCTTGCAAATAAATATGTTGCAATAAAGAGGGAACTTTATGATTCAGGAAGGGGATCCAATAGCAGAAGCAAAGTTCCTGAGTACAAAAAGAGAACTGTATCCAGATAGCCTTAGGTAGAATCCCATATAATGTGTTCATTGTAATTGGAAGAAAGGCAAAATATTCATGTAAAATGCAGATAGATTATTTTATTTGGTGGTGGAAGCATGTGGAAGATATCTTTTTTAATTTCTCTCTTCATTTTTTAAGCTCTAGTTCTTAGATTAAAATGTAGTGCACAGTAGCTACTTAATATTTTATTAGAGATTGTAACAAAAATAATCCAACTCTAAAATGGGCAACTGATTTAAATAGACACTTTTCAAAAGAAGACAGAAGGAAGGCCAAGAGACATATGAAAACCTGCTCAAAGTCACTAATCATCAGAGAGATGCAAATCAAAACAACAATGCAGTACCATCTCACACCTGTCAGAATGGCTATTATCAACAAATCAACAAATGACAAGTGCTGGTGAGGATGCAGAGAAAAAGGAGCCCTCATGCACTGCTGGTGGGAATGCAGACTGGTGCAGCCACTGTGAAAGACAGTATGGAGCTTCCTCAAAAAACTACAAATGGGACTCCCATTTGATCCAGTGATCCCACTTCTAGGAATATATCCCAATAAACTGGAAACACGAATCAGAAAGGATATATGCACCCTTATGTTCATAGCAGCACAATTCACCATAGCTAAGATTTGGAAACAGCCCAAATGCCCATCAGCAAATGAGTGGATTAAAAAACTGTGGTACATCTACACAATGGAGTACTACACTTCAATAAAAAAGAAGGCGTTCTTACCATTTGCAACAACATGGATGGAGATGGAGAGCATTATGCTAAGTGAAATAAGCCAGTGAGAGAAAAATAAATGATCTCACTCATTTGTGGAATATAATGAACAACATAAACTGATGAACAAAAATAGATCCAGAGATATAGAAACATCAATCAGAACGTCAAACCTGAGGGAAGGTAGGGGAGGTACATGGCTCTTTCACTCTTAGCAATCAAGAGTGAAAGAGCCATGTAGCAAAGTTTATCTGTCTGCAGCATGACACCTCTTTGACAGAAAACAGACAAACAAATGAGGGGGAGAGATCAACCAAAGGACTTATATGCATGCATGTAAGCCTAATCAATGGACACAGACAACAGGGAGGTGGGATCATGAATGGGAAGTGGGGGGTAATGGGGGAATAAGGAAACATATGTAATACCTTAATCAATAAAGAAATTTTAAAAAATAATACAACTCTACAAGAGCACAATAGTGAAGACCCATTGTGTCTAACATAGAAATCCTAATAAAAGAGTAATATGCAAATTAACCATCACTCCAACACACAAGATGGCTGCTCCCATGTAGTCAAAGATGGCCACCCCCATGTGGACACAAGATGGCCACCACAAGATGGCCAGCCGGGGAGGGCAGTTGGGAGGAACCAGGCCTGCAAGGGAGGGCAGTTGGAGGCAATTGGGCCAGCAGGGGAGCAGTGAGGCATAGATCAGGCTGGCAGGGGTGTGGTTAGGGGGTGATCAGGCTGGCAGGCAGAAGCAGTTAGGGGCAATCAGGCAGGCAGGCAGGCAGGCGAGCAGTTGGGAGCCAGCAGTCCTGGATTGTGAGAGGGATGTCCAACTGCCCGTTTAGGCCCGATCCCAGATCAGGTCTAAATGGACAGGCGGGCATCCCTCAAGGGGTCCCAGATTGGAGATGGTGCAGGCTGGTCTGAAGGACACACATCCCCCACCCCCTGTGCATGAATTTTGTGCACCATGCCTCTAGTATTTTTATATTCATCTAGTTCAATTTGTAGCCTTTATTTCAGAATCTTAATATGCTTTTAAATTACCTATGTAAATAATTTTAAACCTATACTCTCCTGAATTTCCATCCACCACCCCCTTAGCAATCAAGAGTGAAAGAGCCATGTAGCAAAGTTGATCTGTCTGCAACATGACACCTCCTTGACAGAAAACAGACAAACAAATGAGAGGAAGCTAAATAGGGATCTTGTTTACTGGGCTCTGATGACTTATTGTTGGCAAGCAGGTGAACCCTATCTAAGAGATAGGGAATAAAGAAAACATCATGCCTCAGTCTTAGATAAGTAGACTATGGAGAATATAGAGAACAAAACAAACAAACAAAAATACTTCACTGACTCATAGTTACCGGTAGAGCTCACCAGACCTCAGAAGTAGAGCTCAGGCTATACCTTGAGACTTTAAATACATAAAGAACAGGCCTAGGGCAAGCATGAATTGATGGTTGAGTGGCAATCTCCTTGTGTGGGAGAAGACAGCTGTGTGTTCATTAGCATAAACAACACATTCCAGGGTCCAAACTATGTAACTTCCCACACTGAGCATCTGACCCAGCTGACCCTCATGTTGAGTTAGCTACTCAGCATCTGAGAATAAAGTAAAAGTTACACAGATGCCAAAGGTAGGAAGACAAAGCTCAGAAATTTCTTTCAGTTTAGCTGAATTCAACAAAAAATGGAACATCTTACATTGAAAAATTCACTGCAACAGAATGTAGGTACAATGAACAATAAAATGGATACTCGGTTGCCTCCCTATTTTTGATATAATTGTTAACTTTTTTTTTTTTTTTTAGAATAGGATTTGAACTAAGAAAAAGAACCTGCTTATCACATAATTCTATATCATGGAAAAAACAACACAAGAATTTACTAAACATTTACATTAAGTATTACAACTAATTCCAATTGTCTTGTAGCAATTGTGACCTAAACCCATGGTCGGCAAACTGCGGCTCGCGAGCCACATGTGGCTCTTTGACCCCTTGAGTGTGGCTCTTCCACAAAATACCATGGCCTGAGCAAGTCTATTTTGAAGAAGTAGCATTAGAAGTTTTAAAAATTTGGCTCTCAAAAGAAATTTCAATCGTTGTACTGTTGATATTTGGCTCTGTTGACTAATGAGTTTGCTGACCACTGACCTAAACTATCGTTATCAGTGGTGCATCCTCTGTATCCCCACTGGTTGGCCAGTAGAAGTGGGCTTCTTGGGGTCCCATAGAGGAAAGAATTTCCTGGGGCTCCCATGGGAGCCTGAGGTATCATGGAAAGTTTCATTTCTGTTGGAATGAAACACCCAAGTTTCCAAGGTCCCATCCCCCTCCATTCTGCCAAGGAAAAAGTCCCATTTTGTCTTTAGCAGAACTAGGATTAAAGCTTTCATCCAGAGATTCTGCTCCATATTTGCACTGTCCACCCCAACATCTGGCTAGGTTAGCTTGTGTACCCAGCAGCAGTCCATTGTGTGTAGGGTCCACATGGTCATGGGCCATGTGGCTTGCAGGACCACATGCAATGGAGGGAGCACAAGTTGAGTGCCAGGAAGCAGGAGCAAAGCAAGAGGAACAAGAGGGAGAGAGAACTCCTTTGCAGATTATGTATTCCCAAATTTCACACACTTGCAGTGGCTCCACCCCCTAGCCAATTATCTTTGTTCCCCAGATTAGACTGACAGGAAAAACCTTCCCTACCTCATCCTGACTTTACAGGCATGCACCCATCTCCCCTTTGTTGGACCCTTTCCCCCAGTGATCTGTGGGGAATAGACCAGTGGTTCCCTGGAGAGTGTCAAGTGGCAGCTTGAGATGACCATGCTGATAATATCTGCACTTCCCTTTGCTCCTGCCCTTTTATTAGCTAATTACAATGGTAACACTATAACCATTGACACCTCCTCCCACAGTAACTCATAATCATTTTTTGATCCTGGATGGCTAAATCTGAATCTCAGTCTGTACCTAGTCCTTTCTATTTCCATCAGTTTGCCTTCTTTTTCTTACTCCATTCTTATAGGTATGTGTTTGCCAGAGGTTTTTTTTAGTTCCCTCCACTTTCTTATGATGCTGTATTATTATATTTTTAAGTATACACTGCCAATTTGTATGTCTCCCATCCCCTGTGTCCCTTTTCTCCTAAGCATGTTAGTTCTATAGGAAATAGGCCTCTGTGATCCATGCCCAGCATAGTCAACTTTTGATGGAAACAGTTACTGAATTTCCCCAGGGCAAACAGAATGTAGGGAGGAGGGAAGAGGATATAAGAACAAAGCAAGCCAGCATCATGGTGAAAGCCTGCCTCAACTAGACAGGGGGAGGTGAAGACAACTTGCAAAGTCCTCAGCCCAATTTTTTTAATGACCCAATGGGAGACAATAAGATCTAGGCTACCTAGTAGTCAGCCAGTGAGGAACCAGAGGAAGGACTCTCGCACCCTAGGGGGATAAGTAGGCTGTGATTGCTATTCCTTGAGTGCCTGTACAACCAGATGGACACCCACTCTCCAGAACATATTAAATGTCTCATTTTCACCATACTTCTGTCTCTGAGTCTGTTATTTTAATTCAGACAGTGAGCATTTCTCACAGTTCCGCTTCTGTGTTCTCCCTCTCTATTCTATTGGTCTCCTTGAAGATGCAAAATCATTCATTTCACACTTCAACACATATTTACAGAGGATAGTTGGCTGGCTCTGTGATTTGAGTTACACTGTAGATTTTCTCCTGCTTGCCCCTATTTAATCCTCCAGAGTGCCTCTTTACTACCCATTGCTCTCCTGTTATTCTTGGTTCTCTGCTCCTCTACTTCAGGAAATCCTGTGGTTTAGACTGGAAAAGACTGAGTTCACAAGAGGGTGCCTGCAGGAAGATCATGTCCCCAGAACACCCAACAAGTCTCATTCTCTCTCTCTTTCTCTCTCTTGTTTTTTGTTTTGTTTTGTTTTGTTTTTATGGCCCTGAAGTTCTCAGTATTGCAGAGAATGACAATATAATTTGAAAAATTGCCCCCACAATTCATAAATCATGCTCTTATTCATTTCTTCTCCCAACACACACCCTGTGAACTACATAGTTTCCCCCTGCTGTCCAAAAGTAGATCATTCCTATGAAACCTTTTGTAAGTGGAAATGGGAAATGGCATAAGCAAAGAAGCAATTTCCTTAGGACACATCATACTAATGCTACACAAGACAAATCAAGATAAAGATGCTGACAGACACAGATGAAAGCTATGGCAGTTTAATGCTGAGTGCAGTCGCAGGGAAGGAACTTGGTGGGGCCACTCTCACTGCTTGGGATGCATGCTACCTCTACAACAGATGCCCCCAGACAAACGATGAACACTATTTTCACTTTTGGTAAAAGCAAAAATCCTCTTCAGATTTCTTTCAGTTAGCAAAAACAAGTACTAATGTAGGTCTCTTGTAAAAGTGAAATGGCATAAAGCAAACTTTAGAAAAGTGGACGAACTCTTTTATATACAGCTAGTTAAAGAATTTGTTAGAAAAGTTTTGGGACATTTACATTTTCTTAAAAAAAAAGTGATGACTCACATTATAAGGTTGATATATGAGACTGTCAGACTGATTTTAATTTTATCTCTATGTTCCCTTCCCACCCTGTCACTGTCACACTGACTGTTAAAATGCCCCAAAAGAACAGCAAATAGAAAAACAAAGACAAGAGCCAGAGGACTGCAAGTTCCCAAATGAGCAAACATTGCCCATATTTGAGAAAAATAATATTGGGTTGGTTTATAAATCTTTCAGCATTATAAAAATCTCCAGAGGGGGCGAGGGGGAAGATAAACTTTGACCATAAGAATGAGATACTCTGTCCAAGATGTCACACCAATTATTGCAATTTTTAAAAATTAACATCTTCCTGTCTAGGTTAATTTTATTTAGGAATGACCAAAAATGTGTTGACCTATGAATGAAACACATATCTAAGCATTATCCTATATTAAAAAAAAGTTAATATGCAAATAGACCAAACAGCAGAATGACCAGTCGCTATGACGCGCACTGACCACCAGGGGGCAGATGCTCAATGCAGGAGCTGCCCCCTGTTGGTCAGTGCACTCCCACAGGGGGAGCACCCCTCAGCCACAAGCCGGGCTGACCACAGCAGCGCTAAGGATGTCCGACTGCAGCTTAGGCCCACTCCCCATGGGAAGCAGGCCTAAGCCATCAGTTGGACATCCCCCTAGGGCTGCCAGACTGCTAAAGGGAGCAGGCCAGGATGAGGGACTCCCCCAAGTGCATGAATTTTGTGCACTGGCCTCTAGTATATTATAATATCAAGTATAAAATCTAATTAGGTAAAACATTTCCAAAATAATTTTTAAAGAATTCAGAAAAAACTTTATATTTTTGCTGATATTGGAAGTTGTCCTTGCTAACAAATAAATATATCTCTTAGTTTATATATATTCAGCATGAACAATCTAATATAGAAAATTTGTAATATCTCATATTATAGTTAACAGTCTATTACGAAGACCATACCTGTCTCCACTCTATCCCATTGAGTTGTCCACATCAGTTTAACAACTGGAAGGCCTGGGTCAGGTGTCAACAAAAAGTGACCTTCTATTTTTTTCTTATTTATTTTTTTAATGACAGTTTACATTCAATATTATTTTGTATTAGTTTCAATGTACATCATAGTATTCAGATAATCGTATACTTTATGAAGTGATCCCCCAATATTTCAAGTACCCGCCTGGCACCATACATAGTTATTACAATAGTGCTGACTATATTCCCTATGCTGACTATACGTCCCCGTACCTATTTTGTAACTACCAATTTGTATTTCTTAATCACTTTTCCCTTTCACCTAGTCTCCTAACCCCCTCCCTCTGGTAACCATCATTCTGTTCTCTGTATCTATGAGCCTGTTTCTGATTTGTTTATTCATTTATTCTATTTATAGTCTACATATAAGTGAAATTATATGGTATTATTACTCTTTCTCTGACTTATTTCATTTAGCATTAAGACCCTCTAGGTCCATCCTGTCAGATACGGTAAGATTTCATTCTTTTTTATGGCCCAGTAATATTCCATTTTATACACACACACACACACACACACACACGAGGCCTGATGCACAAAATTTGTGCTAGGGGCTCAGCCCACGCAGCCCTGGCTGGGCCTCATAGCCCCGGCTTCGTCTGGAAGGTTGTCCAGACAGTCATCTGGAAGGTTGTCCAGGCATTCTGCTGTTCAGCCTAGTTAGCATATTACCTCTTTATTATATAGTACAGTGTATATATAGATATAGATATAGATACAGATATAGATATAGATATAGATATAGATATAGATATAGATATAGATATAGATATAGATATAGTATCCTATATAAATAACACTGCTTTTTTATTTACTTGTCTATTATTGATGGGCACATGGGTTGCGCCATATCTTGGCTATCTATATATATAAAAGCCTAAGCAACTGGCCGGCCAGCCATCTGTAGCTATGATGCACAATGACCACCTGGGGGCAGACACTCAACGCACAGGCATGGAAACATGGAACAGACTGATGAATCTGTTCCAGGGAAGGGGGGAGGGGGAGGGCAGGAAGAGATTAACCAAAGATCTTATATGTATACTAGAGGCCCGGTGCACAGATTTGTGCACTGGTGGGGTCCCTCAGCCTAGCCTGTGGGGATTGGGCCAAAACCAGCTCTCTGACATCCCCCAAGGGGTCCTGGATTATGAGGGCACAGGCCATGCCAAGGGACCCCACTGGTGCATGAATCCATGCACCAGGCCTCCAGAAGTAAATAATGCTACAATGAACAGAGGGTTCATATATCTTTTTCAATTAGTGTTTCCAGTTTCTTCAGATAAATCTCCAGAAGTAGAATCACTAGGTCATTGGCAGTTCCATTTTTAATTTTTTTGAGGAAACTCCACATTATTTTCCACATTGGCTACAGCAATCTGTATTCCCACCAACAATGCAACAGAGTTCTCTTTTCTCCACATTTTCCCCAACACTTGTTTGTTGATTTATTAATGATACCCATTCTGACAGGTGTGAGGTGATATCTCATTGAGGTTTTAATTTACATTTCTCTGATGATTAGTAACATTGAAAACATCTTTTTATATGCATATTGGCCATCTTTATGTCCTCTTCGGAGAAGTGTCTGTTCAAGTCCTCTGCCCATTTTTAATCAGATTGTTTGGGTATTTTTGCTGTTGAGTTTTATAAGTTCATAAATTTTAGATATTAACCTCTTATCATACGTACTATTGGAGAATATCTTCTCCCATTCAGTAGGTTGCATTTTCTTTTTGTTAATGGTGTCCTTTGCTGTGCAAAACTTTTTAGTTTGATGTAGTTACATTTGTTTATTTTTTTCTTTGTTTCCCCTGCCCAAGGAGATACATCAGAAAAAAAATATATTGCTAAGAAAAATGTCAGAGATTTTACTGCCTATTTTTCTTCTAGACCTTTTATAGTTTTCAGTCTTACATATAAGCATTTAATCTATTTTGAGTTTAATCTTGTATATGACACTAGAGGCCCGGTGCACAAATTCATGCATGGGTGGGGTCCCTTGGCCTGGCCAGCAATCAGGGCCATCTCACCTAGTCCTAATTGAGGCCAATCGGGACTGGTGGGGCGGAGGCACCACGGGAGGTTGGCCTGTTGCAGGAGGTTGACTGTGGGAGTGCACCGACCACCAGGGGGAAACTCCTGCATTGAGTGTCTGCCCCCTGGTGGTCAGTGAACATCATAGAAAGTGGTTGACCAGCTATAACAGTCACTTAGGCTTTTATATATATGGACTAGAGGCCCAATGTATGAAATTCTGCAAGGAGCTCGGCCCTCACAGCCCTCGCTTCATCCAGAAGGTCATCTGGACAGCTGTTCTGCTGTTTGGTCTAATTAGCATATTAGCTCTTTATTATATAGGATAAGAAAGTGGTCTAGTTTCATTTTGTTGCATGTACCTGTCAATTTTCCCATTTACTGTATAGACTGTTTTTACTCCATGGTATGTTCTTCCCTCCTTTGTTATATATTAACTGACCATATAGGTATGGGTTTATTTCTGGGCTCTCAAATGTGTTCCATTGATCTATGTGTCTGTTTTAATACCAGTATCATGTTGTTTTGATTCTGATAGCCTTGTAGCATAGTTACATATCATGTAGCATGATATCTCCAATGTTCTTTCTCAAGATTGCTGGGGCTATTTTATAGTTCCATATAAATTTTTGGATTACTTATTTTACTTCTGTGAATTATGTCACCAGTATTTTGATAGGAATTACATTAAACCTATAGATTGCTTTGGAAAGTATGGACATTATAGTGATGTTAATTCTCCCTACCCATGAGCATGTTATATGCTTCCATTTGTTTGTATCACTTCAATTTTTTTTCTTCAGTGCCTTATGATTTTCTGATTATAAGTCCTTTACCTCATTGGTTACATTTATTCCTAGGTATTTTTTATGCAATTGTAAATGGAATTGTTTCCTTAGCTCTCTTTTTGATAGTTCATTATTGGCGTATAAAGTGCAATCAATTTATGAATATTTATTTTGTATCTTGCTACTTTACTAAATTCACTTATCTGTCCTATTAGGTTTTGGTGGAATCTTTAGCGTTCTCTATATCTAGTATCATGTCATCTGCAAATAATAACACTTTTACTTCTTCCTTTCCAATTTGGATGGCTTTTATTTCATCTTGTCTGATTGCTGTGGTTAGGACTTTCATTGGAATGTTGAATAAGAGTGGTAAAATCAGACATCCCTGTCTTATTCCTGATCTTAAGAGAAATACTTTTAAATATTTCTTGTTGAATATGATATTAGCCATGAGGTAACAAACAGAACCTTTGTTATGCTGAAGTTTATTCCCTTTATTTCCACTTTGCTGAAAGTTTTTATCATAAATGAGTGCTGGATTGTGCCAAATGTTTTCCTGCATCTGTTGATATGATCACATGATTTTACCCTTCATTTTGTTTACATGCTGTATCACATTAATTCTTTTGTAGATATTATACTAACTTTGTATGCCAGGAATAAATCCCACTTTGTCATGTTGTATTACCTTTTTAATGCATTGCTGAAATTAGACTGATAATATTTGTTAAGGATTTTGGCATCTACATTCATCAGAGCCTATAATTTTCTTTTTTGTAATGTCTTTATCTAGTTTTGGAGTTAGAGTGATGCTGTCCTCATAAAATGAGCTTGGGAGTCTTCTGTCCTCTTGAATTTTTTGGAATAGTGTGAAAATGATAAAATTTAGTTCATCTTTGAATGTTTGGTAAAATTCACCTATAAAACTATCCAGTCTAGAACTTTTGTTCATTTGTTCATAATAATGTTTATTATTATTATTATTATTATTGCTTTGATTTTGTTAGTTGTAATCAATCTGTTCACCTTGCCTATATCTTCTCGATGCAGTTTGGAAAATTTTGTTTCTAGAAATGGACTCATTTCTTCCACATTGTTCATGCATACCACAATACCTGACTACAGTTATTTAGTTAAGGAAGGGTTTGTTGAAAAATAATTTGGGACACCTAAAACTACTACAGCAAGCAAACAGGTATCATTGTTATTTCAAAATCAGGATTTCCAAATTATTTAGTCAAATCTTCAGGTAAGTAATTTAGGTCCAGGTATTGAAATATAGTCCTTCATGGCTTAAGACAAAGTTTCTATTTAATTAGTCTAAGAAAGCCTCTATCATAGACAATTCACAAAATACTTCAAACTAGAATTTATTTTCTTTTATGACATAATATAGAATAAAGGTCCGAATTCAAACCCTAAATGGCCGTTGGCAGTTATATGACTTTGACAATTTATTTAACCTTTCTTGGGTTCAATCACCTGATCTCTAAAATAGATGTAATCATCATGCTTACTACTTAGAGTTATTTTTAGGATTGTCTAGTTCAAAGTATAAAAAGTGTTTACCAAAGTGCCTCACTCAAAGGAGATGCTTAATAAATATTAGCTGCTTTTCTGGAGTAGCAATACTTACCTCTGACAAATTAGACCTCAGAGTAAAGGCCTTAACAAGAGATAAGGAGGGCCAATTCATAATACTAAAGGGAGCAATTCAACAAGAGGATATAACTCTGGTAAACACATATGCACCGAATACAGGAACATCCAAATACATGAAAGAAAGAAAGAAAGAAAGAAAGAAAGAAAGAAAGAAAGAAAGGAAAGAAAGAAAGAAAGAAAGAAAGAAAGAGAGAGAGAGAGAGAGAGAGAGAGAGAGAGAGAGAGAGAGAGGGAGGGAGGGAGGGAGGGAGGGAGGGAGGGAGGGAGGGAGGAAGGAAGGAAGGAAGGAAGGAAGGAAGGAAGGAAGGAAGGAAGGAAGGAAGGAAGGAAGGAAGGAAGGAAGAAGGAAAGAAAGAAAGAAAGAAAGAAAGAAAGAAAGAAAGAAAGAAAGAAAGAAAGAAAGAAAGAAAGAAAGAAAGAAGAAAGAAAGAAAGAAAGAAAGAAAGAAAGAAAGAAAGAAAGAAAGAAAGAAAGAAAGAAAGAAAGAAGGAAAGAAAACCTTCTGGAAGATATCAAGGGAGCAACAGCAACACAATCATAGTAGGGGACTATAATACCCCATTGACACCACTGGATAAATCCTCTAAACAAAAAATCAGTGAAGAAACAGCAATCCTAAATGACTCACTAGATCAGATGAAACTAATTGACATCTTCAGAACATTTCATCCAAAGCTCCAGAATACACATTCTTCTCAAGTGCACATAGGACATTTTCAAAAGCAGACCACATATTGGGACACAGGCAAAGTCTCTTCAAATTCAAGAAGACAGAAATCATATCAAGTATCTTCTCAGATCACATGGCATAAAATTAGAAATAAACAACAATGAAAAAAAATTAAACACTTGGAGGCTAAATAGCATGCTATTAAACAATGATTGGGTTACCAAAGAGATCAAAGAAGAAATAAAAAGCAACCTGGTAACAAATGACAATGAAAACATAATCCAAAATCTATGGGACACAGTGAAAGGAATCAATCCTGAGAGGAAAGTTCATAGCTCTGCAGGCCTAACTAAAAAAAACAAGAAAAAATGGTAATAAATTATCTAACCCTGCAACTTAAATAAGTAGAAAAAGAGCAACAAGAAAAGCCCAGAGTAAGCAGAAGGAAGGATATAATAAAGATTAAAGCTGAAATAAATTACATAGAGACCAAAAAAAAAAAAACAGTACAAAAGATCAATAAAACCAAGAGCTGGTTCTTTAAAAGGATAAACAAGATTAATGAACCTCTAGCCAGGCTCACCAAGAAGCAAAGAGAGAAGATCCAAATAGACAAAATCAGAAATGAAAAAGGTGAAGTAACAACTGACCCCACAGACATACAAAGGATTGTAAAAATATATATACGAACAAATCTACTCCAACAAACAGAACAACCTCGATGAAAGAGACATATTCTTAGAAAAATGCAAGCTTCCAAAACTCAATCAGGAAGAATAAAAAAACTTTAATAGGCTAATAACTACTGATGAAATTGAAGCAGTGATCAAAAAAACTTCCATCAAACAAAAGCCCTGATCTGGATGGCTTCACAGGGGAGTTTTAACAAATATTCAAAGAAGAACTAAAACCTATCTTCAGACTATTCCAAAATATTCAAGAGGAAGGCAAACTTCCAACCTCTTTCTATGAAGCCAGCATTTCTCTAATGCCAAAACCAGATAAAGACACTACAAAGGAAGAGAATTGCAGGCCAATATCCCTGATGAACATAGATGCTAAAATCCTCAACAAAATTCTAGCAAATCAGATCCATCATTAAATTATAAAGTTCAGACACCATAACCAAGTAGGATATATCCCGGGGATGCAAAGCTGGTACAGTATCTGCAAATCAATAAATGTGATACAAAAATTTATCACATAAACAAATTGAGAGACAAAAATCACATAATAATATCAATTAATGCAAAAAAAAAAAGCATCTGACAAAATCCAACAGCCATTCCTGATAAAACTCTCAGCAAAGTGGGAATAGAGGGATCATATCTCAACATAATAAAAGCCTTATAAGACAAACCTATAGCCAACATCATACTCAATGGGCAAAAACTGAAACCATTTCCCCTGAGGATAGGAGCAAGACAGGGAAGCCCACTTTCACCACTTCTGTTTGACAGAGTGCTGGAAGTGCTAGCCATAGCGATCAGACAAGAAGAAGAAATAAAAGGCATCCAAATTGGAAAAGAGGAAGTAAAACTGTCATTATTTGCAGATGACATTATATTATACATAGAAAACTCTAAAGATTCCATCAAAAAACTAGTAGACTTAATAAATGAATTTGGCAATGTAGCAGGATACAAAATTAACACCTAGAAATCTATGGCTTTTTTGTACACCAATAATGAACTCACAGAAAGAGAAACTTAAAAAAAAACAAAAATCCTACCATTGCAAAAAAAAAAAATTAAGATATATAGGAATAAACTTAACTAAGAAGGTAAAAGACCTGTACTCAGAAAACTACAGGACATTGAAAATAAGAGATAGAGGAAGACATAAATAAATGGAAGAATATACCATGATCATGGATTGGTAGAATCAACTTCATTAAAATGTCCATAGTACACAAAGCAATCTATAGATTCAATGCAATCCCCATTAAAATACCAATGGCATATTTTATAGACCTAAAACAAACTCTACAAAAATTCATATGGAATATAAAAAAAGACCCCAAATAGCTGTAGCAATTCTGAGAAAAAAAGAATACAATCGGAGGGATCCAATACCATATATCAAGCTATATTCCAGATATAAAATCACTGTCCTCAAAACTGCTTGGTACTGGCACAAGAACAGACATATAGACCAATGGAACAGAACAGAGAACCTAGAAATTGACCCAACCCATTATGCTCAATTAATATTTGACAAAGGAGGCAAGAGCATACAATGGAGTCAAGACAGTCTCTTCAATAAATGGTATTGGGAAAATTGTACAGATGCATGCAAAAAAAAAATGAAACTAGACCACCAACTTTTGGCATATACAAAAATAAACTCAAAATGAATAAACGTATGATAGGAAACCATAAAAATCTTAGAAGAATCTATAGGCAGCAAAATATCACACATATATCGCAGCAATATCTTTACTGATATAGTCTTAGGACCGTGGAAACTAAGGAGAAAATAAACAAATTGGACTACCTCAAAATAAAAAGCTTCTGCACAGCAAAAGAAACCATCAACAAAACAACAAGAAAGCCCACTGCATGGGAGAACATATTTGCCAATATTGGATCCAACAAGGGTTTAACATCCAAAATTTATAGGGAACTCATACAACTTATCAAAAGGAAGATAAACAACCCAATCAAAAAATGGGCAAAGGACCTAAATAGACACTTTTTGAAAGAGGACATATAGAAGGCCAAGAGACATATGAAAACATGCTCAAAGTCACTAATCATCCGAGAGGTGCAAATCCCATCTCACACCTGTCAGAATAGCTATCATCAACAAATCAACAACGACAAGTGCTGGAGAGGATGCAGAGAACAAGGAACCCTCCTGCACTGCTGGTAGGAATGCAGACTGGTGCAGCCACCGTGGAAAACAGTATAAAGTTTCCTCAAAACATTGAAAATAGAACTACCATTTGACCCAGCAATCCCACTTCTAATAAAATATCCCAAGAAATCAGAAACACCAATCAAAAAAGGATATATGCACCCCTATGTTCATAGGCAGCACAATTTACCATAGCTAAGATGTGGAAACAGCCTAAGTGCCCATCAGCAGATGAGTGGATTAAAAAACTGTGGTACATCTACATAATGGAATACTATGCTACTGTAAAAAAAGAAGGAACTCTTACCATTTGCAATAGCATGAATGGATCTGAAGAGCATTATGCTAAGTGAAATAAGCCAGTCAGAGAAAGCTAAATATCACATGATCTCACTCATTTGTGGAATACAATGAACATAAACTGATGAACAAAAATAGATCCAGAGACATCAAAGTATCGAATAGACCATCCAACCTCAGAGGGAAGGCTGGGGGGGGGGGGGGAGAGGGCGGTGGTAGGCAGGTAAGAGATCAACCAAAGGACTTGTATGCATGCATATAAGCATAACCCATGGATACAGACAGTAGGGTGGTGAGGGCATGTGCTGGGGGGTGAGGACAGCCAGGAGAGGTCAGTGGGGGGAAAAGGAGACATATGTAATACTTTAAATAGTAAATAATTAAAAATATATATATATTAGCTGCTTTTAAATGGTAATACTAAACATGAGTTTAAGATAGTAATGCCAAATTTAAATTATTTTAATGGGCTTTATGAAACTATCAGTGCATTTAAATGCATGATTTCAAGTCAGTCCTCTTTGAATATTTTAAGTAAAAGAATAAAGATAATAATACATTCACTCTTTAGTGCCTTCCTTGATAACCAAACCTGATATGAAAACTTAAAATCTAGTGAAGTAGAAAAGACTGAACAGATCTAGAATGGACTTTAGGTATTATTTCTAACAATCTCCATGTTTTTCACTTGTAAGAAAACTAAAATCTGAGAGTGAAATTACCTTAAACAGTAATAGGGCTAGAATCCAGCCATGTTGTAGAGCATGGAGAAAGCCAAGGCCTCAAAGGCTAGCTCAGCACAATTCCCAAAACATCAAGCTTCTTCCTAACATCCGATGTTTTCCATTGCATGGTCACTTTTTTAATACATGTAGAAAATACAACCCATGATGCAGATTATGATGTGACCTAATGTGACTATGAAACTAGTGTGTTTAGTCCCTAGAAAACAGTTACCATAAAAATAAACCTCAATGGTTTAAATTATCCAGAGTACACTATACTCTTTGTCATCAAATTATCTTTATATTACTTCACTTTATTCTTAAATCTACCCTATAAAAGAAGATGGATATATCTTATTCATTGGATTTTAAAGAAGGAGAAATCGAGAGTCAGAAAAGTACAATTTCCAAAGCTAATGATGAGACAAAAAGCCAGGTCTTTGGATCCCTGGTCAAGAGTTTTCTTTATTCTTCTTTGCATTATGATGGTTTTAAGCTATGAAATTATTACCCTCTATCTATCATTAATAGATAGTAAAAGTGTAAAAACAGAACCATTCAAGTCAAGAAACATTTTTATGTACACAAAATTAAGTGTGCATCCTAGGATATGTTATCAACAGTTTGACCTCTGAGAAAAGGTCACAATCATTGTTAACTTTATATTATTTTAAAATATAAATTGACAAAAATTTAATTTCTGCAATGCACTATTCAAAATAAGATTACAATCAACTAGGAATAAAAATATTTAAAATGTGTCATTAACTTAAAGTATCTAAATTTAACCAATTATTTCTTAAGACTCAAAAATCCCTACATATTTGAATGCAATTCATATATCTCACAGGTAATCATAAGATTCTAAGTCGAATTTTTAAAATGACCTTCACTTTGAAGTGGCCCAGTTTAAAGATATCCCGAAGTGTTGCTACGTGGAGTAAAACAAATTCTATTGACTGTGCTTTAACACAGGTTCTATTGATGTACAGCATTATCAACTACCCACCCTGGTCAGATAATACCTTTCCCAAGGCACTAGGGCAATAAAGATTTGCCTAAGCCATGCTGTCAGGATTGTAAACCCTCTCTGAGAAAAGCAGTTCACCCCTTTGCTAGGATTAGGAGCAAAACAGGCTTTCTAGGTAGAGGGCACCTTCAGGGTGTGGTGCTCACATCACTGTGAGCCCTGGGCAAGGGTACAGCCTGTCTCCAAACTCCTTCCAGGTGCCTTGTTAAAAAGGCAGATGACATGACCATGGCAGGAAACTGGGAGAGTGTGACTGAGGTTATGAGATCCAGTTAGATTGGTGCAACTCTAGGTTAAGGTTCTAAGAGGCAACTAGCATAGTAAAAAGAACATGTCATTTTAAAATTGGACAGATCTGAACTTGAATTCCTATTTCTCAATTTCTTTGCCACCAGCATGACTTAAAGCAAGTGTTATCCTCTTTATGTAATAAGCCTATGACCTTAGGAAAGTTGCTTAATTTTTTATGCCTCAGTTTCCTCATCTGTAGAATGAGATAATGTCTCGAGGGTTGTTGCAGGTTAAATGAGCTAATATATGTAAAGCCCTTAGAAAAGTATCAGGCATATGTAAGCCCTGTTTTAATGTTAGCTATTTTTTATTATTAAATTTACTGGTATGATATCGGTTAATAAGATTACATATATTTCAAGTGTACAATTCTATAACACATCCTCTGTATATTGCATTGTGTGCTCATCACCCAAATTCTAGTCTCCTAGTGTTAGCTATTCTTATTTATTACTATCTCTCTGAACCTCAATTTCTTCATCTGGGAACCGGGGATAATAGAATATGCCTTCCACGGTTATGTTGAGGATTATGTGAAAATTAAATACTTACTCTATAAATGGTTCTGCTTTGTTGTTTTAGTCTGTGAAAATCAGTTTTTCATTTTGGATCACATATGCTCAACACTAACTGAAAGAAAAAGATGAGCTGAATCTTTCTCTTTTTTTTTTTCTTTTTTTTTTTTTTTATCAGCACAGAAGTCTTTTTTATTTTTTCCCACTTATCATGCCATGAATTCATAGGGAATGGGTCCCAGCAGCTCAGGCTCCTTCCCATTGGTTGTCACAAAGTGTGCTTCTCTGGGTGGAGCAGGCTGACGCTTCAGTTGAACCCAGGTACCTTTCTCTTTGGCTTCCTTCTTTTTCTGGTCATTTTCCTTCACACGTTTCAGGAAGCTATGTCGGCTCTTTGAGTGCTTCATATGCTCAATACGTACATTGATTCTCTTGGCAAGAATCTTGCCCTTAACTTGCTTGTCCACAAGGATGCCCACTGCATGCTGGGTGACATTGCAGACTCCCAGTTTTGCCATGGTAACATTTGTGGCCCTTCCTTTTTGAACAGTGCCCTTTCCCTTCCCGTCCATGTATGTGGCCAAAGGAACAACTCCATGTTTTCTAAAGGCCTAGAGAACATAGAGCGGGTGCCTCTCCTCTTTTCCTGTGTGTTAGTCATTTTGGCGAATTAGTGTGTGGAACCACGGTCTCCAGGAGCCACGCGCAGGGCCGAAAGGAAGGTGGATCTTGCAATAATTAAAGGATCGCAGTTTATGATACAAGTCTGGAATTTAACACTAATTCAACCTAAGGTTGCCCACACAGTAGAAAATATTATTCTTGAAGTAAGTCTATCACTGAAATTAAGTTACGTTAAAAAGGTCTTTCATGCCCTGACCGGTTTGGCTCCGTGGATAGAGTGTCGGCCTGCGGACTGAAAGGTCCCAGGTTCGATTCTGGTCAGGGGCATGTACCTTGGTTGTGGGCACATCCCCAGTGGAAGTTGTGCAGGAGGCAGCTGATTGATGTTTCTCTATCCCTCTCCCTTCCTCTCTGTAAAAAATCAATAAAATATATATATACATTTTTAAAAAAATAAGGTCCTTCATGCCTGGCCGATGTGGCTCAGTGGTTGAGTATCGAGCCATAAAACAAGAGATGACCAGTTCAATTCCTGATCAGGGTACATGCCTGGGTTGTGGTCTCCATCCCTAGCAGGGGGCATGCAAGAGGCAGCTGATAGATGTTGTTTCTATCTCTCTATCCCTTTCCCTTCCTCTCTATTTAAAAATAATAAAAAACAATGTTTTAAAAAATAAGATCCTTCGCACAGTGATAAAATAGGTATAAAACTCAATGTCAGAAGCACACTCAGATTATTCAGTTTTAAGATCTCTAGAATAATACAGGCATTCCATACACCAGTTCTTCTCTTTGCCATTCTGCTGCTAATATTCATTCATGATAGTTTGCCAAAGTTAAACCTTCAGATAAGACTGCAAGACATTCTTCAGGTTGGACAAAGATAAGTAAAAACAGACCTGGTCTGCAAACTTGCTGATTGCTTTTCTACAAGAGACCAGCACCCACATCACCCAGGCTGAAGCAATTATGTATCCCGGGGGCAAAAATGAGGGACCAAGATTCCAGAGAGGCAAGGGAGGTACTCACCTTAGGTGCAGAAACCTCAATAACCAAGATAAATAATACTATAATGCAATATTTTCTTAGAAAAATCAAAACTAATGCCAAAATTTCATGAGAAAATTTTCAAGTAAAGTTAATGAATTTATTTTCAATGGCTTCTGTTAACATATTACCTCAAACTTTCTTGCTTGAAACAACACAGTTTATTATCTTATACAATTCTCTAGACCACAAGTTTGACATGGATCTCACTGGGCTAAAATAAAGATGTCAGCAGGGCTGTTTTCCTTCTGGGGGCTCCAGTTCCTTGCCTTCCCAGCTCTGAAGGCTACCTGCATTCCTTCCTGCATGACCCATTCTTCCATCTTCAAAGACCCCAGTGCTGGATTGAATCCTTCTCACAGTGCATCATTCTAACCTACCTCTCTCTTCCACTTTTAAGGAGCCTTGTGATTACCCTATATAATCGGACCCACCCATTAATCCAATATAATCTCTCTATATCCAGGTCCTTATTAACATCTGCAAAAGTCTCTTTTGCCATGTAAAATAGCCTCACAGGTCCCAGGGATCGAGTCTTGGACATCCTCGGGGGCCATTATTCTGCTTACCACAGAGAAGTTCCTCCCTGCTCTTGTAGGACCCTGCCTCACTCACCACACCTGAATCCTGGCCCCACCACATTGCTAATTGACAAATTGTGATTATTTTAGTCCTGAATTTTCTGTATTTGTAGCATTCTATTCACAATAGTATTATAAAATCTAGAGGGGTCACTAGGTAAAGCTATTCTGAAAGCGGCCCAGAAGCATACATGCAATCCAAAAAAACCATAAAACAAGCATGATCCATAATTTGTTTATATGCAAAGGCAGAAGTATTTCAGTATTTGGAAGCTGCTGAAAAGCAAAAACTCATCTCTACAACATTAATGATTTTTTTTCCTCTATGTAGTAATTAACATATGGTTATTCTAAAATTTTTACTCTATTACTTTTATTTTACTCTTGATTTATTTTAAATGCTGCAAACATTTCATTTGAAAGTTATGCTTATTTGCTCTCATTTTTTAGCTGGATTAAAGCACCAGACCTTTCTTTTGCAGGGCCCTGGGTGCTCTAGGATTGCTTTCTGCTTATACCAAGTGAGGCTTAGTGGTACCCTTCCTGATAACTCTGAGCATATCGGCACCTTCTCTAAGCCTCATGTTGGAGTTTCCATCTAGATCTTACCCGGTATTTGTGAGTTTCTGAGTGCAGGGACTATCTTATTTGTCTTTTGACATAAAATAGATGTCTGATGATTTTGAAAATGTTATAACATTGAATTTTTATATAATAAAATTACAACCCAAAGAATTAATTACTGTCTTATGTCCCAGGCAAGTGGAGTGAGTTGCCCAATATCACTCAAGATATGAGCCCAGCTCCATCATGTTCTAAGGTTCCTGTTCTTTTCACCTACCCCTACCCCAGTTCATCATTATTGTGGATAATCAAATACAAGATGAAATCAAGAGATATCTCACCAATTCCAGACCATTTACCTTTCATAAGAGTCTTTGAAGAAGATAAGAAATACAATGACCAGAGCACAACACATTAGGAGATCAAGAGAGACCCCTTTTTGTGCGCACACACACACACACACACACACACGATTTTACTACTAAAATATCATTATTAAAACTCTGTTAGAAAATTGAGCACTCCAATTCCTGAAGATGTATTAACAAGCCCATTTCTGATCAAAGGAACAAAATTTTGCTTGCTATCAAAGTGTTCAGGGATGCTGAGAGAAAGACATCTGCTTCATAAACAGTATCCTTGCCAATCGTCAACCAGGCCAATTAAATTAATATGGTCTCTTTTACCCCAACAGATTTGGTTTCAAACACATCATACAAATTATATCCAGAGTGGTATGCTAAGAGACCATTTATACACATTCATCTGAGAGCTTTCTTTTGCAATCTTTTCCTATGACGGAAATTCCCATCATTGCCCTAAATTATTCAACATTTTTATTTGTGCATGAAAGAAGCAGATTCCTCCTCTTCATGCCTGTAGCCAAGGCAGCTAGTGCCAGCACTAGGATCAGCAGGTGCAGCTCCCAGCATTCTCTTGGTGCTGGCTGCAGCATCAAGAGAAAAGCCTGCAGTAATCACTTTGAGGGCAGGACATCATGGGCTCTCCCCACGGAGCACCCGCCAGCAGTTTCAAACTGCCGTGCAGAGGTCAGTGAGAGATCTAGGGCTGTGGGCCTTCCTGCCAAATCAGAGTTCACTCAAGGGTGCACATTGCCCCACAGGCCAAGTGTGACTCTGGAGACACAGTCTTTAGACATTTCCCCTGTGGCCGATCTTTTCTCTTGAGCCCCAACATTCCTCTAATTTTTGCTTTCCCCAGCTAAGATCCTGACAACAAACTGGTCAAATGCCATCTCATAAACACTAAGAAAGACAAAATAAAACAAAATAAAGAACATTTGTTTTTAGAGAGTCATAGTGAGGTTGTTAACAAAATTATAACATCCTACTCACCTGTATAGAATTTGCCTAAATAGGTTTTTCTTAATAAATCATTACATTAAGACTCTAGCCTTTCTGAGAAATATTCCTTTTCAAATGGTAATCAGGAGACATAAATATTAATTTTTATTCAATTGACCCACTGTTTCTCAAATTTAATCAAGCATCAGAATCATTCAGAAAACTTCTAAAAGTGTGGATTCTTGGACCTCCGCCAAAATCTAATGAATCAGGGAAGTACATGAACTTCTGAATTTTTATCAGGACCATGATTCTTGGACAAATTTAGGCAACAGTGAATTAGGCAAATCTTTTTGGTGTTCTGTTATATGTGTAGCTTTGCATTAGACCCTATAGCTAATAAAAAGATGAGAAGACACAGTTCATATTTGGGAAGAATTTCAAATTTAGTAAGAAAAATCAGACAAGAAAAAATTATACAATAAGGCATAATATAAGAAGTGTCATAAGAATGTCCTACCAAAATAGATCTAGGAAAGGAGAAATTATGTCAGGTCAAGAGGAGAGTAAGGAAAAGCTTTAAGGAACATATTCCATTTGAGATGGACTTTACAAAAGTATAATCTTTTTTTAATAGTTTTTTATTGATTTCAGAGAGGGAGGGAGAGATTGAAACATCAATGATGAAAGAGGATCATTGATTGGCTGTCTCCTGCATGCCCTGCACTGAGGATCAAGTGTGCAACCCAGGCATGTGCCCTTGACCAGAATCAAACTCAGGACCCTTCAGTCCACATTCTGATGCTCTAGCCACTGAGACAAACTGGCTAGGGCCAACAGTATAATTTTGGTAAGAATTCAAAAATCCAAAGGCACGAAGACATAAAACCACTACATGAATGAGGAAAGGTGAGGGACAGTGTTTGATGATAGTACATGGAGTAGCCAGCACGAAGGCCTAAAATTTAAACCAGTGCCCAAATGAGAGACCACTGAATGTTTCACAGTGTGATGTATATTTAACTTCATGAGAGATGGGATCAATGAACTAAGACACAGAGTCAGCTGGTGATGTGCTCCACACAGTACAGCAGCCAGAGCCCTCAAAGAAAAGGAGGAGGGCTTTGACAATTAAGATTATTCTGAGGACTCAACCTGAAAATACCAGGTTTTAAACTCAAATCAAATCCCTCTCTTCCCCCTTTCTTCCCTCTTTTCTTCCTTCCTTCCTTTGTTCCTTCCTTGCTTCCTTCCTTCCTTCCTTCCTTCCTTCCTTCCTTTCTTCCTTCCTTTCTTCCTTCCATTTCTAATATATAATTTCTATGTAGATGATAGACAGCATGCAATGTTTGGTCATTCAAAAAGCTCAAAATACTATACAAACTCTGGGAATTTGGTGTATATGGCAACATAAACTGTCTAAATTAAGACTTATAGAAGTATGTATTGTCCACCAAAAGATGCACCTAAATCTACAGAAGTCAAATAATAAATTTTGCCATCCTTCTGCCAACATTTGACTTGCTCAAATGAAAACAAAATTACCTTTCCTAGGTATATCTACAGCACAGAAAAAGGAAGGAGATTTTTTCCTGATATATTTATGTAAATATTAATCCACAGCTTTTGATAAAGAAAACTACAGCATATGCTTAAGCAAACATGTACATATGTTTTAAAAAGTATTTTAAATACAAGCAGCTTTGCGGAAATTCTCAAGAATCATTCCAAACGTTAGCAATTATATTCTCAAAGGAAAGATTGGTCTCTATAAATGAAATAAATGCAGGAAATTTTTTTAGTACTTGTGATTGTGCAACACAGATGTCAAGATATGTTTATACGAAGAGCTGGGAAAGTAAGCACAGCACTAGGCCAGAGACCCAAAAGAAATCAAGAAAGCCAAGCAGGAAAAGAAGAGATCAGAAAAAATCGCTCATTATTCTCTCTTTTCCTTTCTATTCCCTTTAAATGTGAGTTTATTGAAGCATTGCTTGCACGAGAGCTCAGTGCTTAGACAGTTCTACATTTAAAAATAAGAAGGGGACAGGGAATAATAACAAGTTCCATTTGTTACACATCTATTTTGTGCTAGAACATCTGCTAGACTCTTTACGTTTGTTATCCTGCAAAAGTAGACAAGCCTTATTATCCACAGAAAAGATTTTAAAAATTATCCAAGGTTATAGAACCTGTAATAATAGTGTCTAATTTGTTGGGCTATTATGAGGATGAAAATGGGTTAAAGCATGCAAAGTATTTAAAACAGTGCCTGACATGCAGTACGTAAATACAAGCTATTATTATTATGACATGAGCAGACCAACATCTATCTCACTTTTTTAAAATTATAACTTACTACAGTAAAATGTTTTCTACTTCCATATTCTTCTCACGTTCCTAGTGTTATTGATTCGGAGAACACCGTTTCTCAGTGAGTTTATATTTATAATCACTATTATAATCTAAAACTCTAAAGATATCAAAGCAAAAATATGGGGAAGGGAGGCTTTCCTGTGGTTTATTGGCAGAGTAAATAAATCATATAATGCCATTTACAAGTTCCACCTGCTTTATTTGTATAGTTGTGCAATGTGTGCGTAATCGCACAGATTTATAAGGGATATCACTGTCTTTGTATATTTAAATGTGTCACAGCCAAGTGAAGGCCTCATGGTCTCCTCCCCTCAGAGGACAGAGAACAGATTTCAGAAAGCCCCAGCCAGATTTTCCTACTAAATTCTTTTGTTTCAAAAAATGTAGTTTTCTTTTAAAATGAAAGTTGTCTATGTCAACATGCAATGGGCTTATTATTATTTTAAAATAAATCTAAAGATACATTTTTACATTTCTCAGTTTTCATTTCTAATATTTAATATAGAATATCAGTAGATAAAACCCGCAAAAAAAGCAAGAGATCTCTGAGGAATTTCAATAACTTTTAAGACTATAAAGAGGTTTGGAGACAAAAAGTTTGAGAACCTCTGCAGCTACTGTTATTGTTGTGGGTACTTCTTGCGGGTAAACTGAGGCTTGGCTGTACCCAGCCATAGTAGCACCACTGGATCCTACCTGGTATGGGGTAAGAGTGTGTGTATGCATGCATACTTTGTGTGTCCCATGCATGCCTGGGGATGTGTGAAGCAAATGTGGAAATGAATCCCTGTATCCCAATGTACAGTGCTTCATGTATTTGATGCTAGGTCCTCCTCGGACAGCCTTATGAAGTAAGTGCTATTATTATCTGCAGTCATCAAGTGAGTACATTAAGAAGTAAAGAGGAAAGGGGCATGCAATAGTGCAAGTATAAACAACAGGGTGAAAATAATAGGTAGAAAGTCTATCCTTATTTAGAAGAGGAATCTTCTTGTCTGGGATGAAAATTTAAGGAAAGGTGGAATGTTTGAAATTGAGCAAGTCTCAGAGTATGCAAACATAGTCAAATAACTTCCCATTTTATCCTGAGAATTTTTTTTCTCCATCTGCACATGGAATTATTAATACTTGACCTACCTCTCCCCATTTGTAGGAACAAAAACAAACGCAAATGTTTATAGAAATTCATTTCAAGCTGTGAAGTCAGGAAATAATAAGGTCATATTGCATATGTTCAAAAAGCATCATAATTATAAACTTCTGATTATTTCAAGACTACTTAGGAGAACTTTTTACTTATTAGTTTGATAATTTCTTAATTTCAAGCGTACCTTTTAGTGTTTTTTTTTGTTGTTTGTTTTTTTGAAATCATGATATGTGTTAAGGTAATTGTTGGCAATGTGTTTGAATAGCATTGCTAATTATTGACATTTTCATGAATAACACAACCACATGCTTTGTAAATGACTAGAGAAAACCTCAATCACAGAACTTTTCAGAAAGCTGTGATACTTCTTGTGGGGTATAATGAAAGGAAAACCCGCAAAAAAATTCTTTCCAATTTTTTCTTGTAGTTTGTTGGCTTGAGGATTTATCTTATGAAGTAGAATTTGTCATAGTTTACTTTTCTTCGTGTGTGTGTGTGTGTGTGTGTGTTTATCAAGTCAGGCACCAGCAATCAGTGTGCACATAGAATGTCACCAAGCCACACTCAAGCTTTGACCAGGAGCATTCATCTTACCATGTCTGGCAGCAACACAGTCGGGATGTCTATGTTTACCGATCTTGGCAATGAGCTGCACCAGAGCTGGTCTGACACCTCCTCAAGAGAACTTATGCAACTGTCAAAGCTGATGCCAGCTTGGTTTAGCTCAGAAAGTCAAGAAAGTTGAAGCCTCTTGGATTTTGAATACTAGCTGTAAAATCTAACGGTAAATAATTCCAATTCCTGTTCCTCTGAAAAATATTTCATTTAACAAAGAAGTTTATTAAAGATAATGCAATCATTATTTCTGTAAAAATGGGAGCATTTTGAAATTTTGAAGGTGAGCACTAAAGAAATATTATTCAGTAAAGTCATAATGTAATGTCTATCTTATTCCCATGAATGGATGTGCTTGAGAAAAGAGGCCCACTGTGAAACCAGCCTTGTTCTGTCTTGCTATTCAATAGCACCAAGAAGACAAAATTTGGAACGACTAGAAAACAACATAAAGCAATCCATTAAAAAGAACTAGTTTTATGACACAGAACACGTACCATAGGAGTTTGGAGGGAGAAAAATCCAGTAGGAGTGACCCAAATTGTAATATTAAAAGAAGAAAGAACAAGAAAAGCTCTGAAGTATGACAAAGCTATACTGCAATAATGTAAAGCATTTTGCTTAATTCTTTCTTTCCAGGTAGCCTGTGTGGTTACTCACATGAAAAAAAAAGAAAAAAATTCTTTGCCTTTCACCCCACGTTCTCTTCTAGAGTCAAATTTATGCTCGGTGCCAGAGAAAGAAGTTTTATCCTACTCACAGATCCGTGAGCACTGAATATAAAACATCCCTTCAAAATGTATTCCTGTTGAAATATCTCAAAGTCCATGTGAGCCCTGGGCATCTCATATCATCAGAAACTTGACAATCTAAAGTACAGAATTTTCTTCCCCTATATCTAATCCTTATTGTTTCCTTCCTCTGAAGGTTTTCACAAACATGGCCTCCTGTGGGATAATCTGAAACTTTGAACTCATTGTTATTATTACTGTATCACCTGAAGTTATTCAAGAATACACTTCCCTGAATGAAAATACAGAAATGACTCCTTAAATGAAATACAAACAATTACAGTCAGACCTGGATATCCAAGATGGTGGCAGATTAGGTGGAAGCTACAGTCACCTCCTCCCAGGACCAAACTGGAATTACAACTAAAGTACAAAAAAACTCATCCTGAATAACAATTGCAGTTAGGCTTAAATATTTTTGGAGGAAATTATGAAAATTGACATTTAGAAAAAGGAAAAGCATATAAGGCTGCTCTCCATAACAATGAAGGTTAAAAAAATTTTTGAAGCAATATCTGACATGGAAGGCTTTATGTAACTCCCTAATGAAAACATAATAAACATTTGACATAAGTGGATGAGTAAATTGTGGAATTTCTACCCAATCTATGCTGCTTCATTTCAGAATTCCTGTAAGAAAAGCAAATACTTAAGTAGTTCTTGGGCTCAGTGATATGTGAACTTTGGATCTCTGCAGTTAGTGATATCAGCCTTGGATGGCATTCTCCATGTTCTACATGAACATTGTAGGTCCTAATATTATATCTAACATCTTTAAACCAGTGCTATAGAAAACATTAAAAAATAGATCTTGTAAGCATTATGTGGTATTTATACATGATGTTTACCCAATAGGAAAAAAATTGCTCGTACTAAGTTATATCATAATAATTACCAGAAAATCAACACATTTATGAGGAGGATTGATGTAGATTTATTCTGGCCTTACTACAAGGTGTGAGGTATTTAATGGAGGCAGAGATCCTTAAAACAGTGATGTGTGCTGCTGATTAGTTGATTAATTCACTCATCCAAGAAGCAATTATTGAGGGCTTATCTTATGCAAAGTACCGCATTAATCTTATGAAAAAGACATGAGTAAATAAAATATGATACCTTTTTCAACTCACAGTATAGCAGAGATGACAGGCAAAACCTTTAAAAGACTGAGAGAAAGCATAATAGATTCATGTTCAAAGCACTGTAGGGTGACAAAAGGAAGCACTAGTCAACTGGAGCCAAAAGGTCAAGGTTAACAATGGTGCTGAGCCTTGCAAAAATAAATACTAACTTTGCAATAGACTCAGGAGGGACAGACAATGCAAGCAAATGAAGCAGCACATGCAAACATACATGAGACTCCAAACAGTGGGATTTCTTCGCTACATATGGTTTAGAAGGCCTGGTGCATAGGCATGTACAGGCAAGAAGCAGGAAGAGAGGTTGGGAATGGAAGCAGAGTCAGATCGCAGAAACTTTTAAAGAAAGCCAGACTGCCCCTTGTAGGCATTGGGAGATCATTAAAATTTGGAATATTATACATGCTACTTTTCTGACAAAAACTAGCAAGAATGTTTCTAACCTGACTTAGTTATCAACTGGGAAAGATCTTGCTAGTCGCCTGTTTTCCCTTTTTTCACCACCCACAGAACTACAATTTCCTTTGGGGTGGCAATGTACCAAATTAAAAATGCTTATCCCCCTTAAAGATGGATTCGAAGCTAAAGCCATGTACTGTTCAATGAGATGTAAGGGGAAGTCTACTGGGAAGGGCTTCTGTAAAACCTGTTGTTTTCCTGATGAAAAAGTGGGATACACAGTGCCTTTATGTTAAATTTTACCCCTTCTTTCTACCTGAAACATGATCATGATGCATAGAGATGGACCAATCATGCTGTGAACTTCAGGATAAAGACATGCAAAGGACATTAGCATGGAAAGAAAAAGGAACCTGGCCCCTTGATAGTTTCTTCTAGCCACTGTACCATCCCGAACTGCCTATCTCCAGATTTTTTTTTTACCTATAAAGCAAATTAGTTCTACTTGGGAAGGCACTATATTCACATTTCTATTACAAATAGCCAAAAGTAATACTAAATGACTCAGCAATGAAGGGAAATTTATGAGTAGAGGTAAAGCAAAAAAAAAATTTAAGCAAACAACGAGAACAATAACAAAAAATTAAACTGTAAACAGAGAATAGAATCTTGTTCAAGACAGAGAATGAACCAGAAAAGATCCCCTAAGCCAGTGGTCGGCAAACTCATTAGTCAACAGAGCCAAATATCAACAGTACAACGATTGAAATTTCTTTTGAGAGCCAAATTTTTTAAACTTAAACTTCTTCTAATGCCACTTCTTCAAAATAGACTCGCCCAGGCCGTGGTATTTTGTGGAAGAGCCACACTCAAGGGGCCAAAGAGCCGCATGTGGCTTGCGAGCCACGGTTTGCCGACCACTGCCCTAAGCTTCCTATTGCAGTTTATGTCTCCAAAGACTTTAATCTTTGTCTTTATCCACCTCATCATATACTGAATTTTAAACGTTTAAACCCAGGACCTAATTCCTCCTATTCCACCTCACTTTTTTTTTTTTTTAATTTCCTTGGATCAATGAAGGATTAAGAGTAAACCTGGCCTCAGAGTTATGGGTGACCTCTATCGGAACCTGAAAGTACAAGCAAATAAATATCCAGAGTATTTACAGGGTCCCCATAGCATTCAAAGCAATCGTTTGTCTCTTAAACTGCTGCTTAAATATACCTGTCAAAGCAAGTATCATTAAAATATCTTACTGTGGCAAATTAGTTACGGTAAAAGGGTCATATAGAGACATAATCAGTAGTTTGTTTTTGCAGAAAGCAAGGACTGATTGAACATCGGCATTATCCTAGTTTTAAAAAATTACCATTGATATACAAATTATATTTTACAAAGTGTGCCAGACCTGCTAAGTGAGGCTTTGGAACCCAAACACAATGGGTAAGTCACATCTTCTCTTCCAGTTAACAAGTGTAGTTCCCATTGGCATTTCTGGGATGCTGGCCATAAATGAAGGCTAACATGTGGTTCTCAGTCATTCAGTTTCCCTGTACACAACAGGAACTGTTCTGATTATATGTGGGCTAATGCTGACACATTGTGTTGTTCCAACTAAGTAAGTCCAAACATTCACATCTGAAGCCGACCTACATTACCACTCTGGCTGCCAGATGTTCTTGAGAGGAGCTGTCTCCTCCGGAGTGTCATGAACCTTGATTAAAGTAGATGAAGGGCATTGTATTTACTTCATCACCCTTATGTGGAACAGTGTTCTGGCTATTGATTACAACTACCCTCCAGTTGGGAAGAATAACCATTACTATATAAAAAGTCCTCAAAGCTCAATTGAGCAAACATGTGATACAACTTAACTGATTGATTTTAACTAATGATTGGTCAGCCTGACTTAAACGGACAAATCCTTTGTGACATTACCTACTTTTATTATGGTCCAAGAGTCGATAATATCACTTCTGAGAAGTTATTTCTCTCTTGGATCAGGATGATAAAGAAAGAAAGAGTCACTTCTATACAATATTGCAAAAGACAAGTCTTTATGCATAACACATGTACCTCTATCCAGCTGCATGCTGATTCGATTGATCCCAGATGTCAGAAAAAGGCAATGCAAAAGCAAAATTATGTATCTATTTAAACATCTTTTTATTTATACCTGCATAATCAACTCAATGGTCAGAATTCACATTTAAAAATAAGATTTACTGTGAATACCACTAGTCAAGATCTATCGTTGTAGCTCAACCTTCAGAATGATTAAATGTGAAAAGCCTTATATTGAATCAGGATGGTAGAGTTTTTGCAGATAGGTTTAAAGGAGAGAACAGGGAAAGATAAAAAGGAATAATAATTTTTTACACCAAAAGCTGTGCTATCTGTAACTTTCCAAAAATGGACCTTCAGAAATTAGAAAGTTGACATTAGTGTGGACTTTACTATATAATAAAAATAAGATGATCTGTGATAGACACAGGATTTTCAGTGATAGTTATTCTAGAACTAATGGGGAAGAAGTACAGACCTGGGGAAGCAGAACGAACTTACAGCTTTAAATTCTATGGCAGGCTTGCCAAGAAAGTTTTAATTCAAGTGTCAATTCTAATTGATTGGTAGTGTTTATCTAGAACATTATATTGAGAAAACTTTGGAGATAGAGCCCAAGATCAGAAAGGAAGAATGCTATAATTTATTAGTAATATCTGCCATGAATAAAACATATGTCAGATACACCCTCCTATCTACAGTATGAGTTGTTGCAATCAACTGTAATTAAATAGAAAATTTACAGTTCTTTTTCTCTTACAAAAGCCAAATAAATGAAGTTTTAGGAGAATTTAAATATTATTGCTTTTTTTACTCCTGATCACAGGTACTAGAGCTTGGAGTTTTTGTTCCCTACACAACCACTTTCTGTATCAGCAGAAATGTTTATTGCTCTGATAATTATCCATGATAGCTTCCCCCCCAATATATAGCTCTACTTGAGGTAAGACACAAAGAAACTCCTTTATTACTTAATTAGAGCAGAAATATCTAGACTTTATTAGAATAAAGTGGAGAATGAGTCCTTAGAATATGAAGAATACAAATTGAATAATCATTTTGTTAAATGTTGACTTAAATACTATTTAACATCACCTACATTTTCATAGTGAGACAATGAAAATCAGCAATATTCTAGAACACACTATAATTTATTTATTTACTTCAATACTGTAAATATTTATTGGTTATCTATTCATGTCAAGCATTATTCTAAGTATTTATATGTTTCCTATTTTTATATGCTGAGAGGGTTGAGAAGCAATTGGCATCCCACCAGCAATGAACATACTAAGAGCCCAAATCTTAGAACCAGTACTTCTTGGAGAAATAGTCAATCCTGGATCAGGGCAAGGAAAGTGCAAGATAAGGCAGGAATATCTTCTTAAGCCCGAAAGTATGAAAGTGCTCAAAGATAAGGACAAGTCAGAAAGATACAGTCAGTCCAGCCAGCATGGCTCAGTGGCTGAGCTTCAACCTATGAGCCAGGAAGTCACAGTTCAATTTCCTGGTCAGGGGAAATGCCCAGGTTGTGGGCTCAATCCCCAGTAGAGGGCATGGAGGAAGCAGCCGGTCAAAGATTCTCTCTCAACATTAATGTTTCTATCTCTCTTTCCCTCCCTCTTTCCTCTCTGAAATCAATAAAAATATATATATTTTTAAAAAGACAAAGTTACCTCCTTAAATAGGAGCTTTACTTAAAATACATTTGTCAAAATGAGTAATGATAGTAACAGATTACAAACCAATGAATAAAATAGAAATCTCTGATGCCATGCTGAAATTCAAAAACATACAAATGAGAAGAGAAATTTATTCTTTATGCTACTCTACCAACAAATAATGGAAATGGTAAGAGAAAAATCAACATTTAGGAACCATGATAATGGCGGTTGATGTGGGTGGGAGTTGTCAATAGAGGTTTAAAGGTGGTAGGAGAAGGTTTGATGCCAACCGGATATGGGCATAATCTTGTAATATTTCCACCACACATAATATGATTATAATTAATATTCAAAGGGACAAGTGGTAACTTTACAGTGGAGAAATCTGGCAGGCATCAACATGATGGGGTGAAAAGTTAACATCACCTATGTGTGCCCTCAGCTGTGATATACTGAGAAGAGCATAGCATCATTTCTATAATATTCTTGCCAAGAAATCCTGCCTTCAGTCTGGTCATGAAGCAACATTGGAGAGACCTGGGCTGAGTATCATGTGATATTCAGAGCATAGAGCCTGGATTATATAAAACTATGAAGGGTGATAAGGACAGGAGAAGGAGAAACACCTTGTAAAATTGGAGGAACCTGAAGAGATATAATAACTTAAGGCAACATGCATTCCTGTATGAAATGCTGGGCCAGAAAGGAAAGACACTTTGTTTAATAGCTAGAGAAATGGGAATGGGTTCTGTGGGTGAGACAGTAGTATTGTGTCAATAATTTCCTGCTTTGGAGGGTTTCCTGAGGTTATGTAGGAAAGTGTCCATGGGGGAATAACACAGTGCAGTGTTTAGGGATATCATGTCTGAAATTTGCTTTTAAATAGTTCAAAATAAATACTAATGGTAATGGAGGCATTTTTTTGTAAAGAGGATGAAGGAGTAAATGTGTTAAATATTGACAGTAGGGGAATCTCAGTGACAGATACATAGGAGGTCTCTGTAATGTACTTTCAATCTTCTATAAGTTCCAAATTATTTTGCCATGAATTATTGAACTGATTTTTTAAAGTTAATATTATAAAGACTATTGCAGAGAGGTATAGAGGGAACAAACCTCAACCCACAAACCCTGGTAATGTAATTTTTTTCACCATTCTCTTACTTAATTGAATTCCTAATTCGAGCTCTGGAGTCTGCCATGAGTGGCAAAAACTTAAAATATTTTAATTCAGTGACTCCCCATTCACCCCTTTTCAAGGTGTTCCATCTAATTTCTAGACTCTAATAAATTCCAAGATATTGGAGAAAAGTGAGAGAATGAAGCCTTCAATTTCACCAGCCTTGCAGGCATCCACATAGACACTGATGTCTGATGTTTCTATCTGGTTCCATGTTACATTCCATGGAAGTCCGTGAGGAAATACTTGTCATTTTCCTTCCACACAGCTCATTCAGGTTTGCCACTCTCTCCACCCTAGTAACAAGTTACTATTACATAAGCTTCCCTTCTCATCCCCTCCCTTCCAAAAAACCTATATATAACTAGATAGGGTAAAGTATGGGAGGATGGGGTGAAATTCCTGTATTGAATGACTGAGATGAACTTTCTGCCACCTTAGAGAATGAAAACACAAATTATTTAACTGAAATATAGAAAAATTAACAAAACTTTTTTTCCTCTACACTTGGGTTTGTGATGTGACATGAGAAAGTGGGGAAATGGGATAGGAAAGAATTCCTAGCCTGGCTTTTGAATGTCAAGATCCTAGATACCTGGGAGAACAGAAAGGGAGGAATCGTGGCATATATTAAAATGTTTTAGAAAAACATCACTCCCCACTCTCCAAGACAAGAAAAGGATTATCTGGGTAAGAAGAAGGGAAAGAATCAGAAATTGTTAGACACCGACAGAGGAGCCCTTGACCACTGTTTCCTGAGCTAATACAGAAAAGTAGCAAAACTGCAGATATATTCCCGGGTTCTAAGTCAAATAGAACTTAACAAATACCGCTCCCCCCAAGAAAAACAGTGGCTGCCTGTCATACCTAGGCCAGTGGTTCTCATCCCTAGACAAATATTGAAATTACCTGGGAACCATACTAGTAACTCAGACTCTAACGCAGGGCAGAGCGCTCTCCACCCCTCCCTCTCCCCCTCCCTCCCTCCCTCCCTTCCTCCTCGCTCCCCCCCCCCCCCATAGGTCTGGGATTTGTCAAGAATTTTAGTTTCTAATCCATCTCCAGGTAGGCTGAATACTTCTACTTCTGGCCAAAATTTTGAGAACCACTGCTTCAGATGTTGGCACCTTTAAAGCTCCTGCATGACCTTTCCCTTCAGCTGTGGTTGAAAACTGCAGGTCTGTGTAGCAGAAGCCTCAGCAGAAGCCTCAGACATCCCTGCTTGTTGCATGGGAGAAACAAAAAGCATTCCCAGTGTAAACCCAGGAGGTGCACAGCAGTAGTGGAGCAATCCCCTGACTCCAGAGAAACAAAGGTTTCATGAAAGCCCTTGTCAATGACTGATCAAGAATGTAAGGGAATAGACAACTCAGAAGATGCCTCTGTGGCCAGATAACATCAAATTGTTCCTTTCACCCCACACCCCAGAAAAAGTCTCAACCCAGGGAGCAAGTAAGGAGGCCAGTTTGGCTGAGAAATGTACAGTTTGTCCCTCTTTGGCTGAGACATGTGTTTTTACCACCTTAATTGAACAGAGACTCAAAATAAAAATTATATTACAGAAAAATTTAAAGGCTAAAATTCTGTGGCCTGATTTTCTTTTTCATTTAAGGTAGCAGGAAAGGTCATTTTTCATGGCCGAGGAGACCAGAACGGGCATAAGAAGAGTAGTTAAGGAATGCTTGCTAAAGTAATGGGTATGGGAACTGACCAGAGATGGTTAAAAGAATGATCGATCTGAATTGCAGGGCCAAGGAGACTGGAAACCATAAATTTGGAATCAATTCACACAGTTGTGTGACTCTTCTCCACCAATGCTGCCAGCCCCAATGTAGAAGCAGAAGAGGTTGCTTATATTGATGTAAAGTTGGGGGCTTGTAGATAGGTATAGCTATGCGTATAGCAAATCAATGAAAGAAACTAAGTATCTTGAGTATTAGTTGAGAAGTTTATTAACTCATTTGAAATGACAGGCAGCCAATCAGATTTGGAGAAGGTGGAAAGTTGGTAGCAAAAGGATATAATACAATGTATTACTAAAATAGGAAATATATTCAAACCTAGTATTGCTATGGGGCAAGTATAAAAATAGATGATGGGTATAGAAAAAAAGGAACATCAGAAAACCACAGTTCAAAAAACTAATCAATCAGCTAGAGAGCAAAATATTTAACCACACTAAACAATATAATAATTTAAGAACAAACAGTGAACTTTGTTTCTGTGAAGAAGATATCTGAGAAAAGAGACTAGCAACTATAGACACATACAAATAAGTTATTTTGGCCAAACTTTTAAAGGGACTAAAAGATTAATGATTCTTGTATTATGAAAAAGAAAAAATATAAAAATCAACTAAATTTTTTAAAACCATAACTTGAGAATTCAAACTATCAAATTATTTAACATCTTCTACATAGTCCCAAGTAAGACATTTCCAGGAGTGTTATCTGATATATTTTTAGATGTTTCGCAATAATAAAAATTGTAGTGTGCAAGACTAAAAGGACAATTGTTTGCACATTTATCAGCAAGCTCCATTTTAGCAGTCCTTTTCTTGCCATGGAAAATCCACTGAATTGGCATTAAACCAAGAGTTACATGTGGTGAGCCTGAGAACGCAGCATACATATTTGCCAAAATAGATACAAGATAATGCTAAATTCAATGGGGCATTTATCTTATGACTTTTAAAAAGAAGAAATGGCACAATAGTTTCTCCTAGTTTTCCCTGAGAAAATTCCTTTGAAAGGATCTGCTGATCAGATTCTACCACTTATTTTAAATTGGAATTGCAGAAATGCGTAAGTAACCCACCGAACGCCTGGAAGCACTACATAAAATTCCAGGGAGTGATTGAAAGTGTTGATCCAGATGGTGGTCAGACAATGTTTGGGAACTCTGCTGTCAGCCTAATGGTGAGTAATGACTAACCTCTGAGAAGTTTGCACATTTGAATCAGATAAGCTCCACAATGCTGGATTCTTTCAAACTGTGTTTGAATGTACCTTGGGTCATTTGTCTTTTTTTCACTTGTTTGAATTTCTGACATTTCTATTGCTAAGAAGCTATTCAAGAATATATATTTGATGGCTTTTTAAGCTACCTTTAAATCTGTGACTTATTCCATTGACAAACTTTTAATACTGAATGTATTGGACAAATCACACAAAAAAACAAATAGCTGATTATTTACACATCAAATATTTTGTGTGAATTTCTCTTCTCTATCCTCTTCTGCTCCATCATTTCCTTCTCCCTCTCCTCTTTTCTGTGAATACCTACTATCAAGGCTCCACAAAGCCCTCTAAGATCATATAGTTTAGTGGAAAAGAAACAACACCAATAAATATGTATAACTATTATAAAACTGTAATAAGAGCTATAAAATCTTACTGGGTACCATGAAAGAGAATAATAACAGTGAGAAGATGGAGAAAATGAGAGGCATTCAATTATTTTAGAAATGGTGGACCTACAAGGCTTTTTGGAGAAGGTAACTCTGAAGACAAGCTGACTTCGGGAATACTAGTCCAGGCAAAAGAACCAATATATTCATTCATGAGGCCCTCAGAAGAAAAGAGCATGGGCTGTTCCCAAAAGTGAGAGATTCGTGTAGCTGAAGCTCAGTGAGACTGGAGGAACCAGAGATAAAACTGTAGAAGTAATTAAGAGGTTAGATCATGAAGGAGCTTGTGGGTTTCGGAAGGAGTTTGCATTTTATTCTAAGTACTGTGGGTAGTCATCGAGAGAGTAGGAAGTGGGGAATAACACAATCAGCTCCGATTTGCAGTTCTAGATGAATCACTAGCTTATGCTAGAGCATAAATGGGAGAAAGACAAAAGAAGAAGCAGGGAGAAAAAAATAGCAATCAATTAGTTTAGTCTAGGTAAGAGATAAAGGTGACCTGAACTGGGTGGTGGCAATGGAGACATCTACTATATCCAATTCTACTTCTATATTAGCAAAATGCTTTGTCCCTCTTTTTTTGCTCACAATTCTTCCTCTGTATAAAAGACACAAAGTGTCTAATATGAAAACTTCACATTGCTTTCATTTGTTGCCAGGTGACCTTTTTTCTACCTCTCCTGAAAATGTCATTTATATAAGGAGTATATATGAGGGATTTAAAAGAATGACAAAAGGACAGCCAACATTTATCTTCCCTAAATTGAAAATCCTCACATTGTTTTGGATAGTGAGAGAATAATTGTCATTTTAGCTCATGAGAAAATGTATTTTATTTATTCTCTCTTCTCCTATGAACTAAATATCTATTTTATAGAAATATGCAAAATAACTGCAAGTCAACAGTATAAACTTGGTTCCAATTTAATAGTTAAGCTAAGATTTGAACTTGTTTCCCAAATTTAAAATTTACTAAGCACTATTCCTCCTCTCTTGATGAAAATATCAGTGTGGATATGCCCATACAATTTTCAGCATCATAATAATGTTCGTCTACATTTCCCAATAGATTAAAGAAAGAAAATTAGCATACCTAGACATTTATAATTCTTCACTGAATTGATGATTCTTGCCCAGCTGGTGTGGCTCAGAGGTTGAGCGTCAACCAATGAACCAGGAGGTCACAAGTCTGGGTTGCTGGCTCAATTCTGAGTAGAGGGTGTACAGGAGGCAACCTGTCAATGATGTTCCTCTCCCATCGATATTTCTATCTCTCTATCCCTCTCCCTTCTCTCTATCCCTAAAAATCAATAAAAACATATTTGTTAAAAAAAGATTTGATGACTCTGGTGACATTAATTATAAGCGAATTTAATTCACAGAGTATGACACAGATTAAAAGTTCACTTCAGAATGAAGTCCATTGTTAATTAGTTTGTTGGCTATGAGGTGCTTAGTCTCATAGCCAAAATATTTTTTCTTATTAGAAAATGAGTAAAATAGATTCTTTATTCTAAGTCATCTCTGCAGACAGGCCCAAATTATCCAATTGTTTAGTGCTCACAGTCGGGCCTTTGCTGTCTGCTCTGATTCAGATCACTGGCAAAACCTTCCTGTATAGTCAGCAATTTACAATATGAATGAGTGGATGTGTCAGTAAGAAAGAAAATGTAGTTCAAGTGACAACAACTAGCTAACTTTTTATAAAGAAAGGAAACTATTATTTTTCTAAGATTAAATAAAATAATTTTCCTTGGCTTTATTGAATAGCAGGGGAGAGGGACTGAAATCAATTTGGGCTCAGGGCAATCAATAGTACTCAAGCACTCTACACATGGATCAAATCCATTTTATTAATCACCTCAGGGAGTAAATCCCTAATTCTAAATTAGGTCTCCAAATCCCTTTCAGTTCTTCAGCTTCTCCTAGCTGATGTGGGTATCTATTTACCCCACACTCCTCCTTCCATTTTTTGTTTTCTTTTTCTTTCCATGTGACCATTTTTGTGATGAATATTTGAACATCAGTGTACTGCTTATATAACCTTAAGTGCTAAGCTTCTCAGAGGGAGTTGAGTCAGCCAAGCAGAACATATCATGAGGGAGAGAGGGAGTGCTACCACGGTGAATTACCCAGGGGACTCACCCTACATGGATGTCGCATAAATTAAATTCCATTTATCATCCTGGTTGTCTTTATCAAAGCTATCTCTCCCTTTTGTATACAGCAGCAGGGTTGTGTAGTACTAGAATACTAGGGAAAGCAGAAGAGAAGGGGCAATAAATGTACTTGCAGAGGGCATGCAGAAAATCAATTCCCTGTGGGATTAGTGAATGCAAGATCATTGCCCCAGAGAGACATGCTCCATAGAATGAGAAAACATTTACAGGAGAGTGGATGAAAGGTGTGATGAATGCAGATGGCATTATTAAACAATTGCTCCTGAAATCAACATACTCATTATACACAGTGTTTCCTCAGATGTCATCGTGTGACAATTTTACCCCTGTCACTGTTCTCTTACCCAGCACTTCATTCACCTTACTTAGTCTCCACAATCTGTTCCATATAGCGTCTGTGTCCTGTGGCTCCTTAACACATGGTCAATAAGAATAATGTACTCCTGCCGTTATTACATCAGTCAACAAGTAGCTACCCATAAAAAGAGTCAGGTGACTAACTGTTGGCAACAATATTAGAATGTCCTTGCTGTTTGCCAACCAGGAGATACCTCTGTGCAATTGATTTCCTTGGGTTTAGTATGGGTTTGTTTGTATATCTTCCAACTGCGTCACTAGAAACTGTGGACTCTGGCTCTGTAAAAGATTAGGATTCCTGCCAAAGAGGCAATCAATAACAGTGACAAATTTCTGCTGCCTTACTTTGGAAGGGCAATATCTTGTTTATTCAACATTATTTATGCTTCTCACTTACTGAATCTGTGATATGAATAGAGAAAGAGTCAAACTGATTAAAAAAATAGCTCTATAGTAAATATCAAATTAGTGTACCCCAACTTTTAAGTTTCTCTTTTTCTCAGTTATTAGGCTTCATTAAATCATAATCTTGAATAAATCCTACATATAACAGATTTTTATTATTAAGTTACTTATTTTTAGCACTCAACTGGAAAATAAGAGCTAGGTCAAAGGGAAAATTCCCTTTATATACCAATATTTTATAAGAAAACTAAAATATCTATATATATAAAAGCCTAAGCAACTGGCCAACCATTCAACTGGCTGACTGGTAGCTATGATGCGCACTGACCACCTGGGGGCAGATGCTCAATGCAGAAGCTGCCAAGCTGTGGTGACTTGGCAGCTCTGGTTCTCAGATGACACACCCAGAACCAGAGAGAAGGGAGCCCGATTCCATGGTGCATGCATCACCTGAGAACCACCCTCTCACAATCCGGGACCTGTTATGGATGTTGGAGAACCAGTTTCAGCCCAATCCCAGCAGGCCAGGCCAACAGACCCCACCAGTGCACAAATCCTTGCACTGGCCCTCTAGCCCATTGGCTCCCCACTTCAGGTCTGGCTCCCCACGGGCCCTCTAGCCCATTGTAGAGGTCATGGGTCTGGCCCTTACAGATACTTTTTGACTCAATTAGCTAAATGATGAGACTTGCAGGACCTATTGGCTGCAGCTCCGACATCTGGTGCCCTCACTGGCCCATCTGCTTAATATTAATTTCCAGTGGAGGCAGCTAATTTTCCTGCTACCACTCTCAGCTGGGAAACCCACCATGGCTTCCCTCCTTCCAGGCTGACAGTAGCACCAGAGGGCAACCTCCAGGGAGGGAAGGAGGTAAAGGAGCAGCTCAGGTGGGAAGAAGGAGGTTCCCACCTCCACAGGACTCCACCTGGGCAGAAGGGCCTGGGTGGTAGCCTGAAATTGAGTAGAGTCCTGCCCTAGGCCGACTAGATTCCAGGCTAAGTAAGTCCTGTTTGCTAAATGTTTGCATTTTGCAGATAAATACTCACAAGTCATCAGTTACCACCAAACTTAGGGTAAAGTGAGATGAAAGAAGCAAGACAGATACCGAGAGAAAGTGACATAATATTGGGAGAAGAGAGGAGGGAGTCCGATTCTGGAGTGCATCACCTGAGAACCACCCTCTTGCAATCCAGGACCCCTCAGGGGATGTCAGAGAGCCGGTTTCAGCCCAATCCCTGCAGGCCAGGCCGAGGGACTCCACTGGTGCACGAATCTGTGCACCGGGCCTCTCTCTCTCTCTTTCTCTCTCTCTCTCTCTCTCTCTCTCTCTCTCTCTCTCTCTCTCTCTCTCTATATATATATATATATATATATATATATATATATGCCATATATATAAATGGCTAATATGCTAAGTGTCCCTCCACCCATCCAATCAGTCACTATGATGTGCACTGACCACCAGGGGGCAGACACTCAATGCAAGAGCTGCCATGACGCACATTGGCCATTTACAGAGAAAGGGTAGCGTGGACCTGGCACTGACAAAGCAACATTCAGCTTCCCCCAAGTGGGACACAGGCCCTGCCACCATCCTGGAGCGACAGCCCACCAAATTGCAGCCAACACTGCCAAGGCGCAAAATACAGCACACAGCCTAACCCAGCCCAGAAACGGTGGTTGTGGGCACTGAGTAATGACGTCACGTAGCAACGTCCAGCTTCCTCTTCCTAGAGAAAGGTCATCTATGTATATATAAAAGGCTAATATGCTAAGTGTCCATCCAGGTAATGACATCACGTAGCAACTCCTGGCTTCCTCTCCCTAATGATGACTAGCCTCCTTGCAGTTTCTTCAGCCCAGGAACATGACTTGCTTTATAGCCAGGTGGAAACATTTTACACTTTAACCAAATGTCTGTGAAGTGTTTTCCCATGCCTTACCTCATTTGATCCTCACAGAAATCCTGGAGCAGGTAGATAGGCGACTCAATAGAATCCTATTTTCTTTTCATTAGCCAGAAAACGGAGATTTAGAAAGCTTAGAAATTTGACCCGATTGAAAAGAAATAAGAAATGGTGGACCTTGAAAATGACTTCAGGTTTTGTCACTGCACAGAATATAATCAAACACTGCTGCAGTTAAATATTTTACCCTTTGTTCTCCCTGTGTGATCTACAATAATAATCTGCTTCATGTTGATATTTACTGCTGTGTTGCTAACAATTACCTGAGAGAGAAGGTGGGATGTTTCACTGGGCTGGAAAAAGTTTAGCTAAGTCAGAAAGCAGGTCTAATTAAGCAAGTTTATTCTATAACTATAAAAGGCTAAGCTGACTCATGCATGCGTGATACATATAAAGCTCTCACTGGCACCAATTGCATGTGTGTATTTCTATCTGTCATTGTTGACTGTGAATTTGGTTGACACTTCTATTATAAAGGGCAAATAGTGATATTAAAATATTTTTCTAATTAATTTCCTTTCAATGTGCACGAATTCATGCACTGGGCCACTAGTTTTAAATAATGAAAGAAATACTTAAATCCTAATGTGGAGTATCCGTAATTCAGCATCAGTGATAAGAAGTATTCATTTATTGCAGAAAAATAGCATTAGTAGGGGAACTCTTATATTATGACCAAATACTATTAGGGTAGTCTCTGAGCATAAAGCACTGCCATCAAGAAGTTTGATACCTATAAACTTTTTTCTGAGGATACAGAAAAACACTTCAAAACGAACATGTCCAATTCAAAACTGAAGATCTCAAACCAATTCCTTCCCCTAGACGCATTATCTCAGTGGTAGTACCATACTACCATCGGCCCAGGGCCACAAGCCATAATACTAAAAGGCAATTTTGTCACCTCCCTGGCCCTCAGCCCCCACATCCTACCCAACACCAACCATATGGATTTTTATCTCCTAAATACATTTGGAAAGGTTTCACCCAAGGCTATGTGTGTGACATATATCTCTCACATAAACAGTGCAAAACAGTCTCCTAATCAGTTTTCCTGAAACTCTACTTTCCCACTTACAATCTATTTTCCACACTACAGTCGTACTGATGTTTTCAAAATATAAATCTCATACCATCCTTTAAACCTCTACCCACTGGCATTTGGGATTTCAAGGCAAGAGGACAGAGATAACTGCTCAGAAGTCAGGATCCATGATCAAAGGAGCAACAGCAAAGTCAACCAAGAATGTTTCTCTTCAAGCACATCTTCATACACATTCTCCCTCTGCTCCAGCCATGCCAAGTTATTAACCTTTTCCAGAATATAGCATGTCATTTGTGATTCTTTGCTTCTAAGTTAGCTCTTTACACTTTACCCAATAAACTCATATTTTTTCTCTGTTCAAATCCTCCTGCCCTCTGGCCTTCTCTGACTATACCAAGACTGGGCTACTTGATCTTTAGTACTAGGACTTCTGTGTTCTTAAGTCAGGACCTTTGTGTTCATGCTATTTGTAGGCTTCCTCCCCCACCACACATACACCCACACACACAAAAATAGTTATTGTTTAAATATATTGTTAGAGTCACCACTGGACTGTTAGCTGCTTATGGATAAAGATTATTCATTCATTTCTTCAATTTTTCAACAAATATTTTTGAGTGCTACTGCAGGCCAATACATGTAACTCTAACCCATGAAAGGCATGTAGTAGACAATATGTCCTGAGTTAGGTAAAGAAAAATATTTTTTGTTAATATTCTTTATCTTCTCTAGAAAAAAAAGGAACCAATGGTGTTTTTATCATCATTGTTTTGGTTTGGTTTGGTTTGGTTTGGTTTGGTTTGTTTTGATTGGTTTGGTTTGGGGATTTTTAATCTTCAGTGTCCAGTACAACGTCTGGCATATAGTAGGTGCCATATAAATGTTTTATGAAGAGATAAATTAATTCCTGGAAAACCCTTCCCATATTTCCACTAGGTAAACTCCACCTCATGCTTCCCTTTTTTGTTGTTGGTATTGTTTTTTGTGGGGTTTTTTGTTTTTATTGGGGTTTGTGTTAATCCTCACCCAAAGATATTTTTCCATTGATTTTTAGAGAGACTGGAAGAGAGGGGGAGAAACAGAGAGAGAGGAACATCGATGTGAGAGACACATCAAATGCGCCCCAACCAGGGCCAGGGATGGAGCCTGCAACTGAGGTACTGCACTTGACTGGAATCAAACTTGTAACCCTTCAGTACCAGTGTGCTGGCCGACGCTCTAACCACTGAGACACCCAGCTAGGGCATCATGCATCCTCCTTTAAGGAAGCATTTCTCAGCTCCTACAGACAATTTTGACAACCCCTCCTTTCTGCTCACAGAGCAAATGTACATACCCTTACAATAGCCCTTCACTGAATAAAATCTTGTTTAATCATCTAGGTTTTTTACTAGCATATAAGTTCTTCAAATTATGTATATTGTTGACCCAGGGTAATTAATAAATGAATGCAGGAGAGCTACAATGAAATACAATATCTGAGAGGGCAAAGAAAGGACCATTAATTTTGAATTAAGGATGGAAGATTGAGCTTTTAGAGCAAATGGTATTGGAAATGAAAGATGAATAAAATAGAAGTTCAGGGTCACATAAGGGATAGGGACAAGAAAAGATGGCCCAGATGGAAGATAGCGTATAATAGTAGGATATAACTGTGCATGTGCAGGGGGTGACAGGAGTGCTGGACTGTGGGAGAACCGAGAGTTTGGAGGTGGTGCAGGGACAGGGCAAGAAAGGAGCTTGAAGGCAGGTTATGAAAAGCTAACACCATGCTGGGATTTGCCACCATAAAATATGACTGTTGTTCATGAAGACAGCATGCTTTAGAACAAGCATGTCAAACTCATGACCCTCAGGCCACATGCAGCCCACAATGAATATTTTTGCGGGCAGCCAATATAACGATATGAGCAGTTATGTACAAGTAAGAAAGGAAATAAGACTCCGGTCAGATCCAGAATTACTGACATTCACCTTGGGTCAATTTTGAAAGTAATCACTGTGAACAAGATTTCCCCCGAAGTAGGAAAGATAGTTGCAGAGAAGAGATGCCAAGTGTCAGGAGGAAAACATTAATTTTATCATTGCTCTTGTACTTTCTTTTTATACCATACTTTTCCAAATAAACCTACGTTTCTATGAAAATTGAAGCTTTTGTTCTTTTCTGGCCCACATAAACTTAAACCTTGTTTATTTGGCCCGTGTTAGCCTTTGAGTTTGACATGCTTGCTTTAGAACATCAGAATATGATAAAGGCACTAGGTAATTACTGAATTTGGTGAATATAAAGGGAGAGCTTTTAGGAGACTGTTTTTGCTGGGTATGGGAGGAAAGGATCAAGAATTCAGTAGTTTCCAAAATGGATAAAGGACTTAAACGTAAGACAGAAACCATAAAAATCTTAGAAGAATCCATAGGCAGCAAAATATCAGACATATATCATAGCATTATCTTTACTGATACAGCTCTTAGGACAGTGGAAAGTAAGGAGAAAATAAACAAATGGGACTACCTCAAAATAAAAGCTTCGGCACAGCAAAAGAAACCATCAACAAAACAACAAGAGAGCTTACTGCATGGGAGAACATATTTGCCAATGTTATATCTGATAAGGGTTTAATCTCCAAAATCTATAGGGAATTCATACAACTCATAAAAAGGAAGATAAACTACCCAATCAAAAAATGGGCAAAAGACATAGATACTTTTTAAAAGGACAGACAGAAGGCCAAGAGACATATGAAAACATACTCAAAGTCCCTAATCATCCAAGAGATGCAAATCAAAACGACAATGAGGTACCATCTCACACCTGTCAGAATGGCTATCATCAACAAATCAACAATGACAAGTGCTGGCGAGGATGCAGAGAAAAAGGAACCCTTGTGCACTGCTGATGGGAATGCAGACTGGTACATGGTACAACCACTGTGGAAAACAGTATGGAGTTTCCTCAAAAAATTAAAAATGAAACTCCCATTTGACCCAGTGATCCCACTTCTAGGAATATATCCGAAGAAATCAGAAACACCAATCAAAAAGGATATATGCACCCCTATGTTCATAGCAACACAATTTACAATAGCTAAGATGTGGAAACAGCCTAAGTGCCCATCAGCAGGTGAGTAGATTAAAAAAAAAAAAAAGAGTGGTACATCTACACAATGGAATACTATGCTGCTATAAAAAAGAAGGAACTCTCACCATTTGCAACAACATGGATGGAACTGGAGAGCATTATGCTAAGTGAAATAAGCCAGTCAGAGAAAGATTAATATCACATTCTCTCACTCATTTGTGGAATATAATGAACAACATAAACTGGTGAACAAAAATAGATCCAGAGACATCGAAGCATCGAACAGACTGTCCAACCTCAGAGAGAAGGCGGGGGTGGGTTGAGGGAGGGAGTAAGAGATCAACCAAAGGACTTGTATGCATGCATGTAAGCATAACCCATGGACACAGACAGTAGGGTGGTAAGTGCATGTGCTGGGGGGATGGGAACAGCCGAGGAGAGGTCAATGGGGGAAAAAAGACATATGTAATACTTTAACAATAAAGACTTTAAATTAAAAATAGAATTCAGGAGTTTCACAATGAGTGGAAATAAAAACAAGTGCAAAAAAAATAGATCATTCTGAGAATTTTAATAATGAATGAAAATAAAAAGGTAACTTTAAAGTTGCTGAAAGGAGATTGAACAGGTGAGTAGGCCTAAGAATAAGGAGCTAATCAATGGAGGTAATATCAAGAATAAGATTAAAAAAACATTACAGATAGAAAGGTGACCCCTTGAAAGGAAGAAGGATATTTCTCCCTTAGGGATAAGATGTATAACCTGTGATGCATCATTAGGAACTCTTTATTAAGAATGTATATGGTAAGAATAAATTTTAGCATCAAAAAGCATTTAGTTATATTTTATTAACTTGAATGGAGAAAGACTATATTATTTTAGAAGAAAAGAGAAGTGGTCTCTAAATTATATTATTTTAGAAGAAAAAAGATGGTTTCTAAATTCTGAATTTCTTTGTCTATAGTCTCTTCAAATCACTGCTCCTGATTGTTTTCAGTGTCAAAGGTGATGGGAAGGTCAGTCTTTCTCATAGGCTCTTATGGCCAATGCTGGTAGATGTGTATAGGGTTTTGCATCTCTAAAAATTTTTTCCATGGAGAGAGAAATATCACAGTTAAATACTTGTAAATAAAAATTGATTTCTTGGTACTGTATGTTTTTCATTCCCCAATTCAATGGTTGGGCATTCCATGTTTTGATAATTATTAAATGAACTTGCCAAAATTTAATTAAAACTTGATTTCAAGTCAATGTGCATTTCTTATTTCTTTAAAAAATCAGCAGAATGTTGGCTGCCACACCCAGATAATTCAGTACTCATGAAATGCTGCCACATCCTATCTAATAAAAGAGTAATATGCAAATTAACCACCACTCTGCTACACCCACAAGCCACGCCCACCAATCAGGAGCAAGTATGCAAATTAGCCCAACCAAGATGGCTGCAGCCATGGAGCAAGCAGGAGGCTTGGGTTTCCTGGGTAATGGAGGAAGCCAAGCTTTCTGAACACCCTGGCCGGCCTAGGCCTCCCTCAAGGCTACAAAGTTTCAACTATAGAAGATAAATAAATCCCAGATACCAGGGCCTCTGCTTGGGTCGCTGGCAGGGATGGCCGGTCTGCAAACCACCACAGGCCCCTTGTCCAGGCCTCCCCATGCCCCAAGAGAACCCCCACCCTGATCTGAGACACCCTTCAGGGCAAACCAGCTGGCCCCCACCCATGCACCAGACCTCTATCCTATCTAATAAAAGGATAACATGCAAATTGACCATCACTACAACACACAAGATGGCTGCCCCCATGTGGACACAAGATGGCCACCAAAAGATGGCCAGCAGGGGAGGGCAGTTGGGAGGAACCAGGCTGGCAGAGGAGGGAAGTTGGGGGGGGGGAGGATTCAGACCTACAGGGGAGGGCAGTTGGGGGAGACACAGGCCTGCAGGGGAGAGCAGTTGGGGGTGAGCAGGCCTGCAGGGGAGGGCAGTTAGGGGCAAACAGACTGGAAGGGGAGCAGTTATGCATCAATCAAGCTGGCAGAGGAGTGGTTAGGGGGCGATAAGGCTGGCAGGCAGAAGCAGTTAGGGGCAATCAGGAAGGCAGGAAGGCAAGCAGTTGGGATCCAGCAGTCCTGGATTGTGAGAGGGATGTCCGACTGCCTGTTTAGGCCCAATCCTACTTGGCAGTCAGACATCCCTTGAGGGGTCCCAGATTGGAGAGGGTGCAGGTTGGGCTGAGGGACACACACACCCCCCATGCACGAATTTCGTGCACCGGGCCTCTAGTACAGTATAAAACAGTAAAAGCCTCAAAAATTTTACTGCAAAGCATTAAGCTAATTGAATTTCTCTTAAGATAGTAACAATTTTTCTTAACTCTTGGAAAACTGAATCACTTACTTTGCAGAATCAGCTAAATAACTGTCAGGTATACTAAATTAAAAGAAATTTTCAGTAAGTCTTTATAACTACACCATCATGATCATTGAGTAACTTTTTTCCTGCTATTTTTCCAAAATAAATTTAACATTATAAATTTTAAATTTTTTCTAAAATTATGTATAGTGAGTTTTAACAACATATTTAGCTTCATTTGAATTATCTCTAACTGTAGCTTTTCCTCATCTTAAATCATTTAACCTCCAACCTCTAATTCATTTTTTTGTTTATGGCTGTAGACACAGACATAGTGTATTAATGATCCATCCCACATGTCTGTTAAGGTGAGTTCAATCATTCTTTGTCAGAAATCTTTAAAAAGAAAAACTTGCATCATGCAAGAAAAATTAGATTGACCTAATCATTTTTTGGAGCATGGGATCTTCATATTTGCAATGTCTCTGTCTCCTTTTAAATGCTGGTGTTCTTCCAGCCCTACCTTCTAATGTTTTAAGGAAGACACATTAGAAAAATAGGGGGGAAATTCAATACTTTTCATGTTATTGGCCTTGCTAGTTCTTTAATACAACTGTACCTGGCTTATTCTCCCATCTGGATTGATGATTGCTTGATGGGATAGTATAAGCTTATGACAATGATAAAGGATTGCTGCTCTATCTCTTCTACATCATTCCAGAAAGTTTCCAACAACAATCTACTTAACTCTCTCATCCCACCAGCTTCTGTTGTTATTTGCAGAAGACATTGCCAGGTTTGGCTCTCAGGAAATAACTGAAAGTTAGTAACTCTCTTAATGAGCAATGGGTTAAGAGGGAAAAGGACTGATGGCTCAATATATGATGGCTAACATCATTCTCATAAGCAGTTACCTAGTCAAGTTTTCAAATAGCATTTAAACAAATTAAGTAAAATAAAAGAGAAGTGACTTTTTTGTAAATTGTGAAAAGAAATCCAATTTCTAAGTATAAAAGCATTTAATTTAAACTAATTTATAGCATATTTGAAAGATAATACATACTAAGTCTCCAACAGAGTGGAAAAATATTTCAAGTAGCTCAGGAATTACTTTACTATGTGATACTAGAGGCCCAGTGCATGAAAATTAATGCACTGGAGCGGGGGAGCGGGGGGGGGGGGGGGGGTCCCCTCAGCCTGGCCTGCCCTCTCTCGCAGTCCGGAGCCCTCAGGGGTGGGATGCAACCTTGCAACCTGGCGATCAGGGGAAGGGGATGCCCCATCACACCTCTGCTGCTGCCACTGCCGGCAGCACAAGCCTCAGCCGGCCCTGATTACCTGAGCCTTGGGCAGTCCTGGGCGGCTTGCCTGCGCACTGGGCTGGCCATGGGCCCAGTCATGCCATATGCCTACTGCCCCAGCGGGGCTCAGGGGACTGGGTCTCACCATCTTGTGGCTCTCTCTCTCTCTCTCTCTCTCTCTCTCTCTCTCTCTCTCTCTCTCTCTCTCTCTCTTTCAAATCAATAAAAACATAACCTCAGGTGAGGATTTAAAAAATAAAAAAGAATGGTCCATGGCTTAGCAAGAAGAGAAGAGTCTAAGCTAAGTGACTACAAAAGATGGAAACTAGGAAAAAGCTAGGTGATTGTCCCTGCAGAACCTCAGAATGACAATGCAGAATGGCTCAAAAACCAGACACCATATGAAGCAAGAATAAGCACACAGTATAAAGCAGGTGACTTTTCAAAAATCTATACAAGAAACAGTTAAGAGTTGCAGCCAAAAATGTAAAATTTCTAGACTAAAAGCAAGAGACCAAAGGTTTGCTCTGCAGACAATCCAATGATAGTAGACTCAAGTTCCAGGCATAGAGAAGGGGCAATGTGAGAGGCCACATGGAAACCAGGTAATTAAGTCTACATACTGAACTATTGGATCACTCCCTCAACCTTTCCCACGTGGCTCCACAATGGCAACAGCTAGGCTGATGTCTCCAGGTAGGAGACTGCAGGATCCTTTTCCAGAGAAAATAAAAAGACCTACGTCTTCTAACAATTGAGATCCCCTAATTACAAAGCTAACTAGCGATCTGACTTCCTAGAATGAAGGCTACAAGCCTATCCCTACCTAAATATCTTCCAGCCAGTTTTTTAGCTCCTCACTCAAATGAATGAACAACCAAGTATTACTGAATATTTAAGGAAAGAATCCAATATAAAATATAGTGAGGGAAGTCAATAGAAAATAAAGGAGCTAGCGGGAAATAAAGACAATGAAGATAATAAACAATGCAGATAACAATAATAATGACATTGTCATAGAACTAAAGAGGCTATTGTACCAATGAAATAGGAACTAGGCATGATTTCAAAAGGAAAAAAAGAAAACTTTGAAAAGAGCTGTTGAAATTTTAAAGTAGGATTTCCACAATATAAAAATCAAGATTTAGATAATAATGTATTGGAAATGTCATAAAGTAAAACCAAAAACCAATTAGATAGCTAATAGAAGAGGAAATATAAGAATAATAAGGCTTGTTCTGGGAGATATTTATACAACTAATAGGATCACCCAGAAAGAATAGATAAAATGTTGGTGGGGAAAAAAATCATCAAAAAAAATGCAAGAAATTTTTCTATAACCAAAGTACATGAATCTCCAGAATGAAAATGCCAATCAAGTGCCCTGTATAATAAATGGAAAAAGATTAACAAGAAAAACTTTTTTGCTTAATTGTTCAATTACTATAAAATATCTAGACTTTGGCATTTTGCCTTTGCTTTATTGTCTATTTTGTTGCTATTTTATGTGTTTTCATGATGTTTCCTGGATAGTTGAATGAGAAACTGAGTAAAGTATAACAGGATGCTGCTATATTAGCAGGAAAAAAAACACATTTATTGTTGAGCATCTATAACACAATTTATTACTTGTCTGGTGCTATGTTAATAGAAAAAATTCATTGTTGAGGGTAGATAGCACACAATTTATTACTCAATTGCATGCTTTTGTATATTTTATGTCTATTAAACTTGTTTCCCAAAAGAGAAGGGCTAGCCCACACATGTACTGTCAAATAATTTTTAACAAGAGCACCAAACTAACTAGGGAAAGGAAAGTTGCCATGTACAAAAATATTTCAAGATGATTCATAGATCCAAATGTAAAAGCTAAAATTAAAACACTTCTAGAGGAAATATAAGAGATCTTTCAACCTTGAGGTAGACCTTTCAACTGAGATTTCTTAGATAAGACAGAGAAAGCACTAGTTATAAAATAAAATATTGAAAAGTCTTATCAAAACTAAAAACTTTTATAAAAAACTCTATTAAGAAAATAAATAGGCAAGCCACAAATTAGAAGAAAAAGCTCATATAAGTGACAAAAGATTTGAATTCTGAATATATAAACAACTTCTCCAATTCGATAAAAAAAAAATTGTAGACAAACCAATTAAAAAATAGGCAAAAGGCATTTCATAAAAGATGTAAAAATGTTCAATAAGCACATTAAAAAGTGTTCAACATTATTAGTCACCAAAGAAGTAAAAATTAAAACCACAGTGACAAATAGCAAACCACTGACAAATGGCTAAAATGAAAAAGATGGAACACAAATACTGATGAAGATGTGGAGTGACTAGCACTCATACACTGCTGGTGGAAGTGTAAATGGTACAATCACACATTCAGCCTGTGACACAACAATTTCACTCACAGATATTTATCCAAGAGAAGTGAAAACATATGTCTCAAAAAGCCTGTATTAGGATGTTTATAGCAGTTTTAGTCATGATAGCCAAAAACTAGAAAGAGTTCAGTGTCCTTCTGCAGGAGAAGAGATAAACGGTGGCCTTTATTCTATGGCATACTTCTCAGCAATGAAAGGGAACATAGATGAATCTCAAAAACACTATGCTGAGCAGCACACACACAAAAGAGTATGTGCTGCGTGATTCTATTTAAATAAAGTAAGAGATTAGGTAAAATTATTCAATTAATAATTGCTTTGCATGGTATGGGGAGATATTAAATGGAAATGGACACAAGTATATCTTCTGGGCTAATTGAAATGTTCTACATCTTGACAAGGGGGTGACACATGTACTCATTTTTCAATATTGATTGAATATACATTTAAGATTGGTGCAACTCACTCTATGTAGTTAGTATTTCAAAAAACATACCGTGGACAAAATAGAAGGACTAACATTCTATGTTAGATGGATAAGACATTTTCCCAGTGATTATCAAAGCATTGTGTAACATAAGTATATAGACCATATTACATACAAAAACTCAGCCCAAGTAGATTTTAATATTGTTACATGAGAAGTTCCAGTTTTATGGTGTCCCCACCACTGCTTATGAAGAATTCTGTTGTAGATAGAAGTTAACATAAAAACTACTCCCACCACAAGAGTGTACATGTACCACATTGCCCTGTTGATTTGTTTTCTTACAACTCTTGGGGTTTTGTAGAGGTTACATATCAGTTATCTCCAATGGTTAGAGGTTGGTGAGGGCTTTGAATGTCATTCTCCAGTCATCTGACCTCTGTCAGATGTATGCTATTATGAAACAAGTTTTAGACTGAATTGAGTAACACATACCAACGTTTATTAGCAAGCAGTCATGAACAGACTCATACAAATGGTTTTGTATATTCAACAAAGTCCCAGTCCTCTCCTTTTTGGAACTTTGACAACAAATACTTTGCACAGAGGTTTAATTAGAAACAGGTGCTCTAGTGGAGGGAGTCTGCTAATATTCCAGTTGGGTGAGGTAACAGAACCCTCCAAAAATCTTGAGACATGAGGTTGATAGAGTTTAGAATCAGGGTAGCTCCAGCCACTAGATTCTTATGTCCTGTTTGAGCAAGGTTGAGGTGGCTACATCATAGCTCTAGCCACTTGACATGTATTGAATATCACTCATTTCACCAATAAAAAAATAAGCTACAACTTTATTTATGCTAAATTATAAATACTCTAGAGCTGACCTCAGTTAAAAATAGTTGTAATTTGGTAACCTTATGAGTATTGTGGTGTGTTCAGAGCAGTGGTTCTCAACCATGGCTACACGTTAGAATCACCTCCAGAGAGTTTTCCATTCCCAATACCCAGTCCACACCCCAGATTGATAAAATTAGAGTTTCTAGGGGTGAGGTCCAGTCATCAGTAATTTCCAAACCTCCCTAGGTGATCCCAATTTATAGACAAACTTAAGAAACTTCCTTGGTTAGAACCTTTCAATCTAGCATAATTATGGTGTATACTCCTTAAATAGGAGTTTTAAATGCTGTTTAACCACCTTAAGGGGTAGATAATGTACACTATATGTCACATGGTTGATGTATAAATATATTTTAGTAAATTATACAATACAACAGTATGAAACTCATCTCGTTTTCTTCTCCAATCTTCTTTCCAATGTGGCTTTGATTATATTTCTGTGAAGTTTCTGATGAACCTTCTCAACCTTACCTTTATATAGTACTCTTTTCTCTCAGCTATGTCTTTTGTGTTTAACATATAGTACTTATTTTCATTTATTCCTCCACTTGATGAAAGGATCCATGATATAGACACATTTGTTTTCTGGATACTTATGATGCCAGAGCCTAAATTTTTTTAAATGTAATATACTTTATTGAATTACTTAATGAGAGTTTTAGTTCTGTGATTATTTTATTTTATTGCAAACTGTACTTATAAACACCTTTTAACTAATGACACCTGAGTGGTACATTATTTTTCCATGAGAAAAAGATCCACTGAAATGGAGACACACTGTTATCAGTTGTTTGGGACAGAAATTCCAGCTAGAAAAAGGGCACTCAAATAGAAACTGAAAAGGTGCCAAAGGCAAAGTCAACTATTTGGGGTAATAAGAATTTTATGGAGTTTTTGTAGCTTTTGCGTATTTTCTAGGGAAGGCTGATGTGCTTGGAATACTATTTCAGAATAACTCATTTTGGTATGCTTAAGCATTTCAGTTTTAAAGTTACTATATAAAATTCTACCAGGTTCAAAAGAGCAAGATGTGTGTGTGTTTGTGCACATGTGTGTGTGTTTTCTTGTGGAAATAAAGTATATGTTATCTTAACTCTCATCCTATACTATTATTGTTCTAAAATTTCCCCAGAATATGTTCTGGCCATTATATTCCTTATATTAAAAATAGGGAATTTTTTTAAAGTAGCATTCTTCACTGAAAGGAGCAACTTCTTTTCTATTTTGTTAAGGGCCAGAAAAGTTAAATGACATATTCAGGTCACTAAGAAAACAAATGTCATGGCAGACATGTATCAGTATTTATCTAACAAGCCTTCCTTCACCTGCAACTAGTGAGTGGTTGCACAGCATAGAATAAAGGCATTGTAGCTTTAATCTCCAAAATCCTGACATCAAATTAGAAATTCACATCTTATCTGGGAAACCATAGGCCGTTATTTCATGTCTCTGGGTCTCAGTTTCCTCTTTTGTTGAATAGGGATAATAGTACCACTTTTACAGAATTTTCTGAGGATTACATGAGTAATGTTAAAAAGTTTATACTAGACAATAAAAAAGCTTTTGTTGAATTGGAAATATATTCATAGCAACTCTGTGAATCAGTTAAGTCAATAAGATCATTTCATCCCCCTAGATTATCACTCTATCTATGAAGTCATAGTCCTGCATTCAGAACTATAAATTCAAAGAAAACTCTTTGTGCAATATTAGTCCATGTTACATTTGCCAGGACACTGCAGCCAATAAACCACCTCTAGCATGAGACCACAAATGTGCTTCCATATCCACAAGTGGTCCAGATCTCTGTTTTACGTCTCTGCTGAAAGAAGGCCACGTGTTTTCCCTATCTAGCTCTCACAAATTAAGTGGGCAGAAATGTTAGCCATGTCACTTAAATGAGTGTCACAAGAACAAGTTCTCTATGCAGTACTTTGGAAATGTTGCCAGTTGAAAGGTTGCATTTAGAAAGGGCATAAAACTAAACAAGACAATGGTATAACTGTTGCCTGGTACACAATTGGGGACATCAACTTTGCAGCTGAAATATATAAGAGGGATGCTGTAAATTTGGTTAGTGCGTGCACAGAAATTACTCAGAGCATAACGCATCTGCTGTAACTTGAAAATTAGTTCTCCCAAACCAAACCAAATAAACCTAAACAAAGATTGCAGAGGGAATGCTTGGCATATCCTATAGGTATTTGTTTTCCTGTTGTTAGGCAGTTAGAAGTTCGGCCAATGCTTAAAAATGCACACTTGGTCATCCACACTTGACACACTTTCTGTTGCCATAAGTGCAGTTGATAAATAGTTAGTTTAAAAAAAAACTCTCACAGATAATACTTCCAGTACTCCCTTCTGTTCCTAGCTTGTTACCTATGGAAATATTCCAAGCAAAACAAACAGAACTCTAGGACAACCTCTATGGTGCTCTTACCTCCTACTCACATGATTAAACTCTCATCTAAATGCCATTGGGGTGCCCAAGGTGCTTCTAAAACTTAGCTTGCTTGTTGCATTGTATTCTCTATATGGCACTCTACTAAATATCACCTACCCTGACTAGCTACCTCATTGAATGACAATTAATTTGATGCATTTCTTCTCTTACTCTAGCTCTTAGAGGGTGAGTACAGTACAATATCAGAAACATTTTTTTGTATCATCAGTGGTGAAAACAGCACTTGGCATCTACTAGGACCTCGACTATCTTAAGAATGCTTTCATTATTGCACTCTCTAGCCTATTGTTCCCATGCATTTGTTTCTAGTAAAGCTCCTTTCTCCATGTCTTCACTGTATCTAATAACACCGAGATTCTTGAGTGTCTGACAGTAAATATTAACCCTCTGAATTAACCAAACTCTTTGAGTTACTTATCACACATTCACTCATTTACATTTACCAAGCTCCTAATCTACTTTCTCAATTCCATTACATATTTATCATCAACTGTCTGAAAATACCATGCAACATTTTATGAAAGTTGAAAATTTCACCATCACTGCCATCTGTAATAGCATTCCCCATTGGAAATATGAAAGCCACAAATGAAAGCAAATATATACTTCCAATTTTTCTAATAGCTATATTTTAAAAGTAAATAGAAATAGGTGAAATTAATTTAAATAATATATTTTTAAATCACATACATCAAAAACATTATCATGTCAATGTGTTAATATAAAGTTTGTTCGTGAGATATTTAAATTCTTTTTTTATGAAGTATTCAAAATCTGGGGTATATTTTAGGCTTACAGTGCATCCAATTTGAACTAGTCACATTGCAAGTGCTCAATGGCCACATGTGGCTGGTGGTTACCATATCAAACAGCTTGGACCCATAAAATAACCTTTTTATAAAAGAAAGGTATACACTGAACTCTGACTACACTAGAATGAATATAATATTATGTTAAATCAATAACTTAAGGGGGACCTCAATTTAAGAAGAGAAAGAAAAGTGGGCTCCTTTGGACCTATTCTCTCTTCCCTTTTCTAAACTGCATTCTCTCATCTTCTCGGTCACTTTGTTCTCCATGCAATGATTGTGTGCATCTAGGTATCTGAAGGACAAGTGGTGTGCTGACATCCTAATGGAAAGTATTTATTGTGCTATGAAAAGAAATTTAAGATGCACTAATCTGTAACTCTTTCCATCTAGTAGGCTTACTTAGAGCTTTGCCTGCATAGATGCCTAGACCAGTGGTCGGCAAACTCATTAATCAACAGAGCCAAATATCAACAGTACGATTGAAATTCCTTTTGAGAGCCGAAAACCGACTTCTGTGCATGGGCCATGAAGTTTCAATCGCACTGTAAGTGCATGCCCGCACGTGGTATTTTGTGGAAGAGCCACACTCAAGGGGCCAAAGAGCCGCATGTGGCTCGCGAGCCACAGTTTGCCAACCACTGGCCTAGACTAATGAAAAGTATGCAACTAAATTTGATATTAGTCTACTAATAGTTTCAATTAGTCTTGCAATTTTGAATCAAGACTTCTAGTCACCCCTCTCAATTTCAGTGATTTCAAAGAGCCTTCAAAACAATGATACAAAAATAATCAAGTAGTAAAAGAAAATAAATCTACTTAAGCATTTTAATGCCTTCGATTTTTTTTTGCAGATAAATGTTTGTGTATGCATTCAGTCTTGAAAGAGCTATATAGACATGCTTAACTATAATGTATTTAACAGTAAATCTATTGCATGTTTGCAATATTCAAAAAGAAATGTACAGGACAATTAGGAGACTCATTTTACCCAAGACAGAAGCTATGGCCTTCTTATAACCCAACCTTCTATTCATTAAAAGCAAGTCAGTGAGCCCAGCACATACTCACAGGAAGGTGATTACTGAAGACCATCAATATCAGAAGGTGGGAATCAATGAAGGCTAGCTCAGAGGCTGCCTACCATTTCACATTTTCTCCCCAGATCTCAAGACTCAAAATCCCCTGAGTGTTGTGGGGACCCATGTGTAGGCTTTTGCCTGTCCATCTTCAAACTATGATACTGTCTCTGACCAAGAGTACTAGGAAGAGAGCAGAGGTGGCAGTAGCAGCAAATGTTCTTAGTAGTAACCCTATGCTCGCTCACTCTCATCCACTCCTGGCACCTAGAGTGATCACCCCATGCTTTCCACAGGTTCCATAGTCTTCTGAGAGTATCTGCATGCATCTACATGAGGAATTTCAAGACCTTTGCTCTGCAACACTTAAACAGCCCTTTCCAATTGATGTCCTTGCCTGTGGTCAGTGTGGTAAATGCCATGCTCTCCCAGGTCAGCCTTAAGCCATACAGGATGAGGGACAGGGTTTCCTTGTACGAATAGAATTACTCCTCTTACTGCACTGGTCAGCCCTTTGCCTCTCCTCTCCATTTCTGGTGGCACATAAAAGGCACTGATGTGGTCAATGTCAAAAGATATCACATTCTTATTAGGACACTTGAAATCTACTCTCTTAGCAAATTCCAAGTATGTAATACAATACTGTTAACTATAATCACCATGTTGTGCTTTAGGTTTCCAGAATTTATTCATCTTATAACTGAAAGTCTGTACTCTTTGACCAATATCTCTCCATTTCCCCCAACCCCCCAGCCAGGTATTGACCTGCCAACACCTTGATTTCTAGCCCCCAGAATTGTGAGAGAATAAATGTCAGTTGTATTAAGTCACCCAGTTTGTGATCATTTATTATGGAAATGAATATAGCCAGATGTAGAAAATTAGCCAGAGAGGACACATTTGACAGTAAACAACATGAGGAGATGATGGCTCCTGAACCTGAACAGGAAGAGGTTGAACCTAAACTTTATAGAAGAATCCTCACATATACTTACTGGACAATAAACAAAGTACCGCTTTCCTACCCATTATTATAAATCTTCATCAATAAATCATTATATTTCTTCTGGACCCACGAATTTTATAATACAGTTTAACCAAATTGTTTCTATAGAAAAGAACCCCACAAAAATGTTTGTCCAGGGCCCTAACCATCCCAGATGTGGCCCTGTTACTCTTCCCCTATGTATTATTTTTGGTTGCTCTCCTTTTTCCCTCTCATATCATCAGTGCCAATTTTCCTGAGACAGTCCCACTTTGTACCTGTCCTGGCATAATTTTTAAAGTGTCCCCTTTCACACTCAAAAGGATCCCACTTTAGAATATAAAATTATAGGTCTTTCCAATTATACCATCAACCAGTTTTATCAGGCCTATCTTTACATATATATTTGATTTTACATATATATCTGAAAGATACTCATATCACTCCAATATTCAAAAATCTTTATAATCTTTATAGTTATTATAGTATAATCTAGAGGCCCGGTACATGACATTCATGCACTGGGGAGGGTGGGGGGTCCCTCAGCCCGGCCTGCATCCCCTTCTGGCAGTCAGACATCCCTCTCACAGTCTGGGGCTCTCGCTATCTGGGACCCCTCACTCCTTACCACCTGCCTGTAGCAGGGGTGGGAGACACTCCCACCACTGCCCCCCTGCGCTTGCCAGCTGTGAGCCCAACTTCTGGCTGAATGGTGCTCCCCCTGCCTTGAGCACCTGCCCCCTGGTGGTCAGTGTACGTCACAGCGACCAGTCGTTCCGCCATTCAGTCGATTTGCTTATTAGCCTTTTATTATATAGTATTCAAAGTTATCTTCAGTCTCCCCTACTTTATTTGCTCCAGCTTTAAGTTTTCGTCTCTAATTTTTAGACTCAATTTATAAAGTTCCAGCCTTATTCTCATATTTTTTAATCTATCTATAAAGTCTTCTTCCAGGCCCTGCCTTCCTCACAAACTTCTTTCTAATATATAATTCCAATTTTTACTTCAAAGTGAAGTTCAAGCTTTCTGCTACTCTACCAGGTATTCTCAGATATCCCAGAGCTTCCCTGACCTTCTCCTCTCAGCATGAGTCACTTCTTATCAGCTGGGTCAGTCATTCGGTATTTGGCAATTTGTTAGTTAATTATTAGCTACTTCTTATGTTTCATGACATTTATGTCCAACTAAGTATAGATTCGTTGGGAAAGACAAATACTTATATCCTTGTGACAGTCACAGAATTGAAGCTATTGTAAATACTCAATAAATTATGATTGATTAATAAATGAACACATTTACTGAATGTAAATGTATTCTCACATTATTATACTAGGGAATAAGTACTTTTACTGAGGACTACTTTTGAGTGGAGTTGAATTATATCTTAATTGGTTTAGGAAGAAGGAGGTTAGATTAGAAATTTGTATTTCTTGAAATGGGGAAACTGAGACTCGGAGAATTTTTTCCCAGATAAAAAGTATAGCCCCAGTCAGTGTGACTCAATTGGTTGGGTATCGTCCCGTGTACAAAAGGTTGCTGGTTCGATTCCCAGTCAGGGCACATGTCTGGGTTACAGGCTTGATCGCTGGTAGGGGACATGCAGGATGCAGCCAATTAATGTTTTGCTCCCACAGTGATGTTTTTCTCTCTCTCCCTCTCTTTTCCTCTCTCTCTCTCTCTCTGAAAAATCAATAAAAATATTTACTTAAAAGGTATAAATATTAATATTTAGAGTAAATGGCAGAGAAATGGAGAAGAACATTCCTTCTCAGACCCCTTTTCCTGAAAGATAAATAGGACCATAAACTTTTCTGGAAAGTTGTTCACCAGTCTACAAAAACTTCCTCATTATTTCTTTATCTCCCTGTCTTTAATTTTTAAAGTAAGTTGAAAACATCAGGATGTTGGTCCTCAGCCAACAACAACAAAAAAATCATTCCTCGACTCTGCATACTTCTGAACTCTGATGAAGGCGCAGAGTACTGCTCTGAATTTTCAGGCTGCGTCTCCAAACCACGAGCTTCTGCCATGGCTCTCAGAGAAGCTGCCCAGAAGGAGAGCACATGTGACGTTCATGTTTCCCTGATGTTCATTTCCTTGAACTTGATTTCATTTACTCTTTTAACTCTTTCTTTTAAAAGGAGAGCAGATTTCTTGACTCAAAACTGTCTTGTCTTATTCTTCATAAATTTGCATAATAAAGCATTAACTCCAAATATGAGTAATGAAATTAAGTAAAGCCATTAGCCAACCTACAGCAATTGTATTCAAGTTCAACATGGGTGGTGTTACAACATAAAAGACCTGCAATTTTAAAATTAATCACAACCATGACCAAAAATAGGTAGGGATATTGCTGGATAGCACTGGTTGGTAATCTCATAAGGAAGATCCTGGAATTATTCTGCTTTTACTAAATAACTCTTCAGGAAACTAACTGGGGTCCTATTTTCCTACTGGTGGTACTAAAAGTGAACACAGCCCAAATTTTATTCCTTTTATGAAGGCATTTCGTTAATCCAAAAAGCAATTAGGTGGTCGCTTCTCTTTTTCATCAGAACGTTTGTTTCCCATTTCTAGTCCACAGACATGTTTTTCTGATTTCCTCCATCAGAATTATCTAGACCAAAGCTACTGAGTCAGTTTACAAATATGGGATCTACAAATCTGGATTTTTAACAAGATTCCTAAATAATTCTCATTCACTTGAGATTTGAGACCCATTTTTATACAGGCACATACATATACTTACACATGCATACCATGTAACAAACATTTCTTACACAGAGAAAAATGTGCTAAAAGAGTAGGATTTTTATATCAGTCTTTTTTTATCAGTTACCAAAAAAAAAAAAAAACACACAAAAAAAAAACTATTATTCACCCAGAAAGGAACCTCTGTACCAGGTAAATGATGGAAAGTGGTATCACCTTTTTAAAAATCTGCTTTGCATTTGCTATTTACTGGCAAGTGTGTCTATTAAGAAGTCAGGACCCATCCTGTTGTCTGTAACCCTCCCACACACTCCCATCTGGAAATGTCACATATTTGAGCCACATGATTTCTTCAATCTTAAAGAAGCCTACCATTTGGAGATGATTGGAAATACACACAAAAGAAAATTATATAATGTCTTAAATGCTAAAGCAGTAGAAATTAATAAAGTACACAAGATCACATTTTAAACCAATACAGGCATTAAATACCTTAAAGAGCAAAGATTTTTCCTATTTATATCATAAAGAAATTTCTCATGTCCAATTGTCCTTGTTGCTGTTTTTTTGTTTGTTTGTTAGTTTGTTTTTATTTATTTTGTAGCCTTTCTATGTAGACTGTCTTCCCAGTGCCAAAATGGTCTGCATGAAAGCTGGTTGAAAAAGCTTATATCAAATAACTAATTACCATGTGGACAGATGCTGTGCTAGTTTTCTGTTTACTTTGCTGTCAGTCATTAAAATATCTGGAATTGCTAGAAGGTTAATCAGCAATTTTTTGACAAATGTCAAGTAATTAAATGATTATAGCTCTAACTAACTTTTCAAAAAAAATTAATACAGCCCCTATCAAGTGGATGAACTCGGCAACCTTCTTTCTTAACTGACCAGAAGAGTCTCAGTAACACAAAAGCTTTTGCTAAGTTCAGTCTCCTTTGTATTCTCTGAGTACAGAAAGGTAAGAGGTGAAAAGTAATAAATACCATTTTTAAAAGACAGCTCTGGTGGGCATGGGGGTGGGGTGGAGGTATTGAGCAAAAAAAAAGAAAAAAGAGAGAGAACTCATGGACATGGACAATAGTTTAGTGATTACAGAGGGGAGAGAGCATGGGGGAGGTGGAAGAGTGCATGGAGGGGATAAATAGTGGTGGAAAAGTAACATAAAAGATACTATTGCTTTTGTTCTCACTTAATTCCTAAAAAACTTTGGGTCAAAACAGTCTGCTATGAGGAAAGTTAATAAACTTTAAATAGGGTTTTGAAATTCCCTTTATGAAAATGCCATTTTTCATTTAGTGTGTTAGCAAATATTTATAAAAGGCCTAGAAGGCTCTAGGCACTCTTAGGACACAAATACAGAAAAGGAAAAAAAAGAAGAAAAAAATGGGAAATATTTTTCCTTTAGATACTCAAAACTGAATGAGACAGACCCAAGAACAATTACAATACCACAAAATAATTGTTTTATTGGAAGATTTTACAAAGTATGGTGGAATCCCAGACAAATAATCACCCATGTCTGTCTGGGAAAATTAAGGAAGACTCACGGTTAGAGCAGGAGCTTTCCAGACAAACAGAAGAATTTCAGAGAGAACACAAATATTCAAAGCACAGAAGTTTAAACTACAAAATGTTAGAAGAATTATAAGCATTTTTTGGAGTTAAAGAATGTGTTTGAGGAGATATAAAATACCGTGTAAGGCTAAAAATGGCCAAGTAGAATCTGAGCATGAAGGGCATTCCATGTCCTATAAAGAAGAGAACAGACATCAGATGTATGTGTTACAACATAATTTTAATGACAGTGTAACTGATTGAGGTGGGTTCAGAGAAAATTAAGGGATATTCAGAAGGAGCTGATGTAAGATAATATGGATCTAAACAAGGACAGATAGAGGTAGTAGGGAGGAGGCATCAGAAAGGCATTTAAGAAATGAATATATTGGACCTGTTGGTTGGAAGTTGTTAGAAATGAGAAGGATGCTCGTAATGATAGTTTATGATGAGCATTGCAGGAAAAAGCTTTGTGTATGAGTCTAGGTCTAATGAGGAGACAGAAATCATGCAGTAATTTGAACAGAGGAAATTTAATAATAGAGTTGTTAAATAAAATAGGGAAAAGCTACTAACAGACAAAGAGAACTTTAAAGACTGCAGAAATGGAAGATACAGGGAGTAACCACTGCCTCTAGGGCTCAGGAAAAACAAGAAAGCAACAAGTCTGGAAGAGGCCTCTATCTCCCATCAAAGCTGAATTCAGAACTTGACGGAGATGGACAACCATGGCCCAGTGATGACCAAGTATTTGGCTGAGATGTCACACCAGCAGAACACACTAGGATCTCGATCTACAGGGTGCTGGAGGAAGCCATGCCTTGGGAGGTGACAAGCTGCTGAATTCCCCAAAAAGCTACTGTCAGGGTACAGAGCAAAAACTGCCCATGGGGAAATACTGCTGGAGACTATCAAAGGGAAGGAGTTATGGAAGAGAAACCCCTCCCCCACAGAATCTTTCAACATTCTCTTAAGACAAAGCTTGATAGTAATCCAGCTAAGAAATGGTTACAGGGTCCAGCTATATTATCACAGAAAAGTCCATGAAGAGTAGATTTGGAGATCAGAAGCAATAAACTGAGGACTGGTATATTATGTGTAAGAAAATGGTGACTGCTACCATGAAAATTTCGAATTTGAAGTGCCCTTTGGGACACTCATATTGGATAATGTGGTCTTGAAATCTGGAAGAGGTTTGAGTTTAGAGGTACAGATTTTTAGAATTGTCAACAGATGTGTTGCAGATAGAGCCTTGGGCATTGATGCAATTGTCCAGAACAAATTAGTTATTTGTAAAGAAAAGATGCCAGTGACAAAGGGAAACAGCATATATTAAAAGGAGGAAGTGGGAAAAGATTCCACAAAAGAAACTAGTAAATAAATCACAAGGAGAGAATGTTGAATAATCAAAAGTATTAAGAAAAAGAAACCCATATAATTTCCACTAGATTTGACAATTAAAAGGTAGCCTAAGTGAAAAAAAACTTTCAATATAAGAGTGACAATGAGAGCCAAATTGTTTGGATCAAGATGTAAGTAAATGAAGGAACAAAGACAGAAAACAGTATTATTTTTTCTCTACTGTGGTAATTAAAAGAGGATGAAGCATCAGTAAAGAGGGTTTTTTTTTTTTAGTTTGTTTGTTTTAGGAAGAGAGAGAAGAAAGTGGTGTGAAAGAAGTTTGAGCATGTGAAAGAACCCAATGAAAATCAAGAGATACATGAAAAAGAGGAGGTAATTGATGAAGTAAATACTGGTGGAGGCAGCACACAGATTAAGAAATCAGACTCAGCCCTAGCTGGTCTGGCTCAGTGGATAGAGTGTCAACCTGCAGACTGAAGGGTCCCAGGTTCGATTCCAGTTAATGGCATGTACCTCAGTTGCATGCTCGATCCTCAGCCCCAGACAGGGCGCGTAGAGAAGGCCATAAATCGATGTGTCTCTCTCACATCGATGTTTCCCTCTCTTTGTCTCTCCCCCTTCCTTCTACTCCCTCTGTAAACATCAGTGGGAAAATATTCTCAAAAAGAAAGAAAGAAATCAGATTCAGATAGAAGAGGAGATACCTCCTCCTTAGGAATATTTATTTGTTGATTTGTGCACAGAAATAAACAGTAGAATTTCCATCCACCCTAAAGTAAACTTAGAACTTTACTCAGCTAAGAACCAAAAGATAATTGAATTTTGGAATTTGAAGGGAACTCAGAGCAATGGTTCTCAAGTGGGGGTCCACAAACCAGTAACGTCAGCACAGGATAAGGAAAGCCTTTGTTCTGAAGATGCCTTAGGAGCTAACTTAAAAAAGGGGGAATCTGCTTTAGGAGCTAACTTCAAACAAGGCAGATTCCCCTTTCTCTTGTTTGACATGATCAACTTCCTTTTCCTGTTGCATTCAAAGAAGAGTTCTGCTATACCATCATTTGAAGGCTATGCTTTAGTGCAACCCATTCATTTTAGAGACAAGGAATTTGGGGAATCAAGAGGACCTGGCCTAGAGCAAAGAATATCCTTACATGATATTATTCTACAATGTCATTATAATTTTTCCCAGATTTGTATTACCCCCATTACCTATAATAGTACCTCGCACCCTTGGGAATCAATAAAAAATCATCTTTATGGTGCTTGGAGACAAAGGTAACACATCTCTTGATATTTTAGAATTACAACAGCATAATGTACAATTATCCCAAACAAACTTACAAACTAATTCTTTGAATGTCTGGCAGCAATTTAAAAAGGACATGAAAGGATTTAATCCCTTCCACTGTGTAGAGGGCCACCTGGGAAGGCACATGAGCATTCTATATTGGCCCCTCTTGCCCTTTTGGCCAAGAGGGACCCTCTTCTCACAGTCCAATTGCCCACAGCTGTTGCCTGTGCTTTCTGTTCATGCTGAGGTTGAAACCTCGTGGTGGCTGGTACCATGGATCTGTTTCTTGCCCAGTGGGGTGAACTGGGCCCTCCCTGGAGAAGAACCCTGGGTTCCCCAAGATATGTGATTAGTGCCGGGGCCCCACCAGCAGGTGAGGGGATCCCAAGGCAGGTGCTGGGCATGGAGGCCACGGGGGCATAGGCTACCAAGGAAACAGAACTGAACCTCACATCTCCCTGCTTGGCCCCAGAGGATGGCTGGTTAGCCAGAGACGGGTAAGATTCCTCAGGGAAGGAACAACCTAAGACAGGCACAGTCACAGAGGGGCCATCAGGAGAGAACTTGGGGGTCAACAGAGGTGGGGCACAAACCCTCACCCCCCTCAACTTTGCAGGGGCCTGAACCCTCACCCCTTCTGAGGGAGGTCTCCTGCCCCCATGGCTGCTTCGCTTCCCATGCCCAGCTCAAATCAGGACCCAGGTAACAGTCAGAGACTTGGCAGATAGCAGCTGCCCTCTCACTGCAACAAGACTTGTTTGAATTGTCTTGTACCCATGGTGTGGGGAAGTGGGTTTTTGATATCTAAATCCAGCCTAGCACCAGGAATGCTCAGGGCCTACTCAAGAAGGCAAATAATCCTTCCACTAATATTTACAGGGTAAAATAAGATTGTTATTAGAGTATTAAATTTGACAGTAAAATAGTAGTCAAGTTCTCAGACTAATTTAAAATGGCTAAGTGAAATAAGCGAATATTCTAGAAAAATTAATGATAGTGGACAAAAAGCTGTTCCTAAAGTGTTAACTAAAATTTTTATTGGTAGTTCATCTCCTGGTAAAATTGTGTAACATGTAATGAACCTACAGCAGTCATATTTTAGTGCAAAAAATTAAAATTTAAAAGCTTTGAAAACTACATTATAAAATTTCCAAAAGCCTCCTAATATTTAAATAAAAAAGGGGGGGATTGTAGAAGAATATCATGTAAGGAAAAATATCCTGTAAGTAAATTACATCTGGAAAATTTTTACTTTAGAAAATTAACTTCCATTTGTAATGCTAACAGCAAGGTACCCATGAAAAACACACATGGTGTCAAAACAAGCCAAAGGAAAATCGTTTGGGCAAAAAAATGAAAAAGGATCCCAAGTCAAATTTATAGAAAAGATTCCTTTATTAACTTTTGGTCGAGAATATGTATATTTTCAGAAAACACCTCCAAGACCATGTGGATTCCTGCAACAGAGAGGAATTGACAGGACTGCTTCAGCCATGAAGACAGAAGAGAAACAGTCCAGAGATGGAAGATGCTGATGATGCCTTGCCATACTAGCAGTCAGCAGCTGTGTATCGCTGCAAGTTGCCCAGGACCAAATCAGAGAGTGTCAGACCTGCATTACCACCATTTGTCCACCATCCAGAACAGAAATACCATTGCTGACATGTACACATAAGGAACTGTTTGACATTGAAATTGGGACTCAAAAGAACTGTAGGCCCAGAAAGAAACTCACTACAGACTAATTCATTTGCCTCTCAGCATAACCATTATCGCTTGTCTCATTTTTGGTTCTTATAAGTGTATTTCTAGTATCACATGATCTCGCTCATCTAGGGGAAATAATGAACAACATAATGTGATGAACAAAAACAGACCCAAAGACTGGGAAGCATCGATCAGACTGTAAAACCTCAGAGGGAAGGTAGGGGAGGGTGGGGGTAAGAGGGAGAGATCAACCAAAGGACTTGTATGTATGCATATAAGCCTAACCAGTGATCACGGACAACAGGGGGGGTGAGGGCATGCATGGGGAGGGGTCCAGGATGGGAATGGGGGGATGAGGACAAATATGTGATACCTTAATCAATAAAGAAATTAATAAATAAAAAAAATTAAAAAGAGGACAAGTGACTTGTTCAAAATGCCAAATGTACTCTGTCATTAGAACATGTCTAGGTTCATTACCAATAATAAACCAATTAATTTATCAATTCCCTCAAACTTAACCAATTATACTATTTGCAATTTTAATCCAAATAATTTTTACCTCATACATTGCCTTTTTTTTTTTTTTTTGGCATGGTGACATCCTCCACCCTCATCCAAGAAAAATTAAGAGGCCATATGTCTGTGGCTTCTTATGTTTGTTTAGCAGAACTGCATTTAGTAACAACTATTCTAATGACTTTAGACCATAAACAAGAAAAAGACCTCAAGGAAATGACTGAATGCACTGTGTTCTGCCACATCAATGTATTAATTATTTGAGCCAAAAGATTTTCTATTCCCCTTGAAATGAAAAGAAAGACCATAATTGCCCTTGGGAAATAATCCTATGTATTCTCACACTTTTGCCATAAGCAATCCAAGGAAACAAATTTAAAATGTCCATGCTCTAACTTCAGAATTTAGGGAAAGAACTATTAGAATCATCTTAGGAGAATTTTACAAAACATGCATTTCGTTGCTCTAACCAAGATAGTTTGATAAATCATTAATCTCAAGAGAGAGTTTGTAGATAAATAAGTTAAAATTAATTGGATGTGAAAAATATATACTGTCAAAAGTCAGAATAATAAGGCTTAAAGTATCTATATTAATATCAGATAAGCTAGACTTCAAAGTAAAGAGTATTATTAGAGATAAAAATAATAAAAGAAGATGTAAAATTCATAAATATGTATGACCCTAAAGCAACAGAATTAAAGGGAGAACCATACAATTCTACAATCAAATTTGGAGATGACAATACCCATTCCCATCTCATCATCAAATGCAGAACACATATTTTTTCAAGTATGCAAGTACATGATATATTCACCATGATATAGGACTATAAAACAGTTCCTCAATAAATTTGAAAAGATCAAAATCAGGCAAGCATGTTCTCTGATCACAATAGAATTAAGATTGAAATCAGCAACAATGAAAATGTAGATGTTATTGCAATATCTATAAGACTTTGAGATAGTCAAAAGTTTCTTAGAACACAAAGATCATAAACCATTACAAAATTGATAAATTAGGGTGTAACAAAATTAAAAATGTTCTTTGGAGACACTATTAAGAGATGGAAAGGGCAAAATATCAACTGTGAAAACAAGAATTTGTAACACACATAAGACAAAGGACTTGGATCCAGAATATCTAAAGTACTCTTAAAACTCAATAATAAGTAGACAATTACCCAATTTCAAAAGTAAACAAAAGATGTGAATAAACGTCACAAAATGAGAATATGCAAAGATGTTCAGCATCACTAATCATTGAGGAAATACAAATTAAAACTCCAATAAGATAAAAAGTACATATCCATTTAGATTGACTAAATTTTTAAAAATAATCTTACCAAGTCTTGATGAAATTTGAAGCAATGGGAATTCTCATACACTACTTGAGGGGATGTAGATTAATACAGTCACTCTGAAAAACAATTTGACAGTTTTTTTTTAAATAAGCACTTACTTGCCATATAAGCTAGCCATTCTACTACTAGGTATTTACACAAGAGAATTTAAGACATAAAACCTGTACATGAATGGCCATAGGAGCTTTATCATTAACAGTAAAAAACTAGAAACAACCCGAATACCCATCAACAGGTGCATGAGTAAACAAATTATTGTATATTTATATAATGAAATTCTAAACTATTGGTACACACAACTACATAAATGGACATCCAAATTGTTATGTTTAATGAAAGAAGCCAAGTACAGAAAAGGAGTGCATACTGTATGATTTAATTTATACAAATCTCTGAAATGCAAATCACTCTCTAATATAAAGCAGACCAATGATTGGAGATAGATGAGGAACAGATGACAAAGGGACAGAAGAAACTTTTTTTTTAATAAATCTTTATTGTTCAGGTTATTACAATTGTTCCTCTTTTTTCCCCCATAGCTCCCCTCTACCCGGTTCCCACCCCACCCTCTGTCCTTACCCCCACACTGTCCTCATCCATAGGTGTACGATTTTTGTCCAGTCTCTTCCCGCATTCCCCACCCCTTTCCCCCTGAGAATTATCAGTCCACTCCCTTTCTATACCCCTGATTCTATTATATTCACCAGTTTATTCTGTTCCTCAGGTTTTTAATTCACTTGATTTTTAGGTTCACTTGTTGATAGATATGTACTTGTTGTTCATAACTTTTGTCTTTACTTTTTTCTTCTTCCTCTTCTTAAAGAATACCTTTCAGCATTTCATATAATAATACTGGTTTGGTGGTGATGAACTCCTTTAGCTTTTTCTTATCTGTGAAGCTCTTTATCTACCCTTCAATTCTGAATGATAGCTTTGCTGGGTAGAGTAATCTTGGTTGTAGGTTCTTGCTATTCATCACTTTGAATATTTATTGCCACTCCCTTCTGGCCTGCATAGTTTCTGTTGAGAAATCAGCTGCCATTCGTATGGGTGCTCCCTTGTAGGTAACTAACTGTTTTTCTCTTGCTGCTTTTAATATTCTCTCTTTGTCTTTTGCTCTTGGCATTTTAATTATGATGTGTCTTGGAGTGGTCCTCTTTGGATTCCTTTTGTTTGGGGTTCTCTGTGCTTCCTGGACTTGTAAGTCTATTTCTTTCACCAGGTGGGGCAAGTTTTCTGTCATTATTTCTTCAAATAGGTTTTCAATATCTTGCTCTCTCTCTTCTTCTGGCAAACTCATAATTTGGATGTTGGTATGCTTGAAGTTGTCCCAGAGGCTCCTTACACTATCTTCATATTTTTGGATTCTTTTTTCTTTTTGCTTTTCCAGTTGGGTGTTTTTTGCTTCTTCATATTTCAAATCTTTGACTTGATTCTTGGGATCCTCTAGTCTGCTGTTGGATCTCTGTATATTATTCTTTATTTCAGTCAATGTATGCTTAATTTCTAGTTGGTCCTTTTTCATATCCTTGAGGGTCTCACTAAATTTATTGGCGGTTTCTAGAAAATTCTTGAAAAACCTTATAACCGTAGTTTTGAACTCTATATCCAGTCGTTTGCTTTCCTCCATTTCTGTCATTTGTGACCTGTTTCTTTGTCTCCGCATTTTGGCTGCTTCCCTGTGTTGATAGAGTGGCTTTGTGTGCCAGGTGTCCTATAGGGCCCAGTGGCTCAGCCTCTCCAGTTACCTGAAGTGGACGCTCTTGGTGCATCCCTTTGTGGGCTGTGTGCACAGTCTTGTTGTAGTTAAGCCTTGACTGTTGTTGGTATCACTGGGAGGAATTGATCTCCAGGCCAGGTGGCTGTGAGGATCAGCTGTGTCTATGATGGGAGAACTTCTGTGCTGGAGACACCCTTATGGAGCAAGATTTGCTTCAGTGGGGTTTTTGTTCTCATTGAGTCTGCCCCTTGAGTGTGTCCTGTATGGATCTGAGGAGTTGTAATCTGCATGGTCCCACTCTGACCACTGGGAGATCCAAGGAGGTGCAAATTTCGCCTCTGCCTGAGGCCACCCAGCAGGAACCATTGAGAGATCTGCAGATTCCTCTTCTTTGTTTGGGGTTTGGAGGTTCCCAGATGAGGCCCAGCTGTGAAGCAGTGCAAGCTGCTGTGGGGCCTTGGGCCTTCTTTTGGCAGCTCTGGGGGTCTCTGACCCAGCTGCAGTTTGTTAGGTAATTTTAGGTTGCAAAAGGCCAGGCCATTCATATGCAAAAGCCTCTGCGCACAGCTTGGGTGGGGCAGGGTTTCAGGGCAGAGCAAACAGCTATGGCTGACCCTCAGCCCTGCCCTAAGAGGCCTCCAGGTCTCAGTGTCCCTTGGTAATCACTGCAAGCACCTCTGAGAGAAAGCCACTCTCAAATTCTGCCCAAAGCCAGACAGTCCAGTTTCTCCCTGTATGAGTCTGGGTCCCCAGAGTCTTGCCCGGAACTGGAGTTCAGAGCAGTCGGGAGCTTGTGGCTCCCTCCCAATTGAAAAAGACAGCCCTTTCTGCGTGCCTCCGTACCTCTGCATTTTACTTTCACAGCTCCTCTGAGTCTCAGTGTGCTTTTCTCTTTCTTTCTAGTTGTAGAATTTCCATTCAGCCAGCCTTCCTGTGATTCTGGATGATGTCCATTTTGTCTTTTAGTTGTAGTTCTGAAGTGGTTGTGGGAGGCAGCAAGTTCAGGTGTTTACCTATGCCGCCATCTTGGTTTCTCCCAGAAGAAGCTTTTGAGGATGCTGAAAATTCTTTTTATCTGGAATTTAGTGATGATTTTATGGCTATATACCTATGTCAAAATTGATCAAACACACATTTTAAATGCATGCATTGTATTACACTCATTTAGTCATCAACCAAGATACAGAACATTTTTAAAATAATTCAGTATTGGGAGGGAGTGGATTGACTAAAGAATAAATGAGGTTAGCTGTGGATTGATAATTATTGAAGTTAGGGAATAAGTACTGGGGAAGTGATTACACTAAAATCTTCTGCACATGCTTGAGATTTTGCTTTAAAAATGTTTCCAAAATCTCTGGATACAGCCCTAGCCGGTTTGGCTCAGTAAACAGAGCACTGGCCTGCAGATGAAGGGTTCCGAGTTTGATTCTGACCAAGGGCGCATGCCTGGGTTGTGGGCTCAACCCCAGTAGGAGGTGTACAGGAGGCAACCGATCAATGATTCTTTCTCATCATTGATGTTTCTATCTCTTTCTTCCTCTCCCTTTCTTCCTGAAATCAATAAAAATATATATATAAACCAAAAAAATCTCTGAATACAGCCTATTAAAACTACAATCTTGACTCCTATGAAACCCACAGAGAGAAGTTAATTTTTTGGCCTTAGTAGTTACTTAGCATTTTAGTTTCCATAGTTCCTGACCATACTACAAGGTGGCTTATATATGTTCATAAATATTTTGCTATGCCTTTGTAAATGAATCAGGCCAAAAATCAATAAGACCAGGTTTTCTTTGTAACCAAGAATTATTTTGCAAGAATATTCATGATTATAAGGTGGAAATGGTAAGAACAAAATATATCCAAAACTTGGAAATGGGCAAAAGGATGACAACATTTTATTCCAATGTCTTACTGGAACTTGTCTAACAAACATTTCCAAGGTTTATTTAATTCTTTAGGGTATGTACCTTTGTTTGACTAATTATTTTCTATTGATTAGAATACTTACACAATGTTATATTCAACTTGTGGAGAATTTATAATCATGTAAATGATTCTTGTCCAATAACCATGAAAATAAAATTTGGCTAATAGAGACTTTATCTAGTAAAAATGCAATGACTCCTGTCTGGTGTATAAAAAAAGATAACCCCAAATATCACACTTTGGGGTTTAGGACGTTAACTGGGCTTGTGGGTAATTTGGCAATCCTCTGTTCAGTCAGTATTCGTTTTCTTAGTGAGTATGAATATTTATCTCTACAATACTCCATTAAACCGAATTTACCATACTTCTGGCTCTCATTTAAAAAGTGAGGTATAGGCGTGCTCTCCCTCCAGGGAGCACACCTGTGCCATTCCTTGATCCTCTCCTCCCTCACAGACATGTACCCCCTAATCTCAAAGGACCCCATGAGACTTGCAACCAGGAGAGCAATAGGCAGCGGCAGCTCATCCTGAACTAAACCCCCTGAACCTGTCTCCAAGGCCCCTTTTTCCCCCTTTTCTCTGACTTCCCAATGAGCCCAAGCAGCCCAGCCTAAGCTCTCCTGTTGCTTCTTCTATGACCTTCCTTGTTTCACTCTCCTAAGTATATTTTTGTTGTGGTCAATAAATTTTTGCTTGCTTTTCTAAAAATAAAAAAAGTTAGATATAATAGTCAAGATATGGAAATAACCTAAGTGTCCATCTATGAATTAATTAATTAAAAAAGAATAAGATTTGTCATTTCCAATAATATGTATGGACCTTGAGGGCATTATGCTAAGTGAAACGTGAGAAAGATAAATATCATATGATCTCACTTATTTGTGGGACCTAAAAGAAAGAAAGGCTCATGATATAGAGAACATATTGGTAGATGGGTGGCTGTCAGAAGCATCAGGGGAGGGGTGAATTTATGAAGGGATTCAAAGGTACAAGCTTCCAGTTATTTAAAAAAATGCATATGGGGATGTTAAAAACCAGTGAGATAAATCTTTTAAAAAGTAGTCTAAAAATACCCAAATTCTGCCTTGTATCTGATACACACTCTATCAGAATCTCATAGAGAAAGAGGCAGAGGCCCAAAGGCAAAATGAAATGACACTGTATTGTTTTTCACTCAGCTGAAGCCTGAAATTCCCAGTGCAGGGCTCTATGATAAGTGGGTTTAAGGCCTAAAGGGAAAAATTCCACCTAACTCCCAAACTAAAGTTTGTTATCAGGCACCTATCCCAGCTCTTGTAAATGAAGAGAGTAGGTGGCCAAACTTACCCTTGAGATCAGCTTGCCACCTGGAAGAAAGAAAGAAAAAAGGTCCACAGTTCTGGGTAACCTTTTAGCAAATGTTAACTTTTTGGTAAATGTGCTCAATCGGTGTCCTGACATTTGATAAATCAAATTAATCGCAATGTGGTAATTTTGTACCTCAATGTGGTACCAAGAAAGATTAGGAGAAGAAGGGGTAGGGAGCTAATCCCCTAGATCAGTGGTTGGCAAACTGTGGCTCGCCGCAGTTTGCCGTTCTGTTGACTGAGTTTGCCGACTACTGCCCTAGATAAATAGCTATACTCAGAGCAAGACTGATGAGAATAAGTCCTGGAAAAGGTTACAATCTAATTGGAGATGCCAGACTTTGAACATTAAATAATATCAGAAGAGCTATTGATGCAGACACTATAGGTTAGAGGAAGGCAAGACTATGATGAACTAGGGCAGTGGTCAGCAAACTGCGGCTCACCGCTCTGTTGACTAATGAGTTTGCTAAACACTGACCTAGACTCTCGATTCCAATAATTACAGGCTGTTGTTGTTCCTTGTGATTAAGCCCCTATCCCAGTGGTCGGCAAACTCATTAGTCAACAGAGCGGCAAACCGCAGCTTGCAAGCTGCAGTTTGCCGACCACTGATACTAGGGCATTCTGAATGAACTTTGATGAGTGAAATGTAAGGTGTTTTTTGTTTGTTTGTTTGTTTGTTTGTTTGTAGGAATTAAACAAATGTAGGAATTTAGCAAACTCAGGAATCCATAAAATGGAACTTGAGAGAGAGGAAGAAATAGAGAGTCTATCGGGGATAGCAATTCTAATTCTTAAGGGCAGAGATACAGAAACAACAATGTTAATACAAATACACGTATATTTAAATAAGATAGTAAAAGAAGGTGAGGGGACGGGCAGCAGGGCAGCAGGACCAGAGGCATGAGGCTGAGTTCTAACGCACACTGACAGACAGCAGGACTGCAAAACCTTGGGGTAAGGGAAACTCTAGCCCCCAGCAGTCAGGACTTCTCTCCTCAAAGCACCGATGATGGATGGCTCTCCAGACATCCCATTGCTTGCAATTTAGCAAATCTGAACAGCCCTCTAGACATCAACATTAACTCCCCAGATACTCATGTTTATCTTCTAAAACAAATTGGACCGGAAGAAAGAAAATAAAGGAAGATGTAGCAGGAGATGTGTGTTTTTGTTCGGTGAGAAGACTCTACAGGGGTTAGAACCCCAGACTAAGTCAACACCTAAACTTGGTATCAAGTGCAAGGCACAGAACCAGCAGTGAAACACCTGGAAGCCAGACTTGGCCAAGGCACTGTCTGTCTTGGGCAAGCCATTTAACCACCCTGGTCTTATTTGCATAGCTGTAAAATGGGAGAATCCAATCAAGAGAATGCTCTCCTAGTTTCCTTCCAACTCTAACATGTTATTAAACTCTAAAAATTGTGAGTACAAGAAAATAAATTAAACAATAGATTGAAAGAACAGGAAAGGAGAATTTAGTTTTACATGAATAAATTAGCAATAATTATTGGATCCACCCATTTACAAAACCTTTAAGTTCTTTAATTTCTGAATAGAAACGAAGCTACCTTAGAGAATGGGACAACTGCAATCATAATAGCAACGCTGCAAAAAAGCAGAGGGGGAGGGAAACCAGGTTTTGTTAATGAGCTGCTGCCTCCTACAGTACAAGAGCAACGTAACGCTTGAACCTGAAATGTTCCCTTAATGGTAAAACCAATCAGCAATTTTGTTTTATTTTAACAGTCTTGCTTTTTTTGTAGTGGTGTGTTGTTGTTTTTTAATTAGGGTGGTGGAATGAAAATAGGATATAGACTTAAAATTTTTAAAGTTTACAAACCCCTGAATGAAAATGTTTCCTGACTATTTGCAAACCCCGCCTGAACTTGCATTTGTCCGTTTCCTTCACACGGTTTCTGGAGCCTGGCTTTCTTCTCTGTGCTTTGAGCCCCCTGCTTTGCAGCTGAACAAAGAACAATCCTCTCCATTTTGCATTAGTCTTGCTTGAAGAGTTCATAAGAAAACAGTGATACCAAATGTGGCAGGCTTTTGAGAAAGTGTAATTACACAGACACAAACAGGGTATGTGTTAGCCTAAATATGTCTGGGGCAATTTGTTATTTTTGTTACAGTTCAATAAGTTTTTTGTCTTTGATGTGGAGACTTTCATTGAGGAAAATGTATGGTAAAGTCTAAGAGTAAAATAGGAATTATAAGAGCATGGACTCTGGGGCCAGATTGCCTGGGTTTGAAATCCAGACCCAGCCCTTCCTAGTTATGTGACTTGGGTTAAGTTGGTTACCCTCTCTGTGCCTCAAGTTCTTCACCTATAAAATAGGGATAATGGTAGTACTTATCTCCTAAGTATCAAATGAGTTCATCTTTGTAAAGGCCTTAGAACAATAGCTGACTCATGCTACGTAAGTATTTATTAGCACTAATAAATATTTGTTAAATAAATAAGTTGGAGGAGGGGGGAAATCTGAACCCTTACTTTCTCATATTCTTTCCCTTTCATACTCACCATCCATGACACTCTTTTGCATCTTTCCATTCTATAACAATTAACCATCTTTTTCCTACTCTTTTTTGCCAGTTATACTCTTCCTGGTTTTTCCACCACTATAGAGAAAATAAGAATCAAAGAGCTGAGAAGTCCTTCTAATGGAGTTCAAAATGACTTCTACAATGAAAAAGAACTGATACCCAGAAAGATTAACTGATATGTCTAGGGTCAAATAGCTAATAATTGGCACTTTTTATCAGACATTCAAAAGCTCTTTCTCCTCCAAAGTATATCATCTGGTATTGATCTTCCCCATATCTCTTCTTTTCTCTCCTCTCCTCTATTCTCCTTTCCCCTCCCCACATCTCCTCTTCTCTCCCCTCTCCTCTCCCTTCCCCTCACCTCCTCTCTGCTCCTCCCCTCCACCTCTTGCTGCTGCTGTTTTTGTTGTTGTGGTTGTTCTTCTTCTTCCTCTTCTTCTTCTTCTCCCCTCCTCTTCTTCCTCCTCCTCCACTTCCTCCTCCTTCTTCTCTCTCTCCTACACCTCACTCCAATGGAAAGTTGGCAACTGATTTATCTTGCTCAAATCTGTTCTAATCTGCTTGCTTGAATTCCCTTTTGCTGGCATAACATAAAGCAAAATGACTTGTCCGTATAGCTGAAACAAAAATGAAAATCCAAGGCAGGATCAGAGTGTTCTACCTTTTTAAAAAAAGTGGTATGTGAATTGTTACACAATCAGTGAGTTAAGAAAGCATAAATTTAAATCACAAATGACTTTGCATTTAAAGAACTAGTTTTCTTTAAAAGAATTAAGTTTTATGCAATTCATATTATTCTAAAATTCAAGTGTATGCCATCTCATGTGTATAGGTGTATACCACATACATGCATATTTAAGCCTTTAGGATCTCACTGGTTTCCATACTGTGCTCTTTTAATCATCTGGCCACCAGACAATCATCCACCAAGGTATATTTTAATTACTCACCATCTTTATTGAGTAACTACTATCTGCAAAGAAATTGGTGATATATTACACAAATAAAAGACCAATAGTGTAGCTTACAGTTTAATGTGGTAAAAATAAAAATAATTAAGTAAGTTCGAGTGAGTGTTAAAATAGAAGTATCCCTCAAGAGTCTCAGCCAAAAGTTACAAACTTCTAGTTATAAAATAAATAAATCATGGGGATGTAATACACAACATGGGAAATATAGTCAATAATATTGTATTAACTTTGTATGGTAACTAGACTTAGTGTGATGATCAGTTCATCATATATAAATCACTATGTTGTATACCTGAAACTACTATAATATTGTATGACAATTACATTCCAATTAAAAAAATAAAAGATATGATAAACTCAAAAAAAAAGAGCTAAATAAAAGATATGATAAACTCAAAAAAAAAAAAGAGCTTTTGTTTTCTAAATGTAAAACAAAAGACAGTCTAATCCAGTCTTCTTGGGAGACATGTAAATAATAGTTATACTATATAACTACCAATGAGGTCATTGGTGTGAAAGATCAGGTGCTATCTTAGATAAGAAATAGTAATACAGGAGAAAAACAATGGCAGCAGAATAGACAGATGTGTCCTGAGCCTTGTCCCAGAGCAGATAGAAAGAATAGCTGAGGTTCACACAGGGAGTGTCTGTTGGTGAGTTAAGGGACAGCTATACTCCAGAAAAAGGTGGGGGGCTGCTGGATGGGCGCAACTTCCCCACTGCTCCTGGGTTCCCTCCTGGAACCACCGGCTTGAACGCAGAGACTGCAATATCTTGAAGGGGAAATTGGATGTTATCAGAAGCCTGAAAATCTACAACTGCGGCACCCACCAAACAGCTGCGAACCCCAGAGCACCAGTCTCCAATTAGCACAAACACACAGATTCAGAGGAGCTATACACTCCACCATGGAAAGGTCAGATTTTGCCTGGGATAAGGAGAGAGAGAACTACATAACCAGACACCCAGAGAAGAGAAACCATGGGGAGATAAAGAAACAGCCTGCATATGAAAGAAAAGCAGGCATTACCAGAAAAGGAAGTAAACGAAATGGAGGCAAACAATCTGTCAGAGAAAGAATTCAGAGAGATGGTCATAAGGTGGCTGAAAAGAATGGAAGACAAATTCAACAATATGCATAAGAACCAAGAGGAAATGAAGAAGAACCAAAAAGAAATGAAAAATGATATCGCTGCTGTAAAGAACTCAATAGAAAGCATCAAGAGTAGACTAGAAGAAGCAGAGGACCGCATCAGTGAGCTAGAAGACAAAGTAGGAAAAAATACCCAAGTAGAGCAGCTTCTAGAAAAAAAATTTTAAAGCAGGAGGAGAGCCTAAGGGAACTTTGGGACAACACGAAACAAAACAACATCCGCACAATAGGGGGGTTCCAGAAGGAGAGGAAACTGAGCAAGGAATAGAAAACCTGTTTGCAGAAATAATGACAGAAAACTTCCCTGATATAGGGAAGAAAAAACCCACAAAATCCAAGAAGCTCATAAAGTTCCAAGCAAAATGAACCCCAAAAGACCGACGCCAAGGCACATTATAATTAAATTGGCAAACCCCAACAACAAAGTAAGAATCTTAAAAGTGGTCAGAGAGAGTCAGAAAGTTACATACAAAGGAACCCCCATCAGACTAGCAACTGATTTCTCAACAGAAACTCATCAGGCCAGAAAAGAATGGAATGAAATATACAAAGTCATGCAAAGGAAGGGTCTGAATCCAAGAATACTGTACCCAGCAAGGTTATCAATCAAAATTGAAGGTGAAATCAGGAGCTTCACAGACAAAAAAGGAGTAAGGGAATTTATTACCACCAAACCAGCAATGCAAGAAATGCTAAAGGGTCTGCTATAAAAAAAAGAACTAGGAAGCAAAGAAGGAACACTGGGGTAAAGAATAAAAATGGCAACAAATAAGTAACTATCAATAATAACTTTAAAAGTAAATGGATTAAATGCCCCAATCAAAAACATATGGTAACAGATTGAATAAGAAAACACAACCCATATATCTGCTGTCTACAAGAAACCCACCACAGAAAAAGACATGCACACAGACTGAGGGTTAAGGGATGGAAAAAGGTTTTTCAGGTGAATGGAAATGAAAAAAAAAAGCTGGTGTAGCAATACTTATATCTGACAAATTAGATCTCAAAGTGAAGGACATAACAAGAGACAAGGAAGGCCACTTCATAATACTAAAGGGAGCAATCCAACAAGAAGAAATAACTATGGTAAACATATACGCACCCAATACAGGAGCACCCAAATACATAAAAAAAACTCCTGGAAGATATTAAAAGAGAGATTCACAGCTATACAATCATAGTAGGAGACTTTAATACCCCACTGTCACCATCGGACAAATCCTCTAAACAAAAAATCAGCAAAGACACAGCAATTCTAAATGACTCACTAGACCAGATGGAATTAATTGACATCTTCAGAACATTTCACCCCAAAGCCACAGAATATACATTCTTCTCAAGTGCACATGGGTCATTTTCAAAGATAGACCATATGTTGGGTCATAGGCAAAGTCTCTTCAAATTCAAGAAGATAGAAATCATATTAAGCATCTTCTCAGACCACAGAGGCATAAAACTGGAAATCAACTACAAAAAAAACAATCCAAAAAAATCAAACACATGGAGACTAAAAAGCATGTTATTAAACAATGACTGGGTTACCAGAGAGATCAAGGAAGAAATAAAAAACATCATGGCAACAAATGACAATGAAAACACAACAACCCAAAATCTATGGGACACAGCGAAAGCAGTCTTGAGAGGAAAGTACGTATCTCTACAAGCCTACTGCACAAAACAAGAAACAATGGTAATAAATTACCTAACCCTACAACTCAAAGAGTTAGAAAGAGAGCAACAAGAAAAGCCCAGTGTAAGCAGAAGGAAGGAAATAATAAAGATCAGAGCAGAGATAAACGACATTGAGACCAAAAAAACAATACAAAAGATCAACAAAACCAAGAGCTGGTTCTTTGAAAGGATAAACAAAATTGATAAAACCTCTAGCCAGGCTCACTAAGAAGCAAAGAGAGAGGACCCAAATAAACAAAATCAGAAATAAAAGAGGTGAGATAACAACAGACACCACTGAAATGCAAAGAATTGTTCAAAAAAATACTATGAACAACTCTATTCCAACAAACTGGACAACCTGGAGGAAATGGACATATTCCTAGAAAAATATAACCTTCCAAAACTCAATCAGGAAGATTCTAAACAGCTCAATAGGCCAATAACTATGGAAGAAATTGAAGCAGTCATCAAAAAGCTTCCAGCAAACATAGCTCGGGGCCAGATGGCTTCACAGGGGAGTTTTACCAAACATTCAAGGAAGAATTAAAACCTATCCTCCTCAGACTATTCCAAAAAATTCAAGAAGAAGGAACACTTCCAAGCTCCTTCTATGAAGCCAGCATTACCCTAATACCAAAACCAGATAAAGACAACACAATGACAGAGAATTAAGGCCAATATCCCTCATGAACATAGATGACAAAATCCTCAACAAAATTCTAGCAAATGGGATCCAGCAATACATCAGAAAGATCATACACCATGACCAAGTAGGATTTATCCCAGGAATGCAAGGATGGTACAATATCTGCAAATCAATAAACATGATACATCACATAAACAAACTGAGAGATAAAAATCACAGTCATATCAATTGATTCAGAAACAGCATTTGACAAAATCCAACACCCTTTCTTGATAAAAACTCTTAGCAAGTTGGAGATAGAAGGATCATACCTCAACATAATAAAAGCTATATATGATAAACCCACAGCTAACACCATACTCAATGGGCAAAAACTAAAACCATTTTCACTAAGAACAGGAAAAGGACAGGGATGCCCACTCTCACCACTCCTGTTCGACACAGTACTGTAAGTATTGGCGATTGCAATTAGACAAGAAGAAGAAATAAAAGGCATCCAAATTGGAAAAGAAGAAGTAAAGCTGTCCTTATTTGCAGATGACATGATATTGTACATAAAAAAACCAAAAGACTCCATCAAAAACCTAATAGACTTAATAAATGAATTCAGCAATGTAGCAGGATACAAAATTAATGCCAAGAAATCTATGGAATTTCTATACACCAATAATGAACTTACAAAAAGAGAGACTAAAAAAGCAATACCATTTACCATCGCACCAAAAAAATTAAGATACCTAGGAACAAACTTAACTAAGGAGGTAGAAGACCTATACGCGGAAAACTACAGCACACTGAAAAAAAGAGATAGAGGAAGACGTAAAGAGAGGGAAGAACATACCATATTCATGGATTGCTAGAATCAACATCATTAAGATGTTCATACTACCCAAAGCAATCTATAGATTCAACGTGCTCCCCATTAAAATACCAATGGCATATTTCACAGACCTAGAAAGAACTCTCCAAAAATTCATCTGGAATAAAAAAAGACCCCGAATAGCCACAACAATCCTGAGAAAGAAGAACAAAGTAGGTGGGATCTCAATACCAGATTTCAAGCTGTATTACAAAGCCACTGTTCTCAAAACTGCCTGGTACTGGCACAAGAACAGACATATAGATCAATGGAATAGAATAGAGAACCCAGAAATCAACCCAAATCACTACACTCAATTAATATTTGACAAAGAAGGCATGAACATACAATGGAGTCAAGACAGTCTCTTCAATAAATGGTGTTGGGAAAATTGGACAGGTACATGCAGAAAAATGAAACTAGACCACCAACTTACACCATACACAAAAATAAACTCAAAATGGATCAAGGACTTAAACATACGACGAGAAACCATAAAAATACTAGAGGAATCCACAGGCAGAAAAATCTCTGACATATGCGAAAGCAATTTCTTCACTGATACTGCTCCTAGGGCAATGGAAACTAAAGAGAAAATAAACAAATTAGACTACATCAAAATAAAAACCTTTTGCACAGCAAAGGAGACCATCAATAAAACAACAAGAAAGCCCACTGCATGGGAGAACATACTTGCCAATGATATCAACGATAAGGGTTTAATCTCCAACATTTACAGGGAACTCATGCAGCTTAACAAAAAGAAGATAAACAACCCAATCAAAAAATGGGCAACTGATCTAAATTGACACTTTTTGAAAGAAGACAGAAGGAAGCCAAGAGACATATGAAAACCTGCTCAAAGTCACTAATCATCAGAGAGATGCAAATCAAAACAACAATGCAGTACCATCTCACACCTGTCAAAATGGCTTTTATCAACAAATCAACAAATGACAAGTGCTGGTGGGGATGCGGAGAAAAAGGAACCCTCGTGCACTGCTGGTGGGAATGCAGACTGGTGCAGCCACTGTGGAGAACAGTATGGAGTTTCCTCAAAAAACTAAAAATGAAACTCCCATTTGACCCAGTGATCCCACTTCTAGGAATATATCCCAAGAAACTAGAAACAGGAATGAGAAAGGATATATTGCACCCCTATGTTCATAGCAGCACAATTCACCATAGCTAAGATTTGGAAACAGCCTAAGTGCCCATCAGCAGATGAGTGGATTAAAAAACTGTGGTACATCTACACAATGGAATATTATGCTGCAGTAAAAAAGGAGTTCTTACCATTTGCAACAACATGGATGGAGATGGAGAGCATTATGCTAAGTGAAATAAGCCAGTCAGAGAAAGATAAATATCACATGATTTCACTCATTTGTGGAATATAATGAACAACATAAACTGATGAACAAAAATAGATCCAGAGACAGAGAAAGATCAATCAGAACGTCAAACCTCAGGGAAGGTAGGGGAGGAGCGGGTAAGGGAGAGAGATCAACCAAGGGACTTATATGCATGCGTATAAGCTTAATCAATGGACACAGACAACAGAGGGGTGGGGACATGAATGGGAGGTGGGAGGTAATGGGGGAATAACGACACATATGTAATACCTTAATCAATAAAGAAATTAAACAAAAGAAGAAATAGTAACATAGGGAGACAAGTACAGTATCCAGGAAGGTTTTCTGAGTACTAGTAAGTGGCCTGAAGCCACTGAGTAAAAAGTGATCCTGGCAGAAGAACAGCAAGAAGAAAAGTCTTGATTCAGGAAGGAGCACCATGCTACTGTGCTTGGGGCTGAAAGGAGGCCAGATGTGCCTGCAGGTTGTGAACAACAAGAAATGGTGCAAGATAAGGCTGGTAGAGAGGCAGGAGCTAGAGCCTGCAGAGCCTGGAAGGCAATGCTAAGGATCTGTATTTTATCCAAAGTGCAAAGTAGAACCTTTGAAAGATCATAAGAAAGGACATTACATGATCCTATTTGCATTTTAAATAAATCACCGATTGTTGGTGTGCAAAATGAATTGCAGGGGCATAAGAGTAGAAGGAAGGAGACCAATTAAGAAATTCTTCTAGTGGTACAGTGAAGACATGGTGATGTATTAGACTAAAGCAAGAAAGTGGTAAAGACATCAGAGAAAAATCAATCAATTCAAGATATATTTTGGGGATGAATATGTCTTGAATTGATTGATTTTCTTTGAGATAAAAAATTGGATGAGGTGGATGTAGTGTGAAAGACACTTCCAGGTTTTTTTCCTAAGTTTTCTTTGTTGAAGAAATTTTGTCTGTTTGTTTGTTTGCTCGTTCTCTGGAATCTTTGTGTTCCAGGTACACTACAGAAAGGAGCAAGATAATGGAACCTGGCTATGCTCTTAAATTTTGCAAGCTTCAGAACCTCTTAACGGATAAAAATGTGAGCCAGCTCCATAAATACATTTTCATTATGATTGACATTTTCAGGAAGAGTCTCATGCATCAATATACCTCCTAATAGCTGTGCCTTAAATTCTACCAATAGGATATTCAATTGGCCCAGGACAGCATTCCATCTTTTAAAATTTTCCAATCAAAATGTAAATGTCCTAGGCAATACATCATTCTTTCACCTTAGAAAGAAATACTTTAGCAGATAGCTGGAAGGAAGTCTTTATCTGGGTTATATCATAAGTTTGGGAAACATAAAAGAAAAATGGGAAAGATGCGGAAAGGGGATGTGGAGGATGCCAACTTTTGGCTTTTTCAGAGTTTGGCAAATGACCAGCTTTCGATGTCACTTACTAATTAGAATGTTATTACATATGTATAGTCAGGTGGATAGTTGAACCAAATAAGAAAGGTACATATAGAATAGATTAGAATGTAATAACAATTGAGAGCAAACTTACACTGCTTGCAAACATAATTGAAGCAGTATTGTGTGATGTCCTTTTTCTCATGCACAAAAAGAAAGATCAAAAGTAAAACTGTGTCCTTGCTGGTTTGGCTCAGTGGATAAAGCGTCAGCCTGAGGACTAAAGGGTCCTGCGTCCAATTCCAATCAAGGGTACATGCCCAGACTGCAGGCTCGATCCCCAGTAGGGCATGCAGGAGGCAGCCAATCAAGGATTCTCTCTCATCATTGATGTTTCTATCTCTCTCTCCCTCTCCCTTCTTCTTTGAAATCAATAAAAATATTTTTTAAGAAATAGTGAAACTGTAAGTATGCTAAAAAAGCACATTCAGTCAGATATTTATATAAAGAAAATTTAGGAGTAATTAAAAGCAAAGCCTTCAAAGTGAAAAAATGGTGATAATAATAATTGAAAGTAAGTGAAGATCACCAGACAGATGCAAGAGAAATTAGTACAAGATTAATTGAAAAGCTAGATCTTGACTCTTGCCTTCATGTATTAAAAAGATTATGTAGTAAAACTAATTACGAAAATACAGCAACAAACTTGAAAACTTAAGAATTTGAATACAATTCCAATTATTTACTTATTTATAATTTAAAAACCATTTACTGAAACTCTACTACATTGTCATCTGTAAGTTTTTATTTGCTTGCTCATTCACTGAATTCTTTCAGCAACTATTAAGCACCTACACTTCCAGGAGCTTGGGACTCTGAGTGCACAAGACTGCTGAAGTCCCTGCCCCCATTCGGAGCTTATATTCTAGTGGGAGAGACAGACAATAACTTTGTCAACAAATAAAAGTGTAAGAATTTCATATTTCAAAGAGTGCTGAGTTTTATAAAGTGTTAATGGGGTAGAGTATCTAAATAAAAGAACAGAGGAGTGGAAGAGTATTGTAACTAGAGTTAGCGAAGGTCACTTAGAGGTCGTAACTTTTAAAATGACATCTGAATAAGAAGAAAGCAGTCATGTGACTGTTTGGGAAGTGAGCATTGAAGTACAGCAATGCCAAAGCCCCTGAGGCAGGAAAGCTTTACATGCTTAAAGGGCAAAGCGAGTAATCATGAGGAGCCAGTGGTAGATGGTGGTGACTTTGGTGCCGATCATAGGCAATGATTCAGAGGCAAAGACTGGGTACCTTGTGAAACATGATATTGCATTTAGATCATGTTTTATTCACACAGAGAAGCTACAGGAGGGTTTTGAGCAAGAGAGACATATGATGATTTGTTGGGAGAGAAAGAAGCTTTTTTAGATTATCTGTTCCCTACCCAGGAGGGACAGGGGAACTCAGAGGTGCATTCTTATGCCAGCCTATGTGGGAAGATTATGGCAAGGTCTGGAGGAGGAACTAAGTCTTCTAGTGAGCTTTCAAAGCTGATGTAGCCAAAGAAAGTGGGTAAAAGAGAGGAGACAGAGCATTTCATGATCACAAGCAGCATGAGCAAAGGCACTGTGGCAGGACGCAATGTGCATGGGCACGAGAATTCTAGCAGGTCAGAATTAGTGGAGAAAGAAAGTTAAGACACAGCATGGTGAATCACAGGAGGAGCAGATCAAGACTTGTACAGGCTGGGATAAGGAACATGAACTTTATCTTTTGGACAAGATACTGGAGTATTACAGCGCATGGCCAAAGGATCCAATTTATGATTCAGACAGAGTAACCTGAAGGTTTTGTCAAAGTCAATTTTGAAAAGAAAAAAAAAAGTCAAATTTGACAACAGAAATAGATGCTGAAGATTAGGATGCTGATGAAATAATCCAGACAGTGGTTGATCAGAACCGTAATATAGTTGTGTTGATAGTAATAGTAATAATAATAATCAACTTTAGCACTTGCTCTGTTCTAGTCACTCTTTAAGCAGATAACTCATATTCATTCAATGTTCACAAAAGTCCTACAAGGTAATACTACAAGGTATTACTATTTTCATTTTACAGATGATGAAACTGAGGCAAAATATAGTTAAGTAATTCACTTTAAAGTAATAGAGCAATACAAAAATAACGCAAGTAAGTGGTAATGGTGGGAGTGAGGATGAGGGAATTCAAGAAATACTTATAGGAAAAACATTTCAAGACATATTTAAGGAAAAACTTGGTAACATTTTGTGAGTATAAAGAGTTAAGAAGACTCTCACCATTTCCAACTGTGCCTTTTGTGTTTGACTATGGCAGTGGTCGGCAAACTCATTAGTCAACACAGCCAAATGTCAACAGTACAACGATTGAAATTTCTTTTGAGAGCCAAATTTTTTAAACTTAAACTTCTTCTAACGCCACTTCTTCAAAATAGACTTGCCCAGGCCATGGTATTTTGTGGAAGAGCCACACGCAAGGGGCCAAAGAGCCGCATGTGGTTCATGAGCCGCAGTTTGCCGACCACGGGACTATGGCATTAATTGAGATGGAATAACAATGGGTAAGGAGTCAGAAGATCTGCTGGGAAGAGGATGAATTCAGTTTGAGATATTTGAGTTATCTGCAGAATACCAAATGGGTATAGGGAGGAGAAATTTTGAAAATTAATTTGAAATCTTAAGAGAGAGATCTGAGACAAAGCTACAGAATTGCATGGCACTGGTATACATGAAAATAAACACCATGACGAAATTTAACAAGAAAGCTACATTTTTCCTAGTAGCATAAATAGAAAAGGGATCATGGGACTTGGTAAGCACCAGCTTTTCCCCTAAGGAATCAGCAGCCCTGACAGTTTCAGATACATCCTTAGGTCAAATGAAAAATAAAAGCTGAGAGGGCTTCTAGCCAATTTATTTTTAAAATGCAGTATTTTTTTATCTATCTTTGGATTTATTATTTACAGGTGATAATTCCTTTTTTTAAAAAAAATGATTAAGCCACTTATTGTTAAGTACAATTTTTATTAAGTACAGTTGCAAGTGTCCAAGCTAATACAGATATCTCTTATTTACAGGACACTGGGCTTCAGCTTCAAGTATCTTACCCTCCAGAATTGCAATTAATTATCCAGATGATGGTTTAGCATTCAGTCAGAGGAAAAATGTATCACCTTTCTTCTCTTAAGATCATCATACTCATTTCTACACACTGCATTAAAAAGAGCCATATTTTAGATTTCCTTAAAGACTGTCTGTTTTCTCAAGTCTCAACCTTGTTAAACACAGAAATTACAGAATAAAATTTGCTTGAAACTAAGTAACAAAAGTTCCATCAACTTGGTTGGAGAATAAAGTGTAGGCAATTATTTCTAGGAGAATTGTTTTTCTAATTAATATTATAGAGAGATAAAAAGTAAAAAATAGTATAATAGTATCATACTTTTAAAAGGCTCATTTATTATCTGAAAAAAATTGCAAGAGTCTGTTTTAACTGGTTCTAATGTTAAAATCAACATTTTAAATTGAATATAAGTGACCTCCTGAGGGCCTGGCTGGCATGGCTCAGTAGTCGAGCATCCACCTATGAACTAGGATGTTATAGTTCCATTCCCTGTTGGAGCAAATGCCAGGGTTGCAGACTCAATCCCCAGTGTGGGGCGTGCAGGAGGCAGCCAGTCAATGATTCTCTCTCATCATCGCTGTTTCTATCTCTTCCCTCCCCTCCCCCGCCGCCTTGTTCCTCTCCAAAAACAAAAATATATTTTTTAAAAATGAGCTCCTGAGTTTTTTCTTCTTGCTTACAATAGAGTTTTTGGGCACACTAGATGGTTTTAATGCCATAATATAGCTAAGGAATATTAAATTAATTTCATTTTTTTCTAATTTTCCATTTAGCAAAGATTTATCACCTGCCAATTCCATTTAAAAAGTACTATTTTTTTAAAATATACATATACAAACAAATACATCAATAATCTTAAATGCACAACTAATGAGGTCAGGTATATATCATTTTGTGCAAAGTTAATTAAAATTATCATTGTGACACGTGTCTCAGAATTTTTGTTGCCATTGTAAAGATCAATCACATTTAGATCAAGAAAGATTTTTTTTTGTTTTGATTCAGAATGTTCAGGATTTATCCAAGTGACATTTTAGAAATACTTTATGAATAGACCTTTAATAATTTCTTATAGTCTAGTGAATATCCTTTTTCTTATTATTAGTGCATTTTACACATGAAAAATAAGCATTGATTAATGAGTTTCTTTTATAAAAAGAAAGAGTACAAAAATACTTCTCTAAAAGCATTTCTTAATAAGAAGTCCTCAGATCTATAGGTAATCATTATTTAATTGATCGCTATACCAATGATAACACAAATTTCTGGTGACCTAGCTTCTTAAAACTTTAGTTTCATTCTATTAATTAAAGTTTTGAAGTCCAGCTGCTATCACACATAATGCTTAGAGATTCAGTCATTGTTATATAGTTTTTATTTTTTTTAATCTAGCCAAATTTATTTTTAAATGGATCAATATTTTATTTTAATTAATTTTTATTGTTTAAAGTATTACATATAGTAGTACATATATATCTTTTTTTCCCCATTTACCTTCCCCCAGCTGCCCCTACCCCCTGTCTACACAGTTTTTAAAGAAAACTTTATCTTCATGCCAAAATACAATTTAGAGTTCAACCAACTAAAATATTTCAAGCCATAGAGTTTGCTGACATTGATGATAGAATTCTTATGAATTTATTTAATAATGAAAAATTGGTGGATAGAATTTTATTTTAAGGTGTGAAATATATAAGAATCCTTATTTTTCTGGGAACTACTAATCTTCTAGTCAAAAGTGATGAAGACTATCCTATCTAATAAAGAGGGAATATGTTAATTGACCATCACTCCATCACAGAGATGGCTGCACCCACAGCTGAAGCCAAGTTCCCATAATGAGCCTTAATGAGCAATCAGCAGGGACCTGAGGCTACACCCTCCCCCGCCCCAGTAGGGCTTGACAGGGGACCTCGAGCTGCACCCCCTGCCCTGGTGTCAGGCTGGGGACCTCAGGCCATGCCCCCCACACCGGCACCAGGCCAGGGGACCTGAGACCATGCCCCCTGCCCAGCGGGGCTTGATGGGGGACCTCAAGGTGTGCTTCTTGTCCTGGTGCTGGGTTAGGGGACCTCAGGCTGCTCCCCCGGACCTAGCATCAGGCTGGGGGACCTCAGGCTGTGCCCCCTACCAGGTGGGGCTTGACAGGGGACTTCAGGCCACACCCCCCACCCCGGCACCAGGCCGGGGGACCTCAGGCCGCACCCTCTGCCCCAGCACTGGGCCAGGGGACCTGAGGCTGCACCCTCCCGCCTGGCAGGGCTTGACAGGGGACTTCAGGCCATGCTCCCCACCCATCGGGGCTTGACGGGGGACCTCAAGGTGCACCCCCAGTGCTGGGTCGGGGGAACTCAGGCCACACCCCCTGCCCAGCGGGGCTTGACGGGGGACCTGAGACTGTGCCCCTCTCCCAGTGCTGGGCCAGGGGACCTGAGGCTACACGCCCCCCCCCCCTGCCTGGCAGGGCTTGACGAGGGACCTCAGGCCATGTCCCCCACCTGGCGGGGCATTATGGGGGACCTCAAGGCACGCTCCCCACCCCAGTCTCTCTGGGGGACCTCAGGCCATGCCCCCTGTCCTGGCACTGGGCCAGGGGACCTGAGGCTACATCCCTGCCCAGTGGGGTTTGACAAGGGTGGAACTGGCCAGGTCTGGATCTGGCCCAAAGGGGGAGGAGGCTGGCTGGGTCTGGGTCTCACACGATTTTGAGGTGCACATGGGTGGGTGGGGACTTGACTTTGGGTCCCCAGACTCAGACAGGAGGAAGGTTTTCATATACATTTTACTAATTTTCTTTTATCTCTGACACTTCTATTATAAAGAAAGGGCAAATAGCAATATTAAATTATTTCCTCTAATTAATCCCCTTTTAATGTGCATGAATTTCATGCACCAGGCCACTCGTGTAATAATAAGGGACAAAATAAATCTTCTCTCTACTGATATGCCACTGAATATCTAAACTATTTTCTCATTAGGGGATTTTTTTTCTCTACAATATATGACTTTGGATTCCAAGTACTGAATTCCTGTTAAGTATAATGTGTAGAAAACTAGGAGATAGGCAGTTCCCTTGGCCATCCCAGATCTGTCTCCTGCTTCAACAGTTTGGATGGAACAGACCCAGGGACGCCCCTTCTCCCAGCCTCAGGCCACTCTCCTGCGTCTTCTCCAGTCACCATCTCAGAAACACCTCCAGGACCAGCCAACACACCGGTTTTTTTCTACCTTAACTCCTTATTGCCCAACAACCATGAGCTCCCAAATTCGTCAGAATTATTCCACCGAGGTGGAGGCTGTGGTCACCCGCCTGGCCAGCCTGCACCTTTGGGCCCCCCAACCTCATCCCCCCCGCCCCCTGCACCTACCTCTCTCTGGGCTTCTATTTCGCCTGATAATGTGGCTCTCAGGGGTGGGGGCTGCTTCTTCTGCAAAGAAGTGTGAGCGTACTGAGTGGCTCTTAAAGTTGCAAAACCAGCATGATGGCCTCCTTCTCTTCCAGGATGTGCTGAGGCCTCCCAGGATGAGTGGGTAAAACTCAGGGCCATGGAAGCCGCCTGGCCTTGGAGAGGGGCCTGAACCAGGCCCCTTTGGAGCTGCAGGCCTTGGATTCTGCCCACGCAGGCCCTCATCCTGTGACTCCTGCAAAATCGCTTCCAGGGCGAGGGGGTGAGACTCATGAAGAAGATGGGCGACACCTGGCTCACCTCCGCAGGCTGGCCAGCCCCAGGCTGGGCTGGGTGAGTCTCTCTTCCAAAGGCTCACCCTCCAGCACGACTAGGAGCCTTTGGAGCCCAGAGTTCTTTGAGGACCCCCTCTGCATCCCCTGGTGTCTGGCTTTTACCTGAGCCTCTCCCCAAAACTGCTAGCCATTCTTTTAACCACCCTGAAGCCCTCTCCCATGCATTGGACCAAATGAAACAATAAAGCTTTTTGCAGCATAAAAAGGAAAAAAAAGTAGGAGATAAACATAACCAGGTTAAACAAGAAAAGTAGATATGAATATGATACAGACTTTGTCCTAGAGGTAGGTACTCATAGCCTGGTGGAGGAAATAAATGAGGTCTTGTTAATATCTTTTCTTAATGATTATAAACTTCTCCGTTTTGGGGGGTGTGTTTTTTTTTTTGTTTTTTTGTTTTTGCTTCAATTTCGATTTACAAAAAATTCTTGATCAACCAATAATGGTAGATTGTTCATATTTCCATTATTTTTCTATAATACTAAGACTCCAGTGACATTCCTTCCATTGAATTCACAGTATTTATTATTATAACTAGAGGCCCAGGGCATGAAATTCATGCACTGGGCGGGGGGGGGGGGGGGGGGGGGGAAGGGCCTCAGCCCAGATTGTGAGAGGGTACAGGCCAGGCTTAGGGACCCCACCAGTGCGATCAGGGCTGGTGAGGGATGCGGGAAGTTCGCCAGCTGGGGAGGGACCACTGGAGGGCCCCAGGGTATGTCTGGCCCATCTCACTCAGTCCTGATCGGCCAGACCCCAACAGCAAGCTAACCTACTGGTCGGACCGTCTGCCCCCTGGTGGTCAGTGCACATCATAGCAAGCAGTTGAGCAGCCTTAGCATATCATTAGCATATTACACTTTGATTGGTTGAATGGCCCACCAGCCAACCAGACAGCATATTAGGCTTTTATTATATAGGATATATTTGCCTATTAATTATACATGCTCTCATGTCTCTTGTATCACCATTTTTAATATCATTTTCAGATTCTATCATTTGTATATATCTTGTATCCCCAACTGAATTATATACTAAAGTTAGCATTCTTGTTTTATTCTTGTGTGTACCCACTGCTCTATTGTGCTGAAAAGAATTCCTTAATTCTCAATAATTATTTTTAATCAATAAAACTACTTTTGATTGATCAACATATTTTAAGAAAAGATTAATTCACTCATTCAACCAAAAAGTATTCAATACCAATGATGTATCAGCAATCACCCTGGAATTACAGCAGTGAATTCAATGCAGACCCTAGCATCTTAGAGCTTATATATTACAGGGGAGAGAGATGATAATTACATATTCCAGTAGATAACATATGATCACATAGTATAAAATACAGGCTAAGGGAATAGTGTGATTGGAATGACCAGAGAAGACCTCTCTGAGGAGCTGACAAATGAACAGAGGTCTAGCTACCCAAGTAAAGTGTGAGCACTGAGTTCAAAGACAAAGAGTGAAATTCCCTTGGTGAGTTAAAGACATGGCAAGAAGGCCAGAAGGCCTGGATCAGAGTGTTCTAAGGGAAAAGGGGTAGAACAGCCTTGGTAAATGATTCTAAAAACTCAATTTCTTGCCCGGCCAGTATGGCTCAGTGGTTGAGCATTGACCTATGAGTCAGGAGGTCAAAGTTCAGGTCACATGCCTGGGTTGCAGGCTTGATCCCCAGTGTGCAAGATGCAGCCAATCAATGATTCCCCCTCATCATAGTTGTTGCTATATCTCTCCTTTCCTCTCTGAAATCAATAAAAAATATCTTTTAAAAAAGAAAGGAAAATACAACAACTCAATTTCTTGGACCTGACCCAGTCATTAAGTTATTAATGATTTAGAGTGATATTCTTGCCTTTGTATCATCAGGTTTGGTTAATAATGTCTGTCTTAATTCACAGATCTGATAAATATGAAAGGAAAGAGTATATGTAAAACCTTTTTGAACAATTAAAGGAGTTATGATTATCATGTTAAATAACCTCTGCATTAAGGTTTTCTAGAGGGTTCTATAAAGATTAAAAACCAAACAAACAACAACAAAAACCTCCTTTCTTCTCTAGTTTTTCTATAAGTATATGGCCTCCATTATTTAAAGCAAAAAATTCACAAACCAAAGAAATGTAGATAAATCCATAATTGTAGTAGAAAACTTTAGCATACTTTTCTCAATAATTGATAGAACAAGCAGACAAAAATTAATAATATAAAATACAATAAAGAAATTTACAAATGACTTAATAGATATACATAGCACTGATTCTATCTACTCAGAACATACATTTACAAATTCACATGGAACAATCATTGAACTTATATTGAGTCTTAAAAAATCACATGAAGAAACTGTTATGAACACAACACAATCTATACATTAGTAGTTTTTAATATCAGAAAATCTCTATGAGTTAGAAGTATGTTAGAAATAAAAAAGAATAGAATAAATAAATAGAAATTAAATAAATAAAGGAAAATAAAAATAGATGATATCAAAAGTAAGAACATGTTGATTTTAAATAAATAGTCTTTGAAGGTATATATTTGGGGGGGAGAAAAACTAGAAAAAATGAGATAAACATTCATTTTAATAAATTAAAGAACATCAAATTAAACTCTAAAAAGTAGAAGACAGACTAAATATTCATAGAGAAATTTGTGATCTAGGAAGCATGCACACAATAGAAAGGATCAATGCCAAAGTTGGTTCTCTGAAAAGACAGATAAACCACTAGTGAACAAGTAAAGGAGAAAGAAGACACACCCATACGAGAAATGACCAAAAGAACATCTTGCAGATATTAAAATATTAAGAGGATATTGTGAACAGTTTTTTACAATGAATATAAATTTAGGGCGAATGGATAAATTCCCAGAAAAATGTAACTATGACTCAAGGAGAAAGAGGAAATATGAATAATCTTACAGCCATGAAAGAAATTGAATCAATAATGAAAAGTCTTCCCACAACTGAACTCCAAGCACAAATAGTTCCATTGGCCAGTTATCCAACTATAACACATACTTATTCTAAGAAGTTAGCATTAACTTTGATATCAAAACCCAAAGGAACAATAAGGGAAAGGAAAATTACTGGTCAACCTAACTATAAACAAAGATCCAAAAAAGCTTCAACAAAGTAGTAGTAACAAACTAAATCCAAAAATATATTTTTAAAAGGATAGTACATTTTCATAAAGAAAGATTTATTCCAAAAATATAAGTTTAGCATGACATGAGAAAGACAATTAACTTTTTACATTATCATATTACCTCAATACAGGAAAATCACTTAATAATACCCAATATTTACTTGTAGTAAAAAAAAAAAAAAGTATTTAGCAAAAAAAGAGTAGGAAAGAACATCTTAATCTGGTAGGGTTGGCAAACTTCTTCTTATTAAAGAGCCAGATAGCAAATATTTTCAGCTTTGCAGGCCATTTGATCTCTGTCACACTACTTAACTTTGCCATTGTGGTACAAAACCAGCTGTAGACAATAATTGCATTAATGGGCAAGGATGTGTTTCAGTAAAATGTGTTTGTTTATAGAAACAGGTGGCAGGCCAGATTGGGCCCATGGGCTATAGATTGCCAAGTCCTGATTTAGAGGGTAGCTATAAAATATAACTTATTGGTATATGTCACAATTAATGGTGAAACCATTTCCTTTAAGATAGGAATAAGATAAAATTTTCCACTGTCATTACCTTGATTCACATTGCATTTGAGGTTGTAGTTAGTACAGTAAGGCAAGAAAAAGAAATAGAAGGTGCAAGGATTCGAAAGGAAAAATTAAAACTGCCACTATTGATCCCAAATCAATTATATAGAAAAGATTCCTGACCTTTATTAACTTTTGGTCAAGAATATGTTTGTATATTTTCAGAAAACACCTCCAAGACCATGTGGATTCCTGCAACAGAGAGGAATTGACAGGTCTGCTCCAACCACGAAGACAAGAGGAGAAACAGTCCAGAGATGGAAGACTCTGATGACGCCTTGCCACGCTAGCAGTCAGCAGCTGTGCGTCACTGCAGATTGCCTAGGACCAAACCAGAGAGGGTCGGACCTGCATTGCCACCATGTGCCCACCATCCAGATATCATTGCTGACATGTACATATAAGGAACTGTTGGACATTGAAATTGGGACTCAAACATTTTTTGTTATTATATGTTTATTTCTAGTCTGCAGAGGCAGGATTTTTAAAGGAAAGAAGTGGGAGAAAAAATAGATACAGAGGCAAAGAAGCATTGAACAGACTGTCGTCAAACTACAGCAGGAAGGCAGGGGAGGTTGGGGTGGAGGGGGGCTGTAAGAGATCAACCGAAGGACTTGTACGCATGCATATAAGCATGGCCAGTGGATACAAGACAGGTGAAGGCATGTGCTGGGGGGTGGGGGAGGCGGGGGGGAGGTCAATGGGGGAAAAAAAAAAAGGAGACATATGTACTACTATTTGTAATACTTCAAACAATAAAAAATAAATAAATAAAATAAAAAATATATATGCCATACCATAAGCGTACATAAAGTATGTCTGAATAAAAATGTCAACATATAAACAAAAAATAAAAAATAAAATAAAATAAAACTGCCACTATTTTCAGAAGAATTGTGTACATATAAAATCCAAAAGAACTACAGGTAATTTTTTTTTAATGTGGAGAATTTAGCATGATTTCAGGATACAAAATTCAATATAAAATTTTTTTCCTGCAAGAACTAAAAATTGGTATAGAGAATATCAAAAACATAAAGTACCTAAGAATAAATCTATAAAAATAGGTATGACTTCTGCAGAGAAACTGATAAACCTGAGAAACATTACAGAGGACCAAATAAACGGAAATAGGAAACATATTCATGGGATGAAATCTCTATATTTTAGAGATGTCACTTCTCCCCTACTATATAGATTAAACACAATTGCAAACAAAATCTCAAACAGTTAGACAAACTGTAGAGTTAGACAAACTTATCCTGAAATATATACAAAATTTCATGAGGTCAAGAATAGATAAAACATTTCTGAAGAAGAACAAGGTAGGGGGGCTTGATCTAATAGATATCACAACTTATTTCAAAACTCAAATAAATAAAAGAGTGTGGTACTAACCCAGTGAGAGAGCTTGGAAATAGGCCACTTTGTCATAGTCACTCATATATAACAGAAGTAGCACTATCAGTGAAAACATGGTAGTTTTTTAAATAAATGGTGCTGGGAAGATTGGATATCCATCTAAGATAAGATAAAATCATACCTATTCACACAATCTTCTAGAATCAATCACAGATAGATGCAAGACCAAGTAAAACTATAAATCTTTTAAAAATAATAGATATATCTTTCTGTTAGGGTAGAGAAAGATTTCTTAAATAAAAACAAACAAAATTATCCATGAAGAAAGCAATTGATAAAATTCATCCATATAACATTAAGAACATCTGTTTATCTAAAGAACTAGAAAGAAGATAAAACTACAAACCATAGAGAAAGATATTTGCAATGTATAAACACAAAAAGAAACTGGTATCCACAATATAAAAGGAATTCTATAAGTAGATTTTTAAAAGACAATATAGTAGAAATATGGGGAAAATTTTAAACATGCAAAATGGAAACAAAATTGTTCAAATGGCAAAAATAAAAAGCATAAAAACAATGCTCAATTTCATTAGTAATCAAGAACATGAAAATTCCCATAACCTTTAACATACATTAGAATAACAGAAATTTTTTAAGTTTAACTATACTGCATGTTAGTAAGAATGTGGCTATGGAAACTTGCATACACTGCTGGAAAACTATTTAACATTATTTAGTAAAATTGAAGATTATATTGACTTTGACTATACATTCCCAAATCTAGAGGAATTGCTACATATGTATGTACCCTAGAAAGCAAGTATAAGAATGTTCATTGCTGGAAACACACCAAATGTATCCCAACAGTAGGATATAAATGTGGCATATCCATATAATGAAATACTCTACAGCACTGAAAAAGAATAGACTGTATGCAACTATAGCAAATACAACAACATAAATCCTATCTAATAAAGAGGGATATGCAAATTGACCATCACACCCTCACAAAGATGGCAGCACCCACAGCCACAAGATGGGATGGCAGGCATGTGGCATGGATGGGCCCGCCCCCAGGTGGGTCCAGCTGCTCCACACACCTGCCTCTGGAGTTCCCCAGTCCCCTCAGCCCCCCAGCCGCCCAGGGCCAGCCCAAGGCACAAGCAAGCCTTGAATGGCAGCTGCCCAGCCACCCAGGCCCAGCCCGAGGTGCAGGCAAGCCTCAGATGGTGGCTGCCCAGCCGCCCAAGGCCGCCCGAGGCTCAGGTAACCAGGGCCAGCCGAGGCTTGTGCTGCCGGCAGTGGCAGCAGCAGAGGTGTGTTGGGGGTGTGGCCTTCCCTGATGGACAGATCACCTCCCACCCCTAAGGGCTCCTGGACTGTGAGAGGGGGCAGGCCAGGCTGAGGGACCCCCTCCAGTGCATGAATTTTCATGCACCAGGCCTCTAGTATATCTCATATACAGAAATACAGAAGCTAGGCAAAAAAGATACATGATTCCCATTCCCATCAAATAGAGATTTTAAAAAAACAACTAAATTGAAATAAAGTTTTTAGAGATATATAAGTAGGTATTACTATCTCCTTTCTTTTCTTTATAGTTTTACTAGAGGCCAGGTGCACAAAATTTGTGCACATGGTGGGGGGTCCCTCATCCCAGCTTGCACCCTCTCACAATACAGGACCCCTCAAGGGATGTCCAACTGTAAATTTAGGTCTGATCCCGCAGGGCCTAAACTGGCAGTTGGACATCCCTCTCACAATCTGAGACCACTGGTTCCTAACTGCTCGCCTGCCTGCTTGCCTCATTGCCACAACCACTCTGCCTGCCTGCCTCATCGCCCCTAACCACTCGCCTGCCTGCTTGATCACCCCTAACTGCTCGCCTGTCTGCCTTATCATCCCTAAGCACAATGCCTGCCTGATCGCCCCTAACTGCTCACCTGCCTGCCTTATCGTCCCTAACCACCTCTGCCTCAGCCCCTGCTGCTGCAGCTTTGTCTGGAAGGATGTCTAGAATGAGGTCTGGAAGGTGGTTTGGCTGTCTAGTCTAATTAGCATATTCTGCTTTTATTATTATAGATTACTATAGATGATAAAAGACCATAGAGTGGATACTTTAAAAAGATGGGACTATGATTCAAAAAAGTTTTGTTCATATGACAAATATTTATAATTGTTTTATACACTATATTTTACAATAAAGAAAAAAGCAAAACAAAAAAGGTAAGAGTACTATTTTTTGGTAATTTCTAGGTTCTTGTTCACTGTAATTCTGAGGTTTCATTTTGTTGTACCAAATAACTATCATAAAATTTCTTATATTTTATAGATTATATTTTTCCCACTTAAATGTATTCCCCTGCATTGTTAAACTACATTGTTTGGAAAATATGTGACCCATGACAATGAATTTATAGATATTAAATATATCTATAATAATTAAAGCATAATATGCTAATTAGACCAGACATCCTTCCATATGACCTTCCAGACGAAGCCGGGGCTGTAGGGAAGCCCAGATCCTGGGTGCCTGTCAGCAGCCGAAGGGAAGACCGGGTCCTAGGTGCCAGAGGAAAGCCAGTGCTGGCAGCTGGGGGAAGGAAGGCCTACTCTTGCACGATTTTCATGCATTGGGCCTTAGTATATATACGTATGTGTATTATGCAGAATGGAAGGTTTCCCAACCCCTCCCTCCAAAGCTACTAAAGATGAAAATCTATTCTAACATCTTACCTAATAAAAGAGAAACATGCAAATTAACCATCACTCCGCTACACCCACAGCCAATCAGAGTGAGTATGCAAATTAACCCAACAAAGATGGAGGTTAATTTGCATATGCAGGCGCAGAGCGGTGTGAAGCCTGCTATGAGGGGAAGGGGGGAGGCGGAGGGAGCTACTGGAGTGGTGCTCCAGACAGAAGCGAGGACGTGCCGGCTCCGGGCGGCCCAGGAGCAGGGTCTTGCCAGCTCCCGGGTGGCTGGGGAGCGGGGATGTGCCTGCTCCCAGGCAGCCGAGGAGCAGGGACTTGCTGGCTCCCAGGCAGCTTGGAGTGAAGCCAGGGGCCTATTTTTGCACAAATATTGTGCAATGGGCCTCTAGTAGGACAATAATAACATGAATATACAAAAGTGATATCAATTTTTATCTACCAATAGATGAATATAGTACCACACATGATTTGTACAGATAATACATCCTATATAATAAAAGGCTAATATCCAAATTGTCCCCTAGACTGGAAGTTCAACCAGGGGGCAGGGCTGACCAGCCAACCACCCACGCAAGGCCCCTCACCTCCACCAGCCAGGCCCTTTGGGCCCCGATCAGGGTGGGCTGCCCGGACCCCACCCGTGCACGAATTTGTGCACCGGGCCTCTAGTGGATTATAAATACACATAAAATTCTTAGAGTACTCTAATAAAACTGAGAACTCAAATATATTATTCTTTTACATAGGTTTCCAAATTTCTACCAAAAAAAAAATAGTATTATACAGAGGATATAAGAAAATTTATGGTTTCAAATTAACAGTTTTAAATACTGGACTTTTATCCATTTTTAAAGTATCAATCCTACATTCCATATAAGAGAAAATTACATTCAATACCACAGTATGGTCTCAAACTCATACACCAAAAAATAAGGATTAAAACTGGTATTAATGGTCACATTTTAAAAACTAAAGTAGTAATACTTTTAAAACATAGTTTTCATGAAGCTCTATTAGTTTGACATTCCTCTGTGCCTAGAATCTGTCTTTTCAATTCTATTTTGAGCTTTTTGGTCATTTCTCTGATAGCGATGCCAATAAAGCCACCAGTTGCCATTAATCTCAATTCTATGAAAGAATAAATCATTCCCACAATCAATTAAACAATGAATGCATTAAAATAAGACCAATTAGAGCTATGTCTAGACATTCACCCAATAGTTAGGAGATAGGCTTGTCATAATCATTTCAACTTTAACTGGATATTTCTTTAATAATTCCTCCCAGCAGAGACAAGACTGAAGATTTTATTGTGGGAGTACCCAAATTCAGTACAGTTTAAATTGACATACTCCATCGGGAATTTCAGCTGTATGTCTGAAAAGCTTCCCTGTACCATTAATTTGTATGCCAAGGATTGATCCTAAGCTTTGTTTTCCAGTAACCTACCATGCAAAATACTCTGTGAGTTTTGTAACTGTACAAGCTCTTTTTCATATTCCCAAGCTTTTAATGCATTGCCTTGCAAAGATGAAGAGAGCTCACAGACAATGGCTGTGATGTTTTTCCTTCAAGTGGTCAACCTTATAAGAAGAATAATTTCAAGGTGTTTTAATAATTTGGGCCTTTGTGGGAATAAAAATGTCTAAGGTCTTCTTGAATTCAGTTTGGTGCTCTTTACAAATAAATGCATCAGTTATTGTTTCATATATTATTTCTTTATACTATGAATGTATGGATGAATTTCAGTAATTTTCAGAGAAACTTTGAATAAATTCTTTAACTAGTTTCTGAAGTTTTGTTGTTGTCAAGTTTCATATGTCATATTTTATTCACACACCCAAAAAAAAAACATACTCGTTTCCACCCTAAGGAAATAGAGAAAAAAGGGAGTCATTTATCTAATGATTTGTTGGCAATAGTAAATTTCAATTGCTTCTATTCACTGATATACCAACAATTTTTTCATTAAGGTAATAAAGGGACAGAAAAGCCATAAACATAGAGAATTTAATATTGTTGACATGGGGAAGAGACTAGAGCTGGGGAGAGGGAGCTTGATGGGGCAGGAGCGCTCTCTTAAAACCTAAGCTAAAACAGAAATGTTCTTGGGTATAATAAGTGAATCAGGGCGTTATAAAATGCCTTATTTTGATTTATTGCCATTAATAAGATATTTTTCAATAAAGGAAATTATAATGGGGAATAATTTTGAGAATTTGTCCTGGACTTAGTACCAATAAAGCAGAATAGAAGGAATACAGGTGGTATCATTGTAATAATTTGGTTATTATTTAACGGGGAAGAAGTACAGGGAAAACTAGATTATATAGGCATGCCATTTATACAGCTTTCATAATTTGACACTCTCCAAGTCTGTTCCCCACTGATAGATGGGGGAAGGGACTGGACAAAGGCAGTTTAGATGCATGCCCAGTAAGGTCTGAGTGATGTGGAAAGGGGCCTACCTGTCTCTCAGTCACACCTGGGAGCAAGTCAGTGGCCAGAATAGGTGTGTGAAACCTGAATATTTAAACTTCAGGTTTCACACTGCTAGGGTGTGAAACCTGAATATTTAAACTTCTAGATAAAGCAGCACACACTCTTGCCTCTCTTGTTTGCCTATGCTCTTGTGACTCTGTTGCAGGAGGCACACTCCCCTGCATTCGCCATAAGCCACATGGGACCCACACAATGGACTAATGGGCTTTAAGTAACTGATGCTGAACTGGACCCAGCTGCAACATGAAATGGAAACTCTGGTCACTGGTCCTGCTTTTAGTTCTACTGGAACCCCAGTTGCACCTCTTTCAGGATTGGGTTAAAGGGCATGGGACTTTGCAACCTGAGGAATGTAACTCCACGCAAATAAAGCTTTTACCACATCTCATTCTCCTGTGCCAATCTTGGAAAATTCATTTTCTAAAGATATCACAAGAATCTTACTCCAGCAAGTGATGGGGGAAGTTTGATTCTCTGGTGACATAAGGGTCTGCTACAGGTACTGAGCACACTCAGGTATCCTCCCACTCCAATCAGGGTTGAGCCAAAATTTCAAGCAGGTGTCTAATCTTAGGTATCATCCTTAGTAACAAAATACACTCAGCATTTACATAGCAACTTCCTAAATTATAAGTGGACCATGGTGTCTAATCTGGATTCTTAAATGCGCATCAGAAGATTCACAAGCAACTTAAATTGTAAGCAAAATATCATGCACATGTATATATAACACAACTTTCTAGGGAGAGAGTCCATAGCATTTACAAATACTTTTTTAAATTCACACAATCTTTCAGATTCTTTAACATATATGAAGTGTATGTCTCTTTTAGTTCTGGGTCCCATCAGAATAATCTCATACACTCAAAGAAAAGTACTTTATTAGGATTATGTAACTAAACATTCCAAGACTTTTTAATTTTAGTATCAGTGGATTTTTTCACCTAAATATATCAAGTGCTCTAGACAGTAGACTTTAAAAATAACTAAGAGGCCAGCCAGTGGTTGAGTGTCGACCTATGAACCAGAAGGTCATGGTTTGATTTCTGGTTGGGTCACATGCCCAGGTTGCAGGCTCCATCCCTAGTGCAGGACATGCAGGAGGCAGCCAATCGATAATTATTTCTCATCATTGATGTTTCTATCTCTCTCTCCCTCTCCTTTCCTCTCTGAAATCAATAAAAATATATATTTTTTTAAACTAAGAAAAAGATGTCCCTGTGACACAAACAGACATATAAAATGATGTGTCCAACCCCTATCTGTCTACCTCAGCCCTTTCCTCCATTACCTCCGGTCATGTGTAAACCTTCTGGGCAAAAATAAACTGACCCCCTGTGAATGTATTAGAGCTAAAAATAAATAAGTAAAAATAATAACACGATATAGTCTTGTATTATGACCTTGCCAATGCAAAGAAATAGCTCATACTTTTATCTCCTATTGCTGGCTGGTTATGGGAATTAGAAACAGAAATGTAATGATAGAAACATGACCTTTGAACAATGGTTGAACAATACTCTAGCTGTGTCTAGCCAAGTTTGCTTTCATGCACCAGATCTTACTATGACAGTTTTAAATGTCTTTTCTGATAGCAGCATTTGAGGGATTAATTTAAGATGAAATCTATGTTTGCATGCATACATAATAGGAAGAGTATGGGAGGTTAATAAATGCATATTTCTCATGGAAATAAAAGAGAAAGACAAACTGTTTACATCAATGGAAAAACAAATAAGAGGAAATATACATATACTAGAGGCCTAGTGCACGAATTCGTGCACGGGTGGGGTCCCTCAGCCTGGCCAGTGATTGGGGCCGATTGGGGCCATCTCACCCAGTCCTGATCGGGGCTGATCAGGGCTGGTCAGCCATGGGGAGGGCTTGTGGGAGGTTGACTGGCCGCGGGAGGTTGGCTGTGGGAGTGTACTGAACACCTGGCTGGCTGGGGGGACGGACCGCGGGAAGTTTGCCGATCATGGGAGATTGGCTGTAGGAGCACACTGACCACCAGAGGGCAGCTCCTGCATTGAGCATCTGCTCCCTGGTGGGCAGTGTGCATCATAGCGACTGGTCAACCAGTCATTCGGTCGACTGGTCGTGATGGTCTTTTAGGCTTTTATATATATAACAGTAGATGTGACATAAGTAATGTAAAAAATGACTCAAACTACTCTTGAAATATCAGGGTAGGCCTAGTAAAATAAGCCCTAAAATAAATGAAGTCTGACTGAAATATCTCAGCCTATAATGGGGGAGAGAGGTATCACTAAAAACTAAAAATATAACCTGGCACCATAAAATTCATTCCTCTATACCCCTAGAAATGAGAGAAACTGGGGTGGGTGTCGGGGGAAGCATGCAAAAATATTCTAAGTCACACAGTGTTACAAGTATACTAAAGTCTTATCTGCATGTGTTAAAATATAGTTCACCTTTATATATCAACATCAACATTAATGATGATTCTCTCTACATATGAAGGAAATAAAATACAGTGATTCCAAATAATTAAAAGATCACACTGTTTTATTCTTAAACATATATATGTATGCTATATGTTTAAATTTATGTCTGTTTAAACATATAGCATATTTATTACATTGGGAAAATATTATAGATCAAGGCTCAAATCCTGGCCTACATGCTTATGATTATTTTCTTTTCTTCACTCAACATCATTTGTTTTTCCTGAAAGCCAGCATGACTTATTCTTTGCAGTGAGAAAGACCTGAGTTATAGTCTCAGAACTACCATTTAATAATTAATCATAAACAAGAACCTTGATGACTCAACTTTTCCTTCTGTAAAATAGAAGCCACAATAGATTCTTCACAAAAATTTAAGGAAGCTGGTTTATCAATAGAAACATGATTTCCTTTAGCCCATACTTGTCACTGTTTTTGAATCTTCTTATTCCAACTTTGATTTCAAATCTATGCATGAAAAAATGCTCAGAACAATGACACATTATGGCCATCAAAACACAGGGATAACTTATGGTTGGAATTAAAATGGTCATGGTAACTTTTTTTTAAATATATTTGTATTGATATCAGAGAGGAAGGGGGAGGGGGGGAGAGAGAGAGAGAGAGAAACATCAATGATGAGAATCATTGATTGGTTGCCTCCTGCATGCCCCCCACTGGGGATTGAGCCCACAACCTGGGCATATGCCCTGACTGAGAATCAAACCATGACCTCCTGGTTTATAGGTCAGCACTCAACCACCAAGCCACGCCAGTCGAGCAGGTCACAGTAACTTATACCTGTAGACAATATCTTAGTCTTATGGCTCATCTTAAAAAACATAAATATCTTAATACTTAAACCTGGAGTCAAGAGTTGAATTGATTATATTTGATATTTAAGAGTTAACAACATTGTAAGTCAAAGTTAAACCACATCTCTGTTACAATTTGAATTTTTTTTTCACTATAATATACGATGATACCAATGGAAGATCTGACTCATGTCTTATTTGCAAATTACCTCAGCAAACATGGAAGCAATTTACAACCAATTATGCTACATATTAAAATTTCACAATACTCTGTCATCTGTTGTTGTCATCAAGAACACTTCCTTCATACTAACTTCTGTTTTGTATTTCAAAACTGACTACACAGTCATCCAACACATTAAGAAGAGTCTCTTAAAACAACTTACTGAGAGGAATAATACAGTGAAAGAGTCAATGCCTAGAAGTTTATTTCCTCTTAATTGATGTTCTAAACATTTTAATTGGTTTAACTACACACAAATCATCAAAGCTTGTCTTTACAAAAACTCTTTCAATATTAATGTACCCATTAGAGTAACACTGTGTAGATCCCTACAAACAAATTGTTAGAAAACTCTTAATTAAGAGCATACCCCTAATGATAATAAAGACCTATGTCTGAAAGAATTAAGACAGGGCCTAAGATGCAGGTTTTATACACATCTCATCTTTTCAGAATTAATTTGACTCTCCAATTCCTACAAAACTGAAGGTTATATGGGTATTAACCTAGCCTTTAGAGTTGCAAGTCACAGACATTCAAACCAACTAGTTTAAGCATAAAATAAAGGGTGGGTGGAGTCTTATCACTGGGTGGCATCTCACTATTGTGGTTGAGATCATGTGCTATAGATTCTTATTTTGGCGCCATGCCTTTTTAACTGTGCAGTCTTTGGTGAGTGAGTTATGCTTTCCTTTCCTCGGCTCCTATTAAATGAGGACAGAGATAAAAACTAATTAATGGAACTGTTGAGAGGATTGCATAATTTAACACATGTAAAACACTTAGAAAATTGCTTGGCACATAATAAATGTTTAATAAAAATTTTTAAAGAACAGAGGTAAAACTAATTTTAGAGAGAAATGGAACCAATGGATAAATTCCATCACTTATTCTGTTGTTTTTTTCTATTTACATTTCAATATTTCCCAACTTCAGACAAATAACTTAGCACCTTGGCTGGCCTGGGGCCTGTGGGCTGGGGGAAGCTCCTGCATTGAGTGTCTGCCCCCTAGTGGTCAGTGTGCATCAGAGGGGTCGTTCCACCGGTTGTTCCGCCATTTGGTCAATTTGCATATTAGGCTTTTATTATATAAGATTTCAGGGGAGGACTCTGATTGGCCCAGTTTATGTGATGTGCCCATTCCTGGACTAGCCATTTTGCAGGTAAGGATCTATGATTAGCAGGGTCAGGATTCCCAGTTTATACCTGTTAGCTTGGCACCTTTCCCTCTCTCAAGTGTCCCCATTTCCATAACATTATCCACATAGTATCCTTGCTACAATGTTTAACCTGATGCTATTTATAAGGAAACAATGAGAAATATCTAGATTGTGGGACATTCTTTAATACAATCATCATGGGTGCTTTAAAATGTTAATGTCATAATCCATTTTTAAAAGAAGATTAAATGAGATAAAACAAGATAACCCAATGAAATATAATATCCTAGGAACTGAGTGAACACTTATAAAGAACATTTTGCAAACAGTCAAGTGTGATGGCAGTACTGTGCTTATGTAGAAGAATGTCCTTTGCTCTGTGATATACACCCCGAAAGAGCTGCAAGAAGACTGTCACAATTGCACCTTCCTTTCAAATGATTCAAACAAAAAGGTTACATGAATAGAGATACAGAGCAAGTGTCACAAAAATGTTAGCAATTGTTGAATCTGAATAATTCAACAGATTATATTCATTGTATTATTCTTTTTTTTTTTTAATCCTCACCTAAGGATATGTTTTTACTGATTTTTTTGATTTTTTTTTGAAAGAGAACAGAAGGCAGGGGGGTGAGGGGAGAGAGATAGAAACATCTATGTGAGAGAGAAAAATCAATTGGCTGCCTCCCATATGTACCCCACCTGAGGTTCGAGCCTGCAACCTTTTGGTGTACAGGGATGGTGCTACAACCCATTGAGCTACTCTGCCAGGATTGTATTATTCTTTTGATGCTTCTGTAGGTTTAATTATTTTCAAAATAAAAGAATAGGGGAATAAAATCACCCCATGTGAATGCAATACATTACATGGTGACTCTGTCTATGATTGGACTGCTGGATTGGTTGTCTACCCTTGAACAATTACTAATTAGTCTTTGACAGGGAAGCAAATTCATATAAAAAGGTGGCTAGTTCCGTTCAGACATGTCTTACATATGAAGAAGAGCAAATTCCCAAAGAGTTTGAAACCAAAGAAGAATTAATATGCATCAGTCAGCCACCCAGTTGAATTATAATAATTTAATTTGCAAATGATGTCTAGTCCAAATGCCATTATTCTTGAATTCCACTTATAAGAAGGAGTAAACCAATCATTGTCCTTTTAGCAAGAAAATGCCTCTTTGTGAATTGCTCCCCTGAAATTACCACAGTCCTTTACATGTACCTGGTCAGAAAAACTTCACTGAGAGAGGCTTAGATTATGGTCCCAAAAATTGGGTCCCATCCAATCTGAAAATTACTGACAATTATCCATTATTACTACTAGTTCTCTAACTAAAGCCTAGGAAAACCTGCAAACTTTCCTGTGATGAAGCTTTTTTGTTGTTGTTGTTGTTCATTAAAATGTTAAAGAATGCTCTCCATTTCAAATTTCATAATTATGGAAGGTATTTGAAAAGTAAGGCCATAAATAGATATCTGAGTTTGAATCCCAAATTTACCATTTGTAAGATGTCACTTTGGGGAAGTTACTTTACATCTCTGAGACTCCATTTTATTATTGGTAAAATGAGACTAATCACACCAGCCTTACAGGGTTGTTGCAAGTATTAGATCGAATAAGGAAAAATATATAATAACTGCTTTCTGTAAATGAAAATGATTAAGAGGAGGACTCAGCTCCTGACTTCAGGAACTTCACTATCTAGAACTTCTCTCTCCTCACCCATGTTGCTGCTTACCCCAAACAATTATAATTTTTGTCCAAAACAAGTGAATGATCCTCTATACAGGCAAATGCAACACAGAAATACAGGCTTTTTTTATGTCTAAGACAACTTAATTGTAGAGCATCTTATTTTCAACTTGTTTTGTTTTTTAAACACTACCTTAATCCAAGTTCATTACCATGCATCAAGTTCTGAAAAGGCATTCATTCCCTTTTCTTTCCTTCCTATATGAAATATTACTTTCTCTTTGCACAAAAAAATAACTGGCATTCTCTTAAAGTAATTTAGATTGTCCCCATCACTAGATGTGTGTAATTGTTTTTGTTAATAAGTAGGACCTTGTTACAGACTACTATGTCATCAATAAAACAAAATACATAGTTGGTGTATACCTGGTACAAATTCATTTTCTCCAGATTTTACAATCTTTGTTTGTAGTAAGTGTGTAATATATGGAAAGAATATACTTAAGCTACTTGGTAAGATATTTGGATTCACAGAATTAGAAAAAAATTATTTTGGTTTGGAAATTAAAAGAGCAAGACCTCAAAGTCAACATATGAAACAATCTAGAATACTAAAAGTCACTGATATTTGTTCTGAATTGAATGCAGGAATCTCAAAATATAGACTGAGAACTAGGCAAGATTGAAGAATACAACTTTTTTACCTTTATACCACAATAACCTAACACAAAGACAAAATAAAATACAATTAGGACTTTCACTATTAGAAATACCAGTTCCCAACCCTCACCAATCCTGAAATCCAGAATTCAGAATCTTAAATGATACCGTAATAAAGCCTTTTGCTTTAATAAAGTAGGCTCACTTTTATAATCTAAATAGTCTGAAGCCAAATCATTTCATTATTTACACAATCCATTCACTTACTTAAAAGTTTTAAAAATGCTAATGAGCACAAATTGAGATTAGAAAATAAAACAATGTCTTAAATCCAAACAAATATTTACACCTTGACGTACTATTTTGCAATACTTCAAGAAGAAAAAAATATTCAATAGAACTGGAAACAAAAGTTTTGTTTTGTTTAAGTCCTTCCTTATTATTAGGAAACTATTGAAACAGAAGGCATTATTCCTAGAAGAGATGAATCATTATCTAGAGTAGAAGTAATGAGGCGTTAAAGGCTCTTGCACAGATCTTAAATGCAGTCAGCCCCAAACAGTGATAAATGAAACGGTCTCATTGCTAAATGAAATGGTCAAGATTTTAAAAGTCAAAAGGAAAAACAAGTCAAGGGAAGCTTTCTGGCAGAGGGCCTAGAAGAATCAAGTAATGTGTGGAAAATGAACTTCCAGTCTGTAAAATTTTAAATGTTTTCATTTCTCTAAAGAACCAAATTTTCAGAAGGCTTAGGCTGGCCTTTCTTTATGATCTTAAATTAGTCCCTTAATTGTCCGCAATTCTCTCTATTTAAACCTTCTAGGCATCCAAAAGACAGACTAGAATCTTTTAGTTCCTTGGAAGCAAGTAGAATTTAAAATCAAGATATTACTATTGTCCCTATACCTACTATATATTTTAAATAATTCCTGTAAAGGAATTTGTGAAGAGAGATGCTTGTGGCTTGAATGTTTGTGCCCCACCCTTCCCACCTCCCCATCCAACCCCCAACCCCCACAAAATTCAAATGTTAGGTAGGTTCAAAATCAAAATGAACTATTCACTGCCCTCCTATCAAGCCTTCACACTTTCCCATTTTGCTGTCTGCCAACAAACTCCCTATGTAGCAGTATTAGGAGGTGGGGCCTTTGAAAGGTGATTAGGTCCTAAGGACAGAGCCCCCGTGAATGGCATCCTTGGCTCTGGAGAGATGCCTAAGCCCCTTCTACCATGTGTAGATGATACAAGAAGTCTGTGACCCAGAAGAGGGCCCCCATCTGACCATGCTGGCACCCTGATCTTAGACTTGCAGCCTCCAAAACTGTGAGAGATACATTCCTGCCACCCATTTTGTTATAACAACCTGAAAGCACTAACACATGAGACTTATTAGAAACCTGTTGAAGTCAAGTCACCTACAATAAGCAGAAATATAAGGCCCAATTCTTACTGCCAACCAAGTTCAATGGGTTATGAAATTTCAGAGCTAATTGTTTCACCTGCAGATAGGTGACATCCTCTCTTCTTCTAATAATTACTGGTAATAAATGTGCATTTTTAAATTTAGAGGGTGATACAGAAGAGGAGACATAGGGCTACCAAGATAATTGACACTAATGGCCAAATAAACCCTTAGAGGTGACAGAAAAGAGTATGAAAAAATTGTAGCAAGTATCTCCATGAGCAAGCCTATGGAGGTGCTGGGAATTGTCTATAGTTTGATCTTAGAGGTGGTTGTATTAAGCTCTACATGTGTAAACATCTATTAAGTTATACTCTTACTTTTGGTGCACTACACTCTATGTAAGTTATGGCTCAATAAGGAAGAAAAAAAATGCATCTATGAGTTGATATTTTTCAGGGGCTCTAAAATCCACTTTTTATTTGGAGTTAAGCCCTTCAGCTGTTATAATGATTAAGAGCACATGGGTTCTCCATGGCTTTCATGCATCCATGACATTCACGTTAAATCTCTGTAACTCCCTTGAGAAGCTATGCTCCTTCCTATATAATCAAAGCTCAGAAAGCCAGGGCCAACATTTGACTTAATAAGTGAGCAGAAAGGTCACTTATATCAAATGATTACTGTGCCTAAAAATACTTTCTACCTCCTGGCAGAATTCTAGAAATGTCCACTCTTAATCAAACCTTTGGGAAATGTATTCAAATATTTTACTAAAATGCAATTTTTAGAACAAAAGTTTTCTAAAAGTCACCTAAAATAGCTTTGAAGGAGTGGAATACAGGGAAAGGTTTATCGGTGTGTTTAAAAAATCCAGTGAATGGATACCACCCATGAATACCTCCAATGCTATATCAGGATGTTGCCTGCTAACAGAAATGGGAAAAGTGGTGGAATCGGAAGAACAAAAGAGACACAGCACTCAATTTTTTCCTGCCAATCACGTGGAGAGATTATTCAAGTATAAACGATGATACTCTCCCATCCCCTCATCACCAGAGATACAGGCTGGAAATTTGAGTGTGGGATGCATAGAGAAAGGTTGGGGAAAGGAGACAAATTTCCTCTCCAAAATTCATCAACCCCAATGCAGATGAAACTCACTGGAATTATGAACTGGGAAACTTGGCTTCAAGTCCAAATCTGTCACTATGTAGCTGTGCAGTTATCACTTAATTTCTCCCATTCACCATTTCTTCATCTATAAAAGGAAGAGGTGGAACCAGATGATGCATAAGCCAGGGATTCCAAGTGCTCCTGGTCTTGCTGAATTATACTGTCTCCTACTCTGTCCTGTTGGGTTCTATAACTTTTCAATTAGACAGGAGGACTGTTTCCACTTGCAGCAGGAGGTTGTCATTGTTTGTTTTCATGTCTACCGTGGCAACATTCAAACATGCTGAGATCACAGATATGCCTGGCTCTCTCCCCAGTGTCCTCTCGCTGGCATGCTTTCCAAAGAAGCAGACTTGAAACAATAAAGGACAAAATCGCTGGGAATTCCTACCTGTCCTCTAAGATCATGCATCACTCTCAGGATTCAGGATTGGCCTATGTCGTTAGTATTTTTGTCAATGGCACCAATTCTCCCCCAGGTTTTTGTGTTCTAATTCATAGGTGACTGTCCCCGGGTGATAGTCATTGGATTTTACTGAAGATATAGACTCTTAAAACCTAAAATTATGAACATTATTCTATTTCAAAGAGGAAATCTGCAGACAGAGCTGAAACTGCACTGCTAGCAAAGACCAAAAGATTTTAAATGTGAGTTTTTTTCTCTACATTTCAAAGCAATATTTCAAAATAGTAATATTTAATAGGTTGAATTGCAGTTTGCAACATTAGAATGACTTCAAGGAGTTTGAGATTTAGTCTGTCAGTGATGATACTATCCAATGATGTAAAGCATCAATTTTCAACCTTTTTTCATCTCATAAACTACTAAAATTCTGCAGCACACCAAAAAATATATTGTATTTTTTGCCAATCTGATTAAAAATAGGTATAATTTTGATTGATTTACAAAAAAATAATAATAGTAATTACCTACCCTTTTTGCTCCAAAGTGACTTTAAAAAACCAGGTGCTTATACCTGTATATAAAAATTTCTGGTACCAAGAATTAACCAATCAGACACAAGCTTATTAGTTGACATGACCAATAAGATGCAACTTTATTATATGACCTATATATTTATGGTTCAAGACAGGGCATTCACACTGTATGGCTATTGAGTTTGTTGTTGTCATTATTTTATTTGACAATCTAAGGAAAAGGAAGTCAGTGCCCCTGACTAAATAGTCAGCTATTGCATGTTTTAAAAATTCTTGCAGCACACTGGTTGAAAATCACTGACTTAGAGGAGGTAAAGTGTTGTAGACCTGTGAATGTGAAAGTCCGGACACATTCTCCAGGATCCTGCTCTATCAAATGACTCAGGCACACAACAAAATCATGTAAAAGATTCAAAGTTGGCATTGCTCCTGCCAGGAAAATAAGTTTCTGAGACAGAATCAGTTCCTGAGGGAGTAGGCAGCCATGAAATCATGAACAAAATAAGTAGAAATGTTCTAGTTCATTTGGTAAGCACTGTGCATCCAAGCTGCCCTCTCAAACCCCTGCCCCACCCCTGGGCTGGAGTGGAGAGAGATGGGAGAGAAACTAGTATCTGAGAGGTAGTTTAAATTAAAAGTTAGGGCTGCAGATATGGAATCCAGGGGAGAGAGGAAACTGTCTTTATCCCAACTCTGCTGTAATGAGTATACTTCATAAAAGGTCACCAATTCTACCAGAAAAAAATAAGAAAAGGTAAAAACATATATTTCCACTGGTAGCAGGATCTGCTTAATATTCTGTTTACCACTTCCACTGGTGTTTTCACAAAACTAAATTTTACTACCCGACACACCTGCTAAAAATAAAAGTATGATTTAGTAATAAGCTTACTTTCAACTACATATCATTCTGATTTCTAAAATCCAGTCCTAAACAACCCTGATTTTAAATTAAAAGTACACTGTCCTTTTTAATTTCTAAAAATAGTTGGCTTAGCTAAATATGTAGGTCTTGCAGAATTGGCTAGATTTATGAAACATTCCTTAATAAACCAAACAGTGTCTATATAAAAAGCAGATGCAATACCTTTGTAATTCAATTTTATAGTTTAAAAATATTCTACGTGGAAGTGCCAGATTCTGCCCTGTGGAGACACAGGGCTCCCAATGACGTCAATAAGAGACACACACCCCCAAAGGAGGGCAAAACTGTGCCTTGAGCACTTAAATTTAGTAATCCATTAGGCACAGCAAGGAAGAAAAGATCAGTTCAAATACCATCTCATCAGCATTTAAATCTGCCAATGCTAAATGCTATTCAGGGCATGTAAAACCCACAGTTCACCGATGAAGAAATATAACAGCAGAACAGACATATTCCATACAATTTCTGACCAATTTTTTTAATTGGAATTTCTTGTACACTTCTATTCCCAAAGGTAACTATGCCTTCATTCCTTCTGAGACCATCTTTTACCATTTTAAGACAGCTGGAGAGTCTGACTTCCTGAAATAAAATGTAGAACTTGAGGTTGTATAAACAAGGAAAAACCTCTGCCTTAAATGAATACAAAGAGGATTTACACATGAACTAATGACTGCTTCTGATGTAAGCCAGCACTCTGGAGTCACTTGAAGAGGACAAAGGGAAGGCAGTGGGAAAAGAGAAAAGCTAAGAGCAGCAAGGGCTGAGTGATGCTTCCAGAGAAGCCACTGATTCTCTGTGTCTCTGGTACCTTGTCTAGGTTCACCTGACATATAGGAAACTATTATATTTTAACTATATGCTGTTAAAGTAAAGTAAGGATGTAATACCACACTAAGTATAAAAATATTTTAAAGAATTAAATGCATCATAGGAAAATATAGTAGTAGCGGAAACATCCTCTGGATACAGTCTTCAAATTTAAATTATCATTAATAATGATTCTTTGTTGGATTCTGTCATTAATGGGATTTTTCTAGGAGGGTTCATTCCTTGCCTGCTCCATGAATTTTAAACACCTTAGAGACATACAATGTGAGATTAATGATAAAGCAAGACTAGAGTTGGACAATCTTCCCCCCAATAATCATCCCTCTGTCTATTTCCTTCCTCTTTTAATCAGTTTTACTTCCTGCTTACAGAATAATCTTACTAGAGAATGTTGTTCCCAGTAGAAACGTCACTGCTGCCCCATTAACCACAGGTGCAAGTCTGAATGTCCTAACCTGACCATCAGGGTTCTCTTTAACCTGCCACACTCTCTAGTACCCAGTCTAAACGATTCATTGCCCTCCTATCAAGCCTTCACACTTTCCCATTTTACTGGCTGCCAGCAAGCCCATTTCCAGAGGTCCCTATGTAGATTGTCCTTTAATTTGCACCTCCTACAGATCACCTCCCACACAGAACCACACATATCCCTAGCCAGAAGTACTTTATTCCTCCCTGATCTCCTCATAGCAGTTAGCATGTACAGTAGCCCCCCCTTATCCATGAGGTACATGTTCTAAGACCCCCAGTGGTTGTATTGAACCCTACATAGAGGGTGGAGCAAAAGTAGGTTGACAGTTGTTCATATGGAAAGTAACCAATAACTAATAATACAAGAATAAACTCTGAGTCAACTGTCAACCTAATTTTGCCCAACCCTGTATTTTCATATACATATATACCTACAATAGTTTAATTTATAAAGTAAGCACAGTAAGAAATTAACAACAACTAATAACAAGGTAGCACAATTATAACAATGTACTGTAATAATAGTTATGTGAATGTGGTCTCTCTCTCAAAATATCTGAAATTTCCCTTTTAAAATTTTCAGACTGCAGTGGACTGTAGGTAACTAAAATTGTGGAAAGTGAAATGGAGGATAAGGGAAGACTTTGGTGCTTCCTTAATGCAGTGAATAACATTCTCCATTCACTTTCAGTTACTGATGTGTGATTTATTTCTCTCATTAGCCTTGCGGGCAAGTTGCACATTTAACTCATACTTTTTATCAGAAAATGCCTAGACTGATATTTCACCAGCATTGCAAGAGCCAAAGATACTTGCTGGGACAGATTAGTACACAATGTTATGATTATTGGTGAGGAAACAATCATTATAGTCAAAATCAAAATAGACTAAAATGCTCAAGAGTGGCCAGAGCACCGGAGGACTATAAAATGTGCTGGCGCAAGTAGCTTCCAGTCTGGCAACAGGTTCCAGTGCGAATTCTTTCCTGGGATCACGTCTTAAAATTTGCATATATCACTTGTTACATTATTGCTGGAGAAAGATAACCAGAGAGGCAGCTGAGGAGCCTTTAGTGCCGTCACCATCTAATCCTCACAGTTCTTCTGAATGCTGCTCTCCCTGACTTGAGAAGCCCGGTAGGTTTTATAAAAGACAGACTCACAACAATGCAAAGGGGAAAGCCCTTCCACTTCTCCCACGGAAAGGCGTCCTACCTCCTGTCTCTACAAATGAGAAACAGAGACTTCTCTAGATGGCAAAGGAGGGACTAGGCGGATTAGAAATATGGCTGATACCTTAGCTACATGGCTACAAATTAGACTGAAGGGAGCATTTTTTGGAGGTTAATAAATTGAGCTGCCATTGTGGTGTCCTTAACCATTTGCAGCTGCAGGGCCCTCGGCTGCTCACCTGCGGCATTCAGGGGGCGTGCAGAGGCTAAGTCCACCCCCATGGTTTCTGACAATAAAACTGGCCAGGAGATTTGGCATCTGTATTTTTTAAAATATATTTTTATTGATTTCAGAGAGGAAGGGAGAGAATAGATAGAAACATCAATGAGAGAGAATCACTGATCAGCTGCCTCCTGCACGCCCCCACTGGGGATGGAGCCTGCAACCTGGCTTGTGTCCTGACCGGGAATCCACTTGTGACTTCCTGGTTCATAGGTTGATGCTCTACCACTGAACCACACCAGCTGGGCAGGCATTTGTATTTTTAACAAACCCCCAGGACACTGTGTTGTGTACACCAGAGATGAAGATTCAAGTTGAGTTTAAAAGCTATTTTCCTTTTTAAATTTTAGTACCCCCATGTAGTAAAACTATGTCATTATATCAATAACTTAAAATGACCAATCACTGCTACTAGGTTCGTTAAAGTAAGGCAATCAGAATCAACATCAGATATATACAAGATGAAAATATTTTACAAAGCATTTTATTGATTAATCAATTATAATCTCAGGCAGAATTTGTGTGTTGGGATGGAGGTGGGAAGCAAAGAGAATTTTCCAATTAAAACTAAAACCATTTTCTTTCTTGTAAGAGAATCACTTCTTTAGCCACAATACAATAGAATTTCATTAATGAAATTAATGTTTTGGGTTCAAAAAGAGACTAAGTTGGTAAAATAAGATATCTATCTTCACCAGGTCCCCTAGGGCAGTGATCGGCTCGCGAGCCACAGATTGCTGACCACTGGGATAGGGGCTTAATCACAAGGAACAACAAAAGCCTGTAATTATTAGAATCGAGAGTCTAGGGCAGTGGTCAACAAACTCATTAGTCAATAGAGTCAAATATCAACAGTACAATGATTGAAATTACTTTTGAGAGCCAAATTTTTTAAACTTAAACTTCTTCTAACTCCACTTCTTCAAAATAGACTTGCCCAGGCCATGGTATTTTGTGGAAGAGCCACACTCAAGGGGCCAAAAAGCCGCATGTGACTCCAGAGCCACAGTTTGCCGACCACGGGTCTAGGGTGTTTGAAGTAGCACCCAGTTGCTTAATTCATTCCACTCTTCTCCATTTGCCTGCAATGCCACAGTAAGAAAATTTATCTAAGGCTTCTGAAATCTTTTTTTTCTTTCTCCCCTTCTCCAATTATTTATGTCTTTTCCTTGACTAGTAAAGCAACAACTGAGTCTCATCATTTGAGGATGTTGTTAGAATAAGAGTCCACTCTTTGAATTAGACATTTGAATCTAATCCACTCTATCTGAAATCTCTGAGTCTCAAAAAACATGGCCAGGGCCCTAGCTGGTTTGGCTGAGTGAATAGAGGGTCGACCTGCAGACCAAAGGGTCCCAGGTTCAATCCCAGTCATGGGCACATACCTTGGTTGCAGGCAGGAGGCAACCAATCTCTGTCTTTCTGTCTCTCTTCCACTCTCCCTAAAAATCAATGGGACAATATCCTCAGTTGAGGATTAGCAAAAAAAAACATGACAGGAAAAAGCATTTTCTCATAGATTGTCTAGTCTTTCCTGCTGCATGTTTTGTTTGTTGCATTACCTAAAAATGAAGCAATGAATATAAGATGGTGAAAGTTATTCATAATTTAAAAGTGTGCAAGAGGGCATGTTTCAGGTTGCTTAATTATAAGGTTCTTGTTTGACTCATTTTCTCTTTTAACTATTTTCTCTTTCTTTTTATCAGATCAGATTTTTGTTTCAGCTCTAATTGGATTTCTCAAATAGAAAATATCTCTGTTCTCTCAATCACCATCTAAATTTTGCTTTATTCCATAACTCAACATGTTTCAAAATTTATTTTAAAAGGGCATTCTTCTCCATTTAGCTACATTATGTTATATAGAGACCAAAGTGAGCCTATAGCAAAAATAAGCAAAAAAAAAAATAATTATGGAAACAGAGAAATGAACCTGGTCCTTGCTTCAGCAAAAACAACCCAATTTCTCCTCAGTCTATGTCAAAGGCCACAGTACTATTATGGGATATGTGATATTGTAAGGCAAAAAGATATAAGAACAAAAGAAAGAACAAATCATCAAAGTATCGCTCAGGAGACACCAATTCATATGGAAGCTTCTTGATTCTGAATCTTTCCACTATCAGCTTCAATCTCTCAACAATTTCCTGTCCACATGACAGCTTTTTTAATAAATTGCCCAGTGGCTTAGTAGAAAGCTAAGTGCTACTTTAGATGGGAGCTCATCAAGTCAACTCCAAAAGTACTGATGCAGCGAAATCCTTCTTCAATACCTTTTCTGATTATTAAGTCTTGCTGAATCAAGATTCAAAATGGCAAGGCAGAAACGGGTCACATTAAATTTGAAAAACAAAGCACTCAGCTTGTACGTAGAAGAAAGGAAAATGAGCTCCTGAACTTCACCGCAATGGGTCTCTTAATCGTGGTTGTTATCAAGTCTACTCAAGCTAGACACATCTATCCAGTCTGCATTGCACTGCTGTTGACTGGGGGAGGTTGGTGCTGTTACCTTTTCCTTGGGTAAAATGGATCACTGTTCAGTTGTCTGAATGTTGTAGCTTACCTATATACATAATAAAGATATAAAATGGGTATTATTAACAAATCTTAGAAATTACTAATCACCACAGTTGGAGGAGAAAAATAGAAGCTACAGTTGACCCTTGAACAACATACTTTAAACTGTATGGGTCCATTTGTACATGGATTCTTTTTCATAAATATGTACAGTACTAGAAATGTATTTTCTCCATAAGAATAGAGTACATAATTAGTACATACAAAATATGTGCTAATTAACAGTATATATGCTCTGGTCAACGATAGGCTAATAGAAGTTAAGTTTGGGGGGAGTCAAAAGTAATATGTGGATTTTTTTACTGCATCAGGAGTCAGCACCCCAATCCCTGCATTGTTTAAGGGTCACCTATAATTGTAACAGGAAGAGGTTGGCAATCTATAAATCTGAAATTTTTATTTAGGGCATAGGACAATAGCACTAACACATTATAAAAACACAAAATAGCCCTAGCCGATTTGGCTCAGTGGATAGAGCATCAGTTTGCAGACTGAAGGGTCCCGGGGTTGATTCTGGTCAAGGGCATACACTGTGGTTGCAGGCTCAATCCCTAGACCTGGTTGGGGCATGTGCAGGAGGCAACCAATCGACGTGTCTCTCTCCCATCTATGTTTCTCTCTGTCTCCCCCCCTCCTTTCCATTCTCTCTAAAAAAATCAATGGAAAAATATCCTCAGGTGAGGATTAACAACAACAAAAAAAAAACACTTCAAAATATTCCCTACCAAGTTTCCTCTATTTCATATAACAATGACAGAAAAAGAGAGAGAATAGGGAGGTACAGGATACCTGCTACTCCCTCTGCTTGAAATCCCCTTCCTTTTACCCACATACTTTATGTGCATTCCTTTTCTCACTAAGACTCTGAAAATCATATTATATCAGATGTGCTTTGCTTATGTTTCTTCTCCCCACTGAGATGATGAGTTCCTGTGGACAGAGGACAGGGTTACAGAGTGTTTATCTTTGAATTTCCATTGCCTAGCACATTTTTGGACTGGGCAGCTGATGCCATGGGTTGAAATACATAAAGAAAATCGGCCACATACTGATAAGTACTGGAAAAGTGAGGAGTATTTAGTAGACTTAGATTATCAAACATATTCTATATGACACTACATTAAAACTCACCGAATAGATTTTGAAGGTTAGTTGTAATGTAGATCCTAAAAACATATCAATGAAGCTTTTATGCTCCTTTGGTCTTCCCTACACTTTGAATTGATCTTTTACCCATGCACACTTTTATAATATCATGAGCATGTGGGCCATATTTTGCAAACCACTTTGATGGGCAAATAGATATGTAGAACAGAATAGAAATTTAAGAAATATACCCACACATATACATTCAACTGGTCTTCAATAGGCACTCAGACAATCAATGAAGAAAAAAAAAAGTTTTTCAACAAATAAAGCTGGAACAACCAGAGAACCATGTGATGAAAATGATCCTTAACCCTACCTACTATACACAAATAATTAATTTGAGATATAATAATTAATTATAGCCTTATAAACATAAATACTGAAGCTGAAATGGTATACTTCTAGGAGAAAAGAGTACACTTTAATGATCTTCAGCAGTGAAGATTTTTTTAAAGAAAACACAAAAGGGACATTAAAAATAATCTGTCTTTTCTATGAAAATGTGAACTCCACCGGCTTCCTTTCCCCTCAGACATCATATGACACAACCATGCAAATTAACATGGATCTAATCAGATAACTTCAGTGTGTCAGCAAGTTTTCCTAAATTACCAGCAAGAGGAAGACACCATTATTCACCACTGTCACCACCTCACCACATGCTTGCATGTCATAGCTATGTCAGATTTGAAATATCTACCCCACCATATTGAAAAAAATAATAATTGAAATATCATCATTAAACTTTAAACCAGAATCTCTACTTCTAGTTTGGGGCAGATTGTTTTCAAGAATAGATGCATTGCTTACCCTGCTACAGGGTGATAGTGACTCATTTGAATAAGTAATTTAAGAAAGGAGATATGAGGTCACTAACGAGGAAGCTATGAATAAAATTATCACCAGAAGTACCTTACCAAGCACCAACAGCTACAGATATAAAGCAATCACGGTTAGCCCCATCTCCTACGTTGACAACTGTGGTGCTGCCAATACATCACAGATGCACACACATGGGCAGGGGCAGGAATGATTTCATAGCTGTGTGATGGCTGTTTGGAAACAGTAGTGGGCTCATCCCACACTGGAATTGTACATCTGTTATATATCCAGCATTTTATTATGGAGAATCTTTGCATTCATTAAACCCCTTTGGTGGTACATTCATTTAGCTGGGCTAAATATCATATGAATATTCATTAATGTACCTGATTTACATAGTTACTAAGCTATTAGGCACTACAGCCAATATTCTAAACCAGGACGCGGTATTACCATCACTCGTTTACAACCTACCATGACTACTGATGTTCATGACCCTAAAGAATTATGTGATATTTGAAGTCCCTTGTATATATCAAAGGAAATAAGTTCATCTCCAAATTAAATCTCAAGTGAAAATTAAAATGGTAATGAGATTCTATCTCTGGTCTATTAAACTGGCAAAGATTAAGAGAAACGATCAAGGTATAGGGAAATGGGGCCCCTAAACACTACTTAAGGAAATGTAATCTAGTACAAATTTCTTAGAGGACAGTTTGTCAAGATATATTAAAAGCCTTACAAATAATAATAGCTAACATTTATATAATGCTTATTATGTCATAAGTGTTTTGCTTTTATTATCTAATTAATCACAGAAATATCCCTATGAAATAGGGATTATTAATAGCTTCATTTTAAAGATGAAGGAACTGAGACTCAGAGAGATTAATTTATTTATCCAAGATCACACAGCTGTTAAATGGCGGAACAAGAATTTGAGCACAGGAAACTAGACTTCAAGAGTCCCTATGATTAATAGCCACATTATATTGCATCTTAAAATGTACAGATCTTCAACCTCCCATCCTCTTCTAGGACTTTATGCTAAGGAAATAAAAAAAGATATTTTCAAAAACATTCTCTTCTAGAAGGTTCACTATAGCATTTTAATAACAATAAAAAATTTCCAAGTGTAAATTTTGTGAAATTTTAACGTAAAAATTATGGTAAATCCATGTGGCAACCTGCTATAGAGCCATTTTTTAATGTTAATTTTTAGAAAATGGAAAAAATATGCATAGCAAGATCTTGAGATGGCTTTTCTTCTCCATGTTTCCCAAAGCCTACCTTCTTTGACCCATTCTGTGCCCCTGAGAGACTAACCCTTAGTGTCCATATCATCTGGGCTCCCTTCATGGCTGGATTCCAGCTGGGTTCTGCCAAAAGGAAGCACTAACATGAATCTAAATCCACAGGAGAGAAAAAAGAGAATCTCTCTGCAGTGTGGCAGTGGTTGCATCCTTTCTGGATTACAGCTGCTAGTCAGAAGCCTCTCCTGCAGGACCCTAGTTTGCATTGGACTGCAATAATGTTATTACTTTCCTAGATCCCCTGAGGCTGTGGAGGTGACAGGCCACCAGTGTTAGTTTCCAAGTATCTCAGGCTCCTTTGTTGGCTCCCGATGCCCTCCCCACACTTATATAAATGGTCCTTTCATTGAGGTCTCTTTACTAGAGCCATCAGAGAAGACTTCTGTTGCTTACAGAGACCCTAACTGTGAGGGGTGGGAAGTGGGGTAGGAGATGTAGTTTAGTTTAGAAAAAGTCTGATAGAATATATGAAAATGCTGTCAGTGTTTTCTTTTGGGTGGTGAAATTATGAGTTATTCGTTTTAATCTTTATTCATAGACATTGAAGAAAGAGAGAACTTTATTCACATCTTAGTTCCAAATGTCATGAAAACATTGAGTAAATGATCTTATGTCATGTCACCATTTATAAAGTAAAAATAATAATGTCTACCTCTTTGGGGTTTTATGGATATAAAGTAAGATAGTCCATGTAAATAAAGGCTTAAGTCTACAGTAGGTGTTCACATGATGTCTTTTTTTTTTTAGCAACTTTTTTTTAACAACTTTCAAAGGTTTTGCGTCTCTTCATTCATTTTCCTGTTCAAGAATCCAGCCATCTTCCCATCCTGTGGTGAAATTACATAACATACAATAAAAGTATATATCAAAAAATGCTGAATATTATCAAAGACTGTATGATTGTATGTTTTGAAGTTTTACAATAAAAAAACCTTCTACACATAGTAAAAAAGTGATCTGAAACATTTTTTGTAATTTTTTTAAATTCACTATACATCTACCCATTAAATTATCACTTAGAATATAGGCAGAAAATAAAAGAAATAGAATGTCACTCTTGGTTTGTATAGATAGCTAAGAGATAAAGATATCTATCCATAGAGAAACAGAATTCCCCAGAAACTATTGTGTTCTTGGTTGACATTAGCTTTTAACATTATAATAAACATTCAAGTAACACGGTCCCTTTTTTGACCAAAAAAAAAAAAAAAAGAAATTTTAGTTTTTCTTTGGAGCTATTCACAGTGAGACTTTCAAGCCATTCATCTTCTTAGTCCTATAACTCAAGTATGACTCACAGAATTTATTCCAACACTTTCCTATCCACCGTAATCAATGTTAGGTGACCTAAAGATGGCATCACTCAATCCCAAAAGGCCAACTGTTTAAATGGTAACTTTTTCCACTGTTCTCACCAAAAATGAGCGACTGGATAAAATAACCAAAAATGTTATAATAAAAACAAAATTAATAAGATTTTATCCAAGCTGAAGTTTTGAAAGGAGCCAACATCATCGAAATGTCTGATGCCAGACAGGGCCTAAAGGAGTTCACAAGTTCAGTCATTATGGGAAACTGAAGGAAATGTGGTCAGACCTGCTGTCACTTTAAAGAATATCACTGAAGCTTTGCAAAAATGATGTATGTTCCCATTCAAACATACCAAAAGCTATTGAACTTAATTTCCTTTCTAAACATGTACTTTGCTATCCTCAATTGCTGATGGGTGAGGAAATGCTTTAACCCACGGGGCATTTTTGGTCCACTGACAAATGTATTCACAGGCAGCAGACTGTTCCCACAAACATCTTTTTATGTGTAAGATTTCAAGCAGACTGCCATTTCAAAGGTTTTGCGTCTCTTCATTCATTTTCCTGTTCAAGAATCCAGCCATCTTCCCATCCTGCATCTCTTTCCTCCACATGTCAATTTTGTGCTGCTCTAACATCTTCAAGGATTACTACCTTGATCGTCAAAATTAAGTCACATCATTGTTCTCCTTGACTCTTTTCACACATGTGCCTTGGTGTGCACAGCCCTTTTTGGTCTAACACTGTGTAACTGATTTGTTGTACTGGCTAGAATTTCCTCTGCCCTATCACCAAGCTCAGCCCAGCAGCAAGACACCGGGCTTCAGCACCTAAGACCTTCACACTTCACTTAGTTCAGTGTCATGGGAACTTCTCATCCAAAAAATACAAATCACAAATTGCTTCTGGGCTGATTCTAAAAAAAAAAAAATCTACCAGGGAAAAATAAAGTGCAATTTCCACTCTTGTATCTGGCAACTGGTAAAAACTTAAATACTTAAAAATTCCCAGAGTAAGATGGGGAGACAATTTACAGTTATTTTACTGCACTTTTTTCTTGCTTAAAACCTGTAGAAATAAGGTGAGTTAATGTGGGAAATTTTCATGCATGTTGAAATATATAGTACAAACCTCTATGCACATTTAAAGATACATATACAATGTATGTGCACATGGTAATGTCTTCATTGCAAACTACTGCTGAAGATAACATAGTTCAGCATCTAACCGTTCAATGGCTTATAAGTAACTAAATGTCAATTGGATGGAACCATTCTTCTCTCATTATCTCTTAATGTGCTTTTGAGACTATCAGTATAAAGAAGTTAGAGGACAGAATCTGAATATAATTTGATGAATTCTAATTATCGCTGTCATGACGGATTGTTTTTCCTCCAGTTGTGTAAGCTGATTCACAGCAAGTCTCTCTTACTTCTAAACAGCATATAGCAAGATGGCACGTACACCAACAAGAGACCGGGCACATGTCTACCAACTACAAGGACAGAGAACTCTAGAAAAGAAGTTAGGACATGGCTATTGTGCTCAAAGAGAATTTCTCTTCCTACAAGTTGTAAGCTGTGAAATATAAATGTAGCTTTCTCAACTTCCTGGTGGAAAAGTAAATACTTGAACTCCAAGGCACACTGATAAAAAAAGGTTTACTTTTTCACCATTATTCCTCCCTCCCCTTAATATTAGGTTGCATTAAGCCAAAAAGAAATATTGACTATCTGATGCCAATTCACTCCTTCCCTTTTATGATATTTGCTTAGACCATGCTCACATCCTGCCACATCTATCTCTGTCTCTCAGCTGCTTAATCAGATGGTAAATGACTTGAGATAGTATACTCTCACAGATAGAAGGTGCTCATGTATTTGCCCAGTGGATGACTGAATACCCTGATTGAAACTATTAAATATAGGAAAATTAGGGTAGATACTACTTAATACTTCACGGGAGCAATCCAAGTAACTCAGTTCTCATATAAATGCTACTACTCTTTCACACTAAATTTTTGGTTATTCAAACATAGCTTGCTCTTTCAAAACATTTATATAACCTACAAAGTGACCCCCCAATAAGTCTTGCACCCCCCTGACACTAGTTATTACAATATTATTGACTATATTTACTATGTGACTATTGCCAATTAATAATTCTTAATCCCTTCACCTTTTTCACTCTCTCTCCTTATTTTTTCCTTTTTTTTTTAAATCATAATGGCTTAGGCACTCTCTTAGGGAAAGTTTAGAATATCCAGCACACTCTGATTATTTTCTGTTTTCAGTATGTCTAAATTTGTTGCTACTACTTTCGCAGTACGATTATGCTAAGGGCTAAGTTGAAAATAGAAAAAGAATTACTCAGGTTTTTAGCTGAATTTAATATCTCTACTTCCATATAATCCTATATTTTCAAATTTCCTATGAGCTGTCACCCACACAGGCTTTAGACGCTTACACTGCTGCTAAGTAAGTGGATACATGAGATAGTCAGAAATTCTAATTCTGAAAGCATGCACTGAGAAAAGCTTGCTATTATACCATGTACTATTTTTTCTTAATATTTTATTTTTATTGTTGACAATATTACAGATGTCCATTCCCCCCCCCCAATACCCACCTCTAACCAATACCACCCTCCCCTTCTTCTGACCCTCACCACACTGTTATATGTGTCCATGGGCTATTATTTAAGTTCTGTTTTTAACTTCAGATTGTATTCAAAATCAGGTAAAAACCCTATCTTTTTTTTCTTTTGTCTCACAGGCAAATATATAGAGAGCTAGCTGCTGCATAATAACACAAGTATAAAAAGTGGGAAAAGATTCAAAAAGCTGGTGGTAAGTCTATGTGCATATCTAAGCACTAAACGTGATGTCCTCCTGCTCTCATGTCTTTCCTATTTGGATGCTATACAGACTAGTCACTCATACCCGGCTGTACTCCGTTGTTTACCCCCAAACTGAGGCTAGATGACCGGGGTCTCAAAGCCATTTATTTTAATTCAAGTCAAAATGAAATTCCCAAGAGCAGATCAGAACCAGTTTGAGACAAAATTGACCCAATCTCAGAGTATGTTGTCAAGTCTACGAAGTGATATAGAAGTATGTATGTGTGCATGTGTGTGTGTGCATGAAAGTGCCTAAACAAAATGCCACAGGAAGAATACAAGTAACTGAAAATTGTTTCATGACCAACATTCACTTGCAAATGACTCATCTAAAATGTGAGAGATTATTAAATTCATTCTCTCATTTATTTTTTCAGAGCATGTACATTTTATATGTTAGTCAACATTCCCCCATTTACACTGAAATGTCCAAGAGCCCTTGGCTTCCCAGATAAGCTAATTTCAAGTATCCCCTTGCATTTGATCCCCATGAAAATTGATGTCTATAAAGAATCTGCTGTGCTTGTTCCCACACTTACTTTACTTTAGTCTAATTTGCAATTTAAATGTATGTTACACAATATACATATAAACACTATTTCAGAGATACCAAGATGGCGGCATAGGTAAACACCTAAACTGCTGCCTCACACAACAATTTCAAAACTACAACTAAAAGACAAAACGGACATCATCCAGAACCACAGGAAGGCTGTGGAAATTCTACAACTAGAAGGGAAGAGAAAAGCACACTGAGACTCACAGTAGCTGCGGAAGGCAGAGGTACAAAGGCACACGTGCTGAGAGGGCTGGCAACTGAGTACGGGGCTGGCTTTCTCAATCAGGAGGGAGACACAAGCTCCCAACTGAGCTGAACACCAGTTCCACGTGAGACTCCAGGGACCCAGACTCATACAGGGAGAAAATGGACTGTCTGGCATTGGGCAAAACTCGAGGGTGGCTTTCTCTCAGAGGTGCTTGCAGCGATTACCGCGGGACACTGAGACCCAGGAGCCTCTTAGGGCAGGGCTGATGGGAAGCCATTGCTGTTTGCTCCGCCCTGAGACTCTGCCCCATCCAAGCTGAGCTCAGAGGCTTTTGCATATGAATGGCCTGGTTCCTTGAATTCTAAACTTACCTAAGAGACTGCAGCTGAATCAGTGAGACCTAGAATATCCAAAAGAAGGCCTAAGACCCCACAGCAGCTTGCATTGCTTCACAGCTGGGTCTCATCTGGGAACCCCCAAATCCCAAGCAAAGAAGAGGAATTTGCATATATTTCCATAGCTTCTGTTTGGTGGCCTCAGGCAGAGGCTAAATTAGCACCTCCTTGGAGATCCAAGAGCCAGTGCACCTCGGGGTCAGAGTGGGACCATCCAGATTACAACTCCTCAGATCCATAAGGGACACTCAGGGGACAGACTCAGTGAACACCAAAGCCACACTGAAGGAAGTCTTGTCTCATAAGGGTGTCTCCAGCACAGAAGTTCTCCCAGCATAGACACAACTGATCCTCACAGCCAATTGTCCTGGAGGTCAATCCCTCCCAGTGATACCAACAACAATCAAGGCTTAACTACAACAACACTGTGCACACAGCCCACAAAGGAGTGCACCTAGAGTGTCCACCTCAGGTAACTGGGGAGGCTGAGCCACTGGGCTCTATGGGACACCTAGCACACAAAGCCACTCTGTCAACTCAGGGAGGCAGCAAAAAATGCAGAGACAAAGAAACAAATCACAAATGAAAGAAATGGAGGAAAGCAAATGACTGGATATAGAGTTCAAAACCACGGTTATAAGATTTTTCAAGAATTTTCTAGAAAAGGCCAATAAATTTAATGAGACCCTCAAGGATATGAAAAAGGACTAACTAGAAATTAAGCATACACTGACTGAAATAAAAAATAATATACAAAGATCCAACAGCAGACTAGAGGATCACAAGAATCAAGTCAAAGATGTGAAATACAACAAAGCAAAAAACACCTAATTGGAAAAGAAAAAAGAATCCAAAAATATGCAGATAGTGTAAGAAGCCTCTGGGACAACTTCAAGCATACCAACATCCGAATTATGGGGATGCCAGAAGAGGAGAGAGAGCAAGATATTGAAAACCTATTTGAAGAAATAATGACAGAAAACTTCCCCCACCTGGTGAAAGAAATAGACTTACAAGTCCAGGAAGCCCAGAGAACCCCAAACAAAAGGAATCCAAAGAGGACCACACCAAGACACATCATAATTAAAATGCCAAGAGCAAAAGACAAATAGAGAATCTTAAAAGCAGCAAGAGAAAAACAATTTGTTACCTACAAGGGAGCACCCATATGAATGTCAGCTGATTTCTCAACAGAAACTATGCAGGCCAGGCAGGATTGGCAAGAAATATTCAAAGTGATGAATAGGAGAGAAACCAAGATGGCGGCATAGGTAAGCACCTAAACTGCTGCCTCGCACAACAATTTCAGAACTACAACTAAAAGACAGAACAGACATCATCCAGAACCACAGGAAAGCTGGCTGAGTGGAAATTCTACAACTAGAAGGAAAGAGAAAAGCTCACGGAGAATTGGAGGAACGGCAAAGGGTTGAGGTACAGCAAAGGGTCTTTGTGCATGCAGAGAGAAAGGGCGGCTGAGAGCCCAGCTGACTTTCTCTGGCAGGAGGGGAAAGGAAGCCCCTGACTTCACTGAACCCCAGTTCCGACTGCACTGAACCCCAGTTCCGGGTGAAACACTGTGGACCCAGGCTTATACAGGGGAAGTCTGGACTGTCAGGTAGAGAGAAAGGCACTTGGAGACTCGGAGATCCAGGGGAGCCCCAGTGGGCAGGGGGTTGGAGGAGCGTGCGCAAGTGTGCACAAAGACTGTGAGGTTGCCACAGGCTTTCCCTAGTGGGAGTCAGAAGCTCCTGACTGCACTGAACCCCATTTCTGACTGTACTGAACCCCAGTTCCAGGCAAGCCCCTGAGGACCCATGCTCTTGCAGGGGGAATCTGGACTCTGGGGCGGAGGCTTGGGAGGCAGGGAAGGCAAAGGTCTGGAGGTGCACGCGCACAAGGGCAGGGCTGACGGGAAGCCAAGACTGTCTGCTCCGCCCTGAGACTCCACCCCATCCAAGCTGAGCACAGACGCTTTTGCAATTTGGCAAGTCTAATCCTATAAGGCTGTCTCCAGTGCTGAACTTCTCCCAGCGTAGACACAGCTGATCCTCACAGCCAACTGGCCTGGAGGTCAATTCCTCCCAGTGATACCAACAACAATCAGACTTAACTACAACAAGGCTGTACATACAGTCCACAAAGGGGTGCACCAAGAGTATCCACGTCAGGTTAACTGGGGAGGCTGACCCACTGGGCCATATAGGACACCTAGCACACAAAGCTACCCTACCAACCCAGGGAAGCAGTGAAAATGCAGCGACAAAGAAACAGATCACAAATGAAAGAAATGGAGGAAAACAAAGGACTGGATATAGAATTCAAAACCACAGTTATAAGGCTTTTCAAGAATATCCTAGAAAGGGCCGATAAATATAACGAAACCCTCGAAGATATGAAAAAGGACCAACTAGAAATTAAACATACACTGACTGAAATAAAAAATATTATACAGAGACCCAACAACAGACTAGAGGAATGCAAGAATCAAGTCAAAGAACTGAAATTCAAAGAAGCAAAAAACACTCAACCGAAAAAGCAAAAAGAAAAAAAATCCAAAAAGTTGAAGATAGTGTAAGAAGCCTCTGGGCCAACTTCAAGCGTACCAACATCAGAATTATGGGGGTACCAGAGGAAGAGATAGAGCAAGATACTGAAAAACTATTTGAAAAAATAATGACTCTAAACTTCCCCCACCTGGTGAAAGAAATAGACTTACAAGTCCAGGAAGCACGGAGAACCCCAAACAAAAGGAATCCAAAGAGGACCACTCCAAGACACATCATAATTAAAATGCCAAGAGCAAAAAACAAAGAGAGAATATTAAAAGCAGCAAGAGAAAAACAGTTAGTTACCTACAAGGGAGCACCCATACGATTGTCAGCTGATTTCTCAACAGAAGCTATGCAGGTCAGACGTGAGCGGCAAGAAATTTTCAAAGTGATGAATAGCAAGAACCTACAACCAAGATTATTCTACCCAGCAAAGCTATCATTCAGAATTGAAGGTCAGATAAAGTGCTTCACAGATAAGGAAAAGCTAAAGGAGTTCATTATCACCAAACCAGTATATATGAAATGCTGTAAGGTATTCTTTAAGAAGAGGAAGAATAAAAATTATGAACAACAAATGCATATCTATCAACAAGTGAATCTAAAAATCAACTGAATAAAAAAATCTGATGTACAGAATAAACTGGTGAATATAATAGAATCAGGGGCATAGAAAGGGAGTGAACTGACAATTCTTGGGGGGAAAGGGGTGCGGGGGGTGCGGGAAGAGACTGGACAAAAATCGTACACCTATGGATGAGGATAGTGAGGGGGAAGGTAAGGGCAAAGGGTGGGATGGGAACCGGTTGGATGGGAGCTATGGGTAGGGGAAAAAAAAGAGGAACAATTGTAATGATCTGAACAATAAAGATATATTTTTTAAAAACACACACTATTTCTATGAAATCTATGTATTTTTAAAAATATATGAAGAAAAATTGATTTTAAAAATAACTGCCTTCTATTGAGTTATATCTGAGTAAAACAGCTCAGATCGGGACCCAGGTAACACACAGAGACTTGGCCTACAGCAGCTGCCCCATATCTAAATTCAGCCTAACACCAGGAATGCTCAGGGTGTACTCAAGAATGCAAATAATTCTTTCCACTAATATTTACAGGGTAAACTAAGATTGTTGGTAGAGTATTAATTTTGACAGTAAAATAGTAATCAAGTTTTTGGATTAATTTAAATAGGCTAATTGAAATAAGTGAATATTCAAGAAAATTTAATTGTACTGGACAAAAAGTTGTTCCTAAAGTAATAACTAAAATTTCTATTGGTAGTTCATCTCATGGTAAAATTCCTGAACATGCAATGAACCTAAAGCAGTCATATTTTTGGGCAAAAAAAATTAAAATTTAAAGTTATCAAGACTGCATTATAAAATTTATAAAAGCTTCCATTAATCAAAAAGGGGGGGGGGTAGTAGGGTAATATCATGTAAGGAAAAATATCCTATAAATTACATCTAGAAAATTTTTACATTACAAAATTAATTTTCATTTGTAATGCTAACAGCAAGACACCCATGAAAAACACACATGGTATCTAAATAAGACAAAGGAAAATTGTTTGGGCAAAAATAAAAAGGATCCCAAATCAATTATATAGAAAAGATTCCTTTATTAACTTGTGGTTGAGAATATGTTTGTATATTTTCAGAAAACAACTCCAAGACCATGTGGATTCCTGCAACAGAGAGGAATTGACAGGTCTGCTCCAACCACGAAGACAAGAGGAGAAACAGTCCAGAGATGGAAGACGCTGATGGCTCCTTGCCACGCTAGCAGTCAGCAGCTGTGCGTCGCTGCAGGTTGCCTAGGACCAAACCAGAGAGGGTCGGACCTGCATTGCCACCATGTGCCCACCATCCAGATATCATTGCTGACATGTACACATAAGGAACTGTTTGACATTGAAACAGGGACTCAGAACTGTTGGACATTGAAATTGGAACTCAAACTTTTTTTTTTGTTATTATATGTTTATTTCTAGTCTGCAGAGGCAACAATTTTTAAAGGAAAGAAATGCGGGGAAAAATAGATACAGAGGCAAAGAAGCATTGAACAGACTGTCAAACTACAGCGGGAAGGCAGGAGAGGTTGGGGGGGGAGGGGGCTGTAAGAGATCAACCGAAGGACTTGTACACATGCATATAAGCATAACCAATGGATACAAGACACTGGCGGGGGGAGGGGGACGGCAGGCAGGTGAAGGCATGTACTGGGGGGTAGGGGAGGACAGGGAGAGGTCAATGGGGGGGGAAAGGAGACATATGTACTACTATTTGTAACACTTCAAACAAAAAAAAAGTTTAGAAAAATAAAAATTTAGAAATAGTCTGAATTCATATTGCTCTAAAAATGTATTTTAGAACTCACTCTACTTGAAAGAAAGCAAAATTAGAAACAGTACCTATGAATAATGATTTCTTCAAGAAACCTGAATTTCAATCAACAGATGACAGAGATTTAAAAAAAAGACAATAGAACAAAAGATTGCTCAGTGAAAAAGTGTGCACAAGTGTGAATGTGTGGATGGGGTCAAATAAAAACTTTGAGGCATTTAGTATCACTTTTGGTATATCTAGCTTTATTTTTAATTAGCTAATCAACTTTGGGCTTTGATTGCTTTGGTAAGAAGGTCCACTATATGTATGACATTTTTAAATTATACACCTATTGATTTTAATAACCACTACCTTTCTACTCCTTAACAATGTAGGTTCTGGACCTAGGACAAAACACTTCCCCTGAATACTAATCTGGACCAATCAAATGCAGGGCAATGTTTTCACCATTGCACTAGTATGCAGAGACACTATCAGGTTAGGTTTCCACACTTATGAGGGCAGCCCTTTCTTTAGATTATTTTCCTCCCAGGATCCTAGGGAACTAAGACAAATCCCTGGTCTCATTCACCATCAGAACAAGCCCAACTTGGTCTATCTCAAGCCCCTGCCCTTCTTCTCTACCACCAGCACAGCCAGAATGCTAACAAGGCCAGTGAGAGGACCCAAGCATCCATGTCTTGGGCTTCAGCTTCCAAACTCTTCTTTGCATGTGGTCTAAACATGAGCCCAAGCTACTCTGAAGACCTAGCCATTTCACTTTTTTCCAAGCCTTTATGCTCTCCTTTCACCGGCTAAGGCTACTGCCTGCTCAGTTGACCCCAGGCTCGCAGCCTAGACCAGCCATGCTCTAGACATGTGGCCAATGTTCTCACTCATCATGCCTTTGATTCCTACGGTGGATGCTGGTGTGCCCTTCTTTCCATTGGGATGACAAGTTCCAAAATTCAATTTTGAGAGAGAAGGAAAATAGGAAAAGACGCCTAAGGCTGGCTTTGTTGCAATGCTCTTAGGTTCAACTGGTATAGAAAACAGAACCCTCCAGAACCCTCCAGTCCAGCCAAAGAGAATTCTACACTGCTGTCCAATGACCAAGCTGAAAATTGTCGTTTTGCCTTGCATTTTTTTGGACACAAATTCCCTCAGGAACCTATACAAAAGTGGTAAGCTCAAGAAAGCTCCCCTAGCCAATCATGATCATACTGTTATATTAATATTATTTCTTAAGCAATCTCAGTGATCATAACCAACAACAATACAGAGAACACATATTATGACTTTTAGTTAAATTAGCATTACCCTACCAGAGGTTTCTAGTCCTATCATTGACAGATTATAATGCTGTTCAAGATAATAAAAAATAAAGCATTGACCAATAGTGTATTAACATGGTAATCTTCCAATCCCATACCTTGTTCTAAAAGTGTTATCACTAACATGAGGAAGCTAAAACACAAAACTTAAAAGACATTATGTTTGTATTTTTTGATACAATATCTTTACTCACTACTTATGGTAACTGCAATATGTCTCTTATTGCTGACAAATTGGGACATTGCTACAGGCCATTCTACAACTTCTAGAATCTCGAAAAACTTTTGCACAACTCATCATTTCAAATATTAGAGGATAACAATTAGATACCACACATTTTCCGAATATCCTAAGTAATATTTGTTGAAAAGTTACTACATGACAGATCCTATTCTAATCAATTTACATGTATCAGCTTATTTAATCTTCACAGCAAACATATGACATTTTAAATATCAGTAACATAAGGCAAAGTGAGTTTCAATAAGTTTCAGTAAGTTCCCCAAGATCTCAAGCATTAAGAGGTAGTGGTGAGATTCAAATCCAGGTAGTCTGGCTTGAGAAGCCCTGTTCATAACCAGTATGGTAATCTACATCACAAAATTGATCAAAACAAAGTTTTATTCCCCAAATGTAGGTGCTAGGTAGGAGGATAATTATGCCATCAACAAAGTTACAATTTAGTTGAGAAAAAATGCAAGTCATAAATGATCCAGAATGAGCCCAACAAAATAAATTGAAATGACCTGGAGAAGAAACTTGTTCTTTTGATTACTGCTGTTTACTATTTTACTCTTTATGGGATTTGGAATTTTTTTTTATTCCCAAATAATTACAGAATCTTTAATGAAAGAACTAGGGTTTGTAAGATTTTAAAAGGCAAAAGAAAGATGAACGAGGCCATATTAGGCAGAGGGAAAAGAAGTGCAGTAGCATTGTAGTATGAAATACTTTTTCTGTTTAAGAAATGGTGAAGAGATGATATGGTTAGAATAGTGTTTCTGAGGAATGCTCACTGGAAACACCAAAAAAAAAAAAAAGGTTCCCAGCATAAAAGTAGTTGAAAAAAAAAGGTGGGTTACAAAAAACTAATAACTAGAGGTTGCTTTTTAAGAGCTATGATGAAACAGCTGTACCAGAATAATCTACCTCAAAAGCAAAACAATATATATGTAGTAAAACTTCTTGAAGGCATCAGGAAGCAATCAAGTCAACCAAGACCTAAGAGGCCAACCTCCTAAAAGGGGGGAGATAAACAGAAGTGAGCTCTATTTTTACCTGCTGCTTTGCCCTTTGGGGGCATTTGCCTATTCACAGTTCAAAGCATGGAATCCAAACAGAAAACAGTGGCTTAGAACTTGTAGGTGTAACACTGGATTTGAAAAATAAAAATAAAACTTCAGGGATGCCAAAGAAGTCAGGACTTGAGGGGCCAAGATCCTAATGAAAAGGGCACCATGTAGTTGTGACCCCAAAATTCTGTGTGCAGTTTTCACTTCAAGTGATTTATTGACTCCTTAGAATTCTATATTATCAGCAAATATAAGGTACAAGATATGAACTACAAGTTTGATTGAGGAGTGCTTAGAGGGGGTAAACTGGTTGAAAGGAACACTTGAGGACTTGTCTTACAATCACACTTGTATACCAAAACCCACTTTTTATTTATGGGAAATTTTACTGGGGATGACTTGAACCCACATTTGCGGAACAAAAATTGTGTTTTTGCTTAGAACATATGTCTATTTGTGGGTGGTTGGGGAAGGGGATAAAGAAAATTTGAGAGGAGTCATCCAATCTGACCACCCCTATGCCTCAGCATTTAAATTAATTGGTCACATTTTAATGATATCATTCCTTTGTGAACTCAGCAGCTTTGCATACTTTGTTATCTGCCACCAAAAAGTCACAGATAATAGTGGCCATATGTAAATGTTTTGACTCCAAATGGCTTTATTTGGAAAAATAAGCACAAAAAAGGCAAGTGCATACATAATGAATTAAGCATGGCGATTTGTTATTCAACCTCATTCACATCTATGGTTTCCATATGAGATATTATTATGAGGTCAACTGAATAATAATCCCCCAGATATATTCACATCCTAATTCCAGGCACGTATGAATGTTATTTTATATGGCAAAGGGAGTTTGCAAATACACTCAAGATAGAGATCTTAAAATGAAGATTATCTTGGATTATCTGGGTGGGCCAAATGCAATTACAATGGCCCCTGTAAGATACAAGTGAGAGTTAGAGAAGGCGATATGATGACAGCAGCAGAGATTGGAGTAATGTGCTCTGAAGAAGGAGTAGATGGAGATAATCCCCAGAAGCTGAAAAGTCAAGGAAACATGTTCCTTCCCTAATGCCATCTAGAAGGAACCAGCCTTGAACCCAGACTAATTTGGACTTCTGATCTCCAGAACCATATGAGAATAAATGTGTTATTTTAAACCATCAAATCCATGGCAATTTGTTTAAGCAGTAATAAGAAACTAATATAGCATCCTAGTGAAATGTTTATTGAACAAGGTATGTTTCAGAATCACCTGGGCAGTTTGTTAAAGAACAGATCCTTGGATTCCATTCCTAAAAATTCTGATTCCCTAGATCTTTGATGAGACAGAGAAGTTTCTGGGATGATTGTCGTGCTACAAACCAGAATATAAGTCAGAAAAGTGATTGGAGAAAAGTCACTGCCTGAATTAGTTTCCTAGGGCTGCCATACCAAATTATCACAAACTTGAAATCTTAAGACAACAAGAATGTATTCTTTCATAAGTCAGGAAATCAGAAGTCCAAAATTGGTTTCAGTGAGCAAAAAAAAAAAAAAAAACAAAGTGTCCACATGCTGCATTCCCATAGAAAGTGGCAGGAAAGAATTTGTTCCTTCTCTCTTCCAGTTTCTGGTGCCTGCTAGCATTCCTTGACTTGTGGCCACATCACTTTAATCTCTATCTCTGTGGTCATGTTGCCTCCTCCTCTTTGTGTATGAAATTTCCTTCTGCCTTCTTTTTATAAAGACACTTGTGATTGGAATTGGTACTCATGTGGATAATCCAGGACAATCATCCCATCCCAAGATCTTTAGTGTCATCACTTCTACAAAATCTTTTTCTCTTATAAAGTAACTAGAGGCCTGGTACATGAAATTCATGCACTCGTGAGGGGAGGGCAGGATTTCTCAGCCTGATCTGCGCCCTCTCGCAGTCCAGGAGCCCTTGGGGGATGTCCGACTGTCGGCTTAGACCCGCTCCCCACAGAGACGGGAGAGGCTCCCGCCACCGCCACTGAGCTTGCCAGCCGTGAACCCAGCTTCTGGCTGAGCAGTGCTCCCCCTGTGGGAATGCACTGTGTTGAGCGTCTGCCCCCTGGTGGTCAGTGCGTGTCATAGTGACCAGTCGTTCCTCCATTTGGTCTATTTGCATATTAGCCTTTTATTATGTAGGATACCCACTGGTTCCAGGGATCAGAACCTGATATCTCAGCCTACTACAGTGCCTCAGGGCCTGTCAAGGTAATTTAGGGATGAAGACAGTAGAGCCAAAGCCAACTTTCTAAAAATATAAGACTAAAATCTTTTTATATTCAAATCCCCTTCTTAACCTTTATAAGCTACAATTATGCTATTAAAAAATAACCAGCCCTAACCAGTTTGGCTCAGTGGATAGAGCATCGGCCTGCGGATTGAAGGGTCCCAGGTTTGATTCCGGTCAAGGGCATATACCTTGGTTGCAGGCACATCCCCAGTAGGGGGTGTGCAGGAGGCAACTGATCAATGTTTCTCTCTCATCGATATTTTGAACTCTCTATCCCTCTCTCTTCCTCTCTGTAAAAAATACATATTTTTTAGAATAACCAGTGTTGCCTGGCCCATGTGGCTCAGTGGTTGAGCATCAACCCATGAACCAGAAGGTCACTGGTTAGATTCTCTGTCAGGGTACATGCTCCAGTGGGGGCTTAATCCTCAATAGGGGGTGTGCAGGAGGCAGATGATTAATGTTTCTCTCACATTGGTGTTTCTATTTCTCTATCCCTCTCCCTTCTCTCTAAAAAAAAATCAATAAAAACTATCCTTTAAAAAATAAAATAGCCATTCTCATTGAAGTATTCTGATGATTAATGAGGCTATGATAAGCAGGGAATTGGGGGTTTATTGGAATAAGCAGGTTCCTAGAATTCAGTATTATTTTTATTATGAGGTTATATGCCCCTTTTAAAGATTGGCTTCTCACAAGGGTGCTTCTGAACACAAAGGCATTGCCAACAAATGAATCTGTATGAAAATTCTCTGTCACAGAGGACTTCATCATATGTGACCATACAAATTACAAGAAATGTTGGTTGGGAGTTATTTTTATGGAAAAGTCTATTTCAAATTTAAATAAAGTCAAGATTCCTTTGCCTGCATTTTTACTCTAGGAAATAAAAAAAATTCAGATTCTATGGTTCACTGACAAAAGCATTCTTTTTCTACTTGGCTTTTTAAGGCACTTCAGGTAAATAATCCTGAAGAGAGATTATTCCACAGTCACAAGAAACACACACCAGAATTCAAATAACGGTCTACAAGATGTGTAAAGTGTGGTGCTGCTTCGCAGAAATAATAATACAGATTTTCTTTTCCAAAAAAAACCCTCTTCCTTTGGAAATGGCAAGTACTCATTCTAATCTTTTTCTAACATCCCTGTGCAATGAGGTGTAAGGCCTTTCCTAACTGTAAAATGTTGTCCTTTTTCTCAGATGTACATTTTTATAACCATCCCCTAAAAACATTTATAGTTCCACTTCCCTTTACTATTCCCTACTCAAAATTGAAATAACCAGCTCCTTAAAATAATCCATAGCTTGGATATCAACAACCTAATTTCAACTTTAGCAGGTCATCATTCCATTCTGAATAGCTTTCAGAAAAAAAGAATAATTTCTAATTTATCCCACCTGAGTATGACCATACTTTTCTTGCCCACAAGGTATTAGTTGCTTATTTGAATTCACTTGGTAGCAGTGGCTCCAAATTGTGCTGTCAATACTCTGAGCTAATCTGCCAGCCTCTGTTCCCTAAAATCCCCAGAGCAGTAGTGTTGGCTAACAGCTATCTTATAATGTAACATATCATATAATGAACACTGTTCCGTCATAACCAACTAATAATAGTGCCATCTAAAAAACAGCTCATCAGAATTACCTAGGAAGCTTGGGAAAATGCAGCTTCCAGGGCCCCATCTCCAACCCACTAAATAATATTTCTAGGAAAATAACAGGAATTTTCCCTTTTCACAAACAAAATGGAGCCACGGGTAAATTGGGATTCAATGATTAGAGAGGTCTAACACTTTGAAATATCCATTCCATGTATTATCTTTCTCCCACAAACACCCAGGTCTTAATGGTTTAATGGCAGTTCTGTGGAAATAAAATGCTCTTGGTTAGCCCCATCAAGTTAAGCATCATTCACATACCATTCAGTAACTATTACATATTCTTACTGCACCCTTAAATGCTAACGCTATTTTTATGTTCTTAACACCTAAAGTGCCCAGCCTGTTTTGTCTTCCAGACGGAAAGTATAGTGTCAGTCACTGGTGACTGACTGGGCGCTTAACGTGTTAAATTGCTATCCAGTGTTATTCTTCCCTTCTCAATCATTGTAACTCCAACATTTCCTTCCTTACTCTTCATTATTTCAGTGCCCAGATCCATTTTCTAGAGACTTCTCCTTAGTGTCCTTTTCCTAATCCAAAAACTCCTTACATTAGGTCAGGAGGGTGGGTAGGCAAGAAAAAATCAAGTACCTAGAGGATGTATTATTGGCGGGGGGAGGGGGAGGGGGGCACATCTGACAAATGGAACAAGAGAAGGTAGCAATTAACCTGCTTTGAGCACATTTTGGACCACAAAATTACCAGCAGGACCTAATTTCCCCTTGGTTAGCATAATAGAGAAGACTAATTACAAGAGGCTTTTTCTTAGGAGAACAATCTAGTCTTGTGTTATGTGACACAGGGAACCTGACTCTTCCTTTCGGTAGAGATTTTTAGTGAACATAACAGTATGAGGATCACTTAACCTTGCTCAGTTTTACTGAGAATAAACTTTTTTTTCCAAAAGGGAGTTAATGTATCCACCACAGACACAACTCTTCACAAAACACCATTGACAGAAGCAATTGCTACCCACGTACTTTACACTAAAATAGTGGAACCTCTCGGGCAAGACACAGAGGAAGAAAATCCAGTGGTAACTGGGACAGAGAACAGATTTTGCCTTTGTACAAAGTAAAACTCCTACATTCAAGCTGTCTTGGTAAAGTGCTTCACTGCAGAATGTTGTTGGCCAATTTACATGGCATTTGGAGTTGAAGTTATATGCCATTTGGGGAAGATTACTATAATTAGAAAAATGGCCTGATTATTTTTCTGGCAATGGTGAAGAAAGAGAACAGACTTTTCAGTTTATAAAGACAAGTCCTTGAGAAACCTCAAAAGGTTTAGGGGATGCTGTTTGACAGGAAAGAACATCTCATGTGAACCTCTTGGATCTGTTGAAAACCAAACTTTTTTTTTTTTTTTTTTGAAAAGCCAAAACCACAAAAGAGGAAGGGGGGGGGGCGGATAAAAAAAATAAAAGACCAGAAAGTAAGAAATACTCCTTTCTATTGGATTTTGAAATGGAGATGATAAAAACGGTCTTTTCTATTGCATTGTAAGCTTCATCTACAGGTCCTGGTAAGAAGCACAAATATGGGGTTGGGAGGGAAAAGTGTGGATTTTCAGTGACAAGATTTGGAAGATGGTTTCATGAGAGCATTGCTTGATAGCTATGTGTGTTCTCACTGTAAATAATATGACAATACTATAACCTCAGAAATTAAAATAGCTCCTATTATTTTAGGTCTCAAGTTAACATTTATGATATAAAAGGCAAAATCATACTAAGTTCCTCTTTTCTTGGTGAGAGAGGAATACTGCTGTATTGACTTGAACACCCATTCTGCAGGCCTCAGTTTCACACAGAAAGGGAGTGGGAACAGCAAGAGCTTAGTTCGGGAAGAATGACCCAATGATTTCACTATTTAGGTTCTACATGCTGAAGTCAGCAATTGAAAAACCTGCACTTAGACCAAACATGTCTTCACAAAAATACAATGTAAAACTGCCATCAACATTTTTTTAAGTGTAAGGGGAAAATTGGGATGGTGAAACAATATCAAAATAATGTGCATTTTGGGATGGAAGGCAGAGATGTGAAGAAGTGAAGAAGTAAAAAGAATCATTAATGGTTGCTACTTTGAAGTCATGAACTGTCTAATGAAAATGCTCCCTTGGTCAATGTGTCTCTCATTACGATGTTTCCTATCTTTAGTGACTTCTGAAGTGCCCCCTTCCTCTCTGAGGCACTTTAACACAGAAAGGACATGTTGGATTGTAAGCTGTACTAGAAGTAAAACAGTAGCTCCATCCTTCAAGGTTCTTAGAAGAGTCATTAAATTAAGACCCCTTTGATCTAGAATCTCAGGGGCTTTTTTATTCAACAGCTTAAATGGAAAATGGAAATACATATAAAAATACTGCCCCCTCCCATAATAATTTTGAATCATGTTCTAATTTCAATTTAACCTTTAAAAATTATTTAGCAAGTTCTTTCTTACTTTATCTCAGGTAATTCATTTTAAGTATGAGTATTGTTCCAACCAGATTCTCATGAATTTCATTTGTTTTCTGGGGAAAAAAAAGATTTGGTTCATTATATAATATCATTAATCAAGTAATTCTCCTGTACCTCTTTTGGCAATAATCAATTCATTTGGGGGGGGGGAGAGAAAAATATTTGAGAATTACACATCCTAGGTTAATCTTTGGTGTGTATTATGTTAACTAATTGAAATATATTTTAATGCAATTAGGAGGTATTTAACATAGTTCATAGACTATAAAGACACAGGGTAAGAATTATTTTCAATGGAAGGAATAGAGACCTTTTTATGATCTGTTATGACCAGGTTAATTAAAGATGGGTTACAATCCTGGGAAAGAATTCTGAAACCAAGCTATTATAGGTTAAACTATGTCCCCTCAAAATTCACATATTGAAGCTCTAATCTTCAGTACCTCAGAATATGGCTGTATTTATTTGTATTTGTATTTTATAGGCCTTTACAGAGGTGATTAAGTTAAAATGAGGCCATTAGTATGGCTTCTAATACATTCTGACTGGTGCTCTTATAAGAAGAGGAAATACAGGCACACAAAGAGATACCAGGGATGTACACGCATGGAGAAAAGACCTTGTGAGGATATAACAAGATGTCTGTTTGTAGTCCAAAGAAACAGGCCTCAGGAGAAACCATTGCTGCTGGTAGCTTGATCTTATCTTGGACTTCTAGCCTCCAGAACAGTGAGAAACACATTTCTGTTGTTCATACCACCCAGTCTGTGGTATTTTGCTATGGCAACCTGAGCAGACTAATCCACAAACCATCAAGTTAAGGTAGCAATCTGAAAGCAAGGTCCTAATACTCGATTGGAGTTGACAACACAGAGAGCTGGTGTAAAAACACAGAGCAAGGAGTGAGGTCTGCAACAGAGGAAAAGAGAGTCAGGTTGCCAAGCTAAAGCAAGAGACATAAGAAATATACATTGATTTCTAAGCCATGAAGGGGAGACCTGGCTATTTCCTATCAGATGAGGATTCTATTGAATGTAATGCTAGAGAGTATCAATTTGACCTCTGAAGGAAGGGAGATGAATGATCTGGCCTGGATTTTACAAAACGTTGGTAAGGCAAGAATAAGATCTTTTGTTACTGTGAGAGATTAGGCAAGAGGTTATTTCAGTTCTAATTAAGGCAGGATTAGAGACATCTCAATAGGGATTGAGGCTGATAGAATTAACCCAGAGAAGGAAGAGAGAGAAGGTGTTTGTTTGGTTTTTTGTCAATAACAGAAATGTTCAAAATAGAAAAAAATTAAAATGAACTCAGATGGTTGACTCCAGTTCTAATGTTATTTAGGTGTTATTTGAAAAACACAGACTCATGGAAGGACAGGAGAAGAGTCGTGTTTGAACGTTTGATCCTGTGCTTAAGCATCCACATGATATGTAGATTCTTTAGTGGGCTTGGGACCTGTTAAACCAATCAAGGAAGAGACTCTCCATTTCCCATTTTCCTCCCCATCTTTATTTCTCCCTCCCACAGAATGAACCCCTGTCCTTGTAATCCTGGAAAACTCTTCTCAGAGTCTGCATATATTCCTTTATAACCTTTGGGACGGCTCTCTCCTATATTTAGGTCTTCGGACTATCATCATTCCAATGTATACTACTTTACCTAGGCTGAAAATATTCCCTGCAGAAAATAATATCAATTTATCAGCTGGTGTGATTTCTCATTATTCAAAGAACTAGACATTATTTGACAAAGTATATCTACTTTGTTCAGAAGAAGAAAACAGGCAACATTCACTTTCTGTTCCACACAGCCTCAAATGACTAGTAATGCCACTGGATTATCCTATGTTTCTGTGGTGGGTCAATTATTTCCAAGCAATTCAACAGAGCACCTCCCTTGAATAAAAAATGACAGCAGGGGCAGGTGGGACATAGAGAGATAAACAAGATACGCTCTCTGAGCTCCAGGAGTCCACAATCAAGAGAGGAAGCCCAGATCCAAATATTGCTAATACCAATCAGGTTATGAGAACACCACAGTCTAATGCAGGTGAGTGCTGAGAAAGTTTATGGAGGGCATAGATTGATTCTAAATAAGGACGATGGAGAGGTTTCCCTAAGGAAATTGTATCCAAGTTTGAGAATCCTACTTGACAGGGCAAAACTCACTTCCACATAAGAGACCTATTTTCACATCGGCAGTTTGAGATTCCTTACAAGGCTGAAAAACTGTCAGTTGCACAGAGAAAAAAAACAAATGTGTCATTTTAGCTTATCTTGATGTCTAATTCTTCGGAAATTAAAAACTCAGAAAGGCATACACTTCCAGGCCTGTTAAAGAGAAAGCCTCAGTGACTCGCTAATAGTTTCGTGCCACTTATTTTTCAAAGCCAATTTTACCAGAAATAATACAAGATAAATATTAAGAGATGGCTTCAGGGCAGTCAGCCTCAAACATCTGAAGTTGCCACTCTCAATGCGTCAGACACTGCCCACTGTTATTCCCAGACAGCCCTCGGCTGTCTCTATGCCAGTTATGTAATGTCTATCATGGTTCTCGCCACAGGACACCATGTGTATGTATATGTATATGCATGAGTGCATGTGTGTGCACACGGACACGCTAACGCAAGAGTTGAGTCTGAATGGAAAACAATGAACTTCCAGCAACAGTCCTAAGAAAAGGAACAAGCCTAAGAAAGAATAGTCTGATTCTTCTTGCCTTAGAAATATACTATAAAAAAAATATATATATATACTATAACTGCTCAATTACATGGGGATCCAGATGAGCCAGCTCCTGAAACTAAGTACACATATTTGGGATTGTTTTTAACAGTCTCCGTGACAACTCTTGGGGTTGCCTCCTCTTCTCAGGACCCTGTTTTTACACACACGAAGGAGCACAGCCACACCACACACAGACTCCAAAATTGACACTGGCTCCTCGTGCAGTTCAGGAGTTTGCCTAAATTGCTCTCCTAGTTATTTTGAATTTTCTCCCTGAACTCCCTCCAGTTCCCTGAGATGCCTTTACCTCTGTCAGCTCCTTCTTCGTGCTGTCCTTTCACATCAACTGTCAAGATCCAGAGAGGACTGGTTTCCTGTTCCACCAATAAATCCCTGTCAGCTGAGGCAAGTGCCTCTCGAGAACCGTCCTTTCTGCCATTTTCCCTGCCCAGTTCTTCTTGCACATTCAGCCAAAGACCCTTCTCCCACAGAGGTGTTTATGACAACCCTGCTCCCAATCCGTTCATAAGATTAAGTCTAAGTTTATCAGCTGAATAGAATGGACCCCCCCCGCAAAAAAAAAAAAAAAAAAAGCTGGCTATAGATCTTATCTGCTGCTATTGGGCTTCAACTTTGATTCCAACTGGAATCATCTATTCTCTGTTCTTTAAACAGGCACCAATTTCCCAACTCCACTCCTTTGCTCATGCTATTCCCCTTGCCTACAATTTCCTGCCACCTTCTCTTCGCTTTATTTAGGCACTGTTGATTCTCATTATTTGCCGTAGTTGTGTTCTATAAAATCACCACAAACAATGAATTAGCAAATACTGAACCAAGGTGCTTAGGAGAAATACAGGGTTAGGTTCCTGCGAGCCTCCAGCAACAACATTTTTGTCAACCAGTCAATACTCAGTTCTGTTTGCTATGTGTTTCTGTTTAAAAACGCCTATTTAATATAAATTGTTGATTCATTAACATTGAGTTCATGGCCAAAACACTATGTAACTCATGCCTGAATGAAGCATATCAGACACACACATTTCCCCATAAGGCACCTCACAGCCTTCAGGAGCACTAGCCAGCATTTCAACAGTATGCTTGAGGGCCATTTTAAACAGCACAATCACCAACAAAAATGTGAAAAACATGGCACTAAACAGACCGCAAAAAGGACACTTGTTTACAGTATAAGAAGTGAAGCAAGAAGGCAGAGTGGCCTCGTCTGACCTCAGCTGGGAACGTCTGTGTTGGGCAAGTCAAACCTTTCACCACTCTGCTCATGGCCGTGGGTGACTGCGAAAGGGCCACAAGTATTGATTTGGGCTTGCAAAGAAATTGTAGTGAGTAGGCATATTCTCAAATACGGGCTGTGAAAATAATAAAGTTTAACTCTATTACTTATTCATCAAGCCACAGAGTAGCAAAATTGGTCCTGAACTTTCAGTGGAAAATCTGGATGGGATGAGTCCTTTCTGCCTGTGTAAAAGTTAGCCAGTATTTCATCTTTCTCAGCCTCAGTTTCCTCAGTTTTAAAATGGCAGTAATAACGTGACGACTCAAATAAGAGATGGTGGATGTAAAGTCCACCTGTTTGAATAAAGCACTTTATAAATGAGAGGTGGTATGGTAGTCCCATCTTCCACAAAACCTTTCCTGCTTAGTCTGTCCAATCTCTGTCTTCCCTGAATTCAGAGCTCTTATTATTTAAAATATTTGTTGCCCTGGCCAGTGTGGCTCAGCTGGTTGGAGCATCTTCTCATACACCAGAAGATGGTGGCTTTGATTCCTGGTCAGGGCATATACCTGGATTGCAGGTTCAATCCCCAGGCAGGGCATGTGTGGGAGACAACCGATCAGTGTTTCTCTCTCTCTCCCTTTTTCTATCTAACATCAACTGAGAAAGTTAAAATATTTACTTGTCACTTGACACAGTTTTTCATATTTTGTACTTCCTCACTTTTTTTTTTATTGTTTTATGTATTACAAATAGTAGTACATATGTCTCCTTTTTTTTTCCCCATTGATCTCCCCCCGACCTCCCCTACCCCCCAGGACATGCCTTCACCTGCCCACCCTCCCCCCCGCCCCAGTGTCTTATATCCATTGGTTGTGCTTATATGCATGCGTACAAGTCCTTCGGTTGGTCTCTTACAGCTCCCCCTCGCCCAGCCTCCCCTGTCTTCCCAATGTAGTTTGACAGTCTGTTCAATGCTTCTTTGCCTCTGTATCTTTTTCCGACCATTTCTTTCCTTTAAAAAGTTTTGCCTTTGCAGACTGGAAATAAACATATAATAACAAAACAAGACAAAACAAAAAAATGTTGAGTCCCAATTTCAATGTCCAACAGTTCCTTATGTGTACGTGTCAGCAGTGATATCTGGATGGTGGGCACATGGTGGCAATGCAGGTCCGACCCTCTCTGGTTTGGTCCTAGGTAACCTGCAGCGGTGCACAGCTTCTGACTGCTGGCATGGCAAGGCGTTGTCAGCGTCTTCCATCTCTGGACTGTTTTTTCCTCTTGTCTTCATGGTTGGAGCACTCCTGTCAATTCCTCTCTGTTGCAGGAATCCATCTGGTCTTGGGGTTGTTTTCTGAAAATATACAAATATATTCTCGACCACAAGTTAATAAAGGAATCTTTTCAGAACAGGACCCAGGCAACAGAAAGAGACGTGGCCTAGCTCACATCCAGATACAGGTGACAGACAGAGACTTGGCCCAGCTCAGATCGGGACCCAGGTAACAGACAAGAGACTTGGCCGACAGCAGTTGCCCTATATCTAAATTCAGCTGAGCATCTGGAATGCTCAGGGCCCACTCAAGAATGCAAATAATCCTTCCCACTAATATTTACAGGGTAAACTAAGATTGTTGGTAGAGTATTAAATTTGACAGTAAAATAGTAATTGAGTTTTCAGATTAATTTAAATAGGCTAATTGAAATAAGTGAATATTCAAGTAAAGTTAATTGTACTGGAAAAAAAGCTGTTCTTAAAGTAATAACTAAAATTTCTATTGGTAGTTCATCTCATGGTAAAATTCCTGAATATGCAATGAACCTAAAGCAGTCATATGTGTGGGGGGGAAAAAATTTTTTTTAATTTAAAGTTATTAAGACTGCATTATAAAATTTACAAAAACTTCCTCAGTTACTTTTAATTGTTTAACTTTTGGCTTCTCAAATAAAAAATAAGCTGCTTGAGGACAAGGAACTCCTGTCTGCTTCTTCGACTCATTCACCCTTGTCGGGAGCAGTTCTATTCATAAACGAAGGCATGCATACAAAGCTCACATAAATCGTTCCCAGACTTCTCCCAGGACCCTGACAGCAAGGGCTTGTGTATAAGTATGATGCCAGGTTACAGCTCTTAGCATCTGGCTGGCAAGCAGTCAGACCAGCAAACTGTTGGCAAAAGAGCTTATCTTTCCCTGTAGATAAACTACCTGGCACTAAACCAAAGCCACTTATATACACGTTAAGAAAGTTCAGTTGACTTTCTGATAGCTTCTATGCTTCTAGTTTTTGATGGAGACCAGCCCCAAGCATGCTACCCTTGGAAGAACAAATCTTCTCCTAAGGGCACAGGATCTGAAAAAACAACTGCCCCTGCATGAAATGCCTACGCAGCTTTTTATTTTTCAGATATCTGAGGTTCCTAAAACTGTCTCTGCTTTGGACTAACGTTTGGGTGCTGATTAGGACCCAACACCCAAACATCCTCATTGCCTTCCCTTTTCTAATAACTTGAGCTACTTCCAGCCACTTCCCATTCCCATTCACAGCAGCCCCCCAGTTTCAAGTGATTCCAGGATGGGAGTAAGTGGGAGAGGAGAAAAGAGACAATTTTCAGAGGAAAGCGGTCTGTCCGGTGCAATGGGAGAGCGTCACATCACACAGATAGCTCGTGACGCGCTCTTGGCTGTCGGTCTCTCCTTATACTTTCTTCGTGATTTATTCCGGGGGCTCTGCTTTGTTTCACTTGCAAACTATTTTAACATCGCTGTGGGTAAACAGAGTGTCACCAGATTTCCCGTCTTTCCTGGGTCATTTTTCCTGGTTATATAAATGTTTGTCTTAATCCTACTTCTTCCTCTGCACTTTTCAAAATGTTTTTCTATGCTTCTAGTCTGCACAGGGTCAGTGTGCTAATTACCCAGTGAGATGAAGATGAAGGAAACTCTGCATTTGGGGCCAAATATCCAGTCTATGAGTCTTCGGGCAACATCATATTTTTTAATAACATGCGCAGCCATCCATCCAGGCACCCTTCACCCTCACATATTGTTTCAAATTACCAACCGACAGTTCCAAATGGACTCGGAGCAGAAAACTCCGTGGTAAGGATCCAGTGATGGCTGCTTCTGCCCTGTGGTTGTCAGAGGCAGGGCCAGGTATGCTGACTTATCAGCATGTTTTCTTCAGCCCCCAACTTGAATGGTAGGGGGTGAAATCTTGGTTAAATATGAATGCTCCACAGTTTTCCCACCATCCAAACTGTGTTGTACTTGGCAAATGGGTTTCTGGCAAGGGAACAACACGTTAAGCTCTGGCATGACATAGTTTGTGATAAGCTCAACTGAATTCGAGAAGGAGCAATAGATGCCAACTGTTTTTACACTCTTACAATTTCTCATGTGCGCGGCAGGGAGGGAGGGAGAAGCTCAAAGTTTGAATATTTCAGGAGCAATTTGATACATAAACTGTGTTCATTAATCCTGGTATTATTCTGAAGTGGCTTCAAAATTACAAACAATCTTCTGATTATGTCCAGAGAGCACTCTTTAGACTAAAATATTAATGACCAAAACAGGATAAAAATATACCACTAAGTTGTTTTTTTAAAAAAAATACTTCCTCTTTAACTCCAGCGAACAGAAAAATGGGCCATTTTTTGCTATAAACTAACGTAGCTGAAATCATCACAGGCATTAATTTTTCTCTTTCTTTATGAGAACTGCTCATATTTTTGTAAGCCTCACCACCAGAACAAAATGTCTGTTGAAAGTGTTTAATGGTAGAGACTAAAAATTCTATTACCTAAAAATCTAGCACCTTCTACATTTTATTCAACTAAACTCAGCATACCTTTTTGCTAAGGGGAATAATTCCAGCTGTAAGGAGATGATTCATTCATGAGCAACCGGCCTACACACTCCGTTTTTTTCTATGGAGATGCTGACGACTGAGCTCAGGTTTAACACATAGTTAAAAGAGAAAATACCTCAAGAAACTTTTCAGGAACATAGCAATGACATTTCAAATTATTTTAAAGGTGAAGCCAAATATTAAGAGAATGGCACAGGCAAACCTCTATAAATCAAAGTATTCTTTTCGTATAGGACTGTAGTCACCGTTCTTGTTGCATAAAAGACTCTGTTAGATGTGGGTAAGTACACAGGTAGCTACTCAAGCAGGACTGAAAAGGTGTAAGAAAGGCCTTTGCTTGTCTTTTGGTTTGCCTCTGTGCCTAAATACTACCTTCAGAGTGATAGTAGAAGGCCAGCAAAGCAAGTATGAGGACAGAATGCCTTTGAGAATCTGATAAAAATCACAAACTTGTTTCCTGAAAAAAAAAAATGATTATATGCACAATTTGGCAAATGTGCAGGAGGTTATTGAGCTCCATAAAAGGCATCTACAGAACTGTAATGATTTATGGACCTCATATGAAGAATCCCAGAATAAAGGAATTTCCCCCCAGAAAGAAGCAAGTGTCTTTGAATGAAGTAATCTCTGTCTGTTTGAATCATTGGCGCTCACTGATTTATTCTTTTTCAATAAATTCATATTCAGCACCTTTCCTTATACAAAGCACCATTCAAAATGCTATACACCCCTCGGTGATCTCAGCAGAACCTCATCATTCACTAGTAGGTTTGGATATCAAGGGCAGCATTTCGCTTTATAGTAATAGTATATTGTATCCAAAGGGTTTTGTTCTTTATTGTTGTTCTGCTCAAGTTTCACTTCTTATATTTACTTTTTAAGGAAAGATTTCTGCAAACCCAGAAAACATGTCAACTTTTATTTATGCAATTTGGGTAAGTGTCTGCAAAAACCTCACAGACTCATTGGAGACAGCATTATTACCAGTTATTCATTCCAATAGATAGGTTCAAACCTTAGGCAATATTGTCCCCACCTATGCAACAGGCCCCAAGGGCATGGTCAGAAAGGACTCCAGGCCTTCTTAGATACCTGCCTTCCACTGCTGCAATGCAGGCAGGTTCAGACGGCAATGCCCCCAAATGAAGGGACTGAGAAGGCTGCTGAATCCTAGCAGAATGCAAAACACAATCCTAACACTTAAAGACTCTTTAACTGAGATTTCCCAAGACTCCTTCAGCTATTTCAACTACCTTATCTTTGGAAATTGAATTAAAAGATTAAAAGACATTTTCGGGTAAGGGGGTTTAAAACCTGTCTTCACCTGCTATTTGCTAGTCTTATAACTATGAATAAGGCAGTTAACATTTTAAATCTAATTAAATCCCTAAGGCTCTTGTGAAGGCTCTTGTGAAGACTAAATGAGATCGTCTTCTAAGGATTTAGTGTGGTGCGGGACAAAGAAGCACTCTATAAATTTTAATTATTTTTAGTATACATTACCTGCCAGGATCCTCAAAAACTCTGAAAGTTAGTGAGCTCTGGCCCAGAAAAGTAAAGCATGTTCAGGGTGACATAGGCAAACACTTGGGGACCCCAACTGAAAAACGGATCCAGGCAAAGTGTGCAGAGCATTGCTGATACAATAATAAAGAAGACACAGTCTTTGTTTTCAGGATGGAGCAGAGTCCAATGAGAGAAGTCTCCCATAAGCATGTTTATACACCTGATGAGATTCAGGGGGCCCTAGCCCAGTAGTCGGCAAACTACAGCTCGCAAGCCGCGGTTTGCCGCTCTGTTGACTCATGAGTTTGCCGACCACTGGGATAGGAGCTTAATCACAAGGAACAACAACAGCCTGTAATTATTGGAATCGAGAGTTTATATGGCTCAGTTGGTTGGAGCATCATCCTATATACCAAAAGATTGCAGTCAGGGCACATACCTAGGCTGTGCGTTCGATCCCCGGTCAGGTTACATACAAGAGGCAACCGATTGATGTCTCTCTCTCTCTCCATTCCTCTCTCTAAACATATCTTTGGGTGAGGATTTTTTAAAAAAAGAAAAACAAATGTAGGGGTCTCCAGAGAAAATCATGGGGGGAGGGGAGGGAGTCAGCAATGGTTTTCTACAAAAAAATAAATAACACTTGATCTGGCTTTCAAAGTGCAGATCTGAAGTCAGGATACCAGGATAGAATTAGTCTACCACTTAAAACATATGAAGTCAGGATACCAGGATAGAATTAGTCTACCACTTAAAAGCAATTAAATTTTGAATAAATTTCTTAATATTCTTTAAGTTACAGTTCTTCTCAGGTGGAAAATGACAGTAATATCCATTCTCATAAAATTTCTGGGAGAATTAAATAATGTTTATAAAACCCTTATCACCATATAATTCATTGTTTAAACCAGTATACTTTCAAGAGTATGAGGAGTCACTATTAAAATTATACCCGAGTAAAAGGCAAAAACCTGAACATATGGTCACTCTGTTTATCACCATACCTAGCATACAGATGGCACTCAAATATATCAGTCCTTTTATTTGTCCCTTGGTCTTGAAGGATGCATAGTAATTTCCCAGACAGAGGAGAGGGAGAAAATATGTAACAAACAGAGGGAACTCCATAACTAAAGAAATATTCCACCATAAAATGCTTATAAAACGGTTCATCTCATTCATCTAATCATATAATTATAAAATATCATACTGGAAGGAAATCAGATATTAAATCCAGATCATTCATTTGATAAATAAAAATGAACCTCTGAATGGTGAAATAACAGGGTTATCTTGTCTCAGAGCCAGGACGAGTGCCTAGGTTTCCTCATTGTCCACCACTGTATTATCCCTCATCTCTAAGAAACATGTCTCCTAAGCCAGAGCTGTCGTAGAAATGACGGAAAATCCATAACTTCTCTCCACAGCTTGTCTCACAGTTCTTAAATTCTTCCTGATTGAATCCAACCAACTGCAGATCCAACTCGGACGTCTTCAAGGAAGATGAGCACAACTAGCCACTCTCTTGCCAAGGAGGAGAAAGAATTTTACTCTGCTGCATGTTATTTATTGCTAAGTTAAGAAAGAACAAATAAATTAGTTCTCATTTATATAACATGTTTCCTTTGGATTTAGAGATGCCATTCATAATAGATATGTTCTTAGGGCAAATAATTTAGGAACTGGATTTCATAAATAATAATATACTTCATATAAAGCTCGATCTTTCAATTATGAAATAACTCCCTAAGGCAGAAGTTATCAATATTTTTCTGCACAGCATGAATGAGCGAACTGGCACACACTCCCTCATTAACAGTGATTCATAAAAGGGAGTAGGGAATGCAGAATCTCTGGGAGATACGCATAATTTTTTCTCAAAGGTCCTCCAATTATTCTGATACTCTCCTGACTTCCTCCTGACATTCCTCCCACGCCTTAAGCCATTTTTCATAACTCTGGGACTACATTGAACATACAGAATGTCTCCACCTGGAAAACAAATTGGACAGAAAGATTTCCATCCTCGTTTAGTTGCATTGTTGTGGCTCAATAGTTTCCTTTCTAAAACTCTACCACCTCGTCCCCCAAGCAGAGTTAGTTACTCCACCCTCTGGGATCTGTGCCATTTGCATTCGTCCCTATTACCACCCTTAGCCACACTCTGTGTTAAAATAATTACTCCCATCTCTCTGCTCAATAGATGGCAACTCAGATACATACAGGAGGCTTTATAATGCTCTGCAAACCCAACAACAGACTGGCACATAGTAGGAACTCTAACAGGAACATAGTTGAACATAATCACCCACTGAATGAATTCCTTGGGATATTTAGAGGACAATATATTAATATAGAATGCTACCCATGAGTTGCTTTTAGGATGGAGCACATGGTCTGTGTAAAAGCACTGAGTTCTTTGGAAGGAAGTTACTGTAAAACTACAAGGCATTATCCCCCTTTATGGTATGGCAGATCACTACAGTGCTTTTCTTAAGGGGTACTTAGTGGCCTGGAAAGCTAATGTCTCTCATTAAATGCCGGACTCCCAGAGAGTCACTTACGTAACTGGAAGGACTCCAGTGATTTCATTGCATGAAGTCCTTTTCTTCTAAAAAGTGCTACACGCAAGAATTTTCTTACCTAGTTCATTATTCGTAACACTGGGGATATGATCAAAAAAATTTAATGTTCAAAACCCTTCACATGGTAGAAAAATGAGAGAGAGAGAAAAAAACTAAGAAAATGTTTAAAAGGTAGGGTGGTAATGGGGCACAGAGTACTATCCAACCCAAGCCTGTTAAATAAAACACAAAGTTTTTAGACTCTCAAGTTCTGTTAGAATGCATGATATTCAAGAAAAGCTTACTTAACTATACATATTTTGGCTTTCAGACACATCCTTTCTGGTTTAAGGAGGGAGAAGTATTTCCAAGATGATGTAGATAGAGAAAGCAATGCAATGTAGACACAGAGTTTAAATTTTACCTCGTGATTTTTTTACAAAATATAAAAAGTCATTGCACTTAGTAAAATGATTGCTGGATTTTATGTCCTACAGCTATTTTATTTTCTTATGGCCAGAATGAGTGGAAATAGTAATTTATCTGTCAGCCTACTGATATTTATCTTTTAAATCCTTACAACTGCATTGTACAAAAATATAGCATGCACTATTTGTGGAGGTTTAAATGCCAAACTCTGTCCTTCAGACTGCCAAAGGTAATCACAGATTAAAAGGCTTCTAATATCCACCTGCAACACGACCACCCCTCTCAAAACTAAAAAAACACTTTCAATCTGTTGATCAGTTCACACACAAACATACTCATGTATCACTAAATGTAATTGTTCCAAATTGTCTCTCAAGGTTTTATTAATTTCAAGTGCACATTCTGAGATGTTCAGAGTGAATTATAAATATTTAAGCACTATACTTGTATATTTTTAATTCCTTATGAAAAGGATACCTTGGCGGTGTCCCCATGTTATCAGTGACTTCCAAACATAGGTATTTTCAGCACACATCTATGTAGCCTCTATCATATGCCATGGGGCTACAAGCTGCTATAAGCAGCTGTAAAAACTTGATTTTTGCTTCAGGACTTTCTGTCATTGTGCACCTTAATGAAAGAAATGTGGGCAGGAAGAATCAAAATGCTTCAACCATGGTTGTCCTAAGAAGGTATCTTTCATTTTATGTTAACATATTTATGTTCAGCCTTCCCATTGATGACACTATAAATTTGCTTTTATTCCCTTCTTTTCAGTTTGGTGACTGTCATATGGATACAATTCAGGTGACCTTTGGCATACACACTTCTACACACAATGAGGAACACTACAGAGAACTGAGTGCTGACACAAACATGTTCAGGCCGAAGAGCATGTGTCATATATTCTATTGGCTGGAGAAAGATAGTTGCCTGTCAAGTTCTAGGTTTTTGTATTTAATTGAATAAATATTGGGGTACACCCACCACGTGTCCAATATATTAAGCACTGAAGATATAAAAATGAACATGTTCCCTGCCCTTACAAAAACAAACTCTTCAGAAGGATTATGAATAATAATAGTCTAGAGAAGTTTGCCAAGACCAAATTTTATGTGTTTTTTGTACACTTCTTTTCTCTCAGAGAATGGTCCCATCATCTATCTACCAACTCATCCCAATGACTGTTATAGACTCATCCTCTCCTTTTATCCAAATATTTCAATGGAATAAAAGCACCATTAATTCCACCTTCTAAATTCCTCTCATCCCCATTCCTATTGCCACTACCATAGCTCACATCTGCTTCTCTTTCTATCTGGAATGTAGAAATAATTTCTGTATTTATTGGAATTGTCTTAGTAGGAAGAAATAGAAACTAAGTCAATCTAGCCTAAGTCCCCCCCCCCCCCCCCCACACACACACACACACACACACAAAAGGTGGAGGGAGGTCATTTTTTTAAAAAGAGTTGAGTAGTGACAAAAATCAAAATAATAACTGTGGGACCCAGTGCAATTTGTAGGGCACTTAAAAACCAGAAACCAGGACTCCTTACCTGCCAATATTCTCTCCACCTTCATGTCTGTTTCATTGTGTGCTGCGGACTTTTTCTGTACCATTGCAATGGGTTTACACGGGCATCAGGGAATATGGCTTTATTCGGTTGAATAGAGCCCCCCAACATTCATATAAGTGTAACCTTAATTGGAAATGGGATCATTTCAGATGTAATCAAGTTGAGAAGCAATCATACTGGATTAGGATGGGCGTTGGTTTAATGACTGATGTCTATATAAGAGAAGGGAAATTTGAGCACAGACACATGGTACGAAGACTGCCATTGACAACAGAAGCAGAGATTGGAGTGCTACCTCTATAAGCTAAGGAACACCAAGGATTCCCGAGAAACACTAGAAGGTAGAAGAGACCAAGAATGATTTCCCCCCCCAGAGCCTTCAGAGAGAGCATGACTTCAGCTTCCAGGACTGTGAGAAGATAAATTTCTGATATTATAAGACACCCAATTTGTGAGACTTTGTTATGTCAACCATAGCAAATGAATACAATGGCCAGTGGCAGACCTAGGTTTCCAACATTTCTGTTAGGAATCTTAAAAGAAATAATGCTTTTGTCTACCATATTAGCCTATCTAAAATCCTAACCCCAGAACCTAATTGACATAACATGAGTCAGATGCTTCTCCTTGAACACATCAAAGTGTATAGGGATGGGATGCTGTCATTGTCCATGCCTCAGGAATATAGCCTTCTCTCAGACTAAAGAGAAAAGGCAAGGGACAGTAATTGGACACCTTCCCCAAAACATGTGGGGTAGGAGAGGAGCAAAATTAAGACAAAAAAGAAAAAGATATCAAAACAGTGATGAAGGGATGCTGAGCAAACAAACTGGTATCAACTAGGGTCTCTTATTTCTCTGCATCTAACTTTGTCCACCACCCCCCATTTATCCATTCACAAGGTCTCTGCTAGACTAGTCTTCCTCAAGGCATCTCTTACCATTTCGCCTCCCACAAAGCCTTTAATGGTTGCCTTTAATTTTCAGAGAAGTAGGTATCATCATCTTGCCCCTGCATCTTGTACCAACCCCAACACTTATCCCACCTTCACCAGACCAAGTCTCTTACAATTCTCTCAGCACTTACACACACCCCTCTTGTTGCTTCTCCCTGCAATATTTTTTCTACTTTTCTCCATTTTGTTAATTTCTATTCATCCTTTAATATTATATTATTGCTCTTAACTACCAATATAGGAGGGACATATGCACACACAAAATGATAGACTGGTATAGTAAGAACCAAAGAATGGATTGGGTAAATTTAAAATTACAGTCAAAATAATATTATTAGCAAGAGAGAACTGCACTAAATTTACTGATACATTACCTATAGAGACTTGGATGCCACCAATACAAATCTAAAAATAACCTTTATTGAAATTCCAACTGAAAATCTGGTCTATATTCTCAGAAGAGTTGGCATCAACAACACCAGAAATGCCCGAGCCTCCACTCTACTGGATGCCAGTTCCTTTTCACTTTCCTCTGCATGCTATGCATGTGTCCTTTTCACCAAAGGTTTAAATTGTTTTAAGAAGCCAAGGGAGAGCTTGTAGTTCATTGTTCCCTGAAGTATATAAACTGTTCATTTATCCACCCATTCATTCAGCAAGTATTTATTCATGTCTGCACACTCTGTAAGGTCCTGGCATGTATGGAGGAATAACACGCATTTCTTAACTTCTTTAAGCCTGTGGTGTACTGAAGAGAGAAAAGCCCTCTGCAGTTTACAAAATAACATGGAAAGAAAAAAGTATTTAATTACAACTTGGTGTGCTCCTCAGGAAATATACAAGTAAGTACTTTCCCTGAAATATACAAGTTAGCATGAGAGTGAACCAAGGAGCAGCAAATACAGGGGAGTGGAGTGGAGGACCAGACAAGGCTTCCCTGAGGGAGCAATGTGCAGACTGACTTCTTATGCTCAGGAAAACTTTAGACAGGACGATGTTAAAGAAAGCATATTCCTGAGAGGAGTCCAATGGGACAAAGGCCTTTAGGAAGGGGGCAGCAGGACAAGTACAAGGAACAAAGAGTAGATGAAACATAGAGCTTGAGCAGGATCAGACAGGGTTCCATCATGCAGAGCTTCGTTCAGCCACCATAACCTCAAAATATAGCCAAAATAAAAAAAGAGCTATGTAAGTCAGAACTTCTAAAAATGAGTTTCCCCTCCATTCCTTTACAATACTTTAGTCATTTGAGGAAAATATATATATTAAATATTAATAAATTACATGCAACTTCTCTCTGTATTGAAGGTTCAGATCTACAGAAATAATCTAATACATTTTTAAATTATTGACAGCACAATTATGAAGCATTTTAAAACTAAATGTTACTAAATATTTAAAACTAAATATTCTCTCTATGCTATACTTATAAACATATGGCTGAAACTTCTAGAAAACCTTGAGAAAAGTAAAAAGAAGGTAACAAGCATTTTCAAATTTAATAAAATACATTTCAGCAAAATGCTCAAGGTTGAGTAAAATACAAGACAGAAAAAAATTACACTTCAATGGATTTAACAATTGATTTTCTTCATAGGCTATCTGAAAGTACATCTTAGTTTAACTTAAAATAAGAACGTTTATTTTTTTAATGTATAAGTATAAAGAAATGAATTTGCAGAGATAATCATCCTATCTAATAAAAGAGTAATATGCAAACTAACCATCACTCTGCTATACCCACAAGCCACTCCCACCAGCCAATCAGGAATGAGTATGCAAATTAACCCAACCAAGATGGTTGCATCCACAGAGCGAGCAGGAGGCTTGGGTTTCTCCAGCAATGGAGGAAACCAAGCTTTCCGCATAACCTGGCAGGCCCAGGCCTCCATTCAAGGCTATAAAGTTTCAATTATAGAAGATAAATAAATCACAACAAAAATGGCTGCAGCCATGGAGCTAGAGAGAGCAGGAGGTTTGAGTTGCCCCTGGCAATGGAGAAAGCCAAGCTTTCCACACACCCTGGTGGTCCTAAGCCTCCTCTCAAGGCTACAAAGTTTCAATTATAGAATATAAATAAATCCCAGATCCCAGGGCCTCTGCTTGGGTCACTGGGGGGCATGGCTGGCCTGCAAACCACCAGAGGCCCCTCAGCCAGGCCACCCCACACCCCAAGGGAACCCCCACCCTGATCCAGGACAACCTTCAAGGCAAGCCAACCAGCCGCCACCCGTGCACCAAGCCTCTATCCTATCTAATAAAAGAGCAATATGCAAATTGACCATCACTCCAACACACAAGATGGCTTCCCCTATGTGGTCAAAGATCCTGCCCCCATGTGGACACAAGATAGCTGCCACAAGATGGCCAGCAGGGGAGGGCAGTTGGGAGGGACCAGGCCTGCAAGGGAGGGCAGTTGGGGGTGATCAGGCCTGCAAAGGAGGGCAGTTGGGGGTGATCAGGCCAGCAGGGGAGGGTAGTTGGGAGGGACCAGGCCTGCAAGGGAGGGGAGTTGGGGGCGATCAAGTCTGCAGGGGAGGGTAGTTGGGAGGGACCAGGCCTGCAAGGGAGGGGAGTTGGGGGCGATCAAGTCTGCAGGGGAGGGCAGTTAGGGGTGACCAGGCCGGCAGAGGAGGGAAGTTGGGGGCAACTGGGCCTGCAGGGAAGGGCAGTTGGGGGGGACCCAGGCCTTCAGGGGAGAGCAGTTGGGTGTGGGGGGGACTAGGCCTGCAAGGGAGGGCAGTTAGGGGTAATCAGGCTGGCAGGGGAGTGGTTAGGGGGTGACCAGGCTGGCAGGCAGAAGTGATTAGGGGCAATAAGGAAGGCAGGCAGGCGAGCAGTTGGGAGCCAGCAGTCCTGGATTGTGAGAGGGATGTCTGACTGCCCGTTTAGGCCCGATCCCGGTAGTCGGACATCCCTCAAGGGGTCCCATATTGGAGAGGGTACAGGCTGGGCTGAGGGACACACACCCCCATGCACAAATTTTGTGCACCAGGCCTCTAGTCCTAATATATAAAAACCCAGGGTCTATAACATCCAAAACGACTGAAGGCTCAACCAACCAGACATCAGTGCGGGGTTGCCATGGTGACCCAGCACTGACTGCCCACCCCTATGGGTGCCTTAACCCAGCACTGACTGCCAAGGGGGCTGCGGATCAGGCCTGAAGAGAGAAGCAGGGTCTGATACATAGCCTCCATGGCAACTGTTGATCAGCCCTTGCCTCTCTCTTTCTCTCAGGGCCTGGCTAGCAGTTGCACCTCTCTTTCTCTTGGGCCTCCGCTGGGGCTGCTGATCAGCCCTGCCTCTCTGATCAGGCCCATTGATAGGCCGGGAGACACTAACTGGCATAGAAACCGACCAATCAGAACGAAATCTGGGTGAAATATGAAGAGCCAATGGCTGCCTAAGAGGCAGAGCTTTTGATGCTGCCTGGCATAGAAACTGACCAATCAGAACCAAATCTGGGTGAAGTGCAAGGAGCCAATGTCTGCCTAGGAGGTGAAGCTTTTGACACTGACTGGCATAGAAACCGACCAATCAGAACCTAATCTGGGTGAACTGCAAAGGCAGAACCTAAGGTGGGGGCTGAGGAGGGATTTTAAGGGCAACAGCTGTTTGGTGTAAGGTGTAAGAAAGCGGCTCAATTTTTTAATGACCAGTTTGACAGTATAGTGCATATGGCTGGCTATCAGTCCAGATATAGGGATTGTGTATTTTTGTCTGCCAAGAGCATCTCCTCCTGATGAAAAAGGTTTCCCCCCTCCCCCATTTAAGCAATCCTATCCTATATAATCTATGCATACTACTAAAAGGGTAATATGCTAATTAGACCAGGTTGACCACCATCTTCCAGATGTCCAACTTCCTTCTGGACAAAAGCATGGTGGTGGGGGCCGAGGCAGAGGCCTTAGGGGCGATCAGGCCGGCAGGGGAGAGCAGTTGGGGGTGAGATCAGGCTGGCAGGGAAGGGCAGTTAGGGATGATCAGGCAGGCAGGCAGAGGGGTTAGGGGTGATCAGGCAGGCAGGCAGGTGAGCAGTTAGCAGCCAGCGGCCCCAGATTGTGAGAGGTATGTCTGACTGCCGGTTTAGGCCTGATCCCACAGGTATCGGGCCTACACCGGCAGTCGGACATCCCCCAAGGGGTCCCCGATTGGAGAGGGTGCAGGCTGGGCTGAGGCAACCCCCCCATGCACAAATTTTTTGCACCAGGCCACTAGTAGATTAATATAAAATACATGTGAAATACAAGGACACTCACAGACACTCAGTAAGACTAGGTGAGGGATGTTGAAACATTGCAACCTGGATGCCTCTACATAAGAGTTTATGGGAAAGGGACTAAACTATGATGCTGTCAGAGAGAACTTAGTGCATGGGACATGAGCTCAAATGACCATGAACTCAGTGACAGATTTGTAGAACTGATACAATTGCAGATTCCTAAGTCTTCTCCCTAATTGTGATTTTTGCTTTCTGCTTTTTTTCTTCTCTTCGTCTTTGAGAATGCAGAAGCCAGAGCACTGTATCTGAACAAAAGTAATTAATTGGTATTTATTCCTCTCTGTTAAATTGGATATGAATATCTCCATTTTTCTACTTGGACACAGAATAAGAACTGCCACATGAGTCAACATTTGCAAGACACATTGGGGTGAGAGTTACAATTTCTCACCAGAAAATGACCTCCAAGGTCTCTTTGAGTCCTGAGATGCTCTGGCATGCTCCATTTGTTGTACATCCATCATAACCCAGGGGCTAAGGTCAAGGCTGCAATGGCAGGAAGCACTGGTCTAGATCAGACACTGAAACGATGGGAAAAGAATGTGCTCTCGGCATCTCACATTAACAGTCAATAAAATTCAAACAACATACGTCTCATGAGTGGATAATAAAAATGAAAAGTGAAATAATTTTAAAATTCAAAATAGAATTGGGACAGGACAGAGGAAAACCCTTTTGGGAAAGTCTAACCTAACCTTCAAGGAACCTTAAAAAGTAAGAGAGGGACAAGTTATTTTTTTACTATGAAAGGAAGTTAAATAGCCACATTTCCTCCACTTCAAGAACAGATTTGAACAGCCACAATTTGCCAGGATGAGTGGGCCACCTAAATTACCTAATTGGATGAGGGTCATTTACTCATATTAACTGATATTGTTTTAAGTTCATGTAATTCTCCAGCCACAACAAATCAGTTTAAAAAACCTTTCAATGGTCATAAATGATGACTGTATTGTAAGCATTTGACAAACTATTTCTTTAGCATTTAAAATATTTATACTAAATATTTTTCATTTATTTTGTTTTTTACTTTTTTAACATAAATGCTCTAAGCCAGACAATACAAGACATAAAATAAAAAGGTAAATTTTATGTAGCATTGAAAATATACAAAAGATATTTTAAGGCCTTGAATATTCTAAATTAAATCAATAGCAACAGTTGGAAAGAAAAATATTATAACAAAATTCCAAAGCAGCAGCCAACAAGAATTTACAAAAAAAAATCAGGAGAGCTAATAAATTTAGAAAAGTTTCAGGGTATGAGATCAACAAACAAAAATCAGCTGTTTCTCTACACCAGCAATGAACAATCTGAAGGAGAAATTAAGAAAACAAATCCATTTACAAATATAATGATTAAAATGACAAGTTTTGAGGGCAGACTGCTTGAGTTCAAAGCCCAAATGCCACTACTAATGGGGAGGGGAGTGGAATCTTGTGCAAATTATACAATCACTTGGTGCCTCATCTGTAAAAATGAAAATAAAACACAGCCTGCTTCATTGGGTAGCTGTGAGAATAAAAGTTAATTCGCCTACATTGCTTAAAACAGTCACCTGACACAGTGAGCTCTCAGTAAATGTTAGAGAGAGAAAAAAATAAATTTAACAATAAACAAGCACAAATATAATTAGGAAGCCTCAAAGTGTACATTACTCATCAATGCTTCCGTAGTCGAAGTTATGTATTTGGAGGAGTTCTTTTTGTTTTCATTATGTGGCTGTGTGGCTTCGCACTACAAGGCAGGGGAGAGACCACCGTGAAGGCCTGCAACATGGATGTTCACGCAAAAGCCACTGTCCTCTACAGGATGCGCTAACGAACAGCTAATCTTTTCTGAAACCTGCCTTTGTCTCATCACTTCCACATCTAATCATTCATCAAGTCCCACTATTCTGTATTGAAAATGGTTCTCACGACTCTGATTTCTAATTCCTCTCTGTTCTCACTGTTGTGGTTCAAGTTCACATGGTTTTTACCTGGAGTATCACCACAGCCTCCAATCTCATAATCCTCAAGTCTTCCCTTTGCATATCCACCAGGGGTGATCTCTCTACCCACACCATTTCTCTGCTTAAATGTATCAAACTTCACCACAGCATCCCAAGGCTTCTATTCTAGATCACGACCTTCCATTCCAGACGCATCCATTGTATCACCAACTGGCTTTCAATAAACTGCTTGCAGTGCACTGGGCTCCCCTTGCTGGTTCTCCCTCCATTACCTTTGTTCATGCTGTCTTCTCACCTAGGGAGTGCACTCTCTCATACTGTCTCATTCTCCTCGGTGGGCCAACACCTAATCATTCTTTAAGACTTATATCAGGAGTCACCTTCTCCAGAATCATTGACTTGAACCCACATTCCTCCAAAATGGCTCTCTCGGGTTGCTGTATAATACCCTCCAAATATCTCCCCACTAGACTGTGATTTCCTTGGAAACAGAAGTTGCTTATTTATAGTTGTATCCTTTCTGTCCTACGTAGTATTTTGTACAGAGTGAAAACAAGAATCCAACCATTGTGTATCACCATGGCATCTCCAGCACCTAGCACAGGGCCCGACACATAGCAGACACTCAATAAATATTGAAAAGAAAATGAGAGAGGAAAAGGGGGAGGGAGGAAGAGGACAGTTGGAGGAAAGAATGTTGGTTGAGAGGGTAGTGATAAGAGTCATAGAACCCTGGGTTGCACAGACACAGCAAGCCAAAGGGACTTTTTTAAGATCACTTCGGCTTGCTGTATCTGTACAACAAAATTTATCCAGTGATACCACCCCTAACTCTATCAATTTCTATATGACACTGGATATATACCCCTTAGTATTCTCACTGATAAAATTAAACTACTACTACCTACCCCATTATTTTTTAACATTAAAAGACAAAGCACATAGGACAGAATCTGGTACATCTCTCTCAATAAATGGTAGCTATTAATTTTAGGAATATATCATTTGTTGAATAGATCAATGTAATCACATAGATAGATAATATATGGATAGAAAGCTAGTACAGATGGATAGGATGGATGGATGATGGATGGGTGGGTGGGTGGGTAGATAAATCCATAGAACCCCAGGAGATATGTAATATAATCTCCTACCCTCTTACAGTTAGGTTATCTTCACCAAATTTCTTCCTTTGCAATCTGACAACATTAATTAACTTTATGGTATTTCTCTTTCATGATTTAATTAAGCAAATATTCACTGAAGGCCTACCAGTGAATACTTTCTGTTTGTGCTCTCTCTGACTCATTTTATCAGTCCTCTCAAAATGTGACTCTGGTTTCTTCATCATTTATTTAAAATGTGGTGACTCAAAGTGGATGCAGTATTTTAATTAAGGCTTTTTGAATAAGTCTCTAAATAAAAATAGAACAGCAGAATCACTTTCTGAAGCTTACATACAAGGTGGGGCAAAAGTAGGTTTACAGCTGTTCATATGAAATGTAAAACAATAATTAATAATAATACAAGAATAAAACTGTTTCACATACTCACAACTGTAAATCTACTTTTGACCCATCCTGTATAATATCCCATTTATCATACTAAAAAATCAAGTTTTCTTTTACCAAAATATCATTATACCATGTATTAAGCATATGTTAAAATGGATTCTTCAGATCTATTTCTTTTCCCCTTATGCCTAAATAATACTACCTTAGAGCATAATGCTCGAGTTGTTTTTGCTTTTTTTCCCCCACAGAGCACCTTGCTCTAATTTTAAAGGATCATTTTTCTGATTGTCGTGATCATTTTGAATTTCAAATATTAATCATATTACTTTCTTGGTGAAAACTTGATTTTAAAAATCACTTTGATCCCTTTGTTCAGATGGCTAATTCAAATATTTAAAAGAACATATCCTAAGCCAAGTTCTGTGAGCCACCACTTGAAACATCTTAGGCTTTTTATGAGTAAGCCACTGCTGAGAATGCGTTGAATATGATATATAAACCAGTAGGTCACCCACCTATAGTCACAGGGGTATCAAATGACTGGAGGTGCATCCCACACTGATGCTTGTAAGCTTTATGACCTTCAAAATAGTTACTTAACATACTTAGTCCATTAGTTTCCTTCTCTGTAAAGTATCTTCATTTCAGGATAATAGTGAGGAATAAATAAGATTGTATGTTAAAGAATATACATTGAATAAGCACAACATATCCTTACTAAATATAAATCTAGTATAGATATAATTGTATTTTCCCTAACTTTCCAATAAAAATAGAGCTAGATAACATGAAAAAGTTATATCAGAGAAAATAATTGTCATGGTTTTCTGGTATTGAGAGCAAAAAATGTACATCATAATAAATATTAAATTTGCACTCTCTTTTGATCAATTCTATTGCCCAACAAACTTGTAATAACTCCCATGTCCCTCCAATTATTGTGTCACTTGTATTTAACAAAACTTCTCAAAAATTGATTATACACACTATTACTACCATTTAGAGTAAGATGACCCATTTCTGCCAACCCTATGCTTAGGTAACTCAGTCTAGAGCAGAGGTCGGCAAACTCATTAGTCAACAGAGCCAAATATCAACAGTACAATGATTGAAATTTCTTTTGAGAGCCAAATTTTTTAAACTTAAACTTCTTCTAACGCCACTTCTTCAAAATAGACTCGCCCAGGCTGTGGTATTTTGTGGAAGAGCCACACTCAAGGGGCCAAAGAGCCGCATGTGGCTCGCAAGCTGCAGTTTGCTGACCACGGGTCTAGAGGAAAGGCTAGAGAAGCAAACAATTCACTACAACACCACATGATGAATGTTCCATAGAAGTATGCACAGAGTAACAAGGAAGCACAAAGCAGGGAAGACACCTAGCCCATCCACAAAAAAATAAAATTTGATGCAAGGGAATCATAAGTTTAAATGTTTAAAAAATGAAACCATAAAATTACTAGAAGAAAATATGGACAAATTTCTCTATTAAGGGTATGAGAAAGTTTTCCCAGAAAAGATGCTGTTTCCATTGAGTCATGAAAGACTCAGTCCAATATATCCAGGTATTCCAAGAAAATGTTGCAAATGTAAAAGCCTGCTGGTGAGCGACAATGATTAATTTAAGGAACTGTAAATAGTTTGTCAGAACTGGCGAGTTGGGTATTTGTGGGTTGTAAGTATAGACAGCCAACCTAATATCCTATAATAGTCCACATCACACTTCACTATAATCACTTGGCCACTATCAGTATTTCCATTAGGTCCTGAGATCCAGGGGGTCAGAGACAGGATTGTTTTGTTCCTTCCTCTATGTGTGATTTTGTATAAAACACAGTTGGTGCTCAAAAATCACCTTTTAACTTTTAGGTGGCTGTGCTGCCATTCATAGTAGCTTCACTCTGCTATGGCCAATGCAGTCAATAAACCTTTCATATGAGAGATTTAAATAATCACATTTAAAAGAAAGGTTATACTGGCAGCAGTAGCGAAAATGAAAAGGAGGAGGGCTAGACTAGAAGCAAGTACAGACAATAAATTTTATCCATACAATCATTTTATTTCTAGTCAAAATATCTAATTCATCAAATGTCACAGATTTACAAATAATGTCAAATAATTGGAACCTTTTTTTTATTTTGAGAATTTTTTATTTTATTCCCACAATTGCAATGGGGAAGCTAGGAGATGTAGAATCAGGTCAAAATCCTGAAGGAAGATTTCTTTTGCCTTCATTTATTCTTTTCTATAGATTTTCATGAGTTTTCCATTAATTATTTTTTTAATTTTTAAGTTCTTAGTTCATTTTATTCCTTCAGAGCATTTTATGTAATAAGGTCATGAACCCTGTGGTGGGTAGGCTTCTACAATTTTTTAAATTATTTAGAACTTAATTTTAAAAAGATATGAAAGTATAAGACATGCAAAGGGACATACAAGCCAATGAAACAGGATAGAAAGTCCAAAAAATAGACCCAATAAATACAGCATCTCAAATCAGTGAGGGATAGAGAACACTTTTAAATTCATGGTGCTATGACAATGAATCATCAACTGGAAAAAAAAATTGGATTCAAGGGAATGATAATTTAAATATAAAAAAATAAAACCATAAAATCACTAGAAGAAAACACGGACAAATTTCTCTATTACCTTTGGACAGGAGAAGCCTTTCTTAACAAGAATCAAAATCCAAAAGCCATACAATTGACAAATTTAGTATAGAAAAAATAAAAAACATCTACTAGATACTTTAAGTAAAGCCAAAAAATAAGTAACAAATGCATTTTCCCCTACCCACCAATCTTAATTCTAGAAATGTATCCTATAGATAAACTTCCCACATGCTAGATGACATACTTTTGATGCTATTCACTACAGCATTGTTTGTAGCAGCAAAAAAAGGAAATAGCCCAGCCAGTTGGCTGCGGTTGAGCATTGACCCATGCACTAAGAGATAGCTGGTTCGATTCCAGGTAAGGACTAGATCTCCAGTAGGGGACAGGCAGGAGGCAGCCTATCAATGTTTCTCTCATCGATGTTTCTATCTCTCTCTCCCTTCTCCTTTTCACTTCCTCTCTCTCTAAATATCAATAAAAACATATTTTTAAAAAAAAGAACCCAAATGTATATCTATATGGGACTGGTAATATAAACAACAATATATCCACTTATGTCTAGATACTGATATAAAAAGATATCCATGATAAATATTAAGTTTTTTCAAAAGTAAATGTATAATAAAGGGGTAAATAAGAGCATATATTAAGTTTCTATTTTGTTTCTGTATTTCAAAGATGTATAAAAAAACTAATAAAAGGAGATGGGGCAAGTATGCACAAATGAAGTCATCAAAAACAAGTAATAGTGAGACTTCTCAATGCTACCATTTTAATATTGCTATTTTTAACCATATGAATACATCACCTCTTCAGAAAGTTTAAAGCGTGTTTTAAACCAAAAAAATAAAGCCAGCAATGACTGATTACCATGATGGTTGCCCAACTCTGTGAATATATTAAAAAAAACATTAAATTGTTTACTTCAAATGGATGAATTATATAGTATGTGAATTATATCTCAATAAAACTTTATTTTTTAAGTTTAAGGCCTAAAGTGCCAGTGGGCAAATAACATAATTACTAAATTTAAAAACTAAAAGTAAGAAGAATTGGCATGAAAATGGAGAACTGAGAGCTCTTAAAAATAATGACATAGATCAAGATCCAGTGGTAGATTTCGTGTTTCATGCTCTTCTGATTTCTCCCTTGATGTGACTGCTTACACAATGGCAGCTTTCTTGTAAGAGACTGATGAGTAAAGTTAGGAGCTTTTAATATAGAAAGAAAGGGAGGATAAAAGCTGATATGAGCTAGTTGTTTTCACATCTAACAATTCACCCAAACACAGCAGTGTGGTACTTTCCTTTTGAAGATATACATCAGTATTACTTACATTCCATATCCATAGAGCAACAATATGCTTTATACAAATACAAACTTTTTTTTAAAGCAGAGAAAAAAGGTTTGAATCAAGAGCAGTCGGGAAAATAGAGAGTGGGATTATAGTTAAAGAACATATGCATACAATCAATTTCAACAATATTAATGTGTCAGAAATGGGTGACTAAAGCCAGCCTATTTTCTCTAAGATCTGGAAAATACTTTGTCCCTTGGGGAAACCTTTCTCGCCAAACCATCTTAACTGATGGCAAGAGATAGACCAAATCTGCCAGCACTGAGAAATGAAAGACAAACCCAGGACACATTCAAAAGCCATCAAGTGTTTGGGGGAAAATAACAAGGAATGAATGAGTTGATTCCGACCAAATTTAAAACGCTAAAGTAAGTAGACAAATTTGGAAATAAAATAATAGAAAAACAGCACATCCTAGAAAGGTTATGTTAAGGACACCTTAAGATACAGAACATTTTCCAAATTTCTTATCCAGATCACAAAGACAATAACATACTGTACTTTCAAATACATGGAGCTGTTTCATTAAGAATATACGTCCCCACCTCACAGAAGGAAAACTCTGCTTAGAGAAGTAAACTAGATGCCTACAATCAGCCAAACCTATGGTGGACCGGGGATTTCTGGAGCCTACATTCTTGAACACTAAAAACATCAAAAAGTGACAGACAACCAATGAAGAAGAAAACCACAAACACGGATTCAAAAAAAAATGAGCAAGTTTTTAGTATTTCTCCTTGTCATAATCTTTCATTCTCTCCTCACTTTTACAATGTATGCTAGTGCCATTATCATCCTCATTTTTTAAGACAAGCACATTGGAACCTGGAAAAGTTAAGCAACTTACCTCCTAACTCAACCACCAAGTGGCAAAGCCAAAATTTAAACTTGTGCCAAACCCATAAAGCCTGAGGTGGAGGGGTTAGGAGGCTCTGGGGATAGACTGAATGTAAATCCTAGCACTACTGAGCTGGGCCACCTTAGGCCAGTTACTAAACGTATATGTGTCTGTGCCTCAGTTAATTCATCTGCAACATGAGAATGGTACTAGGGCTTACTTTACAGTGCTCTTATAAGAACCAAATGAATTAATACAAGTAAAGCACTTAAGAGCATGCCTGCACACACTATCCTACATGTTCTCAAATGTTAGCTTTATGTAAACGATAATGATGATTTGTTATTGATATCTTTAGTGTTCTAGATTGTCTCCCAACACTGCAAAATATTGAATACTCATGAGATTCCCCTGAACCATTAGGAAAAGTTTAATTTACCTTCAAAAAGCTTAACTAAAAACAAAGTTTGCTGTATGATTTAGAAATTTTTCTACTAAAAACATTTATTTCCTTAATTATCCTCAAAAGTCATTGTAAGGATCAATGAGGTTAAATAAATAAGCTTCCATTTTTTGTGAGAACATCATTTGACTCACAATAGTGAGGGCCATGTACCAATTTGATTGCATTTCCTTTTCCTTCTTGTCTTTGCAATTAATATTAATTCTTTTTAAAAAGAAAACCAAAACATTATAGCAACCAGATCCAAACACTCAAATTTTTTTAGAGCTTAATCTTTGATTTTTGCTATTAAAAAAAAAAATCTTTCAACAAAATATGTGAACAAACAAAATTGAAACAGTCACACAGATACAGAGAACAAACTGATGGGGGATGGGGGACTGAGTGAAAAACGTGAACATTGGTAGTTACAAAATAGTCACACAGATGTAAATTACAGCATAGTGAATATAGTCCATAATCCTATATAATAAAAGGCTAATATGCAAATTGTCCCCACGGGCGGAGTTCGACCAATGGGGAATTAGACATGCGCTGACCACCAGGGGACAGCGCAGAACATGGCAGGCATCAGCAATGCTGCTCTGGCAGCAGGCAGCAGTGGAGGCACTGCCGGCCCAATGGGCTCCAATGAGAGCAGGACCACAGCGGCAAGATGGTGGAGCAGGTGAGCAGGCAGCACCAGGCCAAGGCGGGTGCAAAGGGAGGTCCCAGCTGGCGGCAGCGGCAAGCAGCCGGGAGAAGGGAGGCCCCGGCCGGCAGCAGTTGCTAGGAACCCTACCCGTGCATGAATTTTGTGCACTGGGCCTCTAGTATTGTAATAACTATGTATGGTGCCAGATGGGTGCAGGAAATACCAGGGCAACACTAAGTATATGATTGTCTAACCACTATGCTGTACCTCTGAGCCTAACATAAAAATGTTGAAAACAAAAACTTACCATGCTAGTCTGAAAGGTAAAACACAATACAGTCATGCTCCACATAATGACATTTTGGTCAATTACAAATTGCATATACAATAGTGATCCCATGAAATTATAATGAAGCTTAAAACGTCTGTCACCTTGTGACATCATGATATCATAGCACAATGTGCTACTCACATGTTCATGGTGATGCTAGTGTAAACCTATGGTAGTGCTAATCACATAAAAGTGTGACACATACAATTACGTACACTACATAATACTTGATAATAATTACTTTTCTGGCTTATGTATCCACTATACTTTTTATCATTATTTTGGAGTATACGCTTTCTTCTTTTAAAAATATCATTTTCTTTCAAACGGTATGCTGTGTTATGCCAGCAGCAGCTGCATACATTTTGTGCTTACCTTGTCTCTTGATTGCATCATTTTCTCTTGTACTTGATATAATCTCATGTAGTTTTGTACAGTAGTAAGCTGTACAGGCTTGTGGTCTAGGAGCAGTAGGCTATGCTATATAGCCCAGGTGTGTAAGAGGCTGTACCACCTAGGATTGTGTAAGTGCACTCTGTGATGTTCCCACAAAAATAAAACAGCAAACAACGCATTTCTCAGCACTCTCCTCATCATTAAGCAGCACATAACTAGTAATCTAAGATTTCATCCATATTGAGTTTAGATACAGAAAAACATAGTTGCCCCTCTAGTGTTCCAGTCTATATGTATTTCCAAAGCACAGGACACTCCCTTATGTAAATTTTAAATAAAAGAATAAATACTTAGGGATAATGACAATATTTTTAGAGAAATATCCCATCACACTTTATATAAACATTCAACCAAAAAATTTTCTCTAAATTTAGAGACACATTAAAAATAAGTATTATTTTACTTAATTTCAAATTGGCCCAATTTCCCAGCTGGCCCACTTCTTTATGTTTACATAGATTAATGTTTTTTCATTAACTACTTGTCTGACTTTGGACGGCACTTACATCCTCTGTGGATAAAAATATTTTCTTATTTCCTGTTCACGACATGTTAGACATACTTGTCTGTTTCACCACACTGGAAAATTAAGTTAGAGCACATATTTTCATAGACATGTGGAGACCACAAAGAAATGAGGGTGGGGAGAATCACCCCTATTGCCTTTTAATGGGAAAGAAATATGAATTTGTGAAAGACAGACATACTCCCACAGAAGAAAAAATTAAGAAGCCTATTCTTTGCCAATTTCTAATTACATTTATAGAAGGGAAGAAACAATATTTTAAATTCCTCAGTAGGAGAAAGGCAGAGGAAACTATTTTAAGTCTATTATAGCTTAGTAATCTCTTGTGACAAAGTCTCTATACTTTAAAATACCAAGAGTGGGCACATGAGAAAGGTGTGTGTGAGCCAATGGTATACTTGACTAATTGAATGAGGAAGATTTCAGCGTGGTATGTTCACCGTATGTTCTATTTTAGGTTTCTTACCTATTCTGTGTCTTTTGCTAGTCCCATTCCTTGCAATGAAAGGCCACAGAATGTGCAAGATACCTGGAATAAAACATAAGGTGATACATACCACACTGAACGCCTTCATTCCATCGGTAAACTACACCATTGCAAGAAAGGGTACTGGCATAATACTGGGCGGGCGGCGGTGGGGGGGGGGGGGGGGGGGAAGGGAAGACAAATAAAATAGAAACTAAAAATTCTGCATGTGCTAGGTTATCCTTTAGTACATTTACAAGTGCATGGTTTGTCTTCTTGAAGAAATCAGAGGCAGGGAGAATAAAACTTGTTCAGGGAACAGTGAGTAGATCAGCCCAGGTAGAGTTAATGTTCAGAAGCACTGTGAAAACTGGGGGAAGATATTAGGATCTGAGTAGAGCTGATTAAAGTTCCACTCTAACAATGGATGTATAATTCTAAGCAAGTAATTTTAGAATAGTTTTAAATAGTTTAATAGTTCCAGACCTCATAGTCCTCAAGCACAAAGGGACAATAATGTCTACTATTGTGATACCTATCTCATAAGATTAGTAGGAGAGTTAAATTAGGAAATATTTAGGGCACTGCCTGGCATGTAATAGTTGTTCAATTTAACATATTATTAAATTGGAGAATAATGGGAGACGTGGTGGGATTAGTAGGTTGAATTAAATAATAACCTAATCTACAGGAAGAAGAGCTAAAAAGGTATAGGCAAAGATGCTTAATCTCTCTAGTAATCAAGGAAATGGGTATTAAATAACAGTGAGATAACATATTTAGCCCACCAGAGTAAAAAAATTAATTGGGTACCATCCACTGTTTGCCAAAATGTAAAGAAATGAGTATTTTCTTGCATAATCAAAAGTTGTATAGGTTGACACAATCAGCAGGACAAACTGATAGCAGTGCACATACACTTGGACCCAGCAAGTATACACAGAAATCATAATTAATGTGTACAAAAATATGTCTACTACCTTAGTCCAAATTAGCGATTTTCAACTGGTGTGCCACAAGAATTTTTAAGACATGCAATACCTGACTGTTTAGTCGGGGGCACTGACCTCTTTTTCCTTAGATTGTCAAATTTAAAAAGACCACAGCCAACACAATAATAGCCATCCGGTGTGAATAAAGCAAAATTGTACTTTTTTTGTCAAATTGGCAAAAAATAAATTTTTTGGTGTGTCACAGAATTTTAGTAATTAGCCTATGTGTGCCATGCAATGAAAAAGGTTGAAAATCACTGGTCCAAACTATCATCACCTGACCTACTGCAATAGACTTTCATATTAGTCAACTTTGCTGCAATAACAAACAACCCCAGTATCTGAAGAGCTTACGATAACAAACATATTTCTCACCATGTTGTATATGGGATGAAGTTCTGCTATACGCTGTGGCTCTTCTTCACATGTCTTTTCATCCAGCCTGAAAAAGGATCCCGCATCTGCTATTCTCATGGCAGAAAGAAGAACCAAGGGCTAAGCTGAACCATGCAATCTGATTTAAGAATTGTGATAGGTCATGTCTGCACATATTCCATTGAACCAAAGCCAGGTACATGGCCGAAAATTGACCATTGGGTGGATAGGTAAAAGGGGGTATGGTGGGGTGCGGATACTTCTCCCTGTAATGCATACCTAATGGCAACAAAGTGGGGATATATAATCCTCTTTTAGGGAAGGGAGTAATTGTAAACTCACACACTTAATTGGTCTCCTTGCTTCCACACCGCAGCCAGGGTGATCCAATTAAAACAGAAGTCTGATTTTGTCACTCCTATACTCAAAACCCTCCCACTGCTATCCATCTTACTGAGAATAAAGACCAGTCTTCACCATTGCCTTACAGGCCCTACATAGTTTGACTTCCCTCCCCAATCCCACTACCTCTCTGATCACTCTTCCCATCAAAGTTCCTCTTTAACTTGCTTCCCACCTGCCTTAGGACCTGTGCACACACTAAACCCTCTGCCTGAAGCATTGTACATCCAGATTTGCCCTGGCTTAGCCCCTCATTTATTTTAGGTTTTATTCAAATGGCAACTTAAAAATAAATAATTGGTGTTTGCACAAATCTATACATGTGATGACACTGCATAGAACTGTACAAACACACATGTACACACACACACACACAAATGAGTACATGTAGAAACTGATAGAATTTGAATAAGGTCTGTAGACTATACTAATGTCAATATCCTCATTTTGATATGATAATACAGTTATGTAAGATATTACCGTGGGAAATGCTGGATAAAGTGCACATGGGACCCCTATACTATTTTTCAACTTCCAATGAGACTGGAATATTTCTAAAGTAAAATTTTTTTAAATGAGGGGGGAAGACGATCAATCACCTGTCATACTATATAAAATTATACCCCCATACCATAGACCCATTATTCTGCTCTGTTCCACTTCATTACCCTTATCACGCGCTGACAGATTTACGTTGTGGTATAGATGATGCATTTATTTGATTTTGGTCTGTTTCTTCCACTAGAAAATAAATTCACAGCAGAGCTTTGTCTGTTTTGACTGCTGATTCCTTAGCACCAGGAAGAATGCCTAGAGCATAGTAGGTACTCAATAAACATCTTCTAAACATAATAAATGTGCCCTGTACTCAAAATTAGAAGCTACTTAAATATTCATAAATTGGGGAATAATTAATTAAATTTGAAATACAAATACTATGCAGCAACTTAAAGAATGGAGTGAATCTATAAGCTCTCACATAGAAAGATCTATTTTGGATTTGATATATTGCTAAGAATATATATTCCTTGATATATTTTTAAGAGTAAAAACAAGTTGTAGAAAATTGGTACAACATGATTCTAATTAGTAAAGCAGAAAATCATGATGCTTAAGAGTGGAAACTCTAACTGCACGTCCTGTTTTCATTTTTCATTTGCAGGGTGGCCTTGGACACATTATTTAATCTCATTTGCTTCAATTTCCACATCTGTAAAACCAAAATAATACTGCTGCAGGGATTAAATGAGTAAAGGCATAGAAAGCCATAATACAGTATAATGCATTTCTAGTACTTGGGGTATTATAAACATTTAATATATGTTAGTTATAATGATTATTTATGTACAAAATCCTCTGTTACTCCACATCTAAGTGTTTTAAATCCATATAAAGGTCAAAAATAACACACAGGAAAGTGTTTAACAGTAGTGACCTCTGGGGTGAGATGAGAGGAGAAACATGGGAATTTTTTTTTTTTATTCAAAGACACACACATCCAAGGACCAAATATAAATTATTTGAAATTACATAAACTAACGCTTCCTTCCAGAACTACGGATAGTCAAGAAGGATTAACTGCATCTGCTTCACCTAAATTCACAGCAGAGTTTGCAGGGCCCAGGAGCCCACACACAACTGAGGCAGTGGGCCCCCAGGGCCCTGCCCCTGCGCTCCTAATTGGTGAGAAATGCTGACTTGGGCTCTGGTACCCCAGATGTGCCGAAGGGCAGGAGTCTAGAAGAATCTTCCAATGTATCAGTTTCTCCAGGCATTTACACACTCCTCTCGCTCTCTCCCTCCCCTCCACCCATTAGGGACCACATTAAATCAGGCCTCACACTATGTAAAATTCTGCTAAGGATTCCTACCACTTACTGGCTCCCAGCTGGTTGGTCAGTTGATTTCGTATTCAGGTTATATTTTGTCTTTTGCAAAACATTCTACAGCTCAGCATTGTTTTAGCCTGTTACTCAGTTATGCTACTTTACTTTCTCTTTTGCATGTTTACCATCTATCTTTCTCATTTTCCTACTTCTTGCTTTTACTTTTGTCTTTTTTATCTTTCATTTTAAATCACACCTTTTCATGTTTAATCATTTTTTTCTTATCAGTTTTTTTCTCATCTTTTTTTTTCCTATTTGCTTTACTTACCTTTATTTAAAATATCAGGATTTAGTCATTCTACTTAACTTTTATTATTTGTATGTGTTTTGTCTATTTTAAATTCTATGAAAATTGTAATTTTTATTTCTTTTAGCTTTTTCTTTGTTTACACTGTAAAATCCTTTCTTGGGTTTTTTTTTTTTTTACTTAATCCTTATTTGACTTGCATTTTATACAGAATTTGAGCTAATTTTTTTCTTCTTCTTCCTTATATTTGAATTTGGTTTGATCTCATGTTCTGCCCTTAGGATGCCCAGCAGAAAGCATGGGCAAGGTGATGGTGATAGTGAAAGTACACACCATGCCAGGAGAGCTGGAGACCTACTATCCCTCAGCTGTTCCTGGAGCTCCTCTCCAGTCTACTACCTTCTCCACCCCTACTTAGCAAAAAGCCTCCCTTGATAATGTTATTTGTCTCCTAAAACATCTTACTCTATAGTCGTGGCAAGCTATGAACTGTCCCACCTCTTCATGAGGAAATTCCTATTCTAAATTCATAGTTCAACCATAATCTAAGGAGTTCAAGCTGGCGAAGAGATTATAGTGAAAGAAGATTACTTCTTCAACAGGTCTAGCCTGGCTTTGTCAAAGAAGGCAAAGTACAGTGTCCATAATCATATACCTGACATCACTTCTATACCAACCTGATTCTCATATATTTATTTCTAGCTTAGTCTTCTCTCCTCTCAGCATCCCCATAGAAGAATCTTCCAATGTATCAGTTTCTCCAGGCATTTACCCTCATTATGAGATACAAGGGCAAGCTCCATAGAGCTGAGCTGATCCTTGATGGATGGAGGGGATGGGAGGGAAGGCAGGTTCTTTCTGTTGTTTTGTCTTCATTGATCAGCTCTTCTTTAACTGAATGACACCATAAATGGATAGTAAAATCATTACATCTATCGTTTATTTAGCCTATCAAAATCAAATGAAAAAATGCTCCATCAACTGAAGAGATTTATGTGATCTAGATTAGGTCTCAAGATATAATAAAACAGCTCAGTTTAAATTTCTCCTTCTCTATGTCACTCCTCCAAAAAGAAACACAAATCTATACTAAGAAAAGATCTTGATTAGTTTTTCTGGACTTAATGACATTGGTTAATAAAATTATATGGGTTTCAAGTGTACAATTCTATGATACATCATCTGTATATTGCATTGTGTGCCCATGACCCAAAGTATATCTTCCATCACCATGTATTTGACTGTCTTTGCCCTTTACTGCCTCCCACCTCCACCTTCCCTCTGGTAAGCACCATGCTGTTGTCTGTGTCTATGTGTTTTTATTTGCCTGTTTTTCCTGTTGCTTCATTTGTTGCTTTCAGTTCTATATCCCACACATGAGATATAATATTGATTCTCCTAACTTCCTGCACTTTTCTCTCATTATGCCTCTTGTTTATTCTTTTCGGATCCTTTCCTGTGGACCCATCCCACTGTTGCACAATCCCCATTATTTTATCCCCCACTCCAATCCTAGGAAATGACATTAGCCAAGTATCCTGATTGAAGAGATGAATCATCAAGCCATTCCTATTCACCACCCACACCCTTCCAGGACACAACATTTGCATTCAGTTCACTCACTACTGAAGGAACCTCAGCTTGAGTATCTTCCAAGCTCTCTCCACCTATGCTGTAACCTTATAGCCTGGCCCATTTGGATTTGTTCTACTCAACCAGCAACTGCAAGTCTAGCTAATGCTAAGCTGCATAATTATGCTGGTGTCTACCTTTTTTATAATCAGGAATGCTCCACCCAGTAAATGTCAATCCCAAGGAACAACTGCAAAGGAATTCCTCATGGCTATGTTTTTCTACTCCATTTTAACAGTAGATGTCTGCTGTAAGAGACCTGTATTGAGGAAATCTATTTGCTTGTAATCAATGGTTAGGCTCCACCCTGTTTTTCTCCAGCTACAAAGGGTAGAGATGGAGAGTAAAAAGCTCTCCATCTCTACTAGCTGTCCAATTCAGAACTGGCTCGAAATTACATTTTAAATATTTATATTTTTACTAGTTCTTACCCAAAAACATACATGTAAAATATCTATTATTGTTGCAATTGTTACTAAATGTATAAAGAGACAAGTAAACGACCTAAAGGAACATAAAATTCTAATAGATGTTTGTGTCATCATTTAATTTGTAAAATTATCAAGTTGAAGATCCAAATTAGGAACTCAAATCACCATTGTAATAAAATGCCAAAATATGAATGCAATAAATGTAAAATCAATTATTTTGGACCATGATTCTCTTCAAAAATATGTTTGATCACTAAAAAAATTATATACATAATTATTTATATATATTGATATTTTACTCAATATCATCTTTCACAAAAGCTATTAGCTAATGGCATCAATAATGTAAACAAGAATATGAGGTGTAATCTACTCTAAAAATATGATAAACCATTTTCAAGCTTTTTAAAATTAAATGTATTGAGGTGACATTGGTTAATGAAATTATATGTTTCAAGTGTACAATTCTATGACACATTCTCTGTATATCGCATTGTGTGCCCATGACCTAAAGTATATCTTCCATCACCATATATTTGACCCCCCTTACACTTTACTGCCCCCCACCTCCACCTTCCTTCTGGTAAGCACCATGCTGTTGTCTTTGTCTATGGGTTTTTATTTGCCTGTTTTTCTTGTTGGTTCATTTGTTGCTTTCAGTTTTTTGTTTTTTGGGGTTTTTTTGGGTTTTTTGTTTGTTTGTTTGTTTTAGTTTTATTTTCTTTATTTATTTATGTTTTTTATTTTATTTTTTTATTGTTTGAAGTATTACAAACAGTAGTACATATGTCTCCTTTTTTTCCCCATTGACCTCCCCCCAGCTTCCCCTACCCCCCAGTACATGCCTTCACCTGCCCACCCTCTCACCCCTCCACCCCAGTGTCTTGTATCCATTGGTTATGCTTATATGCATGCGTACAAGTCCTTTGGTTGATCTCTTACAGCCACCCCCCTCGCCCAAACTTCCCTGCTTTCCCATTGTAGTTTGACAGTCTGTTCAATACTTCTTTGCCTCTGTATCTATTTCCGCCCCCCCCATTTCTTTCCTTTAAAAAATTTTGCGTCTGCAGACTAGAAATGAACACATAATAACAAAAAATAATAATAATAGTAAAAAATGTTTGAGTCCCAATTTCAATATCCCACACATAAGTGAAATCATATGGTTCTTGACTTTTTCTGTCTGACTTATTTCACTTAGCATGATATTCTCAAGATTCATCCATGTTGTAGCAAATAGCAGTATTTCATCTTTTCTTATGGCTGAGTAGTATTCCATTGTTTATATATATACCACATCTATTATTTAAATACTAGAGGCCTAGTGCACAAAATTCATGCCCTGGGGTAAGGGGTCCCTCAGCCTGGCCTGCACCCTCTGGCAGTGCAGGACCCCTTGGGTCCCAGCAGTCAGACATCCCTCTCGCAGTCCGGGACTCTTTCAGTCCGGGACTCCTCACTCCTTACCGCCCACCTGCAGTGGAGGTGGGAGAGGCTCCCGCCATCGCTGCACTCACCAGCCATGAGCCTGGCTTCTGGCTGAGCTACACTCCCCCTGTGGGAGCACACTGACCACCAGTGGGCAGCTCCTGTATTGAGCATCTTCCCCCTGGTGGTTAGTGTGCATCATAGCGACCGGTTGTTCTGCCATTTGGTTTGCATATTACACTTTTATTATATAGGATATTTTTATTGATTTGGGAGAGGAAGGGAGAGGGAGAGAGAGATAGAAACATCAATGATGAGAGAGAATCATTGATCAGCTGCCTCCTGCATGCCTCACACTGGGGATCAAGGCCGCAACCTGCACATGTGCCCTGACCAGGGAATCGAACTGTGACCTTGTGGTTCATAGGTCAATGTTCAACCACTGAGCAACACTGGCTGGGCTGCACCATATCTTCTTTATCCAATCATCAATCAAAGGACATTTCCATTGTTTCCATGTCTTGTACATGTTAATGCTTCAATGAACTTAGGGGTGCATGTATCTTTGGAAATAAATGTTTTTAAATTTTTCAGGTAGATACACAGAAGAGGGGTTGCTGATTCGTACGGTAACTCTATCCTTAATTTTTGAGGAACCTCCATATGGATGAAATATTGCCATTTCTATTTTCTTGCAAGTTAAAATTCTATCATCTTAAAAAAATATCTGAGCATCTGAGTGAATCTCAGCTCCCTGATTCTCCCCCTTACCTCCCATTTTCTTTTTCATAGCAGCTATGCCAGTTCACATTTCCACGAGCAGTGAATGAGGGTTCCTTTTTTTCCACAATTTTTTCAACACCCAAGAAGACATACAAATGTCCAACAGATATATGAAAAGATGCTCAACCTCACTAGCTATCAGGGAAACATAAATCAAAATTACAAGAGCCCTAGCCAGTTTGGTTCAGTGGACAGAGTGTCAGCCTATGGACCAAAGGGTCCCGGATTTGATTCCAGTCAAGGGCATGTACTTGGTTGCAGGCTCCTCCCCAGCCCGGGCCCTGGTCAGGGCTCGTGCAGGAGGCAACCAATTGATTTGTTTCTCTCACATCAATGTTTCTGTCTTTCCCTCTCTCTATCAGTCTCCCTAAAAATCAATGGAAAAAATATCCTTGGGCAAGGATTAACAAACAAACAAAAATAAAAAACTACAACAAGATACCACCTCACATCTGTTAGAATGTATATAATTCTTTTTAAGGATGAAAAAAAAGTTAGAGGAGAAAATAGATGAAAAATTAGTCTTATTTGTATATTTAAAAAGCATCCTTAAACTAAAATTGAGCCATCGTCTATGAATGTTTGAGTTCTGATTAAAACCTCAGGCAAAATAAATGTCTTTTAAACTTAAAAAGAAAAGCAAAGGAAAGGTCAGTGCAATTGCTATGACTGAGTTTAAAACCCTTGCTCTAAGCTTCCTGGCAGCTAAAAAGAGAGAAATGTTTAATAGTCTGTTACTTAACCTCACCAATAGAATTATGACAGTACTTTCTTCAAAGACACATGGTGAGACTATCCTAAGAAAACATAGATGAAGTATTTGGCATAGTGCCTGGCACACAGGAGATTTCTAAGGATGTCATCTAGTATCACTATCTAAAAGAAAAAGACAAGTGAAGTTTCTCAGGAAAGACACAGGTAATGCTACCGCCAAATCCTAAGAGACTTTTCCTACATGGGTCATTGTATTATTAGAGACTTAAATGAGAGCCATTTCGTTAAACTTGACTGCCATAGACTTTGAATTACAAAGATAGTATCTTCTTTCAAGGAATGCTCACTATATTGGTGAGCGGCACAGTGCCTTGCACATAATAAATAGTTATGTTTAATTGCTCTTGTTGCAAAGTAATGCTCTTTAGTAAATATTCCTGGGTATCAAAGACTTTTTCTTCCACAGTCTAAATATGTTGTGAGCTTTGGCCAAAGCTTTCCTCTTCAACTTTCCAACTACCTTGCAAGGAAAAAAAAAAAAGTAGAACACCTAAATCCCCAGCCATCATGGAGCACATAAACTGATCAAGGTCTAAAGGAAGGGACAGAGTATACTATAGATGACATCTTTTCTATTTTCTTGCAAGGTAAAATTCTACCTTCTTAAAAAATGTCTGAGAATCAGAGTGAATCTCAACTTCTGATTCTCCCCCTTCCCTCCCATTCTCTTGATAACCACGTTCAAAGTTATTATCCCTGTTTCTTCCTTAAACTCCTACAGCCACCATGGGCAGGTTTTATGCCCACCAGCTCGTCACTGATATTGCTCTTCCTTTGCAAAATTTCAAATGACTCCTAATTACCAAGCCTGATAACACTACAATTCATATCTTTTTTTGACCATTCTGAAACATCTACTTTGGGATACATCCTCTTTCTTTAAACTTTCTCTTCTTGTGACTTGTATGATATCACATTATCACAATTCTCCTTCTGTTCCTGAACAGTTTCCCTCTCTCTTCTTTGCCAGGTCTTCGTTCTCCACCTAACTCTTAAATGTTGATGATTCCAGGAGTTCCAGCATTGTCTGTTTTCTCTCGCTTTTACATTTTTTTCTAGGAAAATTCACCCCTAATCCGTCTTTCCATGACTCCCCCTGCCCACAAAGCAATTCTTTGACCTTCCTAATCCACACCGGCAGGAATGAACTATAAAAGCTTTGCATCCTCACCCTGACTGGTGTGGCTCAGTTGGTTGGGCGTCATCCTGTGCACCAAAAGATTGCTGGTTTGATTCCTGGTCAAGGCACAGGTCCAACTTGCAGGCTCAATCCCTGGTAAGGGGCATACAGGAGTAGCCAAAGTTTTGCTACAATGTTTCTCTCTCTTTCCCTCTCCCTTCTTTTCTCTCTAAAAATCCATGTAAAATTCTTTAAGAGAAAGAGGGAGAGAAAGAGAGAAAGAGAGAGGGAGAGAGAGAGAGAGAGAGAGAGAGAGAGAGAGAGAGAGAGAGAGAGAGAGAGAGAGGTGCATCCTCTAGGAACATGTATTCCAATGCAGCCATGGAGGAAAGTGAAGTTAAAAAGAACCTCCCTAAGGATAAAGTCAGGAGTCACAGAAAAAAAAATGCACTAGGGAATTCCTCCCATGCAGCAAAGTCAAGAGCTACCAGAGAGACTAATCAAGAAGCTTTTCAAATCCAAGAAAAGAGTCTTCATAATTCCAGCCCAGCAAAATTTGACAACTACTGTTGATAGTACTTCTTTGTATTTCTCATTCCCTTCTTTTCTAAATGGAAAACTTTATAGAAGTCATTCTGCTCCTTCTCTATAGTTAGATGTTGAGTGCTTATGGGATAATAGAATGCCTTAGTTTATAGGTTACCAAACCACAGGAAGCTATAGCTGGCCTTGTTAGAGAACACCACGCATATCCAGAGGTCAAGGACTTTGAGTTGGATGAGGAACTGGATGGATTTGGGAGGTTCTTCCTTATGGAGGAGCAGTGTTCTATGAATGAACAAAAGTGTTTTCATGGATATTTGGGAGTCCAAGATGTTCTCACCCAATATCCACTTCCCTTTTTTTCAATGGTGATAGAATCTCCAATTTGGGGTCTGGCACATGGCTTCCCAGAATGGAGACTGCAGCTTTCACTTTCCCTTTGCAAGGAAGTACAATAATGTAACTAAACTCACATCAATGGGATGGTAAGCAGAAGCATTTATGTAGCAGCTTCTGAAAATCTTTCAGATGAGATGGAACATGTGTACCCTTTGCTCTCTTCTTTCTCCCTTCCTCCAGCTTGCTGCCTGGAACGTAAATGCCACCACCTATGACAAGGCAATAAGATATAAGAAACCTCACCTTTGTCTCTCATTGTATAGAGCAGTGGTTCTCAAACTTTCTAATGCCGCGACCCTTTAATACAGTTCCTCATGTTGTGGTGACCCCCAACCATAAAATTATTTTCGTTGCTACTTCACGACCCACAGGTTGAGAACCGCAGCTGTAGAGCCTAAGACCATCGGAAAACACAGATATTTACATTACGATTCATTAACAGTAGCAAAATTACAGTTATGAAGTAGCAACAAAAACAATTTTATGGTTGGGGTCACCACAACATGAGGAACTGTATTAAAGGGTCGCAGCATTAGAAAGGTTGAGAACCACTGGTATAGAGCACCATAATAATCCTCAAGTACCAAACCAGATTTTTATGTACAACTAGAATAAACTTCTGTCTTGTTTAAGCCACTATTAATTGGAACTTTCTATAACTTAGAGTAAAACTAGTTCTTACTGACACAGGTATATGAAATGGAAAAAGGTCTCCTACTTGAGCAACTGATTAAGTGGATGGTGTACCATTCACTAACATAGGAAAGGGAAGGTTTGAGTGGAGGATTCCATTTTGACATGTTGAATATGAGGTACTCATAAAAAATCAAAGACACTTTCAGGAGAGAAATTTAGGCAAAAACAAAAATCCAGAAATCTATAACATGCAAATGGTACATAAAAACCTCAAAAATGGATAAGTTCATCCAAAAACACATATACAGATTAGATGGGCAACCATGGCATAAATCCAAAAACATTATTCCAAGCCTACAAACTTCTGTCATTTCTCACACTCTGCTTTCATTCTCATGTTTACTCAGTATACACAGTTTTTATGCTGAGCCAATCTCATATCAGATCTGACCTTGCCCCTCAGGAATAACCAGTGGAAAACACTGTTCTAATAAAGTCAATGGAAAGTTCACAGACTTGTCCAAATCTTATCTGCACTATTTATAGCCCAAGAAACAGAACTAGAACATGTAGGGTAAAATAGGCTTTTCTAAATAACCCTCATCATTCACAGTCATAACTAAAAAAAAAATCATAAAAGCTCATAATAAAAACTGCATTCAGATCCTTCTAAACCAATATACCAGGCTAAATATTACTACAAGGTAAAGATTGTGTGTCCCAACTGTAATTTATTTAATAAAAATCTTAAATGAACAAATTTAAGAGCTATTCCCACATGTTTGATAGAATGAGATAAAAAAAAAACTTCTCTTCCAAGGTTTAACTTAGTAAATGTAGATGTGTTAAGTATGTCTCATGTAGTCTCAAGATAAATCTTTTCCATCTTTAGTATACACACAAAAAAATGAATTCATTTATGATATTCTGACATCAGCAAGGAAACTCAATTTAAATATTAGAAACCACTTCCGAATTGCAAGGTTATTCAAATGCTGTTAGAGTTTACCAAAGGAGTTTATGGAATCTCCCTCCGAGGTTTTCAAAATTCAGTTAGACACTCATTTGGAGGAATTAGTTTAAGATAACTTGAATGTACTTCTTTTGCAACAGGAAGCTGAACCACAAGATTGTTTTTCTATGACACTGTTTCCTGTCTGGAAATTGAAGGTGGGAAAAGAAAATAATAGCAAGTTTGAAGTTTGGGGTTTTATTATTTAAATCACTTCCTCATATTTAATGAGCAGCAAATTTCACCATTTATGGCATTTAAACATGTTCAAGAAAGACTATAGGATATTTTTCATGCCCTTGCCAAATGGAATTTATTTAATTTCAGACTAATTTATACTTAGGATTTCTCTGAAGGAGACATAATGTCTTGGTTCTGGCTCCAGCTTTATAACTTCCAGTCAAGGCAAAGAACCACAAGACTGAGCTACCACAGTAGACTGACCTCTATTGTTCGAGGACATCTTGGCTTGCCTGGACATTCTTTGATACTTGAAACTAGTATTTGGAGTCATAGAGAGACATCATCTCAATGGTTTGGAAGTAGTTAACTTTCCAACCAAAAATTCTATGAAGTCCACTCTTGATTCATGGGTTGGAGGTGGAGAAAGGTAATGACTGAATTCCAAATCACAGACAAAGCAAAGCAGCAAGTATGCATGGTTAATCCCCACCCAAGTCATCACCTCAACACTCTAAATTAATAATGAAGGCATACATATAAAACAGTAAGGGGAAACTGACCCAAAAGCCCATTTATAATGCAGCCTTGGAAATCAAGGATCTCAAGTGCAGAGTGATGGATTATGTTCTCACCCTTATTATTTTTTTACTTAGGAAGAATCTAGATACAGAATTCTCTCTTAAGGGATATTGGAAAACAAGATCACTAAATTGTCCCAACAAGACCATAATTAGCAGCAAAGTGCTTTGCTGAGCAAGTTGTTAAATGGCTAGGAGAAAACATTGCTTGTTGTTGACCAATAGAAATGACTCCATGTTCAGATTCATAAAATGCCTGGTAAGTGAGGTATTTATGTCAGATTGCCCTTCCTGGGAAAAGAGGCCTACTCTTCCCGCACCACTCAGTAACTCCAGCCTAAGACTGGAACTGAAAGAAGCAATTTTCCTGGGAGTAGAGACAGATAAGCTGCTGCTCCTGCAGCATTTACATTAAACCATAGGGCATTATGGCCAAAGCATCTGCATTCTCAGTGCTTTCCATCTGGAGAATGTGCCAAAGACAAAAGAAAAATAACTTTTGGAGGCAGAAAGACACTAAAACTAGAGAGTCTTCTTTCATGAAGAAGGTGTATGGGGAATAAATACACCTGAATGGCTTGCCTCAGACACAACAAGCAGTGGATAAATTGGCCTTGGTCTATACTATAAGAGTGTGTGTTCAATTCCCCACTTCTTCTATTGTCTGTCTTTGTGCCTTTGGCTAAGTCCTCTATATTCTCTAAGGCTCAATTTTCTTATTAAATGAAGAAAAGGAAATGAAAGAAAGAGGAAGGGGGAAGAAGAAGAAATCTATATGATGCCCACCTTAATGGGTTATTTTTGCAGGTCAAAAAATTAACTACTAGTATGTGAAAGTTTGTTGCAGGGTACAGAATTCTATAGAAAAAAAAGGAAGGAATGACCATGCTTAATATTTGATTATCATTACTTGAGCAATTATCAGCTTAATATCTTCTTAAGTATCCCCTACATCTCTTCCAAAATTTATCTGGAAGTGGCACTTTCTAATGCAAAATAAAGAGAGCTATATATTTACAATCCATAGGCCACATACATACAATGTGTGCCAAGTACTAGGCCCAGCACATAGAATAGCACCTATTATCTATACATTTATTGCATACTTAATCTATAAGTTGTCCAACAACTTCCATGAAGTAGTGAACTGGGTACCTAATGATTATCCCAAACACTTTATATCTTACTACAGCCTAAAATATTTTCTCTTGGGATAGAAGTCTTGATTTTTTTTCCCTTGTCCCATTACATAGACATTATCTCCTTCTGCCCTGGCTGTTTGTTTGGAGTGATGTCCAGTACATGGAAAGGTTACAATACACAAGTAGGGTGTGTGGGAAAGGCAACCTATTGATAGATCTCTCTCACTTCAATCTCTCTCTCTTTCTCTCTCTCTGTCTCTCTCCCTTCCTCCCTACACACACACACACACACACACACACAGCATTTACTAAAATCTGCTGCACAGATGAATTAACTAAAGCCGTGGTTGGCAAATTGCGGCTCGCGAGCCACATGCGGCTCTTTGGCCCCTTGAGTGTGGCTCTTCCACAAAATACCATGGCCTGGGCAAGTCTATTTTGAAGAAGTGGCGTTAAAAGAAGTTTAAGTTTAAAAAATGTGGCTCTCAAAAGAAATTTCAATCCTTGTACTGTTGATATTTGGCTCTGTTGACTAATGAGTTTGCCGACCACTGAACTAAAGGGTTTAGCAGCTGGCCAACCTTACAATGCATGGTAGAGCACTTCAACTAGTGTTTCCTAGAGGGACACTAACTCTAAGCAAAATTTAAGTATTAATAAAAGACCACCTGGTTTTAATATTTTAAAAGTAATATTGTTACAGATTTTTTGCCTTATCAGAATGTTTCCTGTGGCTTTCCTGCCTATAAATGATTAAAGCCAAACTCTCCGCATTGATCCCATTAAGAATAAGAACAGCCTGCCATCACACCTGCATCAAGACATTTCTGCTCATTCCCAGTTATACTTTCAAAAGCAAGATTTTCCTTTACAATTTTTTTTCTCAAAAAGAAGCTATACTGCCCTGGTTTTACCTCCTGCCAGTTGCTAACTATAAATATTCCAAATGCAGCTTACCCGCAAACCGGTAAAAAGGTAGCTACCTGTGGCAAAAATATATATCAAAACTACGCATTAAAAAAAATAAAGATTAATATTAAAAATAAATATTTGTCATGTTAAAATTTTCAGAGCAAGTTCAAGAAAAAAAATTTTAGTAAACCCCCACATTGGTAGTTCGCACTTTTAGTCATAAAAAAGTTTTAACTTTATAAAAGTGAACTATTTAATGAAGTTGATTTTTGCATCTAGAAACACCACAAACAAGTTTTTGTATACATAGGGAAATCAACATTTCAGTTTCTAAAATGCTCATCTTCTATAACATCACCTTTTTTGGCTTTACATAATACTGTCTCATCTCAAATTTCTCTCATCACGGGTGGCAGAATATCCCCTCTGCAGCATCCTTTTCAGACTAAGCCTTTCTCTCCTGAAATGATCATGTCCTTTTTCTTGAACTTCCTTCCATAAATTAATCTCTGTGGTAATAACTTATTCACAAATTTTCACCCAACGAGATTTACTGCCTTTGTTTAAAAATGGCAATACACATTACTTTTACTTGCCTGGACAGACAACTGATGATCTGTGAAGCATATTTTTACATAAACTCAGGATGCAAAAATGAATTGCCCTTTTGTGGAATCTTTGGCCCATGGCTCAATGTATTTTGGTTGACATGCACAACAAGCATTCTCCTTTCTTGTGAATTATCTTATGTTTTGGGGTTTCTTTTCTCATTGTGCAATGGCATCTTTTCTCATAATGCTACTGGAAAGTCTTTTTATGAAAATTAAACTTGCTCTCTGGAAATTTCAAAGACTTGCCAAGATACCAATGTCTAAGTTTAAATTACTTCTCTTTACCAGTGAAGTGAAATAATGGTATGATTATCATTCTTTCCTTTAATGATATAATTAGTAATTTAATAATAATTTAAATTTTTTTTTGCTTTTCTCTTTTACATTTTTTTATTTTAAAGAGATGGAGGAAGAGAAAGAAAGACACCAATTTGTTGTTCCACTTATTTATGCATTCACTGACTATTTCTTGTATGTGCCCTGACCTGGGATTAAACTCACAATCTTGGCATATTGGGATAATGCTCTAACCAAATGAGCTACCAGGCCATGGCTCTCTTTTACATTTTTGCAATGAAATGTATCACAAATGTAAAAGAATATTTTATGCAAATTGTATATTTACATTTCAGAGAGAAATAAAAAAGTGATCACTCATAATAGCCACCCACCCTAAGAAACAGGGCCTTGCTGGTAACTAGTCTACCTGTGGCCCCTCCGCAGATACCTCCTCAATCCTTCACCTCAGGTAACACTACTAGTATTCTGAATTGTAAGTTAATTATTCACTTTTTTCCACTGTAGTTTTTCTACATATCTGTGAATCCATTAAAAAACAGTATTGTCTCTTTTAGAACTTCATATAAATGGAACCATAACATCTGAGTCTTTCCGTGATTTGTTTCTCTTACATCACATAATATATTTTAGATTCAAGCATGCTAATGTATGTAGCTGAGTTCATTAACTTTCACTGCCATATAAAATTCCAGTGTATGAATATACCATGATTTATTTATCTAAGTTTGGAATACTTGCCCATTTCACAAGAGTAAAAATATCTCAAAAATAGCATTTCCCTAGTTATTATTGAGTCTGAGCATCTTTCCAGATATTTATAGCCATTAGCATTTCCTCCTCTGTAAAATGCCTCCTGATGTTTTTTGACTATTCTACTTTAATCATCTTTTTATTGATTTGCCACTATATTTAGTTCTGTTTCTTATTGTATTCATTCACTTTGTGCCTTTTTTTCAATTAATAGGAATACTTGATTTTAATATGGTTAGATTTATAATTTTTTTCCTGGTTAATATGTTTTGTGTCATTTAAAAATTTTCTCCTACCATAAGTTCATAATGCCACTTTGAAATTTTATGTTTTCTAAAATTTTCATGGTTTTTCCTTTCATACTTAATTCTTCAATTGAGTAAGTATTGTTTGTGTATAAAATGAGGTATGGTCGGCAGCTAGGTGGTCAGGGCACATGCCTAGGTTGCGGGCTCAGTCCCCAGTAGGGGGTGTGCAGGAAGCAACTGATCAATGATTCTCTCTCATCATTGATGTTTCTATCTCTCTCTCCCTCTCTCCCCCTCTCTGAAATCAATAAAAATATTTTTTTAAAAAGACAATAAAATTGTTTACATATTCTAAGATCAGCTATATAAAAAAAGGATTAAAACAAACAAAAGATTAACAGTATATGTATTAAAATGATTGAATTATAAATAATTATTCTATCCTCTTATAATTTTTCCAACTATCTATTGTAAATTTTTATTATGTTTATAATGAGGAAAACAAAATCAAATTTAAAAAATATTTTCGGGATACATTTTAAATTCAATAGATTGAAGTAAAGCAATGCATAAAACTAGTTCAACACATTACTGACACTACTATCAAACTCAGCAGCACCTTGCACATTTTATTCAACAAGGAGTAGAATTAATCAACTCATGGGCCTCGGTACTATGAGGTCCCACAACAAAACTCTGCAAAACACCTCCTCCTTAGCACAGCCCTGCTCATTGTGTGCTTCATTGCTATCACTAGACCAGATATCTGGTTCATCCAGAACACAAGCTCTGTTTACCTCAACTGCCTAATGGGCAGTTACTGCCTGCCTACCTGTCAGAGAGCTAAATGATTTCCCTTCTAAAGTTTACAAATAGATCAGCTTAGTCCTGAGACCACTACTAATTTGTTTTGTAGGATAAAATTATAGCAAGCAAACACAGTGGCTACATTTCTGAGGATAACCCTTTCTCCTTTTCCGCTCTTTTACTTTGTTTAGTTTAGGACAGACACAGCTTTGCCCATCACAAGAGCCATAAACCTCCCAGAAAGTTTCATCTGGTTTCAAGCAGGCTTCGTTCACCAGACTTGAGGTGAGCAAATGCTGGCAGTCTGAGCCCAGCATTGGGGGGATACTTGGAAACCTGACATGGCCAGCATTTGCACCTTCCTTGCATATTTTGGAGTGGTCCGCAAGTCACACATATAAGAGAACTGAGACTGGCCTTATAGAGAGGAAAAAAAAAAACCTGGGCTTTGGAATCAGAGAACTTTGGGTCTAAATCTTGGCACAGGCATTTATTTGTCCTGAGACCTAGGGCCTGAGTGCCCTCACTTGTACAATAAGGGTAACAGTTCTTGACCTTTTTGAGCTTGTAGGACGATTTCATGAGATGACATAGGTAAAAGGAGTAATACATATTTGGTGTTAATATTCACAAGGTTGTAGTTAAAATGAATGTATAAATGTTAAAATAGATTTCACCTGAGATACTTTTTAAAATGAGGAGCTAGAAAAAGGTGAAAAATTGTTCAGAGAACCTAAGAACCAGAGAAAGGACTGGAGGTTGGAGCTTAGAAAGGAGGATCATTGTTGCATTGTTTTTAGCACCAAAGTAATACTATTTTGACTAATATTTTTTCTTAATTAGTATTTTGGGAATTTAGTACACAGAAAATTTACAAAACATAAATGTAAAGCACAATGAATTATCACTAAGTAAGCATCTATACAACACCCAGTATCACAGGTCAAGAAATAGAATATCACCAATACCACAGGCACCCAGAGAGAGATTCTTTTATTATTGTTATTATTTGTTTGAGAGAGAGAAGGCAGAGGGGAGAGGGAAACTTCAATTTGTTGTTCCACTTATTTATGCATTCATTGGTTAATGCTTTCTTTTTTAAAAAATAAATCTTTATTGTTCAGATTATTACAGATGTTTCTCTTTTTTCCCCCCATAGCTCCCCTCCACCTGATTCCCCACCCCACCCCATGCCCATACCCCCGCCACTGTCTTCATCCATAGGTGTACGATTTTTGTCCAATCTCTTCCCACACCCCTCACACCCCCTTCCCCCGGAGAATTGTCAGTCTACTCCCTTTCTATGTCCCTGATTCTATTATATTCATCAGCCCATTCTGTTCATCAGTTTTGTTATTCACTTGATTTTTAGATTCACTTGTTGATAGTAATGTATCAACAATCATTTTGTTGTTCATAATTTTTATCTTTACCTTTTTCTTCTTCTTCCTCTTCTTAAAGAATACCCTTCAGCATTTCATATAATCCTGGTTTGGTGGTGATGAAGTCCTTTAGCTTTTTCTTGCATGTGAAGCTCTTTATCTGACCTCCAATTCTAAATGATAGCTTTGCTGGGTAATCTTGGTTGTAGGTTCTTGCTGTTCATCACTTTGAATATTTCTTGCCACTCCCTTCTGGCCTGCATAGTTTCTGCCGAGAAATCACCTGACAGTCATATGGGTACTCCCTTCTAGGTAACTAACTGTTTTCCTCTTGCTACTTTCAAGATTCTCTTTTTGTCTTTTGCCCTTGGCATTTTAATTATGATGTGTCTTGGTGTGGTCCTCTTTGGATTCCTCTTATTTGGGATTCTGTGTGCTTCCTGGACTTGTAAGTCTATTTCTTTCACCAGGTGGGGAAAGTTTTCTGTCATTATTTCTTCTAATAGGTTTTCAATATTTTGCTCTCTCTCTTCTTCTGGCACCCGAATAATTCAGATGTTGGTATGCTTAAAGTTGTCCCAGAGGCTCCTTACACTATCTTCATATTTTTTGGATTCTTTTTTCTTTTTCTTTTTCTGGTTGGGTGTTTTTTGTTTCCTCATATTTCAGATCTTTGGTTTGATTCTTGGGGTCCTTTGATTTACTGTTGACTTTCTGTATATTCTTTATTTCAGATAGTATATGCTTAATTTCTGACTGGTCCCTTTCCATTTTTCTGGCATTCTCATTAAGTTCCTTAAAGGTCTCACTAAGTTCCTCTGAGGTTTCTAGAAGATTCTTGAATAACCTTATAAATGTGGTTTTGAACTCTATGTCCAGTAGTTTGCTTTCCTCCATTTCTTTCATTCGTGATGCTTCTTTGTCTCTGCATTTTGCTGCTTCCCTGTATTGATGGGGTGGTTTTCTGTGGTAGGTGACCTATAGAGCCCAGTGATTCAGCCTCTGCTATCACCTGAGGTGGACATTCCTGGTGCACCCCTTTGTGGGCTGAGTGCAAAGTCTTGTTGTAGTTAAGCCTTGATTGCTGTTGGTTCACTGGGAGGAATTGATCTCCAGGCCAATTGGCTGTGAGGACCCGCTGTGTCTATAATGGAAGAACTGCTGCACTGGAGACACCCTTATGGGGCAGGACTTGTTTCAGTGGGGCTTTGGTACTCACTGAGTCTGCCTCTTGAATGTGTCACTTATGGATGTGAGGAGTTGAAATCTGGTGTCTCACACTGACCACTAGGTACACTGGCTTCTGGATCTCCAATGGGGTGCAGGTCAGCTACTGTCTGAGGCCACCCAGCAGGAGCTACAGGAAGAAGTGCAGTTTTCTCCTCTTTGCTTGGGGTTTGGAGGTTTTGGAACTGTCTGACCAGAGCTGCAGTTTGTTAGGTTAAGCTGGGATAGGGCAGACCATTTATATGCAAAAGCTGCTGCATGGAGCTTGGGTGGGTTTGTAAATTGTGTGGGGCAGGGTATCAGGGAGTCACTAGGCTAGGGCATGGCAAACAGCGATGGCTGCCAGTCAGCCGTCTCTGCATCTCTGAGTTTCTGCATCCCTGCGTTCCACACCCCAGCATAGTAAACAATAATTGCTGCATGCACCTCTGCAAGAAAGCCACCCTCACTTTCCGACCCGATGGCAGACGGTCCAGCTTCTCCCCATGGAAATCTGGGTCCCCAGAGTCTCGCCAAAAACTGGAGTTTGGAGTAATCAGGAGCTTATCTCCTTTTGGCTTGAAAAAAAAACAGTGCACCCGGCCGCCAGCCACCAGCCGCCAGCCCAATTTGCATGCCTCCGTACCTCAGCTTTTCCACGCTTGTGCACGTCTCAATGCTCTTTTCTCTTTCCTTCTAGTTGTAGAACTTCTACTCAGCCAGATTTCCTGTGATTCTGGGTGATAGACATTTTGTCTTTTACTTGTAGTTTTGGTGTGGTTGTGAGAGGCAGCACGTACAGGTGTATGCCTTATGCCACAATCTTCCGTTTCGGTTTCGTCCGGTTGATTCTTTCTTATATGTGCCCTGACCAGGGATCAAAATGTCAATCTTAGTGTCTCAGACCAATGACTATGCTCTAACCAACCTAGCTACCCAGCCAGGGCCAGAGAGAGATTCTTAAAAACAGTTTTTCAGAGAATTACCAACCCTTCACCTCAAGCCAAGAGGCAGCAGTTTTAAAGAAGGTAATGTCCCCTGCTTTGGGGAACATGGGGACAAGAAGCTGCCTGATATAACCTATATGAGAGAATAACTATTTTCTGAAAATCAGCACAAAAAATGTATGAGTGTTTCTCTTGGACCAAATGCGGATCTCATGTGAGAGAGAAAACCGCATGGGGAATTTCAGATACTAAAAGTGCCTATAGGACAAATAAGTAAGCATCAACAGAAAAGAGCAAGGGTGTTCATTCCCAGGGGTGATGGAAGAAGCAAGCAACTAGACTAGATAGAACTGCATTTGTCCATGTCAGAGGGATGTAGGTATTGTGATATGGGGGATCATCTCTAAAGAACCCACATGTGTACCCATGCAAGGGAGAATCAGATTTAAACCTTTTTAAATATATTGTTATTGATTTCAAAGAGGAAGGGGAGAGAGAGAGAGAGAGAGAGAGAGAGAGAGAGAGAGAGAGAGAGAGAAACATCAATGATGAGAGAGAATCATTGATTGGCTGCTTCCTTCATGCCCCCCAATGGGGATCAAGCCCACACCCCCCTTACTGGGAATTGAACCATGACCTCCTGGTTCATAGGTTGACGCTCAACCACTGAGCCATGCCAGTGGGGCAGCACCAGCTTTAATGTCTACTGTATCCAGAGTGGTGCCACATCACCTCCACAGGACCAGCCAACTAAAATGCCCATGTCCTCTCCTTCCTCCCCACCCACCAACAGGGGAAGCAGCAGAAATCAGTCAGTAGTTGAAGAGAGGAGGAACTGAAGGGTAGGAGGGCATGAGAGCAAACCCTTGACATAGCCAACAGCAGTTTGGATTGTAGGATGAGGAATGTTAGATCAAGTTTTACCTCTTAATGAAGATTGATAGCTCTTACATGGGACTAGACATTTTGCTTATTTGATTTAGATTCTTTAAGAGTGTCCAAAAAATTCACTGCATTGCATGTTTTCAGGGTCAAGAGAACAACCAGCTTCACTGAATAAAATTTTTTTAAAGCTACTTTCTTTTTTTTAATATATTTTTTGTTGATTTTTTGAGAGAGAGGGATAGAGAGATGGAAACACCGATTTACTGCTCCTTCACACCCCCTACTGGGAATCGAGCCCACAACCTGGGCATGTGCCCTGACTAGAAATCGAACAGGGGACCTCTTGGTTCATGGATCGTCGCTCAACCACTGAGCAACACCAATCAGGCAAAAAAAAGCTACTTTCTGACTCCATCATTTGATTCATGTGTTCAAAATATACCAGGTATATCATTATTCTTATTATTATGGCAGGATTTATGACAGGTGAGGAAACAGCCACAACTCATCCAATACTGGCAGCCTTTGGCCCACCAGCAGGATATGCAATTATACAAGAATATCCGCCCTGGTGAAGTAGTTGTCCCTGAAATAAACTTTTTAAAGTGTTTTTGCACATAGCATTGCCTATTTCAAGGCAGTAAGTAAGGAACACTTCCTCATACCTCCGTGTCACTTACCCGAACACTAGGACACTGCACGACTGTGCATAGCAAAAACGAGGAGGAACACCTGTGGCCCAGGTCTCCAGGTGACTGCCCAGACCCACAGCACATCCAGCTGCTCTTCGCTTGGTGCTGCCAGAACATTTCAGTGCACGCAGCCTCCATAAAGCACGCCACAGGGTGGGAAAGTTCATCCAAGAAAGTGTCTCCCCTGGGCTCTGACGTGGCGTGCACTTGTCATCGTGATTCTTAGAGCGCTGTATCATCTCAAAAAAGCAGGACTGTTAGCATAAATTAAAAGACATTCAAAAATAATCAAAACTGGAACTTTCTTCCTCTGTTTATAACCTGCAACGTAAAATTTAGAACTCAGTGATTACAAAAGAAGGTGAAAATATTAAACACCAGAAATACGCTGTCAATTAACTCCCACAAGCAGAACTAGATTAAACTAGGACTCTCCGATTCTAAAGCTGGTGCCTGGTTTATATGTAATAGAGTTTTATAGTTCTAGAACCAGAAAACTGACTAGAGCAATTATCCTCTAAATCTTTGTATGTTGAGCACTGAATTAAAATTTAATTTTGCTATGGTTATAAGCCTTTAGCCAAGTCCTAGTCTCAGCTTAATATTCTGTGTGCCCATCTTCATTAAGGGGACCTGGTCTAGAATCGACATGGGGAAAACAAAGACCCAGAGGAATAAAGTGACTTGTCTAAAAATGCCAAAGTAATTAATTGTTAAGATGAGTCTAGAACTCCAACCAGTATCCTTTGTATCATATAGCAGATTATCCATCTCTGTTCTCCACAACCTTTGGGATCTCCAGAGAGGCCTCTGAGGGTTCCTCTGGTTCAGAAAGGCTTTTAGCAGCTTGCTGCAGAACACAAACCCATTATCCTTTCCCCACTTCAAACTAAGCAACTTCACTTTAATTTGTTTTACATATTAACTTCCACATTAGCTTTCAATTGAGGAACAGGTTTGGCTAAAATCATTTGAAAACCATCTATACTAATAAAAGCATAATATGCTAATTAGACTGGACAGCCAAATGACCTTCCGGACATCCTTCCGGACATCCTTCCAGACAAAGCTGAGGTGGCAGGGGAGCAGTTAGGGGGTGATCAGGCTGGCAGGGGAGCAGTTAGGGGCAATCAGGCAGGCAGGCAGAGGTGGTTAGGGGAGATCAGGCAGGCAGACAGGTGAGCAGTTAGGAGCCAGTGATCCCGGATTGCGAGAGGGATGTCCGACTGCCGGGTTAGGCCTGATACCTTCAGGATCAGGCCTAACCCGGCAGTCGGACATCCTCCGAGGGGTCCCGGATTGGAGAGGGTGCAAGCTGGGCTGAGGGACTGCCAACCATGCATGAATTCCATGCACTAGGCCTCTAGTTACTTTTTATAAATGTCAGTGAATGTTTTTCTTGCATTGTGAATCAAAAGAATAATTTACCATTTTGCTAGGTTTTACAAGATATACTTGATTTGTTAATACCTCCTAACAAAATAGCAAACATCAATTAAACAGCCTTTAGATTAACATTCTCCTCCTAAAAGTGGCTAACTTGCAAATAAATCACTAATTGGCTGTTAGTTGAACTGTGACTGGATAATCGGTTTTAGTTACATCATATATTGTATCTTCCTTTGTTTCATTTCACAGAAAGAAACTGCTCAAAGAAAATATGTTCAGAATACGACTTCATGTGAGAGGGTAAAAGGATCAATTTAAGTACATCCGGTATTTCCCCAAAAAGCAAGTGAGTTATATTGGATATGTAAACTAAAGTCATCATTTCAAAATCCACCCCTATTTGGAAACTTTGCATCTTAAGACATCTTTGTTCAGGTACATCTACCTCCAAACATTCTATTTGCATAGAAGTACTCTTTTTGATACTAATGGAGTAATGCCTAAAACTTCCTGCCTTGTTAACTCCTTATCACTGGTTATTATGTAACCTCACAATTGCTTGTCTGGCTAATGGAAAAGGAGATGATGGGTAGAGTTTATGGGTAGAAGTAACTACAACAATAATGTAACTTTTTGGTGTAAATATTGCTGATTCTTCCAAGAATAAGATAAAAATCACATAAGTCAAGATGAATAGAACCTAAATAGGTAATAAGTTAGTAGATGGAGTTCAGTATACTAGTATGTCTGTGGTCAAAGAGGTAGCAGTACCTTTTCATCTTCCACATGAGAATTTGACCTTTAGTTACCTTCTTAGCTCTGTTCCCTTGGTAAACCAGTAAAAGCTGGCATGTTATATATTTTACTAGGCAAGTTTGCTTATGGTAGAAGTAATCTCTGATTGACAGACTGCATCCAGCTGGGAGAACAATAAATACCTGACTGGAAGCCCTACCTTTGGCTCCCCTGAAGGACTGGCTTCTTTCACTCAGCATAAGTTTTCGAGAGTCATCCACATTGTAATATACATCGATATTGCAATTCTTTCTCCTCTCTTTTTTTAACAGCCTTATTAAGATACTAGAGGGGGGAATCCCTCAGCCTGGCCTGCCCCCTCTCACAGTCCAGGACCCCTCAGGGGTAGGAAGCTACCTGGCAATCAGGGGAAGCGATGCCCCATCACACCTCTGCTGCTGCCACTGCCTGCAGCACAAGCCTCAGCTGACCCTGGTTACCTGAGCATTGGGCAGCCCTGGGCAGCTGGGCAGCCACCATCCGGGGCTTTCCTGAGCCTTGGCCAACCCTGGGCAGCTGGGGGGTGGAGGGGACTGGGGGACTCTGGAGGCAGGTGCCCCAGCGGGGCTGAGGGGACTGGGCACCGCCATCTTTGAAGGAGGGGCATTCAATTAGCATATTCTCTCCTTATTCTTATTGGCTGTGGGCACCGCCATCTATGCAACGGCGTGAGGGTCAATTAGCATATTCCCTCTTTATTAGATAGGATAATTCACACAACTACAATTCATTTATTTAAGGTGTACAATTCAGTGGTGTACATTCATAGTTATGCAAACATCACCCACAGCCCACTTAGAATATTTTATCACATCAAGAAAAAAATCCCTGTACCCTTCAAATATTATTCCCCTATCTAGCCATCTCCTCTGGCCCTATGCAACCACTAATCTAATCTATTTTTCTGTCTATATGGATTTGCCTGTTCTGGACTCTTTTTTTTTTTTTTACTTGCTCCTGTTTTGTTTGTTTTTGAGTATTTATTTATTTTTAATTTCTTTATTGATTAAGGTGTTCATATGTGTCCTTATCCCCCATTACCCTCCCATCCCCCTCACTCATGCCCTCACCCCCTTGTTGTCTGTGTCCATTGGTTAGGCTTATTTATATGCATTGTTCTGGACTTTCATGTGAATGGAATCTTATAGTATATAGCCTTTTATAATTGGCTTACTTCATTTAACATAATGTTTTCAAGGTCCATCTATGTTGTATCATATACCAGTACTTATATTCCTTTTTATGGTTGAATAATATTCCATTTTATGGATATACCACATTTTATCCATTATCAATTATTAGATATTGGGTTGTTTCTACCTTATAGTTATTATGAATTGTTTTAACATTCGGGTACAAGTTTTTTTTTTTTGTGGACATATGTTTTTTTTTTATCTTGGGCATATAACCATTTGCTGAGTCATATGATAACTTTATGTTTAATCATTTGAGGAATTGCCAGACTGTTTTCCAAATTTACTGCATCACTCTACATCTTTACCAGCAGTCTATGCGGGCTCTGTTTCTCCACATCCTCCCCAACTCTTACTTGACTTTTTGATTCTGCATGCTTACTTTTAATAATCACCTTTTCCTTCTCTAAAGGGCTTACAAACTTCATCCAATGATATTTTCAAAAATGTTGGCCAATATTACCAAATTCTCTAGCTGCTAGGTTATAAAATTTTTCTTCCTATTTTTAAGAAACAGTACAACATTTGCTTTTGTCAATGTCCTGCATTCATTCCCATTCTCCAAGCTTGCCCAGATATCACCATCTCTCAAAGATCATTTTTTCTAAGTGATCATTTTTCAAAGATCACAGAGGGAAAGTAAAAGGGATATAGAAAACTGAGTATCCACTTGTGTCTTTTTCTTCAACACTGAGAAGAAAGTCTGCATAAGAACAACCCCTCAAACATAGATGCTTTCTTTAAAAGAGAAAAAGAAAGTTAAATTATTTTTAGTTATTTGGCACTATTTTCTTTTTTTTATTTCTTACATTATTTATATGCTGAGTTATAATAAGGAACTTGTCATTAAATATAAACCAATATTATAATTGATTACTTAACCATAAAATTTGTTAAAATATATACAACTGATAAATATATAATTATAGTATTTTAAATGCAGGATCTAATCCTTTTGGAATGATCCATTACTTTCAATAAATAATTATTTCCCAAAAAGTTTTTAATCTAATTCAGGTTCTAAGTAGTTTATCAACAGTGTATTCTATTACCAAAAATGTATTGAAATATTCTGATAATTCTAAAATAGATAGTATAACCAGGAATTTCATAATTATTCCAATCCAGTCTAGTCTTATGAGTCCATCTGACCTAAAACTGAGCAAGAGATATTTTGAATCAACATTCAGTGGCCCCCTCCCTTTGCAGGTATACTGAGAACTGAAAATTAAACAAACTTAAGATGGCATGAGCTCAGGTTTAGCTATCATGTTACCTGGTTCTGGCAGCTGACATGGCTAGTCTTAGTCAAGTATAGAAAACAGAGAAGAGTTATGAGATAAGAAGCTATATAGGAAACCTCAACAACCCCAAACTCCCTTGGGGGTTAATATGATCTATAGGTCTATTATTGAAAGTTCATTGGCTTCCAGAACACCATATTCAAAACATAAATACAAACTTTTTATTACTAAACTAGAAGCCCGGTGCACGGAATTCATGCATGGGGGGTTGGTCCCGCAGCCTGGCCTGCACCCTCTTGCTGTCCGGGAGCCCTCAGGGGATGTCTGACTGATGGCTTAAGCCACTGTGCTCGCCAGCCATGAGCCCAACTAGCTAATAAATGTACATATTTGGACCAAAGCCTAGGCCTAATTTTGCTCTCTTTTTGTTTAGTTCAGGTTCTGTCCAGTCCTCTGAAATTAATCCTCCAGAAAGGAGGGGAAAGGCATCTGGTTAGGACTGGAAATTAGAGCAGGGAAAACACTTTAGGAATAGCAAACATCCCTCTGATTCTGCTGTTATCTTTTTAAAGACACCTCTCAGGTAGGAGCATCTATATAGGGCCATCTAGTGGCAAAGATGCATCAATGCAGTGACTGGTTCCTTGGCAACATTAGAATTTTATCTTTGCTCAGTCAATATAGATTAAAGGGAAAATATTCCTGAAGTCTACATAGTATCCATTTATAGTACTTATAACAGCATTTGAAAACACACACACAACTTGAAAGAGCAAATAATTTGAACCAAATCTTTTTTCCACAATAATAAAACTAAGCTCATAGCCAAGATGGATTTGTTCCCACCAGATTTCTATATTTTTTCAAGCCATAGTTATGTTAAGTAAAAGAACAGTTTCACCAAAATTAGGATTTCCAGAAACACCAAAAGCCAGAATAAACCAATTCCCCTTTATGTTGTAGACCATTGGTTTAACAGCATTACTTTTAAAGCAATACGGCTGTAATTAAAAAAAAAGAAAGAAAAGAAAAAACAACTAATTGAAAACTAATGATCTATATCACAATTGAAATCATTAAAATGAAATAACATTCAATCTTAATTAAACCATTCAGTATCTTTAAGATATTTTTATGTGCCTCCTTTATAGAAATCATTTTGCTTCTTTCTTGAAAATAAGAGTGAAAATTAAGAAAAACTTGCTTTAGTGCAAATATTTTTTTCCCATTAGCTCTCTTTCCTGTTGAAGCAGGAAGAGCCAACTCCTTTGTATATATTTCTGGAAAGTTGCAGCGCCAAAGACAAGAAAAGGGTGAACATTTAAATCTGGGTCTAAAGCGGTGTCTTATTGACAACAGATACAATGTTTTGATTTTAAATTAATTACTGACCTTAATCGTTTCAACAGACCAAACAGGAACCTTGCTCAAGGCTAAACTCCAGAACTGGCATTTAATTGCAACTTGTTTTGTTTTTACTTTGCTTTCAACACAGGAATTATCCTCTACCACCAGGGAACCAGCACACCCAGCTCTCTCCCTGTGCCAGCTTTTCTAGTCCCCATGCTGGTTCAGTTTTCCTCCTCATGACCGTATTTTCACATTTTTGCATAAAAGTAGGCCTTAACATCTTAATGGCTAATTCGCACTCACATCAGCTTATGAAAACACTAAGGTTGCATTTGGCATTGTTACCTAGTCATCATCAGAGTTGATATTCTCACTTTTCTGGGTGCCTTATTTCTGACTGCCCTAATATTTATTGTCCTCCTTCTCAATGGCTTAGCATTTAGTGGTCCTAAAATGACTTGGCATTGATTTCTGAGTGTGGAAGAAAAGGGGGTTCTCTGGAAAGTAACTTCACAGGGTGATCTGATCATCAATTCCTAACTAGGCAGGTCATGTTGTGTAGTCACACCCCAGGCCTATAACTTTTTTAATAAAAAGGTTTATCTTTGCCTTAAGCAAGCCCTGCCCATTGTTTTTGTGCATCTAGGCTAACACACCTTTGAAATAAGGGCAATCACCCTTCAGAAAACACATAATCTTGTTAACTATCCAGTAATCCAATCCTAAATAGTCATTTTCTGAAGCATCTGAGATCTTGCTTCCTAGCAATTGTCGTCAGTTTGGCTTAAATAAAATCCTTTAAAATTGTTTGAATGTTTCTTACCTTGACAAGCATCAAATGGTCGACAGATTAACTTCCGTTCCTGAGAACAGACTTCTTTAGAAGTGACGGGATCCAGAATATACCAAAGTGAAGGGTTTTCTGGTTTTGTTTTGTGTGTGTGTGTGTTTTTCTGAACTTTCCTTATCAGCCTAACAGCAGAGCCTCCAAAAAAAAAAAATTCATCTATCATAAATCCCTTCCCTGGGAATGGTAACCAGGGAAGATTGACTCCTATTACAGGAGACAAGAAGTTGGCATCAGGATAAGAAATTAAACAGACATTGTCACAAAACTATCATATCTACCATCTACTCTCCAGGGCCCACTTATCTTTCCTAAAAGGCATTTGTTTTCCCATATGCCCTTCTTCCCCACCCCTCCTCCTATTAACATGGAATATATGCCCCAAATTCTCACTGCCTCTCCTGGAGTCACATTTTTCTGTGAATACTCGTATACATACATGAATTAAAATCTGTCTTTTCTCTTGCTATTCTTTTTTTTTTTTTTGTCTGTTTAATTCACATGTCCCCACTTAGTCTACCTAAGAGGGTAAAAGAAACATTTTTGCTCCCTAAAAGAAGGAATAATAAGAAATTATTTTATAAAAAGAACAAGATAGCCCAGCTGGTATGGCTCAATGGTTGAGCATTGATCTATAAACCAGTAGGTCACAGTTCAATTCCCAGTCAGGGCACATGCCCAGGTTGTGGGCTCAATTCCCAGTGTGGGACATGTAGGAGGCAGCCCATCAATGATTCTCTCTCATCATTAATGTTTCTATCTCTCTCTCTCCTTCTCCCTTCCTCTCTGAAATCAATAAAAATATTTTTTTAAAAGAAAGGACAAAACCCATTCCTCACCCAGTTGTTATTCTCATAACAAATTCAATTACAGATGTTTTACACCCCAAACAAATCTTACAAAGAATTTTAAGCAACACACAACAAAGACACATACAGTAAAATAGTAGACTATCAGATTATTCCAGGGGATATTTAAGATGTGCAGGGAGGAAGTAAAGCAAGTATTCGGGTCCTAAGTGTCCATACAATTCATTCTTCACTCTAAGGTAGTCAAATGGAAAAAGAAATTGTGGTTTTGTTGTTAAAAAGAGAGAAATAAAGATCCTCTGATTCCTCGGAGAAAGTACTTTTCTTAGCACTTAGAGTTAAATGGGATTTCTCACAGGGGGCATCTCTAAGGGGGCACTGAGCCCCGTGGCATCATTGCAAATGTAGTATCAGATTTCATAAGGGTGCTTCTTATAGCATTCCTCCAAGAAATGGAGGGATAACAGCTCCTCTGAGACAATGCTTAACAAAGGGGTGAGGAGGGGCAAATTATCCAATTAGCATCTGCTTGCCAAGCATTATTTTCTGTCTGTCCTGCTGGTGTGACTGAGCTTCTTAAAGCTTTATCATCCCTGGTTTGTAGTGATCAAGAGAGCTGCTCAACAGAAGCCAGAGTGGGACTTCCTCAGGTCCTTGGAACATAGCAGGTCTTATATTTGGTGCATTTTCAAACATATATGTAAATGTCAAGCCCTTAAAGAGGCAGAACACTCCAAAGCACACTTTCTTGCTTGACTAGTATCTGCAATGATTTAAGTCCAATTCACATGAGAAGGAGAGAAGCTTCGCTGAAAGTATTCTAGGCTAAGAGAGTGACTACAGTTCTGACCCACAAATGAAAAGTCATTTACCTTCGTTGCCTCCATCCCTAAAGTATCTATCCGTGTGCTTTGGAGAAAGTTAGATTTATAGAAAGAAATATCAAGAACCAAGGGAATCCCAAGAAATCAGAAATACCAATCAGAAAGGATATATGCACCCCTATGTTCATAGCAGCACAATTTACAATAGCTAAGATTTGGAAACAGCCTAAGTGCCCATCAGCAGATGAGTGGATTAAAACACTGTGGTACATCTACACAATGGAATACTATGCTGCTGTAAAAAAGAAAGAACTCTTACCATTTGCAACAGCATGGATGGACCTGGAGAGCATTATGCTAAGCAAAATAAGCCAGTCGGAGAAAGATAAATATCAAATGATCTCACTCATTTGTGGAATATAATGAACATAAACTGATGAACAAAAATAGATCCAGAGACATAGAAGCATCGAAAAGACCGTCAAACCTCAGAGGGAAGGCAGAAGTCGGCGGGGGGGGGGGGGGGGGGTGCAGGTAATAAGGTCAATCAAAGGACTTGTATCCATGCATATGAGCATGACCAATGAACACAAACAATAGGAGGGTGGAGGCATGTGCTGGGGGGCCGGAGTGAGTGGGGAGAGGTCAATGGGGGGGGAAAGGAGGCATATGTAAAACTTTAAACAATAAAAAAATTAAAATAAAATAAAAAGAATTAAGGGAAGTTTATTCCTTTCGATCATTAGCCACCGCTAACCTATCACTGTCTTCTAAGGAGTAGTAAATCACATTCCTAACACAGCAGAGCATTTGAACAGGAAGCAGTTCATTTGAAAATCTGTCACTTCCTAGAGAATTACAAGTATGAATTGAAAAAAAAAAAAAGAAAAGAAAAAAGAATGAATTTGTCCTTCAGATTCAATGAATTATTTTCTAAGAGGATGCAGGAAAGTCAAAAGTATAGAATATGGAACTTTCAACAGATGGTTCTATTTTTTATTACATGCAAAGTTAGTGCCTCAACAATCAAGAAGTGAAAAAAAATTTAACAGGTAATTTTCTCCACATGTTGAAAATAGACTGCAAAATTTATTTATCTTTCTCTAATTACTTCCAGAAAAGGATTTCTCCTGGTCTGCCCTTCAGTAATGAGATAGGGAAAACTGTGTCACTGTCACTTGAAGACTGGTTGACCAGTTAATTGGTCAACCAGTTAGTGGTTCTAGGAAGAAAGAGGTCATGTAAAGGAAAACCAGTTAAATGAGTTGCTTCCTTTTGAAGGAAGGTAATAAAAAATTGTGGTTCAAAGTGTGGAGCTAGAGTCAAATGCCTGGGTTTAAACATTGGCTTGTGAGATGAAAAAGAGCAGCTGGCTCTCCTCTCTATACCTTATTTTCCGCAAAGTGGGGATGGTAACTGAAAGCACATCATCAGGTCATTTGGGGGATTAAATAGTATATTTCACATAAAGTGCTTGAAGCAGGCTCTGCTCTATACTAAGTGCTCATAAATGCTCATTGCAATGGTTATACTTTTAGCAGAGTGACTCGGGTTACTAAACTAGGCATCTAGCCCAAGAGTTGGTCCCCAGAAGTAACTCTTGAAAAACACCAAAGGTGAATCTTATGCTGACATAGTCTAAGCTAGATTCAGAAATTCAATCATTTCCACTCCCAACGACTATTATTTATTCTAAATAAATTTTCTCCAACTGTTTTTCCCTCAAAAATAACTCATTTCAACATTTCGAGTGTAGTTTAAATTTACTTTAACAGCTAAAGAACATTCCATCTTACATAAACACATTTTTAATTGAAAGAAACAATGAGATTCCATATGGGGGAAAAAGACAATGAAAATGTGTGCATGATCTGAACTTTACAGATTATAGCTGGAATGTTTGTACAGCTGCACTGTTTAATTGGTTAACTATCTTCCCAGAATTGTGAGCAATGCAAGGGGAAGATTGTTAGGCTGTTCTTTTTACCCAGTGCACATTAGGGGAAAACTTGTCGCAGAAGCAGTTGAGTGTATAGATAAAGTCACTTGGTTTGTTGGACTGGGGCAAAGTAAAAAGCTCCAGAACACAAATAATGAGAACTCCTGCACATTCTGTGTATATCAAGAATGTGGCTATTGGATCCAGAAAAGGATGCAACAAAGGTGCATGAGACCAGACAATAAAATATAGGAATAAAATAGAAGTGTGCCTCCTGCTCCCACAATTGAACTCAATTCCCATTGATAGGTCATCTTGAGGCATTTAACCCAGATTAAATGCTCCCCAGAAACCTTAACTCTAATATTCCAAAATAAAACTTCCCTCCCTTGAACTCGACAATTTCCATGAACTTCACTTTCTAGATATAAGAACAAAATTCCACAACTCCCCATAAGATTAGATTGGCATGATGCCAAGTAACTGTTGCTCCTGGGACTAGTAGAGCATTACTCTATCCTGAATCCTTGTGTCTCTGTATCCAGGTGAGGAAGACAGATGGAATTCCAAAATATAAAGACCATTCATAGAAAGAGATAGAGCAAAAAGGATGCTGGGTTTTAAATCTGAAGATCTGAGTTTAGCTCCTAGCTCAGCTACCAACTAGGTCATCTTGGGCAAAGAGTAAACCCTCTTCAAGCCTCAATGTCCTCACTTGTAAAGTAGGCATAATAATATCCTACCTAAGAGTTTCTTGAGAGGATAAAAAGAGATAAAAGATGTCACAATTCTTTGTAAACTCTAACGTGCTCTCGGAGTTTAGTACTGGATTGTTTGAGAAGGTTCCCAACAACTGTGTTTCATCTCTCTCAAAGAGATTGTGACTTTCTTGAGAGCAGGTACTGTTTTCTCGTGCCTTTTGTACTCACAGTTTCTTGAGAGGTATTTTCACAGAGTGCACAGAAAGAACACTGAACTCTTAAAACTTGGGTTTTAGTTTCTTCCATGAGTCATTTAATCTCTCTGATCCCAGCTTCCTTGACTCTGAAGTTTATGTTCTCACATAACAGGAAGTCCAAAGGTAGGGCAAGTTTCAGGGTTAATTGATTCAATGGATCAGAATTGTCATCAGAGATCACTTTCTCTGCTTTCCTGTCCAAAGCATCAACTTCATCCTAAGGCTGATCATAAGATGACCTCTAGCAGCAACTGGGACCACGTATTTCCTCATTCACTCTGCCCATTAGTATAGATATGCATTCTTGCCTTAAGAAGAGAGCCAGTAACATATAGCCACTAGAAGCAAAATCTTAGTACACTGATTGGCTGAAGCTATGGTTCTCTATTATAACCACACTTTAGAATCACCTGGAAAGTATTTTCCAAAACACTTAGTTCCCATACCCAGAGACTGATTTGGTATGTCTGGGGTGGGAATAGGGCATTTTATTTTTTAAAAGCACCCAAGATGATTTGAATATGACTGTAGAGTAATTAGGATGCACCCATGAAGCTGGGGATGGGGAGGTTTATAAAGTAAGCAAGAAGTGGGTACTGCCGTGGATAGAGCTATATAGTACATACACTTTTAAATGTTCAAAGTGGACATTTGCATATTAGACATTCAACAGTAAAGAAAGTTAGTCAATGTTGTTTGTGCCGGCTATTTAATAAAACAGGATCATGGCAAACAGAACAAAAGGAAGAGCTAACAGCTGAGTAAAGCACTTTTGCTAGCTTCAGACCAATAATCTTACAGGAATTTCTCAGATTTTGATATAGATGAGCTATATCAGCTTAAAACAGGAAGTTCAACAAGACCAAAGTTAAAGAGTGAATAGCCCAGAGGTCAAAATAATAAAGTTGTCATTCAGGAATCTGAACAGATAAGAAAGTCATATCAGGACCCAGGGGACCATGAGGTGACAGTGAGCTGAGGCAGAAACTATTTCTATTAGGAAATTAACCAGTTCCAGAGATTAGGCAACTCAGAATCCATAGAAGAGAACCCTTGCAGAAATGAAATTCGTTAGAAATGTTGCAGGAAAGGACAGCAATTGCAGATACTGCTCAAGTTGGACTGGCTATCTGCATTTTACAGAAACACAAAACTCTTCTGAAAGAAACAGAGGCAGGAAGATGAACTACATGAGACCTCTGAATAGGCAATGTTCCTCATCATTGTGCCTTTAGCAGAAAAATCGCCAAGGTGCAAGGCTTATGACCTGGCGAACCAAATATTTGGGTTCTAGCCAAAAGGGAATTAAAAGTCCAGAACACTAATAACTCAAAACAACACCCATCAAGCAAATATGTGGTAAATGAAGGATGTGGGGAAATGTAGTACAGACATGCCAATATGCGTCAAGAACAAGACATAAGAGAAGCAATGATGTCAACATTTTATCAAAATGGCATTAGTGAGGTCACTAATGATGTCTGAATGTTGGCAACTCAAGGAGACTTGGGTATGTAAGCAGAATCACACAGAACACAGTTCTGGCAAAGTTACAAATAGGAAGCACTTGTGCAAACATTATGTGACGCTGTCCCTTTGGGGAAGGCATGAATGTAGTCCAAAAAGAAGTGTGTATTTGCCCATTCTAAAGACGCAATTAGCTAATTCCTGACCCCTTTACAGGCACTCCTTTGAATACCTTCGGAGTCAAGTCATCAATAGATTCTCTCTGGCAGCCATTGACAGAACAACCTTCCAACATACACCACTTAAACACAAATGGGAATCAGGAAGCCCTTCTGGCTAAATTGAACTTTTTATCTCTCAAGAGGATTTGGTCTACTGTCTTAGAATTGCATTCACCACAAGTCCTTGTGACAAAAATTCTGACCTTTATCTAATTTAAAGACTTTTATTGATTTTTACAGAAAGAAAGAGGGAGTGAGAGAAACATCAATGAGAGGTGAAATATCAACCAGCCCCCACTGGAGTTCCAGCCCAAAACCCAGGCATGTGCCCTGACTGGGAATCAAACTAGCAACCTCTCAGTGCATGGGTCAATGCCCAACCACAAAGTCACGCGAGCTGAGCGGCATTTTTCTTATATTATCTATGGCTAGTGAGATTTGAGGGGTTACATTGGCTTTAAGAGTGTGTGCCTAAACCTATGAACTTTAAGATCTCAGGTTATTAGGAAAACCCAGGCACTCAGGTGTCTCCAACCCTCAAACATCCACAATTTCACTCCTCCTCCTAAGATATAAGAAATAGGGTGGGGGGCGGTGGGGAATGGTAACATCTGAATAACCATTTTAGAGTTAGAAAACCTAAGAAGACTATAAAGTATAAACTTTATGATAAGTTTCTTGTTCTCTAACCCAGTGGTCAGCAAACTCATTAGTCAACACAGCCAAATATCAACAGTACAACGATTGAAATTTCTTTTGAGAGCCAAATTTTTTTAAATTAAACTTCTTCTAACGCCACTTCTTCAAAATAGACTCGCCCAGGCCGTGGTATTTTGTGGAAGAGCCACACTCAAGGGGCCAAAGAGCCGCATGTGGCTCGAGAGCCGCAGTTTGCCGACCACGGCTCTAACCAAACCCCTTCCTGGAGGGATGGAGGAAGGGATCCAGCCACATGTTTAGAGGTACACATCTGGAGAGCTCCCACTGGGCTCATCTCCCCCTCAAATGGACACTCAGGGCATCCAGGTGTCTGTAGTTAACCCTGGATCCTGAGATATTTGAATAAAGTCAACATGACATGTTTCTAAAGTTAGAAGGATATGGATGACTTCTTGAGGGTCTTGCAAGCATTGCTAGGTGAGTCCATGGCTGTGTAGCTAATAGCCCCAAAAGTCTGAAGATCAGCAACCACAAAGACAACCACATTAGCAATGACAGAGGGTTCCACATTTCAAGAAAGACCTCCTATCATTGTATGTAACTTCCCCTGGAGGTCTTTTTATTGTTGTTGTTCATTTTCAACCAATAATATTTGATATCTGAGTTTGTTGGAGACATAACAGAATCCTCAACTAGAAATACATGTTGTTGAGCAATCCTGTTATGAAATCTGACAGCAATATACCAAAAAACATTTATTTACTCTTCACCATGGTTCTAATGAGAATAAAGATACACTTACTGCTTATAACATTATTGAGTCAAGCACAGGAGTTTTTTGTTGTTGTTGTTTATGGAGGTGGTGGAGTTTGAGAGAAGACAATTTTTTTCAATAGCACAATACTTTGTAGCCATTAGTTCATTATTCCTTTTCATCCACTTACATCCCCAGAGGCTTAGCACAATATTTTTTAAAATCTGTGATCATTGTCAAAGTAATTTAGATTTAACTAACAGAGTTGGGGGGAGGGGGCAGGTTTAAAAAAAATGATCATTAAGGTACAAATAGCTCTTCCTAAAAAACAGAGGTTACCTACAATAGAATTCGAATTGTCCTCCTTATTATCTCTCCATACTCCTTTTTGAAACATTGATTCCAAAGATTTTCTTACTTGTTGGCATGTATTTTTCCTTTTAGAGAGCAAAATTGTGACACTCTGAAGAGATGTTATCATTGGCGCACAGAGCATTAACTTTTACTAAACAGATGTAGAGGTGGCATTTTAAACTTTTCATTGATACATGCTGAAGGGGAGAGGAGCAATGAACAGTTCTCCCCTTATGAGTCACCCAAACTCTCTCTGTAGACACGCTGTTCAGATGAGGTTGAAATGAAAACTGATAAGTCTCTCCAGTCATTTTTTTCCAATAAATTATTTAGTAAACTGCTTTGGATGTGATTTTTAGGCAGTGATGTGCTGATAAATGTTTAAGCATCAGCTCTCATTTGTAGTCGTCTCTCCTCCTTGTAAATCCTCCCACCTTGGCTGATTTCAAGCTCCCATCATGAGGCCCCAACACAGTGTTGGGAAGAGAATCAGCCACAAGCAGGTGTGAACCCACCCAACACACCCAAATGCAGCCACCAGGATGGGTGTAGAAGATGAAGCTCACCCCCAAAATTCAGCTGTCATTCCAACATTTGGGGAGGTAGGAGATCATATACGAAATGATTTTTTCCCTCTGCTTCACTGGAAAGTTTTCTGATATTTTGCATTTATCTCAGATCCTAATCTAGGAGAAATATCAAGAAACACTTGACCTAACCATATGGCTGAGTAGATAGAGCGTCAGCCTATGGACTGAAGGTCCCTGTTCAATTCCGATCAAGGGCACCTACCTCAGTTGCAGGCTTGATCCCCAGCACTAGCCTTGGTCCAGGCATGTGTGGAAGGCAACCAACTGATGTGTCTCTTTCACATTGACATTTCTGTCTCTGTGTCTCTCCCCCTCCCTTACACTCTCTCTAAAAATCAATGGAAAAATATCCTCAGGTGAGGATTATCAGCAACAACCCAAAAAAAAAAAAAAGAATAACTTAAAAATGGAGGTGGGGCCCTGGCTGGTGGGGCCAGTTGGCTGGGTCTCATCCTGTGCACCAAAAAGTTTTTGGTTGATTACTGGTCAAGGAACATGCCCAGGTTGCCGGCTCAATCCCAGATCCCAGTGGGGGTCATGCAGGAGGCAGCCAATCGATGTTACGCTCTCACATCAATGTTTCTCTCCCTCTCTCCCTAAAAATCAATGAACTATTCTTTTAAAAAGGGGGGTTGGATGGGGGTTCAGTAGTGTACATAATGTCTTAACAGCCCTTATTAGTATTATCGGTGACTACAGTAAAGCACTTACCATGAATTAACCCAGGGAATTCTCAGGGACCCCTGTAGTAGGTGTGAATTTCATCTTATAGGAAGCAAAGGGTTTCTAAGAAGATAAGAAATCAAGGTGGGCAATAGAACATTAGGCAGTAGTAATCCTTTTCAGCTGCATAGAGCCATTTTTCTAAGAAAAACAACTATTCTTCCTTCCCCACACTCCGATCTTAATATTCTAACAGTTGTTCCAATTAAACACAACCTACTTTTCACCCAGCAGGTACTGGGGACCTGGTTAGCATAAACAACTAACCTCCTCTGGAAATTTTAAAATGTATGGCTAGGGCATAAAAAGGGAGATGATTTTACCCTTTGCGACAGCATGGATGGGCCTGGAGAATGTTATGCTGAGTGAAACAAGCCAGTCAGAGGAAGTCAGGTACCATATGATTTCACTCTTACATGGAATTTAATGAACAAACTGAACTAACAAGGAAAATAGAGGCAGACTCACAGATAGAGAGAAGGCAGACAGCTCTGGTGTGGTATGGGGGATAACTGGGGAGGGTAAGCGTGGAGGATTGAGCAAAAAAATTTTAAAAAAAAGAAAGAATGCATGAACACGTACACCAGTATGATGATTGCAGGGCAGGAGGTGGAAGAGGCTATAGTGGAGATAAATGGTGATGGGGAAAAGAAAAAAAAAAGTAAATTTATGGCTAGAATAAAATGTAACCTTACGAAATGAGCTGCATTATTGAGAAACAAAAATCCAACGTATCCTTCTTGCTGACAACCCTTTGGCCAAAGGAATGTTCTGCCTTTGTATTCTGAATTCCCTGGGACAACGTGACCAGCTTTAGTTTGAGACCCATTGGGGTGGAGTAAGCTCTATGGAGGCTGCTGCCCCACCAACCCTGGAAGAGAGCTGATGTCCATGGCCTGGCATCTGGGGATGATGATCTCGAGGGACAGCAGGAGGCCAGGAGTAGTAGACACCTGTCACGTGGCTCCCTGGCAGCACCTAAGACACAGCAGAGCTTCTGTGTGACTGTCGAGATGCTGATCGCTACACAGTTGCGGGGGCCCAAGCCCAGCCCCATGGGGGGGCGGGGGGGGGTGTGGTAACAACAAAACCCCTTCAAATGGGCCACACAAGTCTACACAGCAAACACCTCTGCAACTACCAACCAGGACAGAGAACAGAGCCCCCCGGTCCAATGTTTCTGGTTCTTCTCGGCCCCTTGGCTTTCTTGCTGTTCTGAGTGGAAGATGGAGATGGGAAGGGGGTTGGTTCTCCAGAAAACAGCTTGAATTCGGATGTTCCGCTAGCCAGGCGAACGCCGAGATCCAGATTTCATGTGATTCAGAACAATAAAAAAAAGTGAGATGTTTTTACCTCTCGGTGTGAGAGTGACAGTGTTGGAGATCCCTTCCTGCAGCAGGAAGGGTGCTCTCAGTCCTCCCAGGCCTTAGGCTAACTGGAGCCCCTAGTCCTCTGTGAATCCCATACTCCTAGAATGTTCCTTAGCTCCACAAGTATCTCCATGGCAAAGGAGCTGACTACTCATGACACTGAGCTTAGTCGGCTGGCTCAGGGCTTTGACATTTTATACCTGCAACTTGTGAAGAACCTTAGGGTTTGGGGATGCCCCTCTTTGGTTCAATTAAATTTGATTCAGAATATTGCAGCCCTCTTTAAATCAGTCATTGCCATTGGAAAAGATTGTTTCTGACATACCTTTTTACTTAATTTGGACACGTAGGTATATGGCTGAGGTGCATTTCTAGAGTCTTGTGCAGAAATGTTATGAAGCAAAGCAAAAGCCAACAAAGGATGGCAAAAGTATCGATCTCCACCAACAGGCCCAGTGGTCAGCATCCCTTGTCAGAGAATAGCAGAGCAATATGCAAGTAGACAGCACTAGTTGATGGTGCCAACTTTGCTCTGAAGAGAGTAAGGCCCATTTTCTGATTTTCACTGAAAGCAGGTGTTTCTACCTTCAGACTGAACAGATTGTTTAACTTCTGTGGGCCATGGTTTCCTCACCAAAAAGTTTGTATATCCAACTAGATCATCCCTAAAGTTCCTTGCAGCACCAAAATTCTATGACTCCAAGAGACTATGAAATCCCAAAAACAAAGGAAAAGAGGGGTATTGTTCTCATTTTATTGTCTACCCAGCTGGATTTATCGGATTAAGATTCTGAGTTATAAATATAGGAAGAAAAGAACTGATACAATATAGAACTCGCATTTGCAGGAAGTGCATTTTTCATCCATATGGATCTTAACTATTTCACGTGCTAACAAATAATTGAACCGACTATCTATAGAATGGCTTTGTCCATTCATCCACTTTTCTCTAGAATGTTAAAAATAACTGTATTGTTTTGTTATAAAACTGTGATCGAATAAAAATTGGGAAATGCAACCCTCAACAGTTTCTGAGATCTAGCTAAGTCACAAGACCTGTCTTTAATATAAGCACAAAGGTAAGAGCGCCATCTGCTGGACTAAGTTGTCTAATAGCGTTTTTCTAACTATTGAATAAAATCATTACTCCACAAATAGCTTCTAAAACTTGAGTCAATACCCTGCCTCATGAAAACTCTGAGTTCTTTATTAACTTGATCTACAGAGCCTAAATATAAAAATAATTTGTTCAAAATACACAAAACATATGAATATACCAAAGTATTATTCTCTGAACTCACTAAGTGCCTTATTTTAATTATACCATACAATATGCATGGTACCAAAAAGCAATAAACCTATCAGGTCCAAGAGCAAGCAGATAGTATCTTCTTTAAAAGCTCTGAGAAAGATAGCACATTTGGAAGGTTTATACAGTAGGAAAAGTCAAAATTTCCCTCGGTTTGACAGCAGCATCTAACAGGTAGCTCTATTAACAGAGTTCAATAAAGGAAGAAAGAGACACAGTTAAGTTGAAGTCATATATCAGATATAATCATCACTTCACGCCTCCACACTGACGTCAGTGGGCAGATGAAATCCAGACGGAGGCACTTACTGACTCGCTCCTTTATGAGGTGTTACGATATTAATATCTGAGCCACCAAGTACACTCTTATTCTTAAACACTCCCTCCAAAGCCCCTGCAGAAAGATTCTCTTTTAAGGGAGCTCCTTATAGCAATGGAGCTTCTACTCAAAGAATGCTTCACATAAAAAACAAAAATTCCAATCAATCCTTAGTTCAGAATGTCTAAGATGATCCCAGGATAATTTACCCCATTGTCTGAAATGTTGGATAACTGTTTAGCACAATCCTGAAATCATCTAAGAAGGTGTAGGTGGCAACTGGAATACTTTTGATTTAAAAAGTACATGAAATTTCCTATTCAGAACACATTTAATTGAAAGAAAACAATTCTTCTAAACAGATGAGATCCAATATTACTAAGACGCCAAGAGATAAACTAGCACATTCTTAAGGGTCCTTGGCATCCCTATTAATTCTCCACCTTATCTGTACTGCAAAAGTAGTCTCAGAACTCACTGATTCTTGGCATTAAAGGTCTTTTGTTTTCTCAGGATGCACTCTGAGAGGTTGTTTGGAAAATCCAATTATTAAAATATTCACTCAAGTAACCAGTATACTTTAAATGAATTTAGGCATAGAGGTAGACAAAATCTATATGGGGGGAAAAGAAAACAATGTACTTACCAGGGTTTTTTTGTTCTTGTTGAAAATATTACTTGTGTTATTTCCCTGTGTATGAATGTTAATGAGTGTGAGTAAGCCACATTGCAGATTACTCACAGTCTATATTTTAAGTCAGTACCATTTCATGATCTAAGTGTCATTTTGGTTCATATTGGGGACATACCTTCACACCGTTTTCATCACCGGTACCAAGATGTAAGAATGCAGTTGTCAGAAGCTCACACACTGCTTCTGGTTCTCTAAGAATGTCTTTAGGTCTGTTTGCATACCTCCACCAATCTTGCCAAAGTATAATGACCGAGCTTGGAAACCCACATCCACAGGAATGCAGGCAACCAATCGTGCATTTTCACCAAGTTAATGACAATAGACAACAGGGAGGAAATTCGTGCATGTAAAACATGCCACTCTTCGTACTTACTCAACAGTGAAAACCACCACAGATCAACTACAGCGGTCAAATTCAGACCAAGAGTAATTTATATTTGTGTTGCACTCCACCAGAAAATATTTTCCCACGTATTGTTTTTCAAGACACCCTCTGAGATAGTCAGACCATTTTACAAATCCCTTGCGATCATCCACTCCATTTTTCTTAGTTGGAAAATAGCTACAGGGTTTCTTCACTTGTGCAATGTTCACTGTAAAACTAAAAACCCAGTGGACCTTGTCAATAAATACTAGTAAACACTAAGCCATGAACTATAGGTTGACGTAGCACAATGAAACACAATACTGGTGTCTGCTAGAATCACATGCTCTGTGATGGAATTTATCTCTCTGCCAAATAGCTGGCACTGCCACATGTCCCAAGAAATGACAAGGGACAGGTGCCCAAATAGGCATTTCTCTCTAGATCAAGGAAAACGATGGAGTGACAGAATCAAATTTGCTTTCTGAACCTTTCAAACTGACACCAGCAGAAAAATATACTTGAGCTTATGTAGATGAAAAGACAGAGGACATAAAAAATTAAGCTTTATCAAGTTCCCACAGTTAGTAGCAGTCAAGACTACAACTTGATTCTAACCTGAGTCCAGAAAGTAGGATTGCAGATTGAAACAACGTAAAAGAATGCAAGATAATGCATCAATGTGGTAAAAATAAAAATACATGTAGCCAAAAAACTAGTCAAAGAATTTTAAATTTAAACAGTTTTGGAACTAAGAATAAACTAGGACTTATGCTTGGGAAGGTCAGTGGCTACAGTGCTTTCAGGAACTTCCGTTGAACGGGGATTAGCACTTGAGCAATTCACCTGACTTTTAACTTTCTGGAAGTTAAGGCAAAAATGGAGTAGTAAGTTCCATTTTCTATCAACGGAAAACACATTAAATTATTTATAGTTTTTTTCCTGGAACTGCACTAAGAAAGGAATTGAGCATGATTCTAATTTCTACATAAAAGACTCATGAAACATCCTGAGCAGTAACTTCAACTGTGGCCTTAAGTCAGTAGCTTTTCTTTGACATCTCTTAGCATCGATCCTGTGATAAATCATATTCCACTACATGAGTTAAATATAAATACAATTCGGTTTGAGATTTGTGTAATCTCTGGCAAGAAAGAGGGTTTTTATGCATTTAGGTAACAAGTGTTTTTAATAAAACCATAATAATCTATTGTATAATAATCTATTCTAAAGGAATCTTTTCATTGGTTGTCACTAAGAGTTAGAAGCAGAATGCTTCCTTTTAGTCAAAAGGATGTTTTTATAGTATATCTCAATATGCTATATTAAAATAAATACCTCCATCACTTCCTGAAGGGATGATCACAGGTAGTCCAGTGTTTTTGTGTGCTACACAATGGAATGTGTAATATACTCTGCATCCCATCAAAATTCTTTTACTTCAAATTTAAAAATGTCCTGTGTAAAGTGTTCTACTGCATTCTTAGAAATGGCATAAATAAAATTGTCTAGAAGAGATTAATTGAGGTGGTCATATCAACTTTACCCTAGCATTATATAAATAACTATTTCACCAGACACTCAATCCAAAAGCAAAACAAAACTAAGGAATGAGTCTTTCTCTTGACCAGTCTACATATGCCAACCTCTCCTTCACCTAAATCCTATTATACAGTACATTTCCCTTCACTTAGCCTGGCTCCTATCCATAGACAATTCACTGGCCTGTGTATATTCTCTCACCAACTATATGATACCAAAGTTGGGAAGAACATTGCTCATGATTCTATCTGTCTCCAAAAAGTTATGAGCATACCCCAGACATCCATCCCTCTTGGCCCTTTGATACCATTATTTTATTCAGCAAATATTTTAATATTTTATCATGTGCTGGTAGAAGACCCTAAATAAAACAGACTAGAGACAGATAAGTGAAGAACTATATGCAACAAAGTGTTATAATTGCTATGGTAGCATTATGTACATGGTTCAATAAAGAGCAACGGAGAAAACTGTCAAGTTTATCTAAATAAGGGCAAGTTGACAACTGTAAAATGTGTTCATACCCATCTTTTAATGACCTTCACGTGGTCTTTCATTCTAACATACTGGAATTTAAAGATCAAGTTAATAGTCCAGTCATTTTTCTAGTCTTGGATTATATTCCACTCTCAGTACTCTTTTTTTTTTTTTTTAATCTCTGTACTCTCTTTTTTTTTTTTTTTTCTTTAATCCTCACCCGAGGATATTTTTTTCCATTGATTTCTAGAGAGAGTGGGAGGTATAAGGGGCCGGGGGGGTGGGGGGAGGAGAGAAACGAACATTGATGTGACAGAGACACATTGATTGCTTGCCTCCCACATGCACCCATACTGGGGCTGGGGAACCTGCAACCAGGGTACATGCCCTTGACCCTTGACTGGAAATCGAACCTCCACCCTTCAGTCTGCAGGTTGTTGCTCTAACCACTGAACAAAACTGGCTAAGGCTCAGCACTCACATATTAATATTACAGTATTTTAGTAGCATATTTAACCAATACAAAACAGCATTAATCAAATGAATGGTGTGCAAATCTGATAATACCACTCCCCCTATGCCTTCTACCTACTACTTTTGGGGATCTGTTAAATATCTGTCATGTCTGTAGCAACCCAGCATCTTTTGAACACTCATATTTTGCCTGAACATATTTTGCCTGTACATTCTGAGTCCAGTCTCTTCAACACAGAAGCCAGAATTCCAATCTTGCTTGCAGCTGGGTAAAAGCATGAGCTGCATGATGCATCCACCCAGGACTTCAGTCTGGGATATTGGTGGCATGAGAAAGCAGATGCAGACATAATCCTTCTTTCAGGAAATGTGGCAGTAAATGTTTCTGGCTTTTCTGGGTCAGACATCCTAGAACTTCTGGGTCCAGTTCGGCACCACCAGTGAAGTTTCAATGTCCAGAAAAAAATGCAATAATGTCTGCCCTAAGTGGTGGCAGCACTGGTTTCTGGTTGTTCAGTGGCTGAGCCAGCCACCATAAGTCTACTGCAGAGTCTTTGATGGGCCAAATATCCTATCTAATAAAAGAGTAATATGCAAATTGACTGTCACTCCAAGACACAAGATGGCCGCTCCCATGTGGTCAAAGATGGCTGCCCCATGTGGACACAAGATGGCCACCACAAGATGGCCTGCAGGGGAGGGCAGTTGGGGGGGATCAGGCCTGCAGGGGAAGGCAGTTGAGGGGAACCAGGACAGCAGGGGAGGGTATGTGGGAAGAACCAGGCCTGCAGGGGAGGGCAGTGGGGGGGAACAGACCTGCAGGGGAGGGTAGTTGGCAGGGGGGCCAGGCCTACAGGGGAGGGCAGTTAGGGGTGACCAGGCCAGCAGAGGAGTGCAATTAGGGGTGACTGGGGCAGCAGGAGAAGGCAGTTGGGGGCAACCAGGCCTACAGGGGAGGACAGTTAGGGGCGACCAGACTGGCAGGGGAGGGCAGTTAGGGGTGACCAGGCCAGCATGGGAGGGCAGTTAGGGGCAATTGGGCTGTCTGGGGAGCAGTTAGGCATCGATCAGGCTGGCAGTGGAGTGGTTAGGGATGATCAGGCTGGCAGGCAGAAGCAGTTAGGAGCAATCAGGCAGAGACAGACAAGCGGTTGGGAGCCAGCAGTCCTTGATTGTGAGAGGGATGTCCGACTGCCCGTTTAGGCCCGATCCCAGTGGGGTAAAGGCCTAGATTGGAGAGGGTGCAGGCTGGGCTGAGGGATGCCCCTCCTGCGCCCCCCTCCCCCATGCACGAATTTTGTGCACCAGGGCTCTAGTATTTTAATAAGTCTCTTTCCTGTGTAATTAAGCTATGGTGGATTTTATTGTTTGGAACACTAACTCTCTTCCAATGGCTGCTGACAGTGGAGGGAGCCTTCCCATTATGGATATGATTCCAAGCTGCCCTATGGACCACAGAGCAACACCCTTGGAATGCTTCTCTTCCTGCCCCTCAGGAATGCAGACAATGCGTGAGTAGTTGCTCGCTCTGTGAGCAGCTTGCTGTCCCACTTCTCCAGCAATGAAACACCTAGCTCAACAACCTCCAAGTCAGCTTCTGGAAGCAGACTATATTTCTTTGTTTCTGGGTATGTACACCCTTCACTCACTTCCTCCAAATCTTAGCACACAACATAGCAATTTCCTTCACCTGAAGAAGTATATTTCTCCGTATTTTCTACCTCTGAGCCAGTTCTCTGCATTATAAAACATCTTTCCAGTGCTACAGTTACTCTTTTAATAACTACTTCCTGAAATATTTTCAGAAAGTTTTGAAAGTCTTAGTGAAGTATTTAAACGTTCTCTTTTACCTCCTAATAGAGCTGATAATTTCATTCCAAAAAAATTCTCATAGGTAAATTATACTACAATTTCCCTAATAGACTTACTCTGTTCAAGTGCTTGTTCAGTGAGTCTATCATTATTATAGATTCTACCATCCTATCTGACATCTGATTGGTTCTTTCTGGAACACTACCTCCAGTGACTTATTTTTGTATAGTATATTTTTAAAAACTTAATAGCAGTTTAGTGTTTTCATCTACACACAAAGACATCACCACCGGTGGTAGTTTTTACCAAGTATGTACAAACATACATATATTCTAATTTGTATTCTTTATCATAATTCATTAAGACAGTTGAAATTTGCTTTCATCCAATATATGAAAGGCAGCATTACTGAGCAAAGTGTGATATAAATAAAAGGGAAAGAAGTCATAAAATTAAGAAAACAAATTATTCTCAAGCCCTTGAGTAGCCTCTATTCTGTATAAGCTCAAGTCCATGGCATCTCATACCACATCAAGAGTATGTGTGGGACTGTAAGAACCCACTCTGGTTTTTTATGTTACATTTATTTAATACAATTATTAGTTAATGGATATTTGGTCAAAATCTCCTGTGGGTTGACAAACCTAATGACTTCTGCTTTCCTGTTTTGTTTGCTATAAGTTCAAATTGATAGAGTGCAACCTAGAAAAAAATGCCTGTGACGTAGGAATTAATCAGGATACTAACACAGGTACACTCTTCCATTGGCCATAGACACTATTTCTTCAATGAGAGCTAACATTTGGATCCCAGAATTTAGGTAGAGATTAAAAACTAAGAGGCATTAATCAAAACACAAATGGGGGATCTTGACACCAATTCTTTAAGAAACTCATATATACAAATGTGAATATAGGGAAGTATGATTTCTGCAGTACAATAGGGGGAAAATGAAAATTTGGAATCACTCCTGGAAAAGGCATTAATACTGAAAATTTGTCTCAAAACTATAAGGAGGGGGAAACATAATTGACTGCCTATGACATACTAAGCATTTCTCTAAGGAGTTTGTAAGTGTTATCTCATTTATTCCTATAACACTAAGCTGTATCTGTATAACCCTATTTTACAAATGAGGCACATAAAGGTTAAGTAACTTCTCCAAGGTCACACAGTTAGTGTCATTGAGGCCTAGGCATTATATGATTTACTATATTACTTACGATATTGCCTCTCTATTTTCCATCCTGGGTCCTTGAAATTACCTGACACTCTATATTGTAGATTTCTAAGTGTGTAATTGAAGCTGTGGGGAAGAAGAGGAAAGAAGGAGGATACTTTTAAAATATCTAGTATAAAGAAATATTCCTCCTCTGGAATTTGAGAGATGTTAATATCCTAAGTAAAACAACCGTGAACCAATATTACTCAAATACTGATAAATATATATCCTGGCAAAGTATTCTTCTAGCTGTTCAAGCTAATTGCTTTCTTTTTTCTGGGGGGGGGGGGGAGATTGGGTTTTTTAGAGCTTTTATATTTTTAGCTGTGTTTTCCTTTTGCATCATCAACATGGACTGAACAACTACTCATTGTTTTAATAATCAACTACATCTCAATAACTAGCCACTTAAATTCATGTAAAATATATTTCACCTGCAGTATACAAAATTGAGAATTTCCAAATTGTGTTTGCAATACTCATTAAGCTTCCCTGAGGCACAATCAATAACATGCATTGACCCTCATGTTCCACAGATACATGTACGCCTTGCAGACTCTTACCTGATCACGAGAGTCCACACAGTGATTGCCACTGTGAAGAAAGCGCTCCAGGTAATACAGACTTTCTACAGTAAACAAAACAGATCCCTTCCAGGAGTGTGGTTCCATGTCATCATGAAGTCAACAAATGGGCACTGAGTGCTACTTTGTAGTACAGGTACCAGAGATACTTTTAGGAATTAACACCGACCCTTCCTCAAAGAGCCCAGTCTAATTTCTAGACTATTCAAGACAATCAAACATTATGATACACTGATCAATCTTATAATCAAGAAGGCAAAAGACATTATGAGAGCCCCGCAAAGGCATTTAGACGAAGGTTAGAGAGTATATGAATCACACCCTGGGTTGGATAAAAAAATGCTTCAAGAATAAAGGGCAGAGGGGCCGCGTCTCGCCGCCGCCGCCGGCCGGGCATGGTGTTGGGCGCCGGGCCCGCCTCGCCTGTCTCGAGGTGCCCAGGGTAAAGGCAGCAGGAATGCTGACGCTGGCGAGCAAACTGAAGCGGAATGATGGTCTCAAAGGGTCCCGGACGTCAGCCACAGCCTCTGACTCCACTCGGAGGGTGTCTGGGAGAGACAGACTGCTCGTTAAAGAGGTTGCAGAACTTGAAGCTAACTTACCTTGTACATGTAAAGTGCATTTTCCTGATCCAAACAAGCTTTATTGCTTTCAGCTAACTGTGACCCCAGATGAGGGTTACTACCAGGGTGGAAAATTTCAGTTTGAAACAGAAGTTCCTGATGCATACAACATGGTGCCACCCAAAGTGAGATGCTTGAGCAGGATCTGGCACCCCAACATCACAGAGACGGGTGAGATATGTCTGAGTTTACTGAGGGAACATTTGATCGACGGCACTGGCTGGGCCCCCACGAGGACATTAAAGGATGTTGTTTGGGGATTAAATTCTTTGTTTACTGATCTTCTGAACTTCGATGACCCACTGAATATCGAGGCTGCAGAGCATCACCTGAGGGACAAGGAGGACTTCCGGAACAAAGTGGAAGACTACATTAAGCGGTACGCCAGATGATAGGAGGGGTGCTGCAGCGCGGACTGTGCTAGAGGGTCGTTTCCAGCTCTCGAGGGGCCTCCATCCCAGTCCTCGCTTCCCGCAGACCCTGGCTCTGCTGGGTCCTGTGACATGTCCTGCGGAGGAACCTCTTCACGACTGCCCATTGTAGACGGAGTTCCACATAAATACAGCAAGAAAATGCGTTTGGGCTCTAAAGAGTTGTCTGCTTACCTTAACACGTTTACTTTGTGAACCTGTACTGTATAGGCTGAGGAAATGCTTGAGAAGTTGTAATGAACTCAGAATCGGAGCTTGCTTCTTACCTTCCCCCAAATCACTTCCCTGCACAGCAATGCCAATGACCTGCCAGGAGCTGGCAGGTGGGCGGTCCCGAGCCCACTGCAAACTGATTGGATGCGCAGTCTCTTATCTCCTCCCATGAATGTCAGCCCTTGCCTCAGTGTCTGAGGCTTCCCAGAATGCAGTCATTCACTGTAGATCTCTTACTGAAATGCGTATTTTATTTAATGTAAGTATATTTTGGAACAGATTTGTAATTTGTACAATTTAATGCTTTAATTATTTTTTCCTATTCTTTAGTTTGTATTTTCATTGTATAGAGTAGACAGAAAGATGTTGGGTCAAGCAATTATTGAAAAGAAATACAAAGAAAATATGAAAGACATTAAAAAAAAAAGAATAAAGGGCAGCCAAAACCGGTTTGGCTCAGTGGATAGAGTGTCAGCCTGCGGACTGAAGGGTCCCGGGTTCGATTCCGGTCAAGGGCATGTACCTGGGTTGCAGGCACATCCCCAGTAGGGGGTGTGCAGGAGGCAGATGATCGATGTTTCTCTCTCATCGATGTTTCTAACTCTCTATCCCTCTTCCTTCCTCTCTGTAAAAAAATCAATAAAATATATTTTTTAAAAAAAAAGAATAAAGGGCACATGAACAAATGTTAAAGAGAGATTTTAGCTAGAGTGAAGAGAATTCCAAGCCCAGAGAACATAATTAGCAACTGTCCTTAGAAAACTATATCAAAACAGCAAGCTAGGCAGGGCCTTGGACGGTTCCCAGATCTGTCTCTTGCTTCAACAGTGTTTGGGTGGAACAGACCCAGGGACACTCCTTCTTCCAGTCTCTGACCACCCTCCAACTTCATTTCCTGTCACCACTTTCAGAACCACCTCATCCATCCTCAGTCTCAGAGTCCAGCCAATGTCGTGTTTTTGTTTTTTTGGTTTTTTGGGTGTGTTTTTTTGTTTTGTTTTGTTTTGTTTTTAGTTCAACCCCTTATGGCCAAACAACCATGAGCTCCCAAATGGATCAGAATTATTCCACTGAGGTGGAGGTTGCTGTCTATCACCTGGTCAGCCTGCATCTGTGGGCCTCCTACACCTACCTGTCGCTGAGCTTCTATTTGGACCTCGCCAATGTGGCTCTGGAGGGTGTGGGCCACTTCTGGGAGTTGGCTGAGGAAAAGCGTGAGGGGATGAAGTGTCTCTTAAAGGTGCAAAACCAGCACGTGGCCACGTTCTCTTCCAGGGCGTGCTGAAGACTTCTCGAGATGAGTGAGATAAACCTCAAGATGCCACAGAAGCCACCCTGGCCTTGGAGAGGAACCTGAACCAGGCCCTTTTGGAGCAGCAGGTCCTGGGTCCTACCCACGCAGGCCCCCATCTCTGTGAGTTCCTGCAGAACCACTTCCTGGGTGAAGAGGTGAAACTCAGCAAGAAAATGAGCAGCCCCCTGACTCACCTCCATAGGCTGACCGGCCCCCAGAATGGGCTGAGCAAATATTTCTTTGAAAAGTTCACCCTCAAGCGTGACAAGGAGCCTTTGAGGGGCCCTTCTGAATTCCCCTGGTGCCTGGCTTTTACCTGACTCTCTCCCTGAAACCAACCCTGGAGCCCTCTCCCGTGTATTGGACCAAATAGAAACAATAAAGTGCTTTGCAGGGGGGAGAGGGGGGACAGCAAGCTAAAGGTAGGTTGGTGTGATTGAACAACAGTGTGCATGTGGAGATGTGAGTGGTAGAGCCGCAAAGACCTGCCAAAGCCCAAATTCCAAAAGCCACTTGCTCTAATAAATGGATGCTGTGAATTATTCACTGTTATTCTCTGGTGATCGCATATACCCCCAGTTAATGATACATAAGTACATACCAAAGAGCCCAAGGAAGAAAGGTAAAATGAAGCGATAAGGATGAAGCTTGTTTCAGCTTAGGAACTAGGAATGATGGTAGCACTGTTGACTAAAATAGGTAACACTAAAGAAATAATCATTTTGACAAAGGAAAATAATGCAGTAAAGTTTGAGACACAAGAAGTTTGATCTACTCAGCTCTGTGCTCAGGGAAGGCATCACAAAGCTATAGGAGCATTCTTTTATACTAAGCCCAAATGTGACTTCAGAAACCTCTATATTCTTCTCCCTGCATCCACTACCAATCAACCAGAGTTGGCACTTGAATTAAAAACCCACTTGTCTTCCTGATGTAGAGCAAGAGAAGACAACAAAGACTTGACTCTGAAGAACAGGTTCTTAAACATCTTACAAGCCATCAGCTTCACCTGTGTGTGCTGGTGGAAGCATAGATAGGACTCTGCTATCAGAGTATTGTGAATTCATTTTAAACCAAACCACACAGCATGTCCACATCAGAGTCTTAGCTAACCTCCTTTCTCGGGATCAAGGTATCTTCCCTGCCAAGTAACTATTAACCTTCTTTCTCACTGTGATTTCTTCAGGAGCATCATAACTGCTTTACCACCTAAACTCTTGCCCTCTTTAATCCAACCTCCACACTGCAGCCAGAGTAATATTTCCAAAGCAGCGATATGATAGTATCACTTCACCCTAGCCCCTGTTTTTAAAACCCCTTTGTTGCATCTCATGGTACGTAAAATAGAGCCAAGATTTTTCCCATGATCTACAAACATAATAGGGTTTAACCCCGATTCTTCAGCCTATTTTATACTGTGTACCCTCCACAAACCCCCACCCAGTCCCATTTTCTGTGCTGCTCCCTTTACCACAGGCTTTTGAAGAGGCCACCCTTGAGGACTCTTGCCATTTGTCTTTACCTGGCTAACAATTACTCATCTTTTAGGTCTCAGCTTTAATGCCACTTCTATGGGAAGCCTTCCATGAATGTCCAGATGTCATCACAGCCTCATGTTATTTTTTTTAATATGTCCTATTGATTTTAGAGAGAGAAACATCAATGTGAGAGAACCTTGACCAGTGATCAAGCCCACAACCTGGGCATGTGCCCTGACCAAGAATTGAACTAGTGACATTTCAGTGCATGGGATAATACTCAATCAACTGAGCCACACTGGCCAGGGCCATGGTCAGCAAACTGCAGCTCGCGAGCCACATGCGGCTCTTTGGTCCCTTGAGTGTGGCTCTTCCACAAAATACCACGGCCTGGGCGAATCTATTTTGAAGAAGTGGCATTAGAAGAAGTTTAAAAAATTTGACTCTCAAAAGAAATTTCAATGGTTGTACTGTTGATATTTGGCTCTGTTGACTAATGAGTTTGCCGACCACTGGGCCAGGGCATCCCCATGTTATGGCATAGCACTTACCATTGTAATGTGTCCATGTACCTTGCTGTTTCAATACCTGTCTCTTCTACCTGAGACTAAGCTCTATGTGTTCAGAAAAAAATAAAGTTTCTTTTTATTTCCCTAATTCCTAGCATCACGCCTGGCACATAGTGGGCACTCAGTAAACATTTCTTTAATTTGGTTGACTTTGGGGATCTGAATTTTGATAATATATTTTCACTCCTGGAAAATATGCCTAATAAAATGTTTACTAAGAGTTTACTTTCTTGTTGTTGTTGGAAGGCTGTCGATTACTTATGGTAGCTTTATTTATTTTTTTTATTGTCTAAAGTTTTTCATATGTTTCTTTTTTCCCCAACTGACCCCCCCGCCCTGAGTCATTCCCACCCCGGGAAAGCCCCCACCGCCCCAGTGTCTGTGTCCATTGGTTATGCTAATATGCATGCATACAAGTCCTTTAGTTGCTCTCTAACCCCCCCCTCCCCTACCATTTGTCTCTAGATTGATCTATTCTTGTTCATCAGATTATGTTGATCATTATATCCCACATATGAGTGAGATCATGTGATATTTATCTTTCTCCGACTAGCTTATTTTGCTTAGCAAAGTAGAACTAAGAGTTTACTTTCATTTTAAAATGAATTAATATAGTTAAACAGACAAGAAATAACACTTGGCAAGTAGTATGACATATATTTCAATAGCCACTTCAACTTCATCAGAATTATTCCGTCATTTCCCAGGAAACTTGAAAAGTATTATTGAATAAATAGTCATATCACTTCCTGAAATTACATACAGCTGGAAATCCTACTGGCTTCAAAAATAAGAAAATGAGAACTCTTCTTTCCTCTTTTATTGGATTTGCAGGCTGCTTTTGAGAGCTATTGCAATCCTTATTGTCCTCAGCATTGTCTCAAGTGTCATTAAGAATCACATTCTCAATTAGTTTAGCTAGCTGTGTGGAACACCTCTTGTTTCCCTTCTCTTTAACAGGTTTTAAATTAAGACCACAAAGGTACTTTGGCAGCTAAAGCAACAACATCTATAAAACACCATTTGCTCCATTTCTTCCCTTGCTTCCTCTAAGTGAAACTAGGTACCTTCATGGTTACACATGACTGGGAGCATCCTCTGAGCTAATGAGTAATATGCAATACTGACCTTCTAATACATTGCTATCAACAACCTAACAGAACTATAATGGTGTCCCATAAAATGAAAGTGCTACATAAATTGTACAGTGTTTTAGCAGCCCAATCCAAAGAAAAACACGTTTCACTTGGGTACTGTTTTTTTTCAGTAGTTACAAATGACAACTCTTAGACATGGATTGTGCTATAGGCAAAGCTGTGAAACACACACACTTCCCCTATATCACCCAAAACTCCTTAGCACTTTGTCTTGGCATTCTCATTCAATTTTAGCCCCCCTACCCCAGCCCTTACAATTTGCCCTGGTTACCTAGAATGCACTAGCTTCCCTTAAAGACAAAATAACCTCAGTCAGCACAACCTATCTGGGCTTCTACTTTCTTGGAATATACTTCAGACCTGGACCCCTCAGCCAAAACAAGTTACTGTTGTTTATCTGACAAATTTATACTGAGACATTGACAAGTTACTAGATTATTTGTTTTCATAGCATATACACTTGAAGCATATTGCGGGGAGACAGAAATTAGAGTGCCTTCCTCTAAGTGACCACTGGTGGAACATGGGGGAGAGAAAAGCCACTGAAGAAATCAGTTTAGGAGTTGGCTATATATCTCATCTACCCCCCACATATGTATTCACCTCTTCAAACACCTACTAAGGGGAAAACAAGGAATGGCAAATAAGAATGAATCCTAGTTGTCAGAGTTCATTCGGTTCACTAATTTAATGGCTATGGTCCCTACTTCCAAGAAGCTTATAGTCTGGAGTGCTCAGCTACCTGTCAGTCTTGAAGTCGTAGGCTCTATAATTCATTCAGAAATTAACTGTGTAAATACAAATACATTTTTTTCAAAAACTCATTAATTTAAGAAATAAATAAGCATAAACCTTCCCACAATTTAAAAAGGGCACTCAGTAAACATTTCTTTAATTTGGTTGACTTTGGGGGCACTCAGTAAACTTATATCCACTAGAATATAAGCTCCATGAGGGCAGGGACTCCCGGTTGGCAACAATAAACTCAGTGTCTTGCACTGAGCTCAATAAATATTTGGTGAATGAATAAATACTAGTGGCATATTCTTGCAATAACAAAACCTGTCTTAGCTCATTTTTCCCTTTGACAAAATAGGAATGACAATATTCATTTCTAAGACTTCTTTTAAATTTATCTTTATTGAAAGTATTACAGCCCTAGCTGGTTTGACTCAGTGCAAAGAGCGTCAGCCTGCAGATGAAAGGGTCCTGGGTGCAATTTGGGTCAAGGGCATGTACTTTGCAGGCTCCTCCCTGGCCCTGGTCAAGGTGCATGCAGGAGGCAACCAATCGATATGTTTCTCTGACATCAATGTTTCTGTCTTTCCCTCTCTCTTCCACTCTCTCTAAAAATTAATGGAAAAATATCCTCTGGTGAGGATTTTTTTTTTTTAAGTATTACAGATGTCCCCTTTTTTTCCCATTGACCCCCTTCAACCCTATATCTGTCCCTCCCAGGCCTTCACCACACTATTGTCTGAGTCCATGGGCTATGTATATATGTATATAAGTTCCCTGGTTAATCTCTCCCCATCTAACCCTCACATTCCTGTGAGATTCACCAGTCTGTTCCATGCTTCTATGTCTCTGCATCTATTTTGTTCATCAGTTTATGTTGTTCATTAGATTCCACATATGAGTGAGATCATGTGACACTTATCTTTCTCTGACTGGTTTATTTCACTTAGCAAAATACTCTCCAGTTTCCTCTATGCTGTCTCAAATGGTAAGCGATCCTCCTTTTTCACAGCTATATAGTATTCCATGGTGTAAATGTCCTACAATTTTTTATCTACTCATCACTGATGGGCACTTGGGCTATTTCCAGATCTTAGCTATTGTAAATTGTGCTATGAACATAGGGGTGCATATATTATTTCTGATTGGTGTTCCAGGTTTCTTAGGATATATTCCTAAAAGTGGGATCACTGAGTCAAATGGCAGTGCAATTTTTAATTTTTTAAGGAAACTCCATACTGTTTTCCACAGTGGCTGCACCAGTATTTATTTCCTAAGACTTTCATGTAGGTTAAGTTAGATGACATATGCAGAAGCTCCTAACAAGTCTTTAGGAAATAGTAAGTATCTCTCTCTCTTTTTTTTTTTTTTAAAGTTATGGCAGGAACAAAAGATGTAACAGATGGGAGAATTCAGTCAATCTCCAAGCACTCAGAACAGAAAAGGTTCCCTTTGGCACAGACAGCCTGCAACACATAGATAATCCGGACCCTATGTACCACCCAGTACAAACAGTAGGATGGGGAAACAGAGTGAAAAAGCAGAGTTGGACAATCTACTTTGAGAGAACTAGGAACTAACTTATACATTCACTAAATAGCTAACCAAGGAGGTGGTGAGAAAGGAAAGGACTTGGTCCTAAACTAACTCTAAATATCCCACAATAATCACAATCTGGTGATTTGGCATCACGTGTGGTATTTGATAACAATATTGCCAAGGATCCAGAACATTCTGTGTTGTGCCCAGCTCTTAGAATGTAATAAGCCATTAATCAGTTCTGTGCCCTGGTTGGCATTAAAGTGGATCTAACCAACTAAAGAGTTGTTTAAGACTAGTAATCATGTAACATAAAAAACAGAAATGAAGTGGAAAATATTCTCTAGAGTTTTGCCTAACTTGGAAATATGCCTTCATTTCTACCCTATGCCAAACAAGTAAGAATTCATTTTCAAGGCAACTTAATTGTTATTGGGTATATTGTTTTATTAGGTATTGTGTCAGACATTAAATCATGTTCTTTTGTTTGTCTTTATCTTACGTAATCTAATCTTTTGTGCAAAGTCCTACCATCCAATGTACAAATAGTTTTAATAGTTTCTCCAATAGGAGGAAAAGAAAATTGTACTGAGTTGTTACCTTCTTTCAAATGGTCCCCTTTGTGAATGTGTAAAATATTAAGCCAGAGCTTGATGGTGTAGTCAGTGTCCTCAGAAAAGACTTTTCTCCCAGATGACAGAGCACATTTCGTGGAAAGAACAAATCCCATTAGCACCAGAGTTTAAATTTGTGATTAATGGTTGAGTTCATAGTATTTATGACAAAGAAACATGTTGTTAGTTCTCATCTTGCAAACTGAGAACAGAGGAATATTTTTGGCAAAGTACCTACTGTTTGCCCTTTCAATCTTCCTTCCATTTCTTTCATTATAGACCAGGGAGAGACTATGGTAAGAAATTATTAAGCTATCTGATTTATCAGAAAATACATTCACTTGATCATTCAACACACATTAACTACCTATTTTGTCCAGGAACTAGAACATGAATATGGTAAGATTGTGTGCGAGAGAAAGAGACTAGGAAACAATTGCTCTACAGCCTTCAAAGTATGACCATTGTAGGGGGGGAAAAAAGGAGAATGTGAATGTAGAGAGACCATGAGGGTCAGGAAAGTCATTACAGAAGTGTTGGTAATTGAGCTGAATATGAAAGAATCAATTGAATGTTTTTCAGAAACACAGGTGGTAAGGGAAGCTATTGAATCAGCAAGAAAAGTATTTCAATGACATGAATTGAGATAAGCAAACTAACTTTGGGAACAGTGAGCAAACTGTCCCCAGTAGGTGGAGCTAGGACAGACAGGAAAAGTAACTGAAAAAGTGGATTAAGGCCAGATTATAATGTCCTTTATTAACTAATTCATAAACAAATATTTGGGTGAGCACTTAACTGCGTGTTAGACATTATCCTAGGTAAGGCTGGCACAGCAGTAAACTTGGCAGACAAGATTGCAACCCTAGGTTCTAGCATATGACAGGCTAAGGAGTTTGGACCTTAATCTAAAAGCACCAGAGTTAAGCAGAAAAGGTAGCACAAGCACATGTGAAAGGTAACTCTTCGACAAAGTAAAGAATGGACTGGAACAGAAGAAACTAGACATAGAAAGTTGAATCAGAAGAAAACCTCAATAGACCAGATGAGTCCTGCTTCTGTTATATCTTCCATGAAATATGGTCTTTTGTCATTTAATTCTTCATTAAAAATGTATAAAGACTATTCATTCAAAGATATCATTATGACTTGACTGAGTTCTTACAAAAGATGTGGGTTTGTTCTCTAACCATAACAAATTTCTACACAAAGAACATATTTTTGTTGGATCCACGTCATATTGCACTACTAGCTCCTCTCAGTCATCCTGACTCATTTCCTGAACTTGCAGTTGCTCCAAACTGCAAGAACCTCATTTTATCCAAAAGAGTTGATACAGGGCCAAAGAGACAAAGGCCACCTATAAGGACCCAGAAAATTCAAATTTCCAGAGGACTTCCAAAAGAATAGATTAATAGAATAGACTCCTTGAAGCTACTAGAAAAAAGGAAATAGGTTTTCCTCCTCTAATCCATCCTCCCCAAGAAAATTAGGACCTCCCCAGGATCTATAATCTTCCAAACTCTCACATTCATTTCATACGTATCCCAGTCTCAAGAATGGCTCAAAGCCTTGAAATTCATGTGAGAGGGCTCTAGAAATATATTGTTTTTTATATAAAACTTCACACATTATACATCTATTATTTCATGTGTTTCCAGCAATGGAATCAGGAAAATCATATATCATCAGACCCATTTTAAATATAAAGAAATTAAAACCGAGAAAAACCAAGACCTTGACCTAGGGAAGTGGTTGGCAAACTGCAAGCTCGCAAGCCACATGCGGCTCTTTGGCCCCTTGAGTGTGGCTCTTCCACAAAATAACACAGCCTGGCCGAGTCTATTTTGAAGAAGTGGCATTAGAAGAAGTTTAAGTTAAAAAATTTGGCTCTCAAAAGAAATTTCAATCGTTGTACTGTTGATATTTGGCTCTGTTAACTAATGAGTTTGCCAACCACTGACCTAGAGATTATGTGCTAGTATTAAAGTCAGAACTAGAACCCAGAACTTTTGACTCCTGGACCATGTTCTTTACCTCCATGTCATCTCTTCAGCCATCAACATTGGCTCTCTCCTATTGCGTCTACAATTATTAATAATAATTCCTTACCCTCTTAAGATTAATAAATAACCTCTTTTATGTTAACTTAGATTTCATGAAGTAATCACTCTTATTTTCTAAAGCTCAGACAAAACCATCTATGTTAGCCACTAAATAAAATTTCTTCTTTCTTTAAATGAGCCCCTTCATCTCCTCTCCAACCTCCTCAGAGTTGCAGAGAATTGAGCCCTCGTCAACCCACATTGACCCCAGTAGAATTCAGGCTAATTTTAGATCAAGACTGATATATTCGGGCAGCAAAAAGAGCCAGTGAGACGCCCAATTCAGTATCCACCCTGGAAATGAACTAAAATGGGAAGCAAGCTGGCTGGTTCACTGTCCCTTCAGATTTATAATAAATTATCTGAGAGAACTTAGTGAATTAGCAGTGACTCCATGCCAGAACACTTTGCCTCAGCCAATCCTGGAGCTTACTCTGTTAACCTAGGCCAGTGGTCGGCAAACTGTGGCTCACGAGCCACATGTGGCTCTTTGGCCCCTTGAGTGTGGCTCTTCCACAAAATAACACAGCCTGGGTGACTCTATTTTGAAGAAGTGGCGTTAGAAGAAGTTTAAGTTTAAAAAATTTGGCTCTCAAAAGAAATTTCAGTCGTTGTACTGTTGATATTTGGCCCTGTTGACTAATGACTTTGCCGACCACTGACCTAGGCCACCTGAAGTTGTTCAAAAATATTATTTTCACATGAAGTCCATACAACTCAGCCACTACTGCCAAGAGCAAGGCCTAGAGATCACATTGCTAGGTGTGGTGCTGATGTACTATGTTGTCACATGAGGGGACAGGCAGCATGGAAAAGAAAAATCTCCTAAGTAGGAGTCAGAAAACCTAGATTCCTACCACTTAGGAGCCACATGACATTGAGAAAGTCACTAGAAAGCTCTAATGGTCCCAGCTGTGAACTGTTTGGGATTCTCTATCAGCCCCTTTCAGGACTGCCTCTGCCTCAGCCACAGAGAATGCCTTCACCCAAAGTCACACCCTTCCCTGGGTAGCCTGCATATAATGAGTGATCATGGTATAAAGACTGGATACTGTGGCCCAATGTGAGACATCTCTAACAGGCCTTTTCAGCTTCAGATCTGTCCATAAGGTCCTTAGAGGCTTCTAGACTGGGTCTTCATCACAAATGAATTCCTCCCTATCAACCCTGCTTCTTCCACCTCCTGAACACAGGTGCGCCCCCAAGGGAATTCCCTAATGCACATCTTTAACAATAAATACTATCTAGACCATGCATCCCAGAGAACCAAATATGCCACACCAATAAATCAATGGCAATGATGCTATTAGTGAACTCCAACAGAATAACACCTCAGATAAGAAACCTCCAAAAAACAAAGTCCCTTTACTTAGGTTAAAAAAATCTTCACAAAACATGCAAGTCACACCAGAGCTGTAGGGTTAGACAAAATTTCTGCTAAGCTCTTGAAGGACAAAAACACAAATAATAATAATCTATAATAATAAAAGCATAATATGCAGATCGACTGAACGGCCAAACAGCAGAACAACCGTCCAGATTACCTTCAGGACGAAGCTGGGGCCAAGGCAGCCAGGGCTGCGAGGGCTGAGCCCCTTGCATGACTTTCATGCATCGGACCTCTAGTAAAACAAAAACAGATCCAGAGACAGAGAAGCATCAATCAGACTGTCAAACCTTAGAGGGAAGGTAGGGGAGGGTGGGGGCAAGGAGGACAGATCAACCAAAGGACTTGTATGTGTGCATATAAGCCTAACCAATGGACACAGACAACGGGGGGGGGGGGGGGGCAGGGGGTGAGAGCATGAGTGAGGGGGGTTGGGGGGGGTATCGGGGGATAAGGACACATATGGAATACCTTAATCAATAAAGAAATTTAAAATAATAATAATATAGGTTTCCAGAGTACAATTCAATGATATAATCTTATTAACCAATGTTATCCCAATAAAATTAATTTAAAAATAAAACAAAACTAATAAATTTTATATATATATATATATATATATATATATATATATATATATAGTCTTCTGCTTCCATTTCTTCACAATTGAATGGAAGCAAAACCTAGATGCAATGGAGTCAGCAATGTGTTTCTTCTCTCACAGCAGCTCTACCTCTCTCCTGCAGTCCAATCAGATGTGGTTCTGTACTACCTGCAGTGCCTAAAACCTTCCTGCTCTCTCACTCCCTCTTTCATATCAATGGGGAAATAAAATGATGCTGAAAGCCAGTGACTATCTCAGACAGTTACTGAAATTATGTTTTTCATTTAACTGATTATTATAGTGGGCTCTGTCATCAGCAATTAGAAACCCTTTCAGGACTAAAATTATTCCCCAATGGCTGTAAATGCTAGTGGCAGGTAGTGCTCAGCTCTCGTTCCCCTCCAGGAATTGACTTCAGCTGAAGAAAGAGCCTCACACATGAACACAAGTCCATAAAATGACTCGTCAATACACAAGTTTCATGTCTCTCTCACCCCAACGGCGAAGCTTGCTGGGGCTCTGTAGAGAATGCATCACAACCCAACTTCTCCCCCTGCCCAAACTTCTTCCTTACCTTCCCCAACAAATGTTGCCCCACCCCAAATATTCCCTAATAAGATTCCTACCTACAAATATCTAGTTTATCTCACCACGCTCTGACTTGAGACTAGTGCCAGAGTCGCTTCAGTATAGGGAAACTATAAAAATCTTAGAAGAAAACATAGGCAGTAAAATCTCAGACATCTCTCATAGCAATATTTTTGCCAATACATCTCCTAGGGCAAGGGAAACAAAGGAAAAAATACACAAACAGAACTACATCAAACTAAAAAGTTTCTGCACAGCAAAAGAAACCATCAATAAATGAAAAGGGAATCCACTGCATGGAAGAAGATATTTGCCAATGATACATCTGATAATGGGTTAATTTCCAAGAATTTATACAACTCAACACCAGGAAAATAAACAATCCAATTAAAAAAATGGGCAAAGAACCTGAACAGAAACTTCTCCAAAGAGGACATAAAGATAGCCAATAAACATATGAAAAAATGCTCCCGGTCACTAATCATCACAGAAATGCAAATTAAAACCACATGAGATATCATCTCACACCTGTCAGAATGGCAATCATCAATAAATCCACAAATGACAAGTGTTAAGAAGGATGTGGCGAACCCTAGTGCACTGTTAGTGGGAATGCAGACTGGTGCAGCCACTGTGAAAATCAATATAAAGTTTCCTCAGAAAGTTCAAGATGAAACTGCTTTTTGACCCAGTGATCTCACTTCTGGGAATATATCCTAAGACTCCTAAAATACCGATCAGAAAGAATAATGCACCCCTATGTTCATAGCAGCGTTATTTATAATAGCCAAGACCTGGAAACAGCCCAAATGCCCATCAGTAGGTGATGGGATAAAAAAAAAATAAAAGCTGTGGTATATTTTGCACAATGGAATACTCAGCCAAAAGAAAGAAATTTTCCTTTTACGATAGACCTGGAGATTATTATGCTAAGTGAAATAAGCCAGTCTGAGAAAGACAAATACCATTTAATCTCACTTATATTGGAACCTAATGAACAAAATAAAAATAAATGAGAAAAATAAAAACAGAGGCATGGAACAGACTGACAGCTGTCAGAGGGGAGCAAAAAGGGGGTCCTGATGAATGAAGGTAAAAGGATTAGCCAAAGACCATATATACATAACCCACAGACAACAGTGTGGTGATGGCCAGAGGGAGGGGGAGCAGAGGCTGAGTGGAGGTGGGCAAAGGGAGGGAAATGGGGACATCTATTCTAGTGTCAACAATAAATAAAGCTATAAAAAAAATTAAATGTTAATACCCTAGACAGAGTGACACCAAAGGAAATCATTAGAAAATCCTGAACCACATTGTGCGTAGAAATTCTCCCAAAGGTTTTTCTTGATTTCTTTTTGGAAACTATACATTTGAATTAAAATAGTTGCACTCTTCTTTATTGTTCATATATTTCATGATATTATATAAAGCAGATGTGGGTATTTGGGGAAAGTATGTATATAAGCCATAACTTCCCAGTCACACTAAGAGTATAAAAGTTTATGACTCTGGACCATACCTTGATTTTCATGAACTTAAATCCTCTATGTATTTGATCTCTTCTTCACAGTCTTCAGTGTTTAGCACACCATTGACTTTTAACATCTGGATTTCATCCTCAAGATCCCTTATGTTTCACTCCAATGAAGCAATTTTTGTGTCCTGTTAGTTTAAAAGAGAGAGAGGAAAGAAAAAGAATTTCAGATAGGAATTTTGGTAGTAATACACTATCTATGATGTAGACATAGCCCTGAATTTAGAACACCTTTTTTTTTTTTTTTCACCTCCAAGGATTGTTTATGGGATTACTTTTTTAAGATCCCAATAAAGACTATGTCTCAAAACCAAAAATGCAGAGACTAAGATGATATTTTGATGTTTAAATATTCTCTAGATAGGCAATGAGAACTCCATCACTACTGGCAGACCCAGATAACTCCAGGTCCTTCATACCCACACCCAACCTACTCAATGTGTATCAGAAGCAAGAAGAAAATGTATGAAACTGGATTCAAAAGCAGGTGGAGCAAAGTGGGAAATGCAATTGTTACTTCACTAGTGGTGAACTAGAATGAAAGGGAAAGAAATGCCACCAGCAGGTGCAATGTATCAGGGCTTAACAAATTAGAGGCAATAGAAATTCTAAGAAAAATAGAATTACATGGAAGTTTCTCAGGACAACTTATGATTTGGAGAAAAAGATAATGAAAGTCTAATTACTATAAACTAGAGGCCTGGTGCATGAAAATTCATGTACTGGATGGGGGGGTCCCTCAGCTGAGCCTGCCCCCTCTCACAGTCTGGGAGCCCTCAGGGGCAGGAGGCGACCTGGCGATCAGGGGAAGGCGATGCCCCCATCACACCTCTGCTGCTGCCACTGCCAGCAGCGCAAACCTTGGCCAGCCCTGGTTACTTGAGCCTTGGGCAGCCCTAGGCAACTGGGCAGCCTCCATCTGAGGCTTGCCTGCACCTTGGGCTGGCCCTGGGCAGCTGGAGGCTGAGGGGACTGGAGACTCCAGAGGCAGGTGCACCAGCAGGATTGAGGGGACTGGGCACCACCATCTTGTGGCTGTGGGCACTGCCATTTTTGAGGGCGTGGCAGTCAATTATCACATTCCTTCCTTATTGGCTGTGGGTGCCTCCATCTTTGTGATGATGTGACGGTCAATTAGCATATTCCCTCTTTATTAGATAGGATGATTCGTTAAAAACTAAATGTGGAATAAAGTGGGAGGGCTCACAGTTGCCAATTTCAAAACTCCCTACAAGGCCAGAATAATCAAGACAGGGTAGTACTGGCATAAAGAAAAACCTATAAATCAATGGAGTTCAGAAATAAGCCTCTACATTTATAGCCAAGTGGGTTTTGTTTTGTTTTTATTGATGTCAGAGATACAGAGAGAGAGATAGAAACATCACTGATGAGAGAAAATCATTGATCGGCTACCTTCTGCACAACCCCTACTGGGGATCAAACCCACAATCTGGGCATGTACCCTTACCAGGAATCGAACTGTGACTTCCTGGTTCATAGTTCAATGTTCAACCAACGAGCCATGCCACCTGGGCAACAATTCGTTTTTGATCAGTGTTTTGCAGAAGCTGGAAGGAGAAGGGAATGAGAAGTGACTATTAATGGGCTCAGAGTTTCTTTCTGGGGTAATGGAAATGTTTTGGAATTGCATAGTGATGATGGTTATATAATTTTGTGAATATACTAAAACTATAGAACTGTACACTTTTTTTAAGGGTGAATTTTACAGAATGTGAATTATATCTCAATTTTTTTTAACTCTAAGGTTTAGGGAGAAATAATAAACAGCTAATTGTGAAATCCAAAAGATCTCCTTGGTATCACTTAGAGATAATCTTATCTCCTGTAGCTAGAGAGTAGAGAAATAGGCTCAGTACTTAGCAAAGTTCCAAAAAAATTTAAACTCTCAATCTAGGCAAATCTGCTATGCCAAGGTCAAGGCCATCATTGGCAAAGAATAGGACTCTAAGATATGGAAGTCATTTAGGTTGATGCATTATAAATCCAGAATCCACATGAGTTAAATCATTTAGTTCTTAACTTCTTCTGACTTACTTTGCTTAGCATGATTGTCTCAAGATACATCCATGTTGTCACACTAACATAATTTTATTAACCAATGTCACCCCAATAAACTTAATTTTTAAAGTGATGACTGTGTGCTCACTTCAGCAGCACATGTACTAAAATTACTAGAACAATACAGAGAAGATTAGCATATTGCCAAGGAAGCAGTATGCAAGAAGAGCAATCATCATCCTCTCAAGAATAATTGACCCTAATCATCAGGAGGAGGTAGGGCAGGGAGGACTATATTTGGCACCGAGATAACCCATTTTGGAATCTCTGAGTATTCTTTGCCCAAGGTAGGAGGTAAACTGATAAATGTAGCAGCTATAGAATGAACAGGGTATGGTGACCAGGAAGTCAAATATCTCAGAGATGAGGGTCTGGGTACCTACTAAGATAAGCTACCTAGACCGGAAGAGAGGCAAGCTGAGGGGGAGGGAAACACAAAATGGATAAAGCGGATGGAGTTGATTACTATCAATTGCTACTCAAGTTCAGCTCAGTAATAGAAACCATGGTTTATTCCACTAACTTTCCTTTTGTAAACTTCCTCCATAAAAAGTGGTCCAACCGAATCCCAGAGGACCAACTCCCAGAAGTTACATAAAAAAGTGGACTTGAGTAGCAGAAAGGGTAAACTGAAGTAGATACTTTAATGTGGAGTCCAGTTCCTTTAGGACTGAAGACTTCCTTCCCCTGCTACAGAAGTATTGTCAACTAACAGCTTTCAGCTGTCAGGCCTTTCTAGAAATTGCCCTCAACTAAAGAGAGCCTCCTTGTCTAAGGTCACATCCTCTTACCAGGGGCTGCCTGCATCAATGATAGATCAACATGGGGTTATAACAACCCGGCCCCCTCCCCTCAATGCAGGGCAGCTCTGCAGGGCACCAACTGGGGTTAGCAGTGGCCCCTGTTGAGATTGCATCACAGCCAATTAGCTCCTTTTGCCAGATCCTGCCTCCTTCTCTTCCCACACAGGTATTAATCTAAAGAGCACTCAAGTGCCCTTGGTGGTCCCGGATCTGTCTGTTGCTTCAACAGTATTTGGACGGAACAGCCCCAGGGACACCCCTTCTCCCAGCCTCAGGCCACTCTCCTGATCTTATCCAGTCACCGCCTTCAGAACCACCTCCAGGACCAGCCAACACACCAGTTTTTTTTCTACCTTAACTCCTTATTGCCCAACAACCATGAGCTCCCAAATTCGTCAGAATTATTCCACCGAGGTGGAGGCTGCAGTCACCCGCCTGACCAGCCTGAACCGGCAGGCCCCCCACCCCCACCCCGCACCTACCTCTCTCTGGGCTTCTATTTCGCCTGATGATGTGGCTCTAGGGGGCGGGGGCTGCTTCTTCCTCGAGTTGGCGGAGAAGTGGTGCCAGGACACTGAGCAGCTCTTAAAGTTGCAAAACCAGCGTGGTGGCCGCCTTCTCTTCCAGGACGTGCTGAGGCCTCCCAGCATGAGTGGGCAAAATTCAGGGCCATGGAAGCCCCCTGGCCTTGGAGAGGAGCCTGAACCAGGCCCTTTTGGAGCTGCAGGCCCTGGGTTCGACCGTGCAGACCCTCATTCTGTGACTCCTGCAGAACCGCTTCCGGGCGAGGGGGTGAGACTCATCAAGAAGATGGGTGACACCTGGCTCACCTCCGCAGGCTGGCTGGGCCCAGGCTGGGCTGGGCGGGATTCTCTTCCAAAGGCTCACCCTCCAGCACGACTAGGAGCCTTTGGAGCCCAGAGGCCTTTGAGGGGCCCCTCTGCATCCCCTGGTGTCTGGCTTTTACCTGAGCCTCTCCCCAAAACTGCTAGCCATTCTTTTAACCACCTGAAGCCCTCTCCCATGCATCGGACCAAATGAAACAATAAAGCTTTTTGCAGCAAAAAAAAAAAAAAAAAAAAGCACTCACTCGATAAACTTTTGGCTTGCAAATTTCTGTCTTACAGTTTGCTCTTTGGGAAACCTGACTTGCACATTTATAATCCTTACTAATAAAAGGCTAAGTAGTCATCACACCATCAGGCATGATGCCCTCACCCCGTCACAAGTGGCTGCACACACAGAGGGCGAGTGCTAGCAGGTGAGTGTGGCTGGGCTTGACTCTGTGTGAGGAGTCCCGCCTCCTCCCAGCTCCCGGCTGGGGATCCGAGGCCGAGACCCAGGCCCAGGCAAGTCACAGATGGCATGGAGGGCCGGGCCAGGCCAAGGCTCAGCGGCGACTGGCAGTGGCGGCAGCAGCAGCAGCAGCATGATGGGGGCATCGCCTTCCCCTGATAGGCCCAGTCACCTCCTGCAGAGGGAGCCCAGGGGCAGCAGCAGCAAGGGGGTGATGGGGCTGGTGCCTTCCCATGATCAGCCAGTGGCCTCCAGCAGAGGGAGGCCAGACTGTGGCTGTAGAGAGCAGGCCTAAGCTGTCAGTAGGAAATCCCCTGAGGGCTCCTGGTCTGTGAGAGAGGGCAGGCCAGGCTGATGGACCCGTGCATGAATTTTGAAATAAATAATAGAAATAAATTTCAGACAACACTGCATTTTAAGCTTTTTTAGCTATAAATTAATGTTATTTTAGCTCATCTCATTATTCTGCTAACTTGTCTTTTAATCATCCCTAATTAACTTATTACTGAACATCCCCAAAGAAAGTTCAAAAACTTTTCCTACATTTTTCAAAGTTCTACAGTCTACTCATACTACTTTTAATCTCAATAAATGGTCTCACTTCACTGAAATCAAGGCTAAACATTATTTTCCTTAATCTCCTTTCTCTTCTCAATTTCTTTGTGTGCTTACATATACTCTTTTTTTCCCCTTTCTCAGCTAATAAAGTATCTCTTTCCACACCAAGGTTAAATCTTACTACTTAGTTCTTTACCCTATGGTTTCTGAACAAAACAATATTTCATCAAAGTATTTAATCTCTCCATCTGAAAGTTTCCTTCCTTTGGGTTTATTAATATCCAAAACATTATCCCATCAAGTCTTTAATCTCTCCATACAAAAGTCTTTTTTCCTTTTGGTCTATAAATATTATTACTTATTTAAAAACAAAAAACAAAATCTTGAGGTCTATTTTTATTTAACATACCATTTTTTCTCTTCTATTCTTAACTAACAAACAAGATCAAAAAATGTATAATTACTGTATCTACTCCATTTTGAGTCCATGCTTCAATAATCTATGATCTGTATTCTATCCATAACACTACTATAATGCCCCTCTGAAAAGTCACCACTGACTCCCTAAGTCAGATCCAATGACTTTACCCTAGTCCTTTTCTTTCTCAACCATTGTACAGTATTACATCATTTAGCCTTATCTTATTCTTAAAATTCTTTCCTTATTACATTTACCAAGAAGCTCTACCACCCAGGTTCTCAAACTCTTTAACCACATTTTCTCCGTTCCTATAAGCACTCCAAAAGTTCTGTTCTTGAATCTTGTCTCTTCCAACTCTAATATTCCTCTTTTAATGATCTCTTTGTTTTGCCATCTAGAACTATAAAATATAAGATTCTCAAAATGAAATCACCAAATTAATACTTTCTCTTGGGCTCTAAACCCATTTTTACCATGAAACAATATATTAATTATTAATTTTGAAATAATTACATTTTAGTATGTTGTGAATATTTCTATTGCCAGTTTACTATGCACTTATGCTAAATGTATGTTGAGTATAATCAACTAGGGGCCCGGTGCAGGAAATTCGTGCACTGGGAAGGGGTCCCTCAGCCCAGCCTGCCTCCCTCTAACATACTGGGAGCCCTCAGGGGATGTCCTACTGATGGCTTAGGCCTGCTCCCCATTGGGAGTGGACCTAAGCCGCAGTCTGGCCTCCCTTTGCAGGAGGCGACCAGGCTGATCAGGGGAAGGCGCCAGCCCCATCACCCCGCTGCTGCAGCCACTGCCAGTCACCGCAGTCACCAAGGTGTTTTCATCAACACGGACTCCAGTCTCTTCACCAACAACTTTCTTTAGGCATTTTCAAGATGTGTCTTTCATAGGATATGACATTTCTTCCTTTATTTTTCTTTTTATCCTCACCTGAGGATATGTTAACATTGATTTTTTCCCCCTTCCCTCCAATCCCAGGCTCAGCCCCTTCCCAAGCCGAAAGCCTCTGCCCCTGCCCCTCTGATCGCAGGCTTGGCTCCTCTGATTGCAGGCTTTAGGCTTGGGAAGGCCCCGCCCCCCCCCCCGCCCATCCCATCACAGGCTCAGCCCCGCCCCTCCCCCCCCCCCCCACTGCCCTGCACCTCTGATCTCAGGCTCAGTCCCTTCCCAAGCCTAAAGCCTCCACCCCAGGCTTTAGGATTGGGAAGGGCCCCCCCCCCCACCCCTCTGATCGAAGGCTCGGCTCCTCTGATTGCAGGCTTTAGGCTTGGGAAGGGGTTCCCCCCACCCCCCCATACCCCCCCCCTCCTCCGCACCTCCGATTGCAGGCTCGGCCTCTTCCCAAGCCTAAAGCCTCCGCCCGATGGCCAGCTGGGAGTGACCCAGGTGCCGAGGAGGTTCCTGGGACCCAGGTATGTATGCAGATTAACCGCCATCTTTGTTGGGTTAATTTGCATACTCACTCTGATTGGCTGTGGGTGTAGCGGAAGTACGGTCAATTTACATGTTTCTCTATTATTAGGTAAGATATGTTTTCAAGATTTATTGAAATGATAACAAAAATGTTATCCTTTGACTATCAGGGAATCTAATATGGTAGTATTATATTAGATTCCCTGACAGTCAACTATTTTTATGTTCCTAAAATAAATACTCCTTTTAAATGTGCTTTTCTAAGCACACTGCTTGATAGGATTTTGTTCAAGATTCCTAAGTCAATATGCACAAATGAGATTGACCCACAAGTTTTATTAACTATCTTTATTGGGTTTTGAATTAGGGTTATTCTTTTCCTATGCTCTGGAAATTTTTACAGAACATGAAAAGTAACAGTTTCATAACAGTTCCACGTACTTGCCCATGAAATTCTGAGTTCTGAGTCTAGAAATTATTTTTTAAGATAGCATTTAAAAACATTACATTTCTTCCATGGTTTCTCATCTACACACTTTTTTTTCTTTCTTCCAAATCAATTTTATTTATTTTCTTTTTTTTATCCCCCCATATCCTCATCGACCGCCTCCTACCCCACTTTCCCTTTGATAATTACCATATCTCCCATGTCAATTTTAGTTAGATAAAATGCAAAAACATCTTTTAAAATACATGATTGAGCTAGCAAGACCAAAAAAAGAAATTATAAGAGGCAAAATTTACATGAAGTTGGATGATCGAGCTAGACTGTCCCCAGGTGGCCTAGAAATTGGATTTTAAGGGGACTCACACACAAGGGAAAGAACACAAAGCCTGGATTCTTTATAAAATAGAGAATCAGAACAAAAAATCCTAAAAAAGGCATAAGTGACTGAGTAGGGGGAACATGTTACAGGAAGGTACATTAGGTATGCTACTATTGTCTTGGCTATGGGAAAAGGGAGATAGAAATCATAATTCTAATCATAGGCCTTCCCTTGTGTAGATTCAGGAATGGAATTTATATTACCTCTGTCACTGGAAAAACGCCAAACTAAAATTAAGTTTAAAGTACTCCTGGGCCACTGTGCCCCCACTCATTTGGCAAAAGCAAGCACATGTTATTTTCTGGAGAAACACATGTAAATCCACATTTCAATTTCCAAAACTGAAATTTCAAGGTTAGTAGATCAACAATGAAAATGATCAAAGAAAAGGAGGAACATGTAATTATAAATAAAATATATCAGTAATTATACTAAATATAAATGGAATGAGCTATTCTTTTAAAAGATAAAATCAACTATTTGCTATTGTATATGTATGAACGTCCAAACCTATAGAGAATTTTTATTAGTTTATTGTAGCCAAGATGACAATACATGCCAGAGAAACAAGATCTCAAATGCTCCCAAGAATGATAATTTTGCAGCTTCTTTTATGCATTTGAAATTAAGGAGGAAATGTATATGGAGGTGAGAAAAAGCACAATGGGGTTGGATTTCAGAAGAGTTAACTTAATCCTCAACATTGGAGCCCTTTAAAGACAATACCTTGAGGCCACATACTGATAGACCATCTGCTTTCTGAGAACATCCACAGAACAATCACTTGAATGGACATCACAGCTTTCAATAGATAAATTATCTATTTAAATGTTTATAAAACAGTTCTCCTTTTGCTGCTAATAAATGAAAACATTATACCAGTATCTTACCTAATAATAGAGAAACATGTAAATTGACAGTACCTCTGCTATGCCCTCAGCCAATCAGAGTGAGTATGCAAATTAACCCAACAAAGATGGCGGTTAATTTGCATACATACCTGGGTCCCGGGAACCTCCTTGGCACCCAGGTCACTCCCAGCTGGCCATCGGAGGGGTGAGGAGGGCCCCCTTCCCAAGCCTAAAGCCTGGGGTGGAGGCTTTAGGTTTGGGAAGGGGCCGAACCTTAGGATCAGAGGGAAGGGGAAAAAAATCAATGGAAACATATCCTCAGGTGAGGATAAAAAGAAAAATAAAGGAAGAAATGTCATATCCTATAAATGATACATCTTGAAAATGCCTAAAGAAAGTTGTCATTTTTTCATGGTGAAGGGACTGGAGTCTGTGTTGATGAAAACACCTTGGCAGCTGCGGTGACTGGCAGTGGCTGCAGCAGCAGGGTGATGGGGCTGGTGTCTTCCCCTGATCAGCCCGGTCACCTCCCACAGAGGGAGGCCAGACTGCAACTTAAGTCTGCTCCCAATGGGGAGCAGGCCTAAGCCATCAGTAGGACATCCCCTGAGGGCTCCCAGTATGTTAGAGGGGGCAGGCTGGGCTGAGGGACCCTTTCCCAGTGCACGAATTTCGTGCACTGGGCCCTTAGTCTTCTATATAAAATTCATTAAGGAATGTCATTCATAGAAAGATTCAACTAACTATATGAAATGTATCCCACTGTAACCTAAATTGGGTTGTTCTATGAGAAAATATACTTTTATTTTTGTTCTGAGCTCATCTCTGTAGAAAAAGATTGACTATCATTAAGAAATAGAGCTCTGCTCTGCCAATTAGAGTCCCAGAGGAATATGATTGTGTGAACTGTAGGGCAGTGGTCAGTAAACTCAGTCAACAGAGCCAAATATCAACAGTACAACGATTGAAATTTCTTTTGAGAGCCAAATTTTTTAAACTTAAACTTCTTCTAACGCCACTTCTTCAAAATAGACTCACCCAGGCCGTGGTATTTTGTGGAAGAGCCACACTCAAGGGGCCAAAGAGTGCATGTGGCTTGCGAGCCGCACTTTGCCAACCACTGGTCTAGGGCATAAGGTGGGAGAGAGAAAGACCACTCATGCTATCAGAGAGAAAGAGAAAGAGAGAGAATTCCTGTAGCATCCCTTCCACTTGAGATTGACCATAGTTAGTTTTTTTTTTTTAACACATAGGGAAAATATCACAGCATTATTCATTTTTGACTAGAGACCCAGTAAAGGTCATGGCCTAATCCAAGATTCGTCTGCTGAAAATCACAGGTAAATTCTCTCAAGCCTTATTTAAGCAATCCCACTGAAATAATTGTCCTCTCTTCTAAAGATAAAAATTCCTCATCTGCCTCTTGCATCATAAATTCTTCCAGACTATCTAGTTATACTTCTCTCTGTGTGTAGGAAACCCCCCTGCAGAACCAATAGGTCATCCGTACTCTCCTTGAACAGCCTTAAATGATGGAAAACTCAATATTACTTCCTGCGGTAACTGTGTTTAGTCGGGGCAGCTCTGTAGGAATTTTTCCTTGTATTGCTCACAGAGCCTGGTAATGTTTGCTTCATGTCGTGTGGGTTATTAGACATGTTCACCTCCACGGTAGTAATCATTAACCTCTCATTCATTCCATTCATTCCACTTTCTACATGCTCTCATACTCCATAGAACCTTGATCTTCAGTCATTAAAAACACATTCCTCAAAAATTATGGCATATAGGCATTTACTGGTAAGTTTATAAAATTTTTTATCATCTATAAAGTATTTTCTGTTCGTCATTTTCAAGCGATCTGCACACTGGTTTTGACACCATTGTAATTTAACTATTTATGAGTAACTGCAAAGGAACAAAGGGAAGGCCAAATGGTATAGGCATGCCATTTATGCAGCTTTGCCAGGAAGCTGTGGTTTAACACACCCCAGAAAGCCACTGGTCTATTCCTCCCAGATCGCTGGGAGAAGGGACTGGACAGGGGAAGAATAGAGGAAAGCCCAGTGAAGTCTGGATGACATTGGGCAGGTACCTGCCTGTCAATCACCCCTGGGAGCACATCATTGGCTAGAGTAGGTGTGGCCACTGCAAGTACAGGAAGATTTGAGATATTTAAACTTCTACACAATGGAGCTTGCTCTCTTGCTCTTGCTTTCTTGGCACTCTTGTCTCTTGTGCTCCTAATTTCTCAGGGTCTCTCACACTCCTGCTCTCCTGAATTGGCCACATGGTCCACAGACATGTGGATCCCACACATAATGGACTAATGGACTGCAACTAGCCTGATGCTATCTATACTGGACCCAACTCCACCAGAGAAGGGAAACTGGGTGCTTGGCTCTGCCTTTTTTTTTTTTTTTTTTTTTTTTTTTTTTTAATTTCAGAGAGGAAGAAGGAGAGAGAGATAGAAACATCAATGACGAGAGAGAATCATTGACCAGCTGTCTCCCACACGCCCCACACTTGGAATCTCGAGCCTGCAACCCGGGCATGTGCCCCGACCGGGAATTGAATCGTGACCTCCTGGATCATAGGTTGATGCTCAACCACTGAGCCACACCAGCCGGGCTGGCTCTGCTTTTAGCTCTGCTGAATCCCCAGATGCACATCTTCCAGGACTGGATTAAGGAAAATATACCTGGCACTGACCTGTCATTGGTTGCTACCCCCAGGAAGGGATCATCAACTTGGCAAGGTGTCTTTTCTTCAGCTGAGAGCTTAACAAGTTCCTCAGTCCTAATGGGGTTCTAGGCACACCTCACAATATCCAGTTCACCCTCTTTCACAGGAAAACAAGATGGAAAGAGTTAGGTCAGAGCATTTCTCAGTAGAGAACCAGCAGTTTTTAAATTGCCAAAAAGAACATGTTATTGTCTCTCACTTCCTCCCATTTCAAGCACTGGATATTTATGGAATGATTCATCACTAAAAGCAGCATGAATTTCTCTGTGGAAGTATTTCTAAATGCCTTAAATGGCCCTTTTATGGCCTCCTTGTGTTTATAGTTTTGATCAATAGAATAAACTGCCTTCAAACTGGTCATTTAAGAGATTTTGTCATTAATACATGTATTTCTCCCTTAATAATATTTCTTTGGAAAGAGAAAGGAGAATTCCTGAGTTTTATGGCAATCACACACTATAGCCCTTTCTGAGAGGGTTGTAATGAATAATCAATACAATTTCTCCGGAGCCAGGAAATGGCCCCTTTTCCTAACTTCCCTGATTCAATAGGAATATTAGACAAGTAAAAGATGTGAGATCATATCTTGGCACCTCCAAATCAGATGGGGAGGGGAGGTCCCTTCTGATGCCTAACCAGCTATAAGATGGGGCTATAGATCAAATGCTAAATACCACATTTAGAGTCAAATACCCTTAGCCTGAATTCTGCCGCTGCTGCTCTTAGCTTCTGATATTGAACATTTCACTGAGTCCCAGTTTGCTTGACTAATAAAATAAGGGTGGCATTGCCTCCATCAAAAATGTCATAATAATGACACAGAAAGATATAACTTAAGGACTCTGTACACACATGAAAGTCATCACCCCTGTCGTAAAGTCCTTCATCATTTTATTTCTCTGCACTATCTGCATAACCAGCACATAGAACTTGAGACATGCCCTAGCCAGGTTGGCTCAGTGGATAGAGCATCAGCCTGCAGACTAAAAGGTCCCCAGCTCAATTCCAGTCAAGGGCACATGCCTGTGTTGCAGGCTCCATCCCCAGTAGGGGGCTTGCAGGAGGCAATCAATCAATGATTCTCTCTCATCATTGATGTTTCTATCTTTCTCTCCCTCTCTCTTCCTCTCTGAAATCAATAAAAATATTTCTTTTTAAAAAAAGACCTTGAGACAGGCATTTTCTTAAATCTCTGATTTAGACACATCACAAATCTTGGATATGGTAATAAAAACTACCACTTACAATGTGCCATGCACTGTGGGTAGCACTTCAGTTATTCAAACAACTCTACAAAGTGGATTCTTGTATTATTTCCATTTTACAAATGAAGAAACTGAGGCTTAGAGGGGTGTGAGACATACAGTGAGTAAAAGCAAAGCCTTTACAGCCCATCCCTCAGCTCCCTTTCTTGTTATTTGTTTGTTTGTTCATTTTTAGTATTATTCAAAAAAATTTACTGAGCATTTAGGTCTTTTTTAAAAAAATTTTTTACTGAATTTATGGGGGTGACTTTGGTTAATAAAATTATATAGGTTTTAGTTACAATTCTATAATACATCATCTGTATATTGTATATTGTATATTTACCACCTAAAGTCGTCTCCTTCCCTCACCATTTATCCCCCCTCACCCTCTTCTCTCTCTCCTCACCCCCTTTTTCCCTGACAATCACCATACTGTTGTCTGTGTCTATGAGTTTTTTCTGGTTTTTGATGGGGTTTTTTTTGCTTAATTTCTTACCTTTTTCACCCAGACCCACAACCTCCCTCCCCTCTAACAGCTGTCAGTCTGTTTTCTGTATTTATGACTCTGTTTCTATTTTTTTTGTTTATTTTGTTCACTAGATTCTACCTGTAAGTGAGATCATATGGTATTTGTCTTTCTCTGACTGGCTTATTTCACTTAGCACAGTGGTCGGCAAACTCATTAGTCAACAGAGCCATATATCAACAGTACAACGATTGAAATTTCTTTTGAGAGCCAAATTTTTTAAACTTAAACTTCTAACGCCACTTCTTCAAAATAGACTCGCCCAGGCCATGGTATTTTGTGGAAGAGCCACACTCAAGGGGCCAAAGAGCCGCATGTGGCTCGCGAGCCGCAGTTTGCCAACCACTGACTTAGCATAATACTTTCCAGGTCCATCCAAGCTATTGCAAAAGGTAAGATCTCCTCTTTCATGACTCAATAGTATTCTATTGTGTGAATGTACCACAGTTATTTATCCACTCATCTACTGATGGGAACTTGGGCTGCTTCCAAAACTTGGCTATTGTAAATAATTCTGCTATGAACAATAAGGGTGCATATATTCTTTCAAATTAGTGTTTTGGGTTTCTTTGGCTATATTCCCAGAAGTGGAATTGCTGGGTCATAATGCAGTTCCCTTTTTCATTCTTTGTGGTAACTCCATACTGCTTTTCATGGTGGCTGGACAATATGCATTCCCACCAATAGTATTAAGGGTTCCCTTTTCTCCGCATCCTCGCCAACACTCGTTGTTCTTTGACTTATTGATGATAGCCATTCTGACAAGTATGAGGTTTTAATTTGTGTTTCTCTGGTGATTAGTGGCATTGAACATCTTTTCACATGTCTATTGGGGATCCTGGACCTGGGCAATGCAAAAAGGGCAATAAAACAATAACAGGTATAAAATACAAGTTCTTGAAAGGAAAAAATGAAACTGTAAATGTTTCATTATTGGTCGATAACACGATAGTGTGTGCACTATTGAATCCAAAAAGATTATAAACTATTGGGATTTAACAAAATCCTTAAATACAAAGTCAATATACAAAAATCAATTGTAATTGTATATGTTAGAGTCAAACAAATAAAATTAAAATTTTAAAGTAGCATTTTAAGAAGTATCAATTATTTAAGAATGAATCCACTGAGTGCTGCACAATACTAAAAAAATTTAAAAATATCAGAAGAGATATGTCATATTCATATTTTGGAAAATTCAATGTTGTAAAAATAGCAAATTCTCTAAAATTGATCTATAGATTCAAAAAAAGTCCCAATCAGCTGGAGACTTTTTAAGAAACTTGACAGACTGATTCAAATATTCAAAGAATACACTTGATTTGTGACTAATTTAAGACACAATGATTTAGTCAATGTTGCTGGGCCACTGAATATACATACATGAAATATTTTAATCCTAATTCTCTAGTTATACATATGCAAATATAAGTTCCAGATGTGTTATAGATCTAACTGTGGAAGCTAAAACGTTAGTGCCTCTAAAATAAATCATAGAATATTTTTATGATCTGTGGATTAAAAAAAAAAGACTTCTTAAACAGAATACAGAAAGCACTAACCATAAGTGTAACAAAATTGATAAACTGTACTATATGAAAATTAAGAATGTCTATTCACCAAAGACATCATTAAGAAGTGAAAAGTAAGGCCCCATGATGGAAAAAGTTGTTCGCAGTACATCTTACTGACAAAAGGCTCATATTCTGTATCAAGAGAACTTTCAAAGTCAACCAAAAAAAAAAAGACAGATAATCCAATAGAAAAAATGGGCAAAAAATTTGAACAAGCAGTTTGCAAAAAAGGATATCTGGAGAGTCGATAAACATATCTAAAGGTGCTCAACTTCTTTAGTTGAAACACAAATTAAAACCACTATGAGATACTACTATCACCTGCCATTATGGCTAGAAATAAAAATGAATGAGTATTGGCAACGATGAGAAGCAAGTGGAACAGAACTCACATAAAACCACTTCGGAAAAATTAGTCAGCAGTTTCCACTCAAGATGATTACCATATGCCCCGGAAGTTCCACTGCAAGGTATGTACAGAAAGAAATGTTCCCTACAAGACACTCACAAGAATGCTCATCGTAGCATTGTTAGTCTTATGGGCTTTTCATACAGTAGAATGCTATAGAGAGCTGAGAATGTACAAAGTATTGTTACATACAACAACAGAGATAAATCTCATAAACTATGTTCAGCTAATAACAGAGACAGAGAAAGTACATTCTGAATGATTACATTAATATAAATTTCAGAAGCAGGCAAAACTCCTCAACAGCTTAGAAATCGGGGTGGTGGTTACATTTGGGACTGTTGTGCCTAGAGGTTTATACCAGGGAGGTCTATGATTTCCTGGTAATAGTCTATTTCAGGGTCTGGGTACAACTGCCTTCACTTTGTGGAAATTAACTGAGCTCTGCATTACGGTCTGTGCACTTTTATCTATGTATGCTATACTTTGATAAAACATTTATTTTTTAAAATTCCTGAAGCACTCCACAAGATAGAAGCATTCATTTTTCTTTGCCCACAACAAATGAGGAATCTCAAGAACTTCTAGCTCAGATATGAAGCCAACTAAACCATTGCCCATTCACAAACGACAGAGGTCTCAGGCTACAATTTTCATAAGGCTGATTTATTTGCAAGGTTCAACTGCCCCATTTATGAGTATTTTTCCCATTTTTTCTGGCTTTTCTCTTTTGCCATCCTCTTAAATTTGTGTTTTGCTTGTGTTTTCCTTACATGCTCTGATGTTGATAGATCAGACTTTGCTGAACCTCAAAAATTAATTTTCCATTTTTTTTATTGCATTGGTAGCCATAACACAATTGCAGAAAGGCAATTTGCCATCCAAATCTACCAAGAAAATACAAAAACTAATTATATAGGTACTAACCCATCTGTATTCTTTTAAAAGTGTAGCATCGTTTACTCTGACTGCTGCATTCTCATTTTAAATTCCCATTGATGTTCATTGTGTAATTCAGTGTTCTGCAAAAAAAGAAAATAAAAAAGAAAAATTATGAATTCCTATTGCAAATTGGAATAATAGATATTTATTCCTTTATTCTTCATATTCTATTTTCAAGGTCAAAAACAGCATTAATTCAACTTCACATTTCATTGAATGTTATGTTAATGTTCCAAATTCCCTGTGGCCCAACTCTAATTCTTTTCCCACCTTTGATTAGTCTATTTCATCAGAACCATAGCAACTAAAATTGCCTCAGAACAAAAAAAAAGAAAGAGTTCGAATTTAGTCACTGACTTTCCAAAGGGCATGGTGATGAATACATAAAACAGCCAGGTGGTAAATAATCACTGGTACAAAATGAGCAATGCAAATAACCTCCTAGTGGTGTTTTTCATTTATTTACTTACTTTTAATCTTCACCCAAGGATATGTTTTCATTGATTTTATAAAGAGAGGAAGGGAAAAGAGAGAGAAAAATATCAATGTGAGAGAGAAACATAGACTGGCTGCCTTCCACACATGCCCCAACCGGGGATTGAACACAGGCAACCTGAATACATGCCCTGACCAGGAATCGAACCCACCACCCTTCAGTGCACAGAAAGACGCTTCAACTAACAGAGCCACATCAGCCAGGGCCCTATTGGGGGTTTTTACTTTCTCTGTGATTAAGCTACAATAAAGAATAGTACCTAGCAAAAATCTAGCCTAAGAAAATTTTTATTATTTTAATTGAGCTATCTAGATTTAAGTTTCTATTTTTGACAGTTAATACAATTATCATAAGTGCACATTTGAATCATCTTTTAAAAATGATGCAATTCTGTGACTAAATTTTCTGTTATACCGAGATTAAAAAAACTTAACATAAAAATAAAAATAGGTCACAACTTACCATTTCATTCAGAAAAATGAAAAAGAATATTTTAATTTAAAATAATTATGAATACTTGGTTTAATTCCCTCCCACTACTAAAGAATCTTTACCAATAAAAATATGCAAGTTGTATTGTATTGAGAATACAATAAAAGCATTATAAAAATGATAGGTAAATAAAAACATATGACATACCAACAATTATATTTATTACTGACAATTGTTTTTATTACTACCAATTGACAAATACCCTCACAAATATGACCATTCCTTTGGAAATGATGATGGCCCTAAAGTAACATTTTTCTCCCTCTGTGTTAGTGATTTCCATGACAACTCTCCATCTGCTTTCCAATATTTTCATAGGCTGTTAAAATTAAGTTTATATATGTCAGTGTTTCCAAGATTATCTGTGTGTTTGCATAAACCATATGGCTCTTTGACAATGTTGGTTATGCCAGTAATATTAGAGAAATATTTAAATGTCATATGTCTGTTTTCGAAGGGGAAAAATGGTGTAAAATCAAAATGAAGTTGGGCCTAAACCGGTTTGGCTCAGTGGATAGAGCATCAGCCTGAGGACTGAAGGGTCCCAGGTTCGATTCCGGTCAAGGGCATGTACCTGGGTTGTGGGCGCATCCCCAGTGGGGGGTGGGCAGGAGGCAGCTGATCGATGTTTCTCTCTCATCGATGTTTCTAACTCTCTATCTCTCTCCCTTCCTCTCTGTAAAAAAAGTCAATAAAATATATTTTAAAATAATGAAGTTGGGACGGTAAGTACTATTTCTCCAAGTTTATCCATAATCAATCTTTATGTCAATGACCACAGACTTCTCTTTAGTTTCTAGATCAGAAAGAAATTTAAATTTTAAAAAGGAAGTAGTCTATGCAGAATATATTTGAGTTTATCCAATACTTAAATGCTATAGAAAGTACACAAACTTTTCTACATAACTTCATATTAACAGTCTTTGTTATATGAATTCCACAAATTTTACTAAGGATCATGCAAAAGGATAAGTAAGGTATCCCTTAAGAAAACAAAACATATTAAAAGGCAAATGGGAGTTAGATGTCTAACAAATTTGGAACTTCTTTTCTCATGACCAAATCTTTGTGGTATTACTAGAGAACTATTTCAGAAAGAATTTGATTCATAAGATGTGTCCTAAGTGTTAAAAAAGAAAAAAAAAGAAAAAAAAAAACCTTTCACCTGAGATTTATTCTTCAGTCATACGTGACAGCAACCTCTAGCTACAAGTTCTTACATAGAGGAAAAACCAATAGAATCCTTAACCCTTAGTCCCTGAAACTTTGGTCCTAGAAAAGCATCTATATTAATGAATACATTTCCTACCAAAAAAATTTTTTTAATTTTTTTAATAAATCTTTATTGTTCAGATTATTACAATTATTCCTCTTTTTTCCCCTATAGCTCCCCTCCACCCAGTTCCCACCCCACCCCATACCTTTACTCCCCTCCCTCACTGTCTTCATCCATAGGTATATGATTTTTGTCCAGTCTCTTCCCGCACCCCCCACACCCCTTTTTCCCCAAGAATTGTCAGTCCACTCCCTTTCTATGCCACTGATTCTATTATATTCACCAGTTTATTCTATTCATCAGATTTTTTATTTACTTGATTTTTAGATTCACTTGTTGATAGATATGTATTTGTTGTTCATAATTTTTATCTTTACCTTTTTCTTCTTCCTCTTCTTAAAGAATACCTTTCAGCATTTCATATAATACTGGTTTGGCAGTGATTAACTCCTTTAGCTTTTTCTTATCTGTGAAGCTCTTCATCTGCCCTTCAATTCTGAATGATAACTTTGCTGGGTAGAGTAATTGTGGTTGTAGGTTCTTGCTGTTCATCACTTTGAATATTTCTTGCCACTTCCTTCTGGCCTTCACAGTTTCTGTTGAGAAATCAGTTGACAATTTTATGGGTGCTCCCTTGTAGGTAACACACTGTTTTTCTCTTGCTGCTTTTAGTATTCTGTCTTTTGCGCTTGGCATTTTAATTATCATGTGTCTTGGTGTGGTCCTCTTTGGATTCCTTTTGTTTGGGGTTCTCTGTGCTTCCTGGACTTGTTAGTCTATTTCTTTCACCAGGTGGGGCAAGTTTTCTGTCATTATTTCTTCAAATAAGTTTTCAGTATCTTGCTCTCTCTCTTCTGGCACCCCCATAATTCTAATGTTGGTACACTTGAAGTTGTCCCAGAGGCTCCTTACACTATCTTCATATTTTTGGATTCTTTTTTCATTTTGCTTTTCTGGTTGAGTGTTTTTTGCTTCTTTGTATTTCAAATCTTTGACTTGATTCTTGTGATCCTCTAGTCTGCTGTAAGATCTCTGTATATTACTCTTTATTTCAGTCAGTGTGTGTTTAATTTCTAGTTGGTCCTTTTTCATATCCTCAAGGGTCTCACTGAATTTATTGGCATTTTCTAGAAAATTCTTGAAAAACCTTATAACCATGGTTTTGAACTCTACATCCAGTCGTTTGCTTTCCTCCATTTCTGTCATTTATGACCTGTTTCTTTGTCTCTGCATTTTCACTGCTTCCCTGTGTTGATAGAGTGGCTTTGTGTGCTAGGTGTCCTATAGGGCCCAGTGGCTCAGCCTCCCCAGTTACCCGAGGTGGACACTCTTGGTGCACCACTTTGTGGGTTGTGTGCACAGTCTTATTGTAGTTAAGCCTTCATTGTTGTTGGTATCACTGGGAGGAATTGACCTCCAGGCCAATTGGCTGTGAGGATCAGCTGTGCCTAAGATGGGAAAACTTCTATGCTGGAGACACCCTTATGAGACAAGACTTGCTTCAGTGGGGCTTTGGTGCTCACTGAGTCTGCCCCCTGAGTGTGTCCCTATGGATCTGAGGAGTTGTAATCTGGATGGTCCCACTCTGACCCCTGGGTACACTGGCTCTTGGATCTCCAAGGAGGTACAAATTTAGCCTCTGCCTGAGGCCACCCAGCAGGAGCTATGGAGAGATCTGTAGATTCCTCCTCTTTGTTTGGGTTTTGGAGGTGCCCAGATGAGGCCCAGCTGTGAAGCAATACAAGCTGCTGCAGGGCCTTGGGCCTTCTTTTGGATGTTCTGGGTCTCACTGACTCAGTTGCAGTTTGTTAGGTAAGTTTAGAATTCAAAGGACCAGGCCATTCATATGCAAAAGCCTCTGCTCAGCTTGGTTAGGGCGGAGTCTCAGGGTGGAGCAAACAGCAATGGCTTCCCGTCAGCCCTGCCCTAAGAGGCCCCTGGGTCTCAGTGTCCCATGGTAATTGCTGCAAGCACCTCTGAGAGAAAGCCACCCCCGAGTTTCACCCGCTGCCAGACAATCCAGTTTCTCCCTGTATGAGTCTGGGTCTCCAGAGTCTCAGCCAGAACTGGAGTTCAGAGCAGTCGGGAGCTTGTGTCTCCCTCCCGATTGAGAAAGCCAGCTGCGTATTCAGTTGCCAGCCTTTTCCACGGGCATGCCTCTGTACCTCTGCCTTCTGCAGCTCCTGTGAGTCTCAGTGTGCTTTTCTCTTCCCTTCTAGTTGTAGAATTTTCACTCAGCCAGCCTTCCTGTGGTTCTGGATGATGTCCATTTTGTCTTTTAGTTGTAGTTTTGAAATTCTTGTGCGAGGCAGCAGTTTAGGTGTTTACCTATGCCGCCATCTTGCTTTCTCTCCAAAACACATTAATTTTAAAAAGACCTTCTTAAAGGTGCAAAATGAATTTTAGATAACATTGTTAAACAGATTTGTTTCCTTTTTTTTTTTCTTTTTCTTTTTTAGTAGACTGATCTGTCTTGCCTACGAAGAAGACACAGGCATATGTCCCATGACCCTTAAAAAAAAGTTGAGCACTAACCGGTTTGGGTCAGTGGTTAGAGCCTTGGCCTGTAGACTCAGGGTCCCAGGTTCGATTCCAGTCAAGGGCATGTACCTTGGTTGTGGGCACGTCCCCAGTAGGGGGTGTGCAGGAGGCAGCTGATCGATGTTTCTCTCTCATTGATGTTTCTAACTTTCTATACCTCTTCCTTCTTCTCTGTTAAAAAAAAAAATCAATAAAATATATTTTTAAAAAATAAAATAAAATAAAAATGCTTTAAAAATTTTGAGAAGAGCCCTGGCCAGTGTTTCTCAATGGTTAGTGCATTTGGCCCAGGCATTGAAGGGTTGCAAGTTCAATTCCTGGTCAAGGGCACGTACCTGGGTTGCAGGTTCCCTCCCCACCCTAGGTCGGGGCACTTGTCAGAGGCAACCAGTTGATGTGTCTCTCTCACAACAATGTTTCTCTCTCTCTTTTTCTCTCTCTCCCCTGCCCTCCCTTCCACACTCTGAAAAGCAATGAAAAAAAAATATCCTCAGTAGAGGATTAACAACAACAAAAAATGAAAAAGCTGAGAAGAGCTTCCCTGTCATAATCTCTTCTACCACTCTAATTTGCCCGTGTGCCCCAAATTTTCACTATCTGTTTTCTTTGGTTTCCATCATTGAAATTCCCTGTGGAAATATTCACATCTGATAAAGGCAATCCATTACATCTGGGCTCAGTTCATTTTCATTTCTCCAGCAGAGCAGTGCTCTGAGAAAATGGACATGTATGTTTTCAAAGGACAGAATGGTAGCGTCCTGATTGGGTCTCTATCTGGGAAGAACAGACTGGAATGACCAACTGCAGACGAAGACTTTTTTTAAAGTTGAGGAAGGGAAAGGAGTGTCACGAGTACATAAATTATCTGGTACAGGCCCAAACATGGAAGGACAAAGGCAAGTTTACCTTATCCTGAGTTTGTTCAGGGTTAGGCCTGCCCTGATGCAGAGATACTTGACTTTGGAGGTCCTCTCCTGCCATGGCTCAGACAGACAGGGCTTACCTAACAAGACAGGACCTCTCCATAAAGTCAAGACAGTAATACCAATCTCTAAGGTAACAAACAGGATTGCAGATCTACAGCAACTCAGAACAGCTATTGCTGTTGCATTTTTTAATATGAAAAAAAAACCAGTGTCTTGGTAATCCTGTCAGTTAACAATTCCCACTCAGTGTCCTGTCATCTAAAATAACAGTGACTTCATATATAACATGCCTTCAACCTCACTGATATGAAAAAGAAGATAAAGAAGGTGGATGGGGGTAGGGGGAGAAAAAAGGAAAAAGAGAATTAACAAGTTAGTACTGAAGCCCTACTGCCTGCTGTAGATAAAGGCCTCACTTAATGTCATCAATAGGGTCTGTTGAGGAAAACAGCATATAACAAAACTCATTTTACCTAGGTTACCTGATATAAACAAGAGTTAAGTTCTGGGAGAATCCAAGATGGCAGCGTAGGTAAACACCTAAACTGCTGCCTCGAACAACAATTTCAAAACTACAACTAAAAGACAAAACGTCTATCACCCAGAACCACAGGAAAGCTGGCTGAGTGGAAGCTCTACAACTAGAAGGAAAGAGAAAAGAGCATTGAGACGTGCACAAGCGCTGAAAAGCTGAGGTACAGAGAAGCATGATCCGGGCTGGCGGCAGGCGTTGCTTTTTTCAACCCAAAGGGAGACAAGCCCCCGATTACTCTGAAATCCAGTCTCTGGGGAGACGCGGGGGACCCAAACTCCTACAGGGAGAAGCTGGACTGTCTGCCAGTGAGGGTGGCTTGCTTGCAGAGCTGCACGCAGGAATAATTGTTTACGGCACTGGGGCACGGGACTCGTGGATGCCGACGGGGACGCAGAGCCGGCTAACTAGCAGCCATTGCTGTTTGCCACGCCCTAGCCTAGTGACACCCTGAGACCCCGTCCTGCACAACCTACAAACCCACCCAAGCTCCAAGCAGTGGTTTTAGCATAAGAAAGGCCTGCCCTATCGCAGCTTAACCTAGAAAACTTGCAGCCCAGGTCAGACAGCTCCAAAACCTCCAAACCACAAGCAAAGAGGAGAAAACTGTAGCTATCACTGTAGCTCCTGCTGGGTGGCCTCAGACAGTAGCTGACCTGCACCCCATTGGAGATCCAGAAGCCAGTGTACCTAGTGGTCAGTGTGAGACACCAGATTTCAACTCCTCACATCCATAAGTGACACATTCAAGAGGCAGACTCAGTGAGCACCAAAGCCCCATTTAAACAAGTCCTGCCCCATAAGCGTGTCTTCAGCGCAGCAGTTCTTCCATTATAGACACAGCAAGTGCTCACAGCTAATTGGCCTGGAGGTCAATTCCTCCCAGTGTACCAACAGCAATTAAGGCTTAACTACACCAAGACTTTGCACTCAGCCCACAAAGGGGTGTACCAAGAGCATCCACCTCATGTGATTGAGGAGGCTGAGCTACTGCCCCCTATAGATCACCTACCACACAAAGCTACTCCATCAACACAGGGAAGCAGCCAAAATGTGGAGACAAAGAAACATGTCACGAATGAAAGAAACGGAGGAAAGCAAACTACTGGATGACATAGAGTTCAGAACCACATTTATAGGGTTACTCAAGAATCTTCTTAAAACCGCTGAGAAACTTGATGAGACCTTTAAGGATATTAATGAGAATGCCAAAAAAATGGAAAAGGATCAGTCAGAAATGAAGCATACACTGTCTGAAATAAAGAATATACAGAAACTCAACTGTAGATCAACGTACCCCAAGAATCAAACCAAAGATCTGAAATATGTGGGAACAAAAAACATCCAACCAGAAAAACAAAAAGAAAAAAGAATCCAAAAATATGAAGATAGTGTAAGGAGCCTCTGGGACAACTTTAAGCGAACCAACATCCGAATTTTTGGGGTGCCAGAAGAAGGGAGAGAGCAAAATATTGAAAACCTATTAGAAGAAATAATGACAGAAAACTTTCCCTACCTGGTGAAAGAAATAGACTTACAAGTTCAGGAAGCTCACAGAACCCCATACAAGAGGAATCCAAAGAGGACCACACCAAGACACATCATAATTAAAATGCCAAGGGCAAAGGACAAAGAGAGAATATTAAAAGCAGCAAGAGAAAAACAGTTAATTACCTACAAGGGAGTACCCATACGACTGTCAGCTGATTTCTCAACAGAAACTATGCAGGCCAGAAGGGAGTGGCAAGAAATATTCCAAGTGATGAACAGCAAGAACCTACAACCAAGATTACTCTACCCAGCAAAGCTATCATTCAGAGTTGAAGGTCAGATGAAGAGCTTCACAGATAAGAAAAAGCTAAAGGACTTCATCACCACCAAACCAGGAGTACATGAAATGCTGAAGGTTATTCTTTAAGAAGAGGTAGAAGAAGAAAAAGGTAAAGATAAAAATTATGAACAACAAAATGACATCAAATACATACCTACCAACAAGTGAATCTAAAAATCAAGTGAATAAAAAATCTGAATAACAGAATGGACTGGTGAATATAATAGAATCAGGGACATAGAAAGGGAGTGGACTGACGATTCTCAGGGGAAGCAGGTGTGAGGGGTGTGGGAAGAGATTGGACAAAAATCTTACTCCTATGGATGAAGACAGTGGCAGGGGGTGAGGGCATGGGGTGGGGTGGGGAATCAGGTGGAGGGGAGCTATGGGGGGGAAAAAAGAGGAACACCTGTAATAATCTGAACAATAAAGATTTATTTAAAACAAAAAACAAAAAAAAAGAGTTAAGTTCCTGTGGCATCTCATCAGTGTTATAACAAAATGATATTGAAGGAAACGAGGTTATTCAAGGACCTGCTGTTGATAGATCTGTAATATATAAAATATAATGGATAATATAATTGTAGTCCATATTTATTGACTTAATAGAGGCCCGGTGCATGAAATTCGTGCACGGGGGGGGGGCAGTCCCTCAGCCCAGCCTGCACTCTCTCCAATCTGGGACCCCTAGAGGGATGTCCAACTGCCCGTTTAGGTCCAATCATGGACTGCTGGCTCCCACCTGCTCGCCTGCCTGCCTGATTGTCCCTAACTGCTTCTGCCTGCCAGCCTGATCACCCCCCAACCACTCACCCACCAGCCTGATCGACACCTAACTGCTCCCCTGCCAGCCTGGTCACCCATAACTGCCCTCCCCTGCCAGCCTGGTCCCCCTCAACTGTCCTCCCCTGCAGGCCTGGTCTCCCCCAACTGCCCTCCTCTGCCAGCCTGGTCACCCCTAACTGCCCTCCCCTGCTGGCCTGATTGCCCACAACTGCCCTCCCCTGCAAGCCATCTTGCGGCGGCCATCTTGTGTCCACATGGGGATGGCCATCTTTGACCACATGGGGATGGCCATCTTGTGAGTTGGAGTGATGGTCAATTTGCATATTACTATTTTATTAGATAGGATAACTATAAACTAGAACTCTGCTAAGTGTTATACATACATTGTTTCTTGCGAGTACCCCACGTTGGGCTCCAGTTGTGAGTACCCTACGTTGGGCTGCCAGTTGTGAGTGTCCCCCCACATCCCGCATGGTTCAGGGTTCAGATTCAGGGTTCGGGCCCTGGAGGAGGCCTCACACAAATGAAAGAGACCAGACAAGAAAATATTAATTTGGGAATTGGGAGCCAGGTGGAAGCCCAAGAGAGGACTCTGCTTTGCTCTGGCCTTGCCATCCTTTTTATTCAGGTCTGGGATATACCCATAGCCCTTAGACAGGCAATTCCAGTAATAGCTCAATGATAGCCCATCAGCAAGGATTTACATAAGACTAAAAGGTGGAAGTTGCTCAGCTACCTTTGTCTCAACTAGACAGTGGGTGTATGACTCTGACCCTTGCCAGAGCCTCAATTTGACCAGCCTTCCAATTTCCTTGTCCACACCTCTCTGCTAGTGAAAGCAATGGGCAGCTTCCAACAATTTCTTGTATCTCACAGCAATACTAGGGATTAAGTATAATTATTCTGATTTAACAAATTAAGCAACTGAAGCTCTTAAGACATTAAGTAACCTGATGAACCTCATATCAAAACAATCTGGCCCAGCCGGTGTGGCTCAGTGGTTGAGCACTAACCTATAAACCAGGAAGTCACAGTTCAATTGTGAGCAAGGCAGGCTTGAGCCCCAGTAGGGGGCATGCAGGAGGCAGCCAAAGGATGATTCTCTCTCATCACGGATGTTTCTCTCTCTCCCTCTTCTTTCCTCTCTGAAATCAATAAAATATATATTTTTAAAAGCATCTGAATTCCTTTACCTAAATTCAGATTGCATTTTTAGTCTGTATTATCCACAATTTAATGTTTATTTATTATCCTCCAGATCATTCTGTCCCCCAAAGTGGGGGACACATTAGACCAAAGTTGGTGCGTTTTCTTTTTCTACAGCATCTTGCACAGAGCTGGGAAAAGCATAAATGTTTACAAAGTCTAGCTTAAAAGTCAGTTAAATTAATTCATAAAAGGCCTTTTATAAGGTGATTATAGCTTTGCATTGAAATACATGTCAGGATCTTTTTTTTTTTTTTTTTTTAAGTGATACCATTACCTAAAAGTGCTGTGAATCTATTAGCTGTTTTGCCATTGTGGCCAGGCTGATGATCACAACTGAGGTCAATCGAAGTCTGCAAAGTAGGACCAGCTGCTGCCTCACCTCAGTGTATGAGGGAGTACTGACAGCACTGCTGGGACCCAAGAAATGTCAAACAACAGCTTTAGAGCAGCATCATTAAATGTCTTTTGAAGCTCATCATTCAGTCATGTGGGAGCATAGTAATTAGACTAGAAGGCATTTTTATCAATTTGTCATATTTTAGAATTGTCTAGAATCCATTAGTATCAGCAAGAGGGCTTCAGGTCCTAGATCAAAATATGGCTGAGAAATCCTTGCTCTGCTATTTACTAACTGTGTGACTGTATTAACTTTATTTTCTTATTTTTGGGATTCCTGACATTCCAATATCTAGGGCCTCACTGAAAGGGGAGAGGCTGCCCCTCCCAGGGCTAGCCAATTTAAGTGCATCTTTCATATGTAAACCAACCAATCCAGGGCCCAGCTACCCCCTCTAGCTGACTCTTACACTCCAGGAGACAATAATCCTCTGTCCTAATCATCCCTGGATGAGGTTACCAGAAAACCAGTCCCTGTGCCCCACAGCCCACTGAAATTTTTCAAACTACCCAATCCTAAGCCTGCTTACCCTGCCTCTCCCATTTCTTCCCATATACCCCACAATAAAGGCTCTTAAAAGGAGATATATGTACTACTATATGTAATACTTTAAACAATAAAATAAAAGAAAATTTTTAAAGGCTCTTGTCCACGCTTTCCTCTGCTCTTTCTTCCTGCTGATCAACCCTGACACTTCCCCACATGGCCTTGTGTGATATGAGGAGTCCCCTGTTTCTAGGGAACTATAAGTAAAATCTTCCCTTTCTTGATAGTCATTTCTATACCTGCATATATTACCACTAGAGGCCGGGTGCATGAAGTTCGTGCACAGGGAGGGTGTGTCCCTCAGCCCAACCTGCACCCTCTCCAATCTGGGACCCCTCGAGGGATTTCCAACTGCCCGTTTCGGCCCAATCTTGGTAGGATTGGGCCGAAACGGGCAGTCAGACATCCCTCTCATAATCCAGGACTGCTGGTTCCCAACTGCTCACCTGCCTGCCTTCCTGATTGCCCCTAACCGCTTCTGCCTGCCAGCCTGATCACCACCTAACCACTCCCCTGCCAGCCTGATTGATGCCTAACTGCTCCCCTGCCAGCCTGTTTGCCACTAACTGCCCTCCCCTGCAGGCCTGCTCACCCCCAACTGCTCTCCCCTGCAGGCCTGGGTCCCCCCCCAACTGCCCTTCACTGCAGGCCCGGTCGCCCCCAACTTCCCTCTTCTGCCAGCCTGGTCACCCCTAACTGCCCTCCCCTGCAGGCTTGATCGCCCCCAACTGCCCTCCCTTGCAGGCCTGGTTCCTCCCAACTGCCCTCCCCTGCTGGCCTGATCACCCACAACTGCCCTCCCTTACAGGCCTGGTCCCTCCCAACTGCCCTCTCCAGCTGGCCTGATCACCCACAACTGCCCTCCCTTACAGGCCTGGTCCCTCCCAACTGCCCTCTCCAGCTGGCCTAATCGCCCATAACTGCCCTCCCTTACAGGCCTGATCCCTCCCAACTGCCCTCCCCTGCTGGCCATCTTGTGGTGGCCATCTTGTGTCCACATGGGGGCAGTCATCTTGTGTGTTGGGTGATGGTCAATTTGCATATTACTCTTTTATTAGATAGGATAGAAGCCTGGTGCATGGGTGGGGGCCAGTTGGTTTGCCCTGAAGGGTGTCCCAGATCAGGGTGGGGGTTCCCTTGGGGCATGGGGCTGCCTGGGTGAGGGGCCTGTGGTGGTTTGCAGGCTGGCCACACCCCCTGGTGACCCAAGTGGAGGCCTGGTATCTGGGATTTATTTATCTTCTATAATTGAAACTTTGTACCCTTGAATGGAGCCAAGCCTCCTGCTAGCTCCATGGCTGCAGCCATTTTTTGTTGGAATTTATTTATCTTCTATAATTGAAACTCTTAGCCTTTTAACAAAGGCCAAGGCAGGCCAGGGCTGCAGAAGTTTGGCTTCCTCCATTGCTGGGGGCAACTTAAGCCTCCTGCTCTCTCCAGCTCTGTGGCTACCGCCATTTTTATTGGGATTTATTTATCTTCTATAATTGAAACTTTGTAGCCTTGAGTGGAGGCCAGGGCTGGCCAGGATGTGTGGAAAGCTTGGCTTCCTCCATTGCCAGGGGAACCGAAGCCTCCTGCTTGCTCCGTGGCTGCAGCCATCTTGGTTGGGTTAATTTGCATACTCGTTCCTGATTGGCTGGTGGGTGTGACTTGTGGGTGTGGCAGAGTGATGTTTATTTGCATATTGTTCTTTTATTAGATAGGATACCTGATTAAAACAAAGCCCAGGTACATTTTTTTTTCTTAATTAAATCTTTATTGTTCAGATTATTACAGGTGTTCCACTTTTTTTCCCCCCATAGCTCCCCTCCACCTGATTCCCCACCCCACCCCCCGCCACTGTCTTCATCCATAGGAGTAAGATTTTTGTCCAATCTCTTCCCGCAACCCTCACACTTGCTTCCCCTGAGAATCGTCAGTCCACTCCCTTTCTATGTCCCTGATTCTATTATATTCACCAGTCCATTCTGTTCTTCATATTTTTTATTCACTTGATTTTTAGATTCACTTGTTGGTAGGTATGTATTTGATGTCATTTTGTTGTTCATAATTTTTATCTTTACCTTTTTCTTCTTCTTCCTCTTCTTGAAGAATACCCTTCAGCATTTCATGTAATCCTGGTTTGGTGGCAATGAACTCCTTTAGCTTTTTCTTGTCTGTGAAGCTCTTTATCTGACCTTCAACTCTGAATGATAGCTTTGCTGGGTAGAGTAATCTTGGTTGTAGGTTCTTGCTGTTCATCACTTTGAATATTTCTTGCCACTCCCTTCTGGCCTGCATAGTTTCTGCCGAGAAATCAGCTGACAGTCGTATGGGTACTCCCTTGTAGGTAATTAACTGTTTTTCTCTTGCTGCTTTTAATATTCTCTCTTTGTCTTTTGCCCTTGGCATTTTAATTATGATGTGTCTTGGTGTGGTCCTCTTTGGGTTCCTCTTGTATGGGGTTCTGTGCGCTTCCTGAACTTGTAAGTCTATTTCTTTCACCAGGTAGGGAAAGTTTTCTGTCATTATTTCTTCTAATAGGTTTTCAATATTTTGCTCTCTCCCTTCTTCTGGCACCCCAAAAATTCGGATGTTGTTTCGCTTAAAGTTGTCCCAGAGGCTCCTTACATTATCTTCATATTTTTGGATTCTTTTTTCTTTTTGTTTTTCTGGTTGGATGTTTTTTGTTTCCACATATTTCAGATCTTTGGTTTGATTCTTGGGGTATGTTGATCTACAGTTGAGTTTCTGTATATTCTTTATTTCAGACAGTGTATGCTTCATTTCTGACTGGTCCTTTTCCATTTTTTTGGCATTCTCATTAAGGTCCTTGAAGGTCTCACTAAGCTCCTCAGAAGTGTCATCAAGTTTCTCGGCAGTTTTTAGAAGATTCTTGAGTAACCTTATAAATGTGATTCTGAACTCTATGTCATCCAGTAGTTTGCTTTCCTCCGTTTCTTTCATTCGTGACATGTTTCTTTGTTTCTGCATTTTGGCTTCTTCCCTGTGTTGATGGAGTGGCTTTGTGTGGTAGGTGACCTATAGGGGGCAGTAGCTCAGCCTCCCCAATCACCTGATGTGGATGCTCTTGGTACACCCCTTTGTGGGCTGAGTGCAAAGTCTTGGTGTAGTTAAGCCTGAATTGCTGTTGGTACGCTGGGAGGAATTGACCTCCAGGCCAATTAGCTGTGAGCACTCCCTGTGTCTATAATGGAAGAAGTGCTGCGCTTATGGGGCAGGACTTGTTTCAGTGGGGCTTTGGTGCTCACTGAGTCTGCCTCTTGAATGTGTCACTTATGGATGTGAGGAGTTGAAATCTGTTGTCTCACACTGACCACTAGGTACACTGGCTTCTGGATTTCCAATGGGGTGCAGGTCAGCTACTGTCTGAGGCCACTCAGCAGGAGCTACAGTGAGAGCTGCAGTTTTCTCCTCTTTGCTTGGGGTTTGGAGGTTTTGGAGCTGTCTGACCCGGGCTGCAAGTTTTCTAGGTTAAGCTGCAATAGGGCAGGCTTTCTTATGCTAATTGAGCTGCTTGGAGCTTGGGTGGGTTTGTAGGTTGTGTGGGGCGGGGTCTCAGGGCGTCACTAGGTTAGGGCGTGGCAAACAGCAATGGCTGCTAGTAAGCCCGCTCTGTGTCCCGACCGTGTCCTGGAATCCTGTGCCCCAGTGCCATAAACAGTTATTCCTGCGCGCAGCTCTGCTAGCAAGCCACTCTCACTGGCAGACAGTCCAGCTTCTCCCCGTAGGAGTTTGGGTCCCCCGCGTCTCCCCAGAGACTGGATTTCAGAGTAGTCGGGGGCTTGTCTCCCTTCGGGTTGAAAAAAGCAACGCACCCTGTCGCCCGCCGCCAGCCCGGATCCCGCGCCTCCGTACCTCAGCTTTTCAGCGCTCGTGCACGTCTCAATGCTCTTTTCTCTTTCCTTCTAGTTGTAGAACTTCCACTCAGCCAGCTTTCCCGTGGTTCTGGGTGATAGACGTTTTATCTTTTAGTTGCAGTTTAAATTGTTGTCGGAGGCAGCAGTTTAGGTGTTTACCTATGCCGCCATCTTGGATTCCCTTCTCCCAGGTACATTTTTAAACTGTGACCTTGGGGGAATTTCTAAACCTCCCTAAGACTCAGGCTCCTCCTGTTTACAATAAAAGTAATATTACCTGCCTCAAAAAACTGTTACAATATTTAAGTATTAATACATAGAAAACATTGAGACCAGTATTCATTATATAGGGCACATTTAATGATTGTTAACTATTACTACTGTGATGAATGCTAAGTCATAAAAACAATAGATTCTAAGCCAGTATATTTTTTAAACTCCAGATATTTTTAGTTTTAACATTCAAGGACTTAGCATCACGGTTTTAACTACATGTGAAAAATACTGAAACTTCATGGCATCTGAGTAATGTCTAATTTTGTAAAGGAAGAAATTAAATTGAGTGCAAGGTGAATATAATTTTAGTGATTGGCCCTGGACAATGGCTCAAAAATCTATAGTTCAACATGGCTTCCTATAGTCTGATCTCTGCAGTTATTCTTGTTAAATAATAAAACTTACTTTGACTCTTTTTTTAATATAATTTTATTGATTTCAGAGAGAAAGGGAGAGGGAGAGAGAGAAACATCAATGATGAGAGAGAATCACTGATCGGCTGTCTCCCGCACACCCCCTACTGGGGACTAAGCTGCAACTTGGGCATGTGCCCTGACCGGGAATCAAACCACAACTTCATGGTTCATAGGTTGATGCTCAACCACTGAGCCACTCTAGTCACGCAAAACTTACTTTGATTCTGTGAGGAAAATGCCCTTCCAGTACCACACCCTCCCCACAACAAAGTTGGCTGATAATGTAAGAGAAGACAAAGTAAACAAATCTTAGAAAAAAAGATGATTGGAAGCCAGAAAATGTAAGTTTGGGGGGGAAAAATGGTAAAATGCTGACTTCAGCTAAAGCCAGAATATATGATGTAAAGTTCACAATATGCTCTATACAAAAACAAGAAAAAAGCAATTATTCAGACTGTTCCAAGAAGCTTTCCAACCAACATAAAAAATTTATATATGAGACATTGAACTGTACTGCAAATAAAAAGGAGTCGACTTGTAAAATAAGGAGATGCACAAAAAACAGATGATCCTTAGAATACATGTTATTAGAGGGTGAAAGCCAGATGTTTATTTTTAAAAAAAAAAAAAGTTCAGGGAAGCAATAAAAAACAAAAGAACTAGACTAAACTTTGCTATGAATAAAGGTAGATTTAAAGTGTTAGCAAAGCACTGCCCCTTCCCTCCGCCCCAGAATATGAAGTAAACTTGAAGAGATACAGCATTAATTGAACATGTTGCTATGGCAGCATTTTCTCCAGTGACAAAGAACACATTTACCTATACATATTCACGGCAGATACACACACACACAAAAAAAATCATGAAATGAGAATAATGGTAGTGGAGTTTGAAGTCATCACTTGATTTTAATATGAAATAAAAAGCTAAACAGAATGAAAAATCAACAACTCTTCTTGGATCTGTAAGACAGAGAAGGACTCAGGGCAAACTTCTGTTCCAAGTATGGAGAGAGTCAGACAATTGCAGGGAGTTGTAGCTTACCAGAGCAGAGACTCATGAGAAGAAATCGAAATCGCTGTGGGGATGGGTGCGGGGTCAAAAAACCAGAATTGTAAATGCAAATTGCTGGAGTCTCAGTGTGGACAAGTCTGAGAGTTAAGAAGTTCAGCACTACTCAAGCCTAGAGTGGCCCCGCCTCCTCAATATTGTGAGATTTACCTCCAGGAGCTCAACCAGAATCCCACCATAAATATGAGAGGAAAATCTCTTGCTTCCTACAAAGGGAAAGGAAGAAGAACCATTTCTAACTCCATGAGAGCATTCCTGACCAGGAATTGAACTGGTGACCTTTTGGTTCACATGATAACACTCAACCAATTGAGCCCCTCTGACCAGGCATTTAAATATTTAATGAATATTAATAGAAAGAGGTTGTCTTAAAACAAAACAGAAACTGATACACTTTTAATTGACCAGTTTAAGGGTGTATGTTTTTTCCTCTCACACCAGTCATAGCAAAAGCAATATGAGGTCACTTACCAAAAAAGTTACCTTTTTGTTTTGGACATCTGTGTAAATTTTAATCCTGTCATAATGAATGAGCTTTTCTTGAATCTTGAACACATCCTCATACCCAAAATTGCTAATAATCTTTACTAGTTACAGTTTTTCAATGGAGCAGAGCCTTGTGACCATCAAAGAAATGTCTCAAAGAACTCCATAACAGAAACACATAAAAAGTTACAAAAGAGAAAAAGTAATGTCAATCATGATTTCAAGAAAGAATCTAATTCAAAATATTTTTTCTCCGGTCTTACACCTTCTAATTCATCATTGTCTCCCTCATCAGCTCCCATGTTCCTGCTAAAGCTGCCTCAGCCAAAGCATGATGCTAAGAAAGCTCCAGGAAGTCTGGAGGCCACTGCTTTAACTGCTTTACCGACGTGATCTCAATGTAAAATATACCAAGGAAGTAAGCACAATTCACTGAGGACTCAAGGATCCGGTAATAGCACAGTTAAGGCATCACAGCAACAGGGTCATATAACATGCCCATGCCAAGGCCTTTATTTAACACTAGAGGCCCGGATTCGTGCACCAGTGGGGTTCGTGCACCAGTGCCCTCTCGCAATCCAGGACCCCTCGGAGGATGCCAGACTGCTGGTTTCAGCCAATCCCTGCAGGCCAGGCCAAGGGACCCCCCTGGTGCATGAATCCATGCACCGGGCCTCTAGTATGCATATAAGATCTTTGGTTAATCTCTTTTCACCCTATCCCCCGCCCCACTTCCTCTGAGATTCATCAGTCTGTTCCATGTTTCCATGCCTGTGATTTCCGCTCCTGCATTAAGCGTCTGCCCCCTGGTGGTCAGTGCATGTCATAGCTACTAGACAGTTGGCTGGTTGGCCGGTCACTTAGGCTTTTATATATATATATATATATAGATGGCAGAGTTTATTGTGATAGGTTTATAAATGACTGTAGTGTGTTATTTATATCGGCTTTGGAGATCTAAGGTCACTTATATTTTGTTTTAATTTATTTAATTTTGTGAGGGCCCTGGCTGGTGTGGTTCAGTGGTTAGAGTGTCAGCTCATGCACTGAAGGGTTGTGGGTTCGATTCCCCACCAAGGGCATGTACCTGGGTTTCAGGTTCAATTCCCAGTCTGGTAGGGGTGATTAGAGGAGGAAACCAATCAATGTGGCTCTCTCACATTGATCTCTCTCTCTCTCCCCCCCTCTTTCTTCCCTCCCTTCCACTCTCTCTAAAAATCATTGGGGGGTGGGGGGGAGGGAATATCTTCAGATAAGGATTAACAAAACAAACAAACAAAAATTCCATGAGGGAAATTATATTATCTAGCAGCATTTCTAAACTTGACATTTATAGAAGGGTTTGGGATATATTCCTTTAAATGTTGGGGAAAAACCACTATATTCCTTATGAGCTTTTTACATTTGAGTCTTCCCCTCCAAGGAACAAAGCCACCATAGGTATCAGGCCAGGCCTCCCAGTCACAGTGAATTGGAACAATAAAACAATTACTTAAACGCAAATTTAAAAAATCACTTTAATTTATAGTTACCTTCATCTTTCTGTCTGCTAAGGTTCTGTTTTTCAAAGTTCCAAAGAACTATTTTCATGAGCAATTCCTCAAAAAAAACAAAAAACACTGCATCTAGAAGCTAGTCCTGCGTTCACAAAAGGAAACACCCAGATAAAAGATTGACAGGAGCCTAAGCCAAGTGAAACCAGTATTGCCCCAATTCTGACTCTTGCTGCAGAAAGCTCATGCCATCCAAAGTATGATTTAACATTTCAAAACAAAGCTGTGCATGATTAGATCCAGGATAAGAAAAGAGATAGAAATAATAGATATATAGCAAGCAACAAGATCAAAGCATTCCCAAATCATTTTCTGCCCCATTTAATTATTTACTCATTCATTTTTTAATAATACTTATTGATGATGTACCTGATATGAGAATGCTGTGGAATGGACAGGTGCTGGTTGGAAACTTCAGGAGATCCCCACTGAAATTCGAAACTACCCCCCCACATTGGGCGAGGAGAAATGGAAAAAAAGGGGCAGACCGCTCCAGATTGGTAGGCAGCAAGTTGAAGAAGTAATGTGCTTTGTGTTCTGGGTGGTCACAAGATGAGCAGATCTCTGCACTCTCCCGCCAGCATTTTACAGATTTATAGAGAGGCCTTCATAGAGTTCAGTCATACAATCCAGACAGTCTCAACAGCATATTACTCTCTCAAGGCTGTGACTTTGAAAACTGCTCCTAGTGTGGGAATGGTGGGCAGGATGTACATTCCAAGGACAGGGGAGCAGGGGAGGAGCCTCAGGTTGCTCAGGTTGCCCAGATTCCTCCCAAGGGTCAACCAGCAGTCATGTCCACTCAATGACCTCTTCCAACAACTGGGAAGGTGATGAGAGAGAGAGGGGGGGGAAGGAGAGACCATATTCCCTATTACCTAACGTTCAATGTGGCTAAAACTTAAGTAAACAATTTCAACATATTGCTATAAATTCTGAGACAGAGATAAGCACGGAGCTTTTCCTAAGCGATTTTGGTGGAAAGAAGGGGATCCCGAGGTTTTCTGAAGGAGCAACTCTCAATAGGGATCTGAAGAAAAGACTTTTCACCCAGTGATCAATGGATAAAAACCAATGGTCTCTGACCTCAATAAAGGTATATCCAGGCAAAGTATCCAGTGTAAAACCTGTGCTATGCTAACTTCAGCAAGGAAGGAAAACACAAAAACTGCATTTCCAAATTCAGTCAGCTGGGGACATTGAGTCAGGCCACTTAAAACAGACACAAAGTTTAATCATTCCAAGGAGCTGAGTATTGTGTCTCTTATCTACTAATCTAAAATTGAATTCCCTGTTTAGCTATGACATAAAGACTATTTATAGTCACTTTAAAAAGAAAAGAAGAAGAAGAAAAGAAAACTAAAAAGCTTAAGCCCTGGGCACATTTCCTAAACCAAAAGCGATGAGAAGAAAGCGACATCTAATGGCTGGTTGCTTCAAAACAAATCCAGTTGCTCTCCAAAACTCAGGGGACTAGGAAAGAGACTTTGATAGAAATCATCACACAAAGACAGCCTCAAAAGTCATCCTGAAAAGTCAAAAATGTCATCCAGCCATCTGGGAAATTAGTTCAATGCACTCAATCTAATGTGCTGAGCTGCAGAAAGTTCGACCAAAAGGCATTCCAAAGATTAACCATAAACAGCTTACATGCTTTTAGACTCCTCATAAGATTTTTTTTCTTGTTGTGATAAAGTAATAATAATAAACACTTACATGCTGCAAACATGTACCAGACCCTCTTCTAAGGGCCTCATATATATTACCTCATTTAAAGATGTTTTTACACAATCTACAACATTGACGCAAATGAATAAAGTGTAAATTCTATTAGAATCCCTAAAGGTCAAAGTAGGAATAAATTAATGTTTTCAAAGACAAGAATATTAAATGGATTTAATTACTTCTTAGAAGAGAACCACAAAGGACTTTGAGACCTCATTGTTTATATATTGGTCCTCAGTTGTTGTTGAAAATTCTATCCCATGAGAGGAAATGCAGCATTTTTACTTATTCTTAGTTATTTCTTTTCGTTCTTTGCTCTCTTATCTTGCTCATCTGTGAAAAGTATTTTTTCTAAACTTTTTTATCCCATACTGAATTTTACCAGTACTTTTATAGGCGTATAAGGTATAGTTCCAAAAAGTTTCTCTCTTTTCAAATATCATTTCTCAAGTTCTAGAAACAGTCTCCAAGTGAATGGTAGAACTGGGCTTAGTAGGCAAATAGCCAGGCCAATACCAAGAATGCATATATGATTCACAATACATGTTTATTCTTTAGCAAAATATCTTCAGATGAAAATTAGACTATAAGCATTGTTCTATTTTGCCTACTAAAGAAGATGTTTTAAATGTGTTAAACACCTTAACTAGCTAAATATCAGCCAATATAAACTGCTCCTAAATCCAAATGTAGTTTTATTTCTCATAAAAATAGTAGAAATATTTGTCCTCACCTACAGTTTTATCACTCAATAAATTACATGTGGTCTAGCCTATACATAAATTCAGTTTGAGAGACAGCTTCGGGATACAAACTCATTACAGGATATTCTTTGGTAATAACCATTCCTTTGCAACTAATAAAAAAGACATTAATTTACCTCCTAAGGACTCGTAATTTGTTCTGAAGCATCTTCTGTTGTTACGTATACCATTCTCGCACTTGAAGGCCTCACAGGTACCGACTGGCAATGACTGATCTCCTGATATTTTAATGTATCGTTGCTGCATGCAAAAGCTTTTTCTCTCTTTTGTAGTGGTCAGAACTGGAAAACATAGATTACATAACTTTACCAAAATGCACAAAACCCTTTGCTTATGTGTTTCCAATCAAGAAAAGATTCTTCTAGGAACCAAAACTCTACATGACCCAATTGCCTTTTCTTAAAAATTAATGTATTTTTCACAGAATATGTTAAATATATTTAACATTTATGCATAATGTATTTTTTCACAGAATATGTTAAACCCATCCATTAACCAACCTGGTAATCCCCAGCTCCTTCCAAATCTCTTAAAGGAGCTGGTCATTTTGTAGTCCTTAGAACAAAAGGACCACATATTTTAGGCATATAACAGAAGAAGCATGGAGAGTTCAATGGGTCCACTGCTGAATAGACAAAGTTCTGACCCATATTATTTATTAGTGACTTCCAAGTGCATGAGCAGGAATATTCTTTATTTCTCTCAAAGAACTAGAAGAGAAAAGGAATATAAGTAATTTTTCTTGTTTGCTGTTAAGAAGAAATGTTTCAGTCAAGCTTCTGACTCTGAAAAAAAGAGCATGCTCTGGACCAAAAAAAAAAATTTTAAACCTATAAAATTCCCCCTCCATCCTCTTCATCCTTCCTCAGGAAGCTCCATTTCCCAGTCTTCAAGCCTCGTTCCAGTATCTAAAAGAGTGGCTTGCCCTGACCAGATAGCCAGTTGGTTGGAGCATCATCCTGTACACCAAAAGTTTGCGGGTTCGATTTTATTTTTTTATTTATTTGTTTGTTTGTTTAATAAAGGTTTATTTTTCAAAATGTACAACCAGTGAGATCTGTTGTTCATGCATCTTCTCCAGCAGCTGGGGCGTCCCCACCTTTGGTGTTTCTGGTGTAAATCACTTGAGCTCTGTGCTTTGAGACTAGTTTAATAAGTCCTTTACTAAGGAGCTCCTGAAGGGCTGCCCTGGCCAAGGAGCCGAGAATCTTCAGCCTCTCGGAGACCACAGCTGGGGTTATCAGCTTGTAGTTGGGAACTTCCTTACAGAGCTTGTCATATGTGGCTTTGGCAAACAAGACCAGATTATTGAGCTTGTTCCGAACTTTGCCTTTGGACCACTTCTTCTTTTAGGCCTTGCCGCACGCCCCCACCCCCCACCCCCCCACCCCACCCCCACCCCCCCCACCCCCCCGCCACCACCACCACCACCACCACCTTGTTCACGGGGTTTTTGTCTTTCTTGGCCGACTTTCCAGCATCTTTCTTCTCTTCATCCTTGGGTGGCATCGCAGGACTCAGCCTGTGGATTAGATTCTTAGGGCACACACCTAGGTTGCAGGTTCAATCCCTGGTCAGGGTGCAGACGGGAGGCAACTGATTGATATTTCGCTCTCACATCAATGTCTCTCTCTCTCTCTCTCTCTCTCTCTCTCTCTCTCTCTCTCTCTCTCTCTCCCTCTCCCCGCTTCCTCTCTCTCAATCAATTTTTTTTTAAATCCTCAAGTGAAGATTTTTTTTAAAAGAGTGCCTTGCATATAGTTGCCTCAATAAATGTTTCTTGAGTTAATTAATTAGTTTTAAGTTTTAAGTTTCTTTCCAACTTCTTTCACAGGTCAATTTCTCTAGCTACAGTCAGCCTGTGAATAAAGTAATTTCCATTTCACCCTTATATTTCTAGAGGTGTGAAAAGAAGCAATACTGTTTAACCAAACTAACAACTGAGCCAGGCCTTATGTCAGGGAAAAGGGACGTGAGAGTGGCTAACACAGTTTCTCCCAAGACACTATCTAGTTAGGTCAGAAAAGAGACAAGACAGTATTTTGCCTGGTCATCAGAGGCCTTGGTTTTCACACCATGAAATAAAGCCCTTGGTTTAGATGATGACTTTTCCACAAAGTATAAGATAAAAACAAGTGGCTATGGCAACCAGGGAGCTTCGTGGCATAACCAAGAAGGAAATCTAATTCACCAAAAGTTCCGAGTGGGAATGCTTCTCCTGGGAAAAGCACTCTGAGAGACTAATTCCCAAGGATTTTCTCTGTGTGTGGCATGGCTTGGAGGAAGAGAAGGTAAACAGAGAAGTGTGACAGGAAGGAAATTCTGTGGATGAAAAAAGAACACACACACACGAGGGACTTTTTAATTGCAGCCACAGCAGTAAATTTTCAGTAGACAGAAATGCTTCTCAAACTATCTGTGGTAAACAACAAGGTTTGATTTTTATTTTTTTACTAGAGGCCCGATGCACAAAATTTGTCCATGGGTAGGGTCCCTAGGCCTGGCCAGCAGGGCGATCAGAGGCCCCCTCTGGCACCTGCCTTGGCTGGCCTGGGGCCTGTGGGCTGGGGCCAGCTCCTGCATTTGAGTGTCTGCCCGCTGGTAGTCAGTGCTCATCATAGTGACCCTGCGTTCCACCATTCAGTCAATTTGCATACTAGCTTTTATTATATAGGATTTCCAATTTGTTGCTAACTGATCTCTGATCTTAGTTAAGGTAGAGAGAGACATTATGACACTTCATCCCTAAAGTATGGAAAGTAAAGAGCATCATGAATGTAATATTATCTGGTTGCTGGAGGAATTTTAAAGAAATTTTGCAAAAGCCCATTAACAGTGAACACACAGTAAAAAGCCTACTTACAAACTAACAAGTTAGCTAGCTAGAGCTTTATAGATGCTGGTGGAAGACATGAGATTCGCAAGTCAGAGGAAAAGGACAAATTATTACTCACTACAGTAGCAGTGGCCAGAGTATCAGCCTTTGAGCCAGTTCCTCCAAGCCCCAATACCCACAGAGCAATGCAAAGAAAACCAATGATACCTGCATCCACCCTGGGTAGTGTTCCAGCAGAGAAAACTTGAATTTAGGAAGCCTGAATATGTTATCATGAGAAATCAGCATGCCTGCCTTTGCCTTGGAAAGAGACATGGTCCTTATTATATAGTACAGAAAGCATGCTTAACCTTTGCTCCAGAGGGAGACATACCCTTATCTGCAGGGAATATTATTCGGTCCCTATTGCTGCTGAAACAAACTACCACAAACTTAGTGGCTTAACCCATACAAGTTTATCAGCTTGCAGTTCTAGGGGTCAGAAGTCCAAGGGGACTAAAATCAGTGTTAGCTGCTTTCCTTCTATAGAAGAATCCATTTCCTTCTCCTTTCCAGCTTCTAGGGACCACGAGAATTCCTGGGTCAATGGCCCCTTTCTTCCATCTTCAAAACTATCCAGATAAAGCTGAGTTCTCACGTTGACTCGCTCTGATCACCCTCTCTGCCTCTCTCTTCCACTTTAAAGGAGCCTTGTGATTACATGAGATCCAACCGGACAATCCAGGATAACCTGCTTATTCTAAGATCCTTTAGTTGATCTGCATTCTTAATTCCATCTGCATTAATTCCCTGTACAGAAGCATAGTCAAAAGATTTCTGGAATTAAGACATGAATGTCTGTAGAGGGGCTCCAGAGAAAGACAATCTTGGCTCCAGAGAAAGACAATCTCTCTCTTTCAAGGCTGTTAGCTAAACAAACGTCCTTGAGAAGATATTCCAAAACAAAGGGCAGACAGTGCTTTCCTTCACAGGACAGGATATTCACAGTCAATGGTCCCCCAATACCTATCACAACCTCCTGCCCTTATATATTTGCATAAAATTGAGTAAAGATTTTTAATAGTTTTAAACTATTATGTTTTCTCTCATACTGTTGTTACTGTTTTATTTTGTTTTTTAATATTATACCGTTGTAATTTGTTTTTAAATTACATTGTCATTTGTCTTTAAATTACACCAAGGCTACATTGGTTTATATAGGTTCAAAAGGCTAGATAATTCCATGTCCCTGTGGAAACTGAAATTATAACTCTTTTTAGCAAAAGTTTCCTAGTTTAATCAGGGACTGTGATTCGATCAACCATCGTCAACTTGCAGAGATCAAGGAATACTTTCAGAAAACACAGCCATTTAAATAACCCCACAGAGTTGGTTTGGTGGCCACTGCTGGAGGGAAGGTCCTTTTATATTTCATCTCAGTGATGAAGAACTTTCCATGTCAGAAAATTCTCCATACTTAACCTTAAATCTTGCTATTTGCAGCTTTAACCCATCCCCTCTTAAAATGCCCTCAGGGATATCTCTTTCACATGATTCTTTGTGTCTTCCAGAAGGAACAAAAATAAAAACTTCTCCTGACACTCCTTCCTAATAAATTTTTCTGAAAGAAATTTACCCTGTTCCTACCCCAAAACCATCAAGATGATTCATCAGTAAATTTTAATTTTCCAGGGAAGATGAATTCTATCCATCTGAAGTTATGCTCAGGGCACATGGCAGTAGAGGGTCATATTCTAACAAAACTAGCATACATGACTACAATTTCCCAACAGGTTGAAACAAAGTGTCTCATTGCATGTACACTTTTTTCTAAAAACTGTTAGCTTCATGCCATACAAATGGGATTGTCTTGGATCCCATTCACTGTGGCTACCTGGGGAGGTCCATGGCACCTCAGTAAACAGAAGCCAGAAGTGGGCCACCAGCCTGCAACTGCAGAGAGCACAAGCAAGAAAGAGCCCTCAACTGGAACAAAAGAACTGCAGAGGAGGAACCCCAACCATGAGAGGAAAGGGGTGTCCACCGAACAAAAGCAAGCATCGCAGGAGAGAAACAGTTCATTCTGAATCCTGGCAAGCCCCCTTCTGCAAGCGGTCAAACAAGGAAGTCCTTGCCCCTTTCCCCATCTCACTTCCCTTCTTCCTGTTTCAATGGCCCCAATGAGTAACATTGGCTGGCAAGATGGCAAGAGTGAAGGAAGCACACAGGCAATGTGCTACCACAGAGGGATGGAAAAGTCCTCAAGAGGGAAGGAATGTCGGTCCTCAAACTTTTCTCTCATACTTTCAGGCCCCACCCCATGCTTAAATGGCTTCTGCACAACCCCAAAATCTATTTCACATGCACACACAGAGAGAAATTATGATTTATAATGTTCCTTCAATCTCTAAAATTTGGTAACTTTTGACATTATTTTTATGGGTTGGTCTTTACTAGCATTTAAAAACTCATAAAATCGGGTAAATTAAAACCTAGGACGGAAATACAAAAAGCAATTAAGCCTAACAAGGCAAAGAAGACCAAAAGGTAAAGAGGAATAAAGCACGATAAATGGAAACAGATTGAAGCAGACAAAGGAGCCCGATTTCCAAGAAGGACAACAAAGTATTTTTTAACCTAATTGATACCTCATGATAAAGTCAATGAAAGCAAGATGGCTCACAGGTGGACTGAAGTCACTGCCTCCAGCATCTATCTATCCCTGCTGAGGTGATCATAAGCGTCGTTCCTCTCTGGAATGTGTATAAGGAAAATCAAGCTCTCAAGTTAAAAAGCTAGGAAGCCAAGGAAACTGCTGGGACGGTTGACTTGAAAAACATCAGATAGTCAAACCCAGAATGGACCTTGAATCCAAAGATCACAATGAAGTAATGGGACTAAATTAACAGAAGCCAGGAAACAAGCAGAAACCAGAAGTTCGCCAAATTAACTAAGTCCAAACAGATCAGCCACCAAGATAACTCTGAAACCCAGACAAACCAGCAGCAGTCTTCCAGGGCAGGCACATTTGCCTGGAGGTGTGTGAAAATTTTAGAATGGGTACAGAGTCACAGATAGTTTTTAAAAATCAGTTTTCAGATCCTCTATTTTTATAGGTACTTTTTCCTATAATTGGTATGACTGATACTTCATTCTCCTCCTTACAGTCACTTCCCTCCCAATTTGAAAAAGAAAGACCTACCACTCACACATCTCAAACCTTAAAATGTTCCAATACCAAAAAGGCAATTTGATAATTCTTTAATCAAGGCCCCATAAACAATTTCATACATATATTTCTCACTGGATCTAATTAAGAGATGCACTTCCTGCATGTTTTTCTTTTTTTTATATATTTTATTGATTTTTTTTACCAAGAGGAAGGAAGAGGGATAGAGAGTTAGAAACATCGATGAGAGAGAAGCATCGATCAGCTGCCTCCTGCACACCCCCTACTGGGGATGTGCCCGCAACCCAGGTACATGCCCTTGACCTGAATCGAACCCGGGACCCTTCAGTCCGCAGGCCGACGCTCTATCCACTGAGCCAAATCGGTTTCGGCCCCACATGTTTTTTACTTTTTAAAAATAATTATCAAAAGTTTTAATATATCTATACTGTGGAGGCTAGATGCGGCAGGGGCCAGATATGGCGGGGATCTCCCTTTTCCACGTCCAGCTCGGAAAGAAAGATGAACGAACTGGTTCTAAGTGGAGGCGGCCAGGGATTGAGAAATAAAAGAAAGAATGAAAGAAAGAAAGAAAGAAGACGCAGAGATAGATTTAAAAAGCTGGGAGCTGGGTGGAACCGAGCTCCACCTCTGATGGAGACCTCGAGCCCACGCAGCACGTTTATTTTATAACCCCAAATACCAGGGGGTTTCACCAGAACTTAGGATCAGAGGAGCTTATTTGCATTCTTGAGTAGGCCCAAGCATTCCTGGTGCTTGCCTGGATTTACATATCAAAGCCCACTCCCCCACACCTGGACAAAGGTAAAAAGTCAGTACTGATAACACCCCCCACCTTCTTGGGGAGGGTGTAACCGAGAGGCGGCTCTGCCAATCGCCTCGGGCAAGCTGACAACAATGTAAAGAAATGCCCATGTGCCTTCCCAGGCAGCCCTCTACACTATACCACTTTGAGCAACAGCAGACTATTAATAATCATAGTGATTGAAAGAAGAAAGCAGAACTGACTATCTCCCATCTTGCAGAGCTAGATCCTCAGCTGACCCTTCCCACTGGGGGTCACCACAGGAATGTCAGAATTGTCCTAACTCCCCCAACCGCTGCCTGAGTAGACCAGTGAAGCTCCAGGAATGTAGCTAAGGTCCTAATAAGGTATCAAGAAGCAAAGGTAGGGGGATGGCTCAGACCTTGGAATGTATTGGCCACCTCCTGACCTTTGTGCCGTAAAACCCTGCAGAAAAACCCTGTGACCAAAGTGACCACTCTCTGTAACCCACGTCACCCACCTAAGCCCACCCAAATGACTAGCCCTATATAACCTTTGTTCCCCTGGGGCTCGCTCTCTCGTCTCGCCACTGCAAAGAGGCTGGGAGCCAAGCCCGGGCTTGAATAAAGACTCTTTTGCTTTTTTACATTGGAAGTGGCTCCCTGGTGGTTGAATTTGGGGACCCCGAAATCTGGGCATAACAGTGATAACTCAGTACCAAAGAAATAGTTTAAGATAATAACCTTAATGTCATGGAAAAATAAATGCAATTTGTAACTTAAGTGAACATACTACTTGTTGCTATTTCAGTTAAGTTTACTAGGGTGAATGTATCATTCAGGGTTCTTAAGAGAAACAGGACCAATAGGAGATGATTTATTTTAAGAAATTGGCTGTGTGATTGTGGGGCTGGCAGGTTTGAAATCTGTAGGGCAGTCTGGTAGGCTAGAAACTCAGGTAGGAGTAATGTTGCAGAGTTTCATCTTCAGGAAATCTCAATTATTGCTCTTAGGGCCTTCGACTGATTGAATGAATCACAACACTATCAAGGGTAATCTACTTTAAAGGCATTAACCTTCACACCAACACCTAGATTAGTGTTTAGTTGATTAAATGGGTACTATAGCCTAGCGAAGTTGGCAGAAAACGAACCATCACAGTGAATGACAGATGTGCAAAAATATGCTACAGTAGGATAAATTCTATAACAGGAGTGGAATGAAAATAAATTTTGAAAAAGAAAGAATGCAATTTTTTAACATTGACATCAGATCTTTTTTAAAATATATGTATACTTTTTTTTATTTCATAGAGGAAGGGAGAAGAGAGAGGGAGAAACATCAATGCTGAGGGAGAATCATTGATTGGTTGCCTTATGCACACCCCTTACTGGGGATTTAGCCCGCAACTGGGGCATGTGCCCTGACTGGAAATAGAACCTGTTCGTAAGTCAATGCTCAACCACTGAGCCACACCACCTGGGCCAGATCTTTGTTAAAAGAGTATTTTTAAATATAATTACATATTTTGTAAAAATTTTAACTTATATTGAAAAAATGAGATGTCAACATAAAAGTAGGCAAACTTGTATAAGTATTGATCATCAATATTCCTTTAGGGGTCATGACAGCAAAAACATTTGAAGACAAGTTCTAGAGAAATAGAGTGTAGCTATTAAAAGTATGAAGTCAGTCAGACTTATTATACACACATATTATCTATGGGACTTTAAGACAATTACTTAAATATAATTATTTATTTTGGGGATGTTAGGCAGAACGGTTTCTAGTGTTTGATGTGACCAACCTAAGTGCAGTCTGTCAGCTTCCTTGGGGCTGCTTCTCCCCAACAAGTCAAAGTATCTCTCTTGAGCCTCCTTCCTATAAAACTCAGAAATTATTGAACTATCCAACTATTTTCTGGAATCTTGCTTATCCATACCAATGGATACTTTTAATCATATAAAAGTGGTTCCCCAAATTTAAGCCTTTGTATTTCTGTCAACTGGAGCCTAGAAAATGGGCCTCTTCAAAGAAAGAAAACACATTTTTATTTGATCTAAGATTTCTTTCACTTTGATCTTCACAAGGCATAGATTTTCTAGATCAAACTTTCTAATTCCCCATTTAAATTTTAAAATTAGATCACTTTTTAAAATTTAAGTAATAATGCACTTTGAAGACCCTTCAGAGAAATGAAAAAAAAAGCGGGGGGGAGAAAATGCCATATTTCCATCACCCAAAGACAAACATTGTTAATATTTTGAGATCTTTTCTCTAAGAAAAAATAAATCCACCTCCTCCCTCTACCCCCAACACCCCCCTACCCCCTCGCTACACACACACATACTCACACACACACACACACACACACACACACACACACACACTCACACAGTGTATACTATTACACTTTAAAAATAAAGGAGGGGAGGAAAAGGCAGCTCAAATGTGACTTTCTGGCATTAAGTCTTTTACAGACATTTGCACTAATTACCCAACAACCTCCATGTCCTTAGGTCACCAAAGAGAACAAGAGGTTTTCTGAGAAGGCTGAGTTGGCTTTACCTGCCGCCCTGCTAATTCCAACCTGGTCTCTCACTTTTACTAACAAGAAACGCTTCCTACCATTTCTGTCCTTTAGATGGCAGCATGACCTCTAACACTTCACTGTCTTTTTCCCAAGTTTATATAATTCTCACAATCAAAAATGATTTTTAGGTTGAGTTATCTGAGGGAGTGCTGAGGAATGGGAGAAGTTGAGAGGAGAGGGAATATTCATTCAAGGTAAAAATCTGGAAAATGGAAAAGCCAGAAGTTGTCTGTGGAATCAAAATGTTTCCAGCTACGACATCTATGCCAAAAACCATATACACTTGGGTTATAGTTGCTATATTCCATTAACTGTTACTTGTAAGATTCTGAACAAAATGTGTTTGTTCATTCACTATTCATTCAATACATATTTATAGACTTCCTACTGTGTGCCAGATTCTGTAGGGTAGTAGACAGTACTAGACAGGAGTACTGGCAGTACTGTAGGCAGTAGAGAGTGGGATACAGAGATTTAAAGAAAAACAAAACAGAGAATCCAAGATGGCGGCGTAGGTAAACACCAAAACTTCTGCCTCCCGCAACAATTTCAAAAATACAACTAAAAGACAAAACGTCTATCACCCAAAACCACGGGAAAGCTGGCTGAGTGGAAGTTCTACAACTAGAAGGAAAGAGAAAAGAGCATTGAGACGTGCACGAGCGCTGAAAAACTGAGGTACGGAGGCGTGTGACCCGGGCTGGCGGCAGGCATTGCTTTTTTCAACCCAAAGGGAGGCAAGCCCCTGATTACTCTGAATTACAGTTTCTGGGGAGACGCGGGGGACCCAAACTCCTACGGGGAGAAGCTGGACTGTCTGCCAGTGAGGGTGGCTTGCTTGCAGAGCTGCGCACAGGAATAATTGTTTACTGCGCTGGGGCCCGGGACGCTGTCAGGACGCAGAGCCGGCTAACTAGCAGCCATTGCTGTTTGCCATGCCCTAGCCTAGTGACACCCTGAGACCCCGCCCTGCACAACCTACAAACCCACCCAAGCTCCAAGCAGTGGATTTAGCATAAGAAAGCCCTGCTCTATCGCAGCTTAATCTAGAAACTTGCAGCCCGGGTCAGACAGCTCCAAAACCTCCAAACCACAAGCAAAGAGGAGAAAACTGTAGTTCTCACTGTAGCTCCTGCTGGGTGGCCTCAGACAGTAGCTGACCTGCACCCCATTGGAGATCCAGAAGCCAGTGTACCTAGTGGTCAGTGTGAGACACCAGATTTCAACTCCTCACATCCATAAGTGACACATTCAAGAGGCAGACTCAGTGAGCACCAAAGCCCCACTGAAACAAGACCTGCCCCATAAGTGTGTCTTCAGCACAGCAGTTCTTCCATTATAGACACAGCAAGTGCTCACAGCTAATTGGCCTGGAGGTCAATTCCTCCCAGTGTACCAACAGCAATTAAGGCTTAACTACACCAAAACTTTGCACTCAGCCCACAAAGGGGTGTACCAAGAGCATCCACCTCATGTGATTGAGGAGGCTGAGCTACTGCCCCCTATAGATCACCTACCACACAAAGCTACTCCATCAACACAGGGAAGCAGCCAAAATGTGGAGACAAAGAAACATGTCACGAATGAAAGAAACGGAGGAAAGCAAACTACTGGATGACATAGAGTTCAGAACCACATTTATAAGGTTACTCAAGAATCTTCTTAAAACCGCTGAGAAACTTGATGAGACCTTTAAGGATATTAATGAGAATGCCAAAAAAATGGAAAAGGATCAGTCAGAAATGAAGCATACACTGTCTGAAATAAAGAATATACAGAAACTCAACTGTAGATCAACGTACCCCAAGAATCAAACCAAAGATCTGAAATATGTGGAAACAAAAAACATCCAATCAGAAAAACAAAAAGAAAAAAGAATCCAAAAATATGAAGATAGTGTAAGGAGCCTCTGGGACAACTTTAAGCGAACCAACATCCGAATTTCTGGGGTGCCAGAAGAAGGGAGAGAGCAAAATATTGAAAACCTACTAGAAGAAATAATGACAGAAAACTTTCCCTACCTGGTGAAAGAAATAGACTTACAAGTTCAGGAAGCGCACAGAACCCCATACAAGAGGAATCCAAAGAGGACCACACCAAGACACATCATCATTAAAATGCCAAGGGCAAAAGACAAAGAGAGAATATTAAAAGCAGCAAGAGAAAAACAGTTAATTACCTACAAGGGAGTACCCATACGACTGTCAGCTGATTTCTCACCAGAAACTATGCAGGCCAGAAGGGAGTGGCAAGAAATATTCAAAGTGATGAACAGCAAGAACCTACAACCAAGATTACTCTACCCAGCAAAGCTATCATTCAGAGTTGAACGTCAGATAAAGAGCTTCACAGACAAGAAAAAGCTAAAGGACTTCATCACCACCAAACCAGGATTACATGAAATGCTGAAGGGTATTCTTCAAGAAGAGGAAGAAGAAGAAAAAGGTAAAGACAAAAATTATGAACAACAAAATGACATCAAATACATACCTACCAACAAGTGAATCTAAAAATCAAGTGAATAAAAAATCTGAAGAACAGAATGGACTGGTGAATATAATAGAATCAGGGACATAGAAAGGGAGTGGACTGACGATTCACAGGGGAAGCAGGTGTGAAGGGTGCGGGAAGAGATTGGACAAAAATCTTACTCCTATGGATGAAGACAGTGGCAGGGGGTAAGGGCATGGGGTGGGGTGGGGAATCAGGTGGAGGGGAGCTATGGGGGGGGGGGAAGAGGAACACCAGTAATAATCTGAACAACAAAGATTTATTTAAAAAAAGAAAAGAAAAGAAAAAGAAAGAAAAACAAAACAGATCATTCTTATTTACTTATTCTGCTTTCAGTGATCTTATTTTCTAGTGTAGGAGACAGACAATTACAAAGTACACAGTATTGAAGCATTAAATTGTACACCTGAAACTAGTATAAAGTTATATATCAATCATACCTTAATTTAAAAAGTCAACAAATATACAATATAAATTCAGGTAGTGATAAGGACTATAAGGAAAAGTAAAACAACTTAAAGGGACTAGAAAAGGTATAAGAGGCCATTTTAGACAGGATTGTCAAGGAAGGTTTCTCCTGGAGGTTATATTTGAGCAGAGACCTCATGAAGAAAGCAAGGGAGTTACTCAAATATCTGAGGGAACATAAGGCAAAGGCTATCATCCTCAGTCAGACATCCCTGGCTTGCTCAATTAAAGAGAAGAAACTAATGTGCCTGGAATGGGGTAAGCAGAGCAAGGAGTAGCCAGAAAGATGGGACCTTGCAGGGCCTTGTAGGCCATGGAAAAGGTGCCAGGTCCTATCGTAAAGGTTTTGAACAGAATAGTAATATGGTCTAATTCCAGTTTTTAAAGAATCGCTCTGACTACTGTACAAAGTATATCCTGGGTTTAGGGTTAAGGGAAGCAAAAGTGGAAGCAGAGAGGCCAGTCAGGAGGCTGTTACAAAAACCAGTGGTGGGAGAGAAACCAAGATGGCGGCATAGGTAAGCACCTAAACTGCTGCCTCACACAACAATTTCAAAACTACAACTAAAAGACAGAATGGACACCATCCAGAACCACAGGAAAGCTGGCTGAGTGGAAATTCTACAACTAGAAGGAAAGAGAAAAGCTCACGGAGAATTGGAGGAACGGCAAAGGGTTGAGGTACTGCAAAGGGTCTTTGTGTGCGCAGAGAGGAAGGGCGGCTGAGAGCCTGGCTGACTTTCTCTGGCGGGAGAGGGAAGGAAGCCCCCCCAACTGCACTGAACCCCAGTTCCGGGCGAAACCCCGTGGACCCAGGCTCATACAAGGGGAGTCTGGACTGTCAGGTAGAGAGAAAGGCACTCGGAGACTCGGAGACCCGGGGAGACACGGGGGAGCCCCGGCAGGCAGGGATCTGGAGGCGCACACACGAGTGTGCACAAAGACTGCAGAGGTTGCCAAAGGCTTTCCCTAGCCGAAGGGAGTCGGAAGCTCCTGAATGCACAGAACCCCAGTTCTGACTGCACTGAACCCCAGTTCCAGATGAGCCCCTGGGGACCCACACTCTTAGAGGGGGAATCTGGATTCTCGGGTGGAGGCTCGGGAGCCGGGGAAGGCAGAGGACTGGAGGCGTGCACACGCACGTGCAAGGGCAGGGCTGACGGGAAGCCAAGACTGTCTGCTCCGCCCTGAGACTCCACCCCATCCAAGCTGAGCACAGAGGCTTTTGCAATTTGGCAAGTCTAATCCTATAAGGCTTTCTCCAGCACCGAACTTCTCCCAGTGCAGACACAGCTGATCCTCACAGCCAACTGGCCTGGAGGTCAATTCCTCCCAGTGATACCAACAACAATCAGACTTAACTACAACAAGGCTGTACACACAGTCCACAAAGGGGTGCACCAAGAGTGTCCACCTCAGGTTAACTGGGGAGGCCGACCCACTGGGCCATATAGGAAACCTAGCACACAAAGCTACCCTACCAACTCAGGGAAGCAGTGAAAATGCGGCAACAAAGAAACAGATCACAAACAAAAGAAATGGAGGAAAACAAACGACTGGATATAGAATTCAAAACCACGGTTATAAGGCTTTTCAAGAGTATCCTAGAAAAGGCCAATAAGGTGAAGATATGAAAAAGGACCAACTAGAAATTAAACATACACTGACTGAAATAAAAAATATTACACAGAGACCCAACAACAGACTAGAGGAATGCAAGAATCAAGTCAAAGAATTGAAATACAAAGAAGCAAAAAACACTCAACTGAAAAAGCAAAAAGAAAAAAAATCAAAAAGTTGAAGATAGTGTTAGAAGCCTCTGGGACAACTTTAAGCATACCAACATCCGAATTATGGGGGTGCCAGAAGAAGAGAGAGAGCAAGATACTGAAAACCTATTCGAAGAAATAATGACTGAAAACTTCCCCCACCTGGTGAAAGAAATAGACTTACAAATCCAGGAAGCACAGAGAACCCCAAACAAAAGGAATCCAAAGAGGACCACTCCAAGACACATCATAATTAAAATGCCAAGAGCAAAAAACAAAGAGAGAATATTAAAAGCAGCAAGAGAAAAACAGTTAGTTACCTACAAGGGAGCACCCATACGATTGTCTGCTGATTTCGCAACAGAAGCTATGCAGGTCAGACGTGAGTGGCAAGAAATTTTCAAAGTGATGAATAGCAAGAACCTACAACCAAGATTACTCTACCCAGCAAAGCTATCATTCAGAATGGAAGGGCAGATAAAGAGCTTCACAGATAAGAAAAAGCTAAAGGAGTTCAACACTGCCAAACCAGTATTATATGAAATGCTGAAAGGTATTCTTTAAGAAGAGGAAGAAGAAAAAAGTAAAGATAAAAATTATGAACAACAAATACATATCTATCAACAAGTGAACCTAAAAATCAAGTGAATTAAAAATCTGAGGAACAGAATAATCTGGTGAATATAATAGAATCAGGGGCATAGAAAGGGAATGGACTGATAATTCTCAGGGGGAAAGGGAAATTGGGGCAGTGGGGGGTGCTAGAAGAGACTGAACAAAAATCGTACACCTATGGATGAGGACAGTGTGGGGGAGGTAAGGCCAGAAGGTGGGGTGGGAACCGGGTGAAGGGGAGCTATGGGGGTGGAAAGGAGAAACAATTGTAATAATCTGAATAAAGATTTATTTAAAAAAAAACAAAAAAACAGTGGTGGGCAGTGGTGGATGGTGGTAGAAGAGGGGACAGAGAGCAGAAGACTGAGAGAGGGTTTATTTGCTGGTAGGGCTGGGAAGGGGAGTGGCCGGCAGGGGCCAATAGTTCTGTTCTAGGCAATTGGGTTTCAGTTTCTATTAGTCGTTCTATCACAGATATTAAATAGGCAAGTGGATACACAAACCTAAAGCTCAATGGAAAGGTCAGAACTGGAGAAGACTTGGGAGTCCTGTGTATGAAGATAGTATTTACAATCAATTAGGTGGAAGCATGCGTGGATAAAGAGCCACGGACTGAGCCCTGGGGCACTCTAACATTGGAGGGACCAGCAAACTAGGAGGAAAACCCCAGCAATTAGGTGTTCTGGAAGTTGTTGCTTCAATAAGGAGGATGTGATCAACTTTGTCCAAAGCTTCCAAGAATTCAAGCAAATGAATATCAAGAACTGACCACTGGGTTTGGCAAGATGAAAGTTACTGCTGACGCTGACAAGGGCACTTTCAGCAAATATGGGAAAGGACTGATTATACTGAAAGAGAGAATACAATGCAAAGGACATAAAGAAATCCTGTTGAGCCCTAGCTGGTTTGGCTCAGTGGATAGAGCATCAGCCTGCGGACTGAAGGGTCCCAGGTTTGATTCCAGTCAAGGGCATATGCCCAGGTTGTGGGCTTGATCCCCAGATGGGGGCGTGCAAGAGGCAGCCAATCAATGATTCTCTCTCACCATTAATTTTTTTCTCTCTCTCTCCCTTCCTCTCTGAAATGATTAAAAATGTCAAGGGAGGGAGGGAGGGAGGGAGGGAGGGAGGGAGGGAGGGAGGGAGGGAGGGAGGGAGGGAGGGAGGGAAATCCTGTTGAGTTTGCTATAAAGAGGAACAGAGACTTGAGACAGAAACTAGAGGAAGATGTGGGGGGCTTCTAGGAAGAGCTTTTAAAGATGGGAGATATTTCAGCACACTTATAGAGATAACTTAGGAGAGAGAAGGAAAGATGATTGCAGGAGCAGAACCAAGTGAGCAGGAAAGTCTGCACAGGTGGAGGGAAGAGCCTCAGAGAGAAGCAAGTACAGACATAGAAGCACAGTAGACAGACTAGAGGCTGGATTCTGCAAAGACGTGGTGGTGGGAGATGAGGTAGTTTTTAGATTGTCTTCATTTTCTCAATGAAATAAGCAGCCAGATGATTGGCCATTAAAGGAGGGATAGAGAGTGTTGATGGTTTAACGAGAGAGGAATAAGTATAAAATATTCCTCTTTGGAATGGGAAGGTGAATTCATCAAGGAGAATACAATTGGATTTCTGGGTAGTTCCATAGGTTTGCTTGAGGTTTAAGGTCACAGAATGCAAACGCTACCTGACAGCACATGTTTGGGCTTTGACTCTAGTTACAGGAAGATGGAGCAGGAAGCCCTCCTCAGCTCTCTGCAGGTCTCTTACCACTCCTCTGGCCTCTTCACTTTCTCAACTTTCTCTCCCCTCCCCACTAACACGAGTATCAAAATGTAGTGTTTAAAGGCTCATTCTCCACCACCTTCTCTTATAGCTACGCACTATTCCTCTCAATCATTTCCTTCGTTTTCTGTCTTCTTCAAGATCTACCTTCTCTGCAGACTGAAATACTTGTCTCTTGTGCGTCTTCCCCTGGAGCTTCCACTGCCTCCTACAACTCAGCAAGAACAACAGAGAGCTGCTTGGCTCAAACAGCATGCAGCTCCCAAAGCCTGCTCTTCATAAAATGTTCTATTTCATCATATCATCCACCTAATCTCCAAGACAAGAGGCCTTCGAATTGCATTCAATGCCTTTCTCTTCTTAGTTTTGTTTCCCTATATAGAAAGCAGTTGCCAAGACTTTCTATCAATTCTATTTTTACAGTCTTTCAAATTTAACTTCAGAATCACTGCCCTCCTCATTTAAGCTGTTGTCTCTTCCTAAATCTACTGTTTTCTACAGGAACTATCATTTTCTTTAGTTACTGTAGAAAACAGTAGATTTACAAAGGGTCTAATATTACTCCCTACTCAAAACTTTAATGCATCCCTAACAAAGCCCAGAGTTCATATTCTTCCTCAATTCATCACAGTACATTTTTCCAGCTCTTACTGCCCCTTGCTCCCACCCATGGTTTATATAATGCCCAACTCTGAGCAGTGCTTAACTTACTATCCCCGCCCCCACCCTGTAACATTCAGGCCCTTCCCAGTATAAATGGGAACATCTCTGTCCCCAGCCCCCCTTGCAGTAAGACTGGTGAAATGTATCGCTTCTAGACTGAGGCAGGTGAGAGCCAAGTGCCTCCTTTCCTTTCTCAGATTTCATTCATTTGGAGATGAATCAATGTATTCTTATACAAATGAGAAAACTGAGAGCTAGAGAAATTAAATTACTTGTAAATTATAATTTCTAACATTTACTGAGCATTTACTATTTTGCAGACATTCTTCTAAACATTCCCCTGCCAGTCATCTTGGAGGAGACATGTCCCAAATGGTAAGATGAAGGAAGACTGCCCGAGCCATATCAGATGTTATGTGAGAAAAAATACATAATTTATGTCCTTAGGATTTGGACTTTGTCTCATGAAGCAGCTAGCATTCATTTCCCCAGTGCTCTAGCCCTGTGCCTTTCTTTCTACAGATGCCTTTGCTAAAATCCTTTTTTCCTCTTTCCATCCAAATTTCTGGCTATTGAAATCCTCTCATACTTAAAAGGTAGTACTTTTCAAACACTAGCATGTAAATTGCCTGGTTCATGATGGGATTGTCCCTAAATCTGGGGAGGGGAGGAAAATGATAACATAGTAAGATTCCATAAAAGCAAATATGTGGATTTAAAACATTGTCCTTGGGCTGAGATAACTCCTTTCCTCTTCTAGTACCTTCTTGAATGAATACTAGGGATATTAGATGGCAGAAGGAGTTCCTCTCCCCCCTCCCATTATTTGGCAGTATTTAAGTTTGGCATATGCATTTTGCTGCTAATGTTTTCTAGACGTTGTCACTTTCTAATATTCCCAAATCTGGCAACTTTAATGCATAACAATTTTGCCAGGAATCCTTCCATTATCCTTCCAGACCCAAAGTGAGCTGTTATTTATTTTGCCTTGGGCCTTTTGGCATTTGAGTATGTATACCTCTCCTTGTGGAAAGAAAATTTCTTCAGACACATGATTTAATTACTACTCATAGCAAGAAGTTCAGAAAACAAAAATGTATTCTTATACAAATGAGAACACTGAGATCTAGAGAAATTAAATTACTCAGAAATTATCATTTCTAACATTTACTGAGCAATTACTATTTTGTAGACATTCTTCTACCATAAGCATTTCAAATACTGGCATATATTTACTAATTTCATTCTCATAAAAAACGTGTATGGTAGGCTACCATCAGCATGTCAATTTTGTGAAAAGATTCCACAATCGGCCTAAAGTCACACAAGTAGGAAGTGGTCACTTTCAGGTTGGAATCCAAGCAGGTTGGTTTCAGAGACCATGCAGTTAACAATACATTAAAGGTGAAATGGGGAAGGTGACATTTTAAAATGCAAACCAGTCCTGGCCAGTGTTGTTCAGTGATGAGAGCGTGGGCCCAAGCACCGAAAGGTCTCAGGTTTGATTCCCAGTCAAGGGCATGTACCTGGGTTGCAGGTTCGATCCCCAGCCCCATCAGGGCACATGCAACCAATCCACATGTTTCTCTCACCTCTCTCTCTCTCTTTCCTTCCTGCCCTCCTAGTTCTTGGATGGCATTCTTTTCTTCTATAGAAGACCAAGGTTGTGAAATCACCTTTTCTTCAACCTGTTTTTTTTAAGTATTTATAATTTCAAGTAAGTTTATCAGAGGATTCAAACTTTTTGTAGTGTCTAATCAGTATTTCTGCATAATTATTTCAGATTTTCCATTCAACATCCTAATTCTTTACATGCATCTGTTTAGCTGCAAGTTCTTCCTATTCCTATCTATATTTCTTTGCCTATTGTCCCCCAGAAAGTAAATTAAGTCATCAAACATTGTTCAGGCAATTGAGACAGAAACTCAGTAATGTGGGAAATAAGCCATAACATGAAGCTTCCAATCATTAAGATTTTCAATACCTATTTGGTCATGTTTAAATAAAGCTGGATTAATCTGAGAGCCCTAAATTTTAAGTGCAGTGGGGACACGCACAGGTTGAGTTCTTTAGATGGCAGGTATGCCATTTTATACCTACGTACAAAGAGAATTTTGGACTTCAAAGACTAGGAAAATGTCAGCACTGCAAAAAAATATCAAGAACAGAGTGGCTGTCAAAGAGGCAAAAGTGATTTTATTTTAAGGAGGTTTCATATTTTACTTGCCTGAGGAAGCCCTCATAGAAATCATGGAAAATTTTATCATTGGATGGCCCTAACACAATATCATTTCCCTAAATATTGACCACAGTTACCAGTATGTATGAAAAAAATATACATTGTTAGGAGAAAAAAAATAGCAAATGTTTTTAGAAGACCCGAATTACCTACATTTACAGGTTTTCTCAATGTCAGGGTGGTGAATATCCCTATTCCTCCCTATCAGTGACAGTCCCAAGATGAAACTCACTTTGCGCAGGAGAGTGCCCCTTCTCTGCCAGCAGACTCTGGGCAAAAAGCCTGCTAAGCTCCTCCCCATGTTCTCTCCCTACCTCTCTCTAAAATCAAACAATAAATTTTTTAAATAAAAGGTCTTTTTTTTTATCAAAGTCACAATTTATGTTAATGTTAACGTAGCATGAGAAATTCCTAGAAATACATACATACAGTATTCCACACAAACACACAGCAAATATGACTATATTTTCTAAAAACATAATATTCCACTTTTCAGGTCATCAAGAAGAACTTACAAAGTTCAACTATAAAGTAGTGAAAAAGAAATCTCACAAAGTGCAAAATTCAAAAGAAAATCCAGGCCACATTTGTTGACCATAATATAATAAAAGTAGAAATTACTAGCTAAAGTATAGACTTAAAAGACTTATCAATTTAAAAGCAGTCACCCAAATAACTGTCAGGTAGTGATAATGTGCCCGCAACCCGGGCATGTGCCCTTGACTGAAATTGAACTCAGGACCCTTCATTCCGCAGACTGATGCTCTATCCACTGAGCCAAACCAGCTAGGGCCACTTTTTATACAAACTTTTTAACATCAACATTACTTACTACTTACAAAGAAATATAATGGCTAGCCATAGTTATTCCCCTGGTCTAATTACTTCGGCTAAAATTAATTTGCTTTCCATAGAAATCTCAAACAGCTGACCCTTTAGAACAGCCTGCAGGGAACATATTATAACAGACTTTAGGACACATCCAGGATGAACCTAAAATATAAAATTAGACCCTCTAGTAAGTTCTATTACAAATTTATGACCTCTTTTAAGTGTATGTTCAAAAGACAATCCCCAAGTTGAGTAACTATATACTATCCCCCACCATTTTTCCCAAATGACATCTAAGATCAAGAAAACTGCAGATTTGCCTCTCACTTACTCTAAGATAATTTCCCTAAAGCATGCTCTTTTAAGAGCAAAGAAACTCATTTAGGCTGTTAATTAAATCCGTCCCCCAAAGATGAAGCAAAGAATATGAAGTTAAAATTCTAAATATACCCTCCATGTACCTCCCAACACATAAAATATAGTAACATCTGTAGAAGACATATCTATGTAGAATCAACTAAGGATACAAAAATATTTCTTTTTTATTTTTTTACAAAAATATTTCTTATTCTTATTCTGAATATCCTCCAGAATTAAAAATAAGACCCTTAGAAAAAACGTGGTACACTTTAAAAAGGAGGGGGTTGGTATGATTTAAAACTCAAATAAAATTATTCCATTAAAAACTCAGGCATTTTCAATAGTCTGAGGATTATTTTTTATAAAGGGAAACATATGTTATCCATACACATCTTTTCATTAAACCCCAAAGTCCCATCTATTTGCTGGTTATAAAAATTCTACATATGGAAAGAAAGTTTAAGACCAGGGAATCTGAAATACAATGTATGTGCACGTAGACATATGCACATAATTTCCTGGGTGTTTAACTTTAAGCAGCATGTAAAATGCCTTTGTGGGTCTTGTTCAGTTTTACTTTTTCCAATGTTAAGTGATACCGAGTCTCAGAGCAACAGTTTCATGCCTGGGTTTAGAAATAAGATTTCTTACTTTCTCTTGCCACACACAGTTTGAGGAAACTTAATTTGGCCTTAAGAGTTTAAAAGTATGAGGTACTAGTGCTCTTATTTACCCCACCCCCAACACACACACACACACACACACCAAAACATTAATCATCTAGCATTCCTTCTATACCAAGAAATAGGGTCTCTTAACAGATCAGGGGAGTGAGGGAAAAGACCCACAGGACTTGAAATCAAATTGCTTTACCATACAGCAAGGCTGTAATTTAGTCTCCTAATGATATTCAATGATACCTTGTTTGTACTAAAGGAGAATAGAGATTCCTTCCCTGTCTACCCTACAGGTTTGTCATAGGAGAAGATACGAGAAAATGAATGTTCAACACTCAAGCAGCACAGGATATCTGTGAGGCCCTGGGGGAGCAATGATGAGTCTGACATGAGCCCACCTTGTAGGTCTGCAAAGAGCTTCCTAAACTGCAAAGCACCATATACATGAAGGACATCCTCATAGCCAGTGGTCGGCAAACTCATTAGTCAACACAGCCAAATATCAACAGCCCAACAATTGAAATGTCTTTGGAGAGCCACATTTTTTTAAACTTAAACTTCTTCTAACGCCACTTCTTCAAAATAGACTCGCCCAGGCCGAGGTATTTTGTGGAAGAGCCACACTCAGGAGGCCAAAGAGCCGCATGTGGCTCACGAGCCGCGGTTTACCGACCACTGTCATAGACCATGTGCCCCGTACTAAGGTAATGCCCTCCCTAGCAACAGTCATGGAATTTGATTCACAGTTTGGATCACTCACTTTTGTTCAGTTCAAAGGCTTTTTGCCAGAATTCCCCAGGGCTCATTGCCTCACTCCCCTCTCCCCCTACCACAACCTTCAACACATGCAGCCTCCCGACCCCCCCCCCCCCACCACCAGGTCTCCACTTGGGCTGCACCGGCTCAACAAAGCCATCCCTGACACTGAATTATTTTGTTAGCTTTTAATTTAATAATTGTACACAAATCATTAATATAAATTTTATGTAAATATGACATTGTTTATATAAATTTAATAAGTTAAGTAATTATTTTATTGATTATTTCTATAACTTAGAGGATTTAGGTTTTTCTGTCTATGTTTTGTAATGGAATCCAGTTGTTTTAATTTGTGCATGTTTGTGATGACAGAATTTTTTAAAACTTTTTATTGTGGATGCTTTCAAATACACCCAAAAGTAGAGCCAAGAGGTTAATGAACCCCCACATACTTGTCACTTTGCTTCAACACTTAACACATAGCCTCTTTGTTTCAGCTATAACTCCTTCCTCATGCCCCTGGCCCAATTCTGTATTAATTTAAAGCAAATTTCAGACATTTTATTCACCATAATAGCTCTGTATACTTTACCATAATACATCTGTGTATCACTCTAAATGGTAAAAGGTATTTTTTAACAAAGTTACAATTATATCATCACACCTACATCTGACACTGTATTTAAAATTAAAAACCCCAGCAAGTTCTCTCTTTCCCTGCTTTATTCCTCTCTATTACCTTATTGCTGCCTGACTTACTATAAAGTTTACTTATTTATCTATTGTCTTTCTCACTCACTAGAGTGTAAGCTCCCTGAAGGCAGCTATTTTTGTCTGTTTTGTTCCTGATCTATCCCTAGTATCCAGAATTGGGCCAAACACATTGAAAGCACACAATAATTGGTTTCTGAATAAATAAGTCCATGGAAGTCAAAAGAGACTGGACTCATATAATGAACTTAAGACAACACCTTATTTATCCTCGCCGTAAATGTCAGGTAAGCTTTTGGTAGGAACAAGATAGAAGACTATTCACATTTGCTCTTTCCAAGAAAACCTGAAGTCCTATATTCCCATGTAATTGCTCAAGGGTGTATTCAGGTGACAAGACAGAAATGCTAAAACAACAACAAAAAAGGACCTACGAATGATTACCACCTGGACAGAAAGTAATTCTACTTTGTCCAGAAGTCCTTAGTCCCTGGGAACGCTGAGGTGAACATTATTTCCACAACCTGAATTTGTATTTCCTATTTATTAATAGTCTCCTTTACAGCAACAGTTCCTGATTCTATTTTGAATGTAATAATCAAACAATAATAGCTAACATTTGAGGAGCACTTGTTATGCACTAGGCACCTACTCATATTAACACATTTCACCTTCATAATGACTCTGCATTGTAGGTACAATTATTATCCCCAGCCTGCATGTGAGATTGAATAAGGCACAGTGTCAGAACTCTACAAGCAGGCAGTTAAGAGTACATTCAACGTCCCCCAGCTGGTAAGTGAGGGCCCATGACCTGGTCCCAGGAGGTCTGGGTCCAGCCTCTGCACTCTGAGCCCCTGTGCTGTCCCCAAAAGATCGCACAGCTGTGAGCTGCCCGGATGCATTCTCTATGAGGAAGCCAGCGATGCAGCAGCTAAGAGCAAAACAACTTGGGAATCAATCCAAACTAGTTAACATCCCAGCTGCATTGCTTATGTGACCTTCAGCAAATTAATTGACCTCTCTGAGATTCAGTATCTTCATTTCCGAAATAGGGTAAAAGTGTTTAATGAGACCATCTGTGTAAAGCAGTTAGCAAAACTGCAGGCATGTTGCAGCAGCCAAGGCCGTATGATGATTAAGACGGTCTGTGGAGTGAGACTGTCCAGGCTGGAAGTCGGCAATGCCACCGACTCTGTGATCTTGGGGAAATCGTTTAACCTCTGTGTACTCCTATTTCCACGTCTATAACATGGAGAAAATATTAGCACCTATTTCATAAAATCATGATGATGTAAAGCATTACATGTTTAAACAGTGCCTAACACATTATAAATTCTAAATAAATGTTAATTTTTTTTTTATGTTACCTCCCCATGCCATCTCTTTCTTTTCCCAGTGTATCTCTAAGCCAAGTTTCCATACTGCATATACTTATCAGGATATTAAAATTAATACGCACTTTCCACTGAGAGCCCAAGAAGTAACCATTGTCAAACGTCAAAGAAAGGTGCCATGTAATCATATCCAAAATTTACAAATGCAAAGTCTCAGATCTGGTTTCCCAAGAGGAAGAGAGCCAGCTTTAAACATCTGTCAGGCTTGGAGAGAGTGATGCCATCCAGTCACAAAAGGTTCTTAACTTCTAATGAGGTCAAAATCACATCTAGAGTTTGGGGAGATGGAGAATAACAGAAGAACCTGTACCTGAACTTGCTTCCCCTTTTGAGACCACTGGTTACCTGCTCCAGAGCAAGCTACAGTGGAGAAAAGAGCTCATAGGAGACCCTACCTATAGGATGGATGGGGAAGACTCTTATCTTTGAATGAAAATTGAAATGTTAATTAATATGCTGAGCTGAACACTTGTAAATACAGACTTGGGACTGTGTGTATGCAACCGAAAGTAGGATAGTCAGTTTACTAAGAGCAAGCAGAAGAGTCATAGGCCTGCTAGGGTCCTCAATCTGAGGCAAGGTATTGGACCCCAGGGAATAAATTATATCAGGTCAGTAGGAGACAAAAATAAATCTGTGTTTTGCTGACATCTTACAGATTTTGCTTCTTCTACAGACAAGCTATCTTTAGGTGACATTTGACACCTGTGCTCGGTTCCCCCACTTCCAGTTTAGGAATACCCCAGTAATCCTCACCCTCTGTCTGTGCTCTCAACCTCCCATCTCCATCCAACCCCAGTAGATCTTAGATTCATCCTATGCCACACCCACCACAAAGCTCTCACCACCCAAACCTCCCCAGGGGTCTGGCACAGGTCAGTGGCACATGTCTCACTGCCCTTACACGTATCCAACCCTGTGCTTGCAATGTCCTTTCCCCTCTCCTGCACCTGATGAACACCTGCAGGACATCATCAATAATGGCATCACCCTAGTGGACACTTTCCCAATCTTCCTCATTTACCCCTGCCTTCCTGTGGCATGTTGTACATGCTCTCGTCTCCTTTGCACACTCTACTGGGCTGTGTGACCACTGCACTGAACTGAAGGCTCCATGGGGGCAGGGACTGATCATCTAGGTAGGCTCATTAGCCAGCACTGAAAAGTCTCCAATTGTGTTTACTGAACTCAAAACAGGCATTCTGTTTTATTCATAATGTTTAAGTGGTTCTTTTCATAATCATCCTAGTCAATTTTCCACCTTTCAAATTTCATATTTGATATAAATTGAATATTTCCAACTACAGCATCATAACAGTTGATTTCTGGATAAAAGACAAAATCTTAAAAATGAAGGTGTTTTTTTTAAAACATATTTTTATTGATTTTAAGAGAGAGAGAAAGAAGAGGGAGAGAGAGCTAGAAACATCCATGGGAGAGAAACATCAATTGGCTGCCCTCCTACACGGCCCCCACCAGGAATCGAGCCTGCAACCCAGGCATATGCCCTGACCAGAAATCGAACCGAAAACCTCTTGGTGCATGGGTTGACACTCAACCACTGAGCCACACCAGTCAGGCTAAAAATGAAGGTATTTTAGAAGTAAAAGGTTCCAACTCAGAAGACTATGTTGCCCCTTTCTTTTCTCGTGGCTGGAGAGAACTCCTCCAATGAGACTTTGACACCATGGCCCTTTCCATGCAGAAGGCAGCATGTACCTCCCCTTCCTCTCAGAACTTTGTCCGAAAGCCAAAAAAAAAAAAAAAAAGAAGAACCCAACAGATTGCATTTAGATACAGAAAATTTCCCTGTGGCTTGTGCTGGGGCCCCGTGAACAGACTTCCCTTTCATCTGCCTTCAGAGGTTTTCTTGTCTGGCCTTGGAAACCCCTGGAGATGCTTCATGAGCCTCCACAGACAGAGGCAAGGTCAGCACATTCCAGCCTGACTGAAGGATGAGAACAGATGATGTGCACATTGTTTCAAGGCCACATGTACCTTTTCTCTTCTCAAAGGGTAACTAGGAAAAGTTGGGCCTTTACTGAAAGTGGGGGTTTTCAATGAGTCCTGCTAATGGGCAACTGATGAACACCTGCTTTGAAAGGAACATAAGACACTGCTCCCTGCATGGTATTTACACTCATTTTGTCACTATGGGGGGAAATAATAAACACGAAGGACAGTTGCACTAGAGCAACAAATGTCATTTCAAAGGAATATTCAATACAACTAAGCAACTTCTATATCCTGAGCATAAATTTATAACATTTTACATTTTCAGTCTGGGTCTATCAATTCCATATGAAGAAATTTCTCTCCGGTGTTCATAGTGAAGTAACTAAATTTACTCCTTTCCCATGTCGACCTTCTTATGCAAGTGGTATCTGACTGGACACTGCACTACAGACAGAAACTCAGGGTTGAGCAGAGGATGAAGGTCAGAAGGAGGAGGAAGGGAACTTGGCAGCGACAAACACTGTCAGTTGTTTGCCACATGATAAGTACTCAATAAAATGTTTCCTGAATCTATGTTCTTCTCCGGATTCCATGATATAATAATGAGTGTTCTTAATGATCAAAGCCCAAGAGTTTTGATTATTGTCAGATACATCAAAATACTACATAAATGACTAGAAGCATAAGATGGAAGAAACTCAATTACTAAAACATCATTTATTGGCCCACATACCACCCCCAAGGCTTTGGACAAACTTGTAAGAAGTTGCAACACAACTGAATGGCACGGCTCCTTCTGCTAGTTATCAAAAGAAAACAGCACTACAGCTGCCTAGTTTAAGTTAGTACTCAGAAATATTTCTTTCTTCCCGACACGTCCCAAGACTCAACAGGGTTGCAGGAAGAAGGGAGAAGGTGAACTTCTGTACTGACACAGTACCTGGTTTTTCACACCAACCGGTAGAGCAGAGAGACAGTTTCCATGAAGTACCTTCTTGCTGGTAAAGAGGAGAACGTATGGCTCAGCAGGTGTGGCTCAGTGATTGAGCATAAACCTATAAACCAGGTGGTCACAGTTTGATTCCAGGTCAGGATACATGCCCGTGTTATGGGCTTGATCCCCAGTAGGGGGCATGCAGGATGCATCTAATCAATGATTCTCTTATCATTAATGTTTCTATTTCTTCTCTGAAATCAATAAAAATATAGAAAAAATAAAGTCTAAAAATAAGGACAAGAGGAAATACATTCTGGTAAGAATGTGGAGAAAATGAATCCCTTGGGCACTATTAGTGAGAATGTAAATTGATACAGCCACCATGGAGAACAGTAGGAATATTCCTCAAAAAAATTAAATAGAACTACCATATTATCCAGCAATTCCCCTTCTGGATATATCCAAAGAAAATAAAAACACAATTCTGAAAATATATATGTGCCCTATGTTCATTGCAGCATTATTGGCAAGAGCCAAGATATGAAAGTAACGTAAGTGTCCATCGATGGACAGATGGATAAAGAAAATGTGACACACACACACACAGACACACACACACACACACACACACACACATACAACTGGAATATTATTCAGCCATTAAAAAAATCTTGTCATTTGTGAAAACATGGATGGACCTCAAAGGCATTATGGTAAATAAAATAAGTCAGAAAAAGAAAGACAAATACTGTATCATCTCACTTATATGTGAAATCTAAAATAAAATAAAACAGAAAATAAACCCTGAACTCTTAGATACAAAGAACAGACTTGGGGTGGGGAGGGGGGGGGGGCAAAAATGGATGAAAGTGGTCAAAAGATACAACTTGCAGTTATAAAATAAGTCCTGGGGCTATATTATAAAGCATGCTGACTATAGCTAATAATACTGTATAGTATATGTGAAAGCTACAATCTTAAAAAGTTTTCATCACAAGAAAAAAAAAAAATAGCCCTAGCTGGTTTGGCTCAGTGGCTAGAGCGTCGTGCTGTAGACTGAAGGGTCCCAGATTTTTTTTTAATTGTCTAAAGTTTTACATACATCTCCTTTTTCCCCAATTGACCCCTGCCCCCGTCATTCCCACCCCAGGCAAGCCCCCACCGCCCCAGTGTCTGTGTCCATTTATTATGCTAATATGCATGCATACAAATCCTTTGCTCTCTAATACCCCCTTCCCTACCATTTGTCTCTGGATCTATTCTTGTTCATCAAATTATGTTGATCATTATATCCCACATGAGTGAGATCACGGGATATTTATCTTTCTCCAACTGCCTTATTTCGCTTAACATAATGCTCTCCAGTCCCATCCATGCTGTTGCAAATGGTAAAAGTTCCTTCTTTTTTATAGCGGCATGGTATTCCATTGTGTAGATGTACCACCGTTTTTAATCCACTCATCTACTGATGGGCACTTAGGCTGTTTCCAAATCTTAACTATTGTAAATTGTGCTGCTATGAACAGAGGGGTACATATATCCTTTCTGAATGGTGTTTCTGGTTTCTTGGGATATAGTCCTAGAAGTGCAATCACTGAGTCGAATGAGAGTTCCATTTTTAACTTTTTGAGGAAACTCCATACTGTTCTCCACAGTGGCTGCACCAGTCTGCATTCCTACAGCCGTGCACTTTCTCTCCACATCCTCGCCAGCACTTGTTGATGATAGCCATTCTGACAGGTGTGAGATTGTATCTCATTGTTGTTTTGATTTGCATCTCTTGGATGATTAGTGACTTTGAGCATGTTTTCATATGTCTCTGGGCCTTCTGTATGTACATTTTTGAAAAGTGTCTATTTAGATTTTTTGCCCATTTTTTATTGGATCGTTTATCTTCCTTTTGTTAAGTTGTGTGAGTTCCCTGTAAATTTTGGAGATTAAACCCTTATCGGAAATTTCATTGGCAAATATTTTCTCCCATGCAGAGGGCTTTCTTGTTGTTTTGTTGATGGTTTCTTTTGCTGTGCAGAAGCTTTTTTATTTTGATGTAGTCCCATTTGTTTATTTTCTCCTTAGTCTCCATTGCCCTAGGAGCTATGTCTGTAAAGATATTGCTATGACATATGTCTGCTATTTTGCTGCCTATGGAGTCTTGTAGGATTTTTATGGTTTCCCATCTTACATTCAAGTCCTTCAGCTATTTTTAGTTTGTTTTTGTGTATGGTGTAAGTTTCATTTTTTTGCATGTATCTGTCCAAATTTCCCAGCACCATTTATTAAAGAGACTGTTTTGACTCCATCGTACGCTCTTGCCTCCTTTGTCAAATATTAATTGAGCATAATGGCTTGGGTCAATTTCTGGATTCTCTGTTCTGTTCCATTGGTCTATTTGTCTGTTTTTGTGCCAGTACCAGGCAGTTTTGAGAACCATGGCTTGATAATATAGCTTGATATCTGGTAATGTGATTCCTCCAATTTTGTTCTTCTTTCTCAGGATTGCTGTGGCTATTCGGGGTCTTTTCTTATTCCAGATGAATTTTTGTAGTTTCTCCAAAATTTTGGAATTTTTGGATGAATTTCTAGATCTTTGAAATATGCCATTGGTGTTTTGATGGGGATTGCATTGAATCTGTAGATTGCTTTGGATAGTATGGACATTTTAATGATGATGATTCTACCAATCCATGAACATGGTGTATTCTTCCATTTGTTTATGTCTTCCTCTATCTCTTTTTTTCAATGTCCTGTAGTTTTCTGAGTACAGGTCTTTTATATCCTTAGTTAGGTTTATTCTTAGGTATCTTAATTTTTTTGCTGCAATGGTAAATAGGATTTTTGTTTGTTTGTTTCTCTTTCTGTGAGTTCATTATTGGTGTATAAAAAGGCCATAGATTTCTTGGCATTAATTTTGTATCCTGCTACATTGCCAAATTTATTTATTAGGTCTAGTAGTTTTTTTATGGAGTCTTTGTGGTTTTCTCTGTATAGTATCATGTCATCCGTGAATAAGGACAGTTTTACTTCCTCTTTTCCAATTTGGATGCCTTTTATTTCTTCTTTTTTTATTGCTATGGCTAGCACTTCCAGTATTATATCAAACAGGAGTGGTGAGCGTTGGGCATCCCTGTCTTATTTCTGTTCTTAGGGGAAATGAGTTTAATTTTTGCCCATCGAGTATGATGCTGACTGTAGGTTTGTCATATAAGGCTTTTATTATGTTGAGGTATGATCCCTCTATTCCCATTTTGCTGGGAGTTTTTATCAAGAAAGGGTATTGGGTTTTGTCAAATGCTTTTTCTGCATCAATTGATATGATTATGTGATTTTTGTCTCTCAGTTTGCTTATGTGATGTATCATATTTATTGACTTGTGGATATTGTACCATCCTTGCATCCCTGGAATAAATCCGACATGGTCATGAAGTATGATCTTTCTAATGTAATGCTAAATCCAATTTGCTAGAATTTTGTTGAGGAATTTAGAATCTATGTTCATCAAGGATATTGGCCTATAGTTCTCTTTTTTTGTAGTGTCTTTATCTGATTTTGGGATTAGGGTAATGCTGGCTTCATAGAAAGAGCTTGAAAGTGTGCCTTCAAGAGACAAAAATTCAAGAGGTATTTTAAATAGTCTGAGGAGGATAGGTTTTAGTTCTTCTTTGAATGCTTGGTAGAACTCCCCTGTAAAGCCATCCGGACCAGGGCTTTTGTTTGATGGAAGATTTTTGATTGCTGCTTCAATTTCTTCGGTAGTTATTGACCTATTCAGGTTTTTTTTATTCTTCCTGATTGAGTTTTGGGAGCTTGTATTTTTCTAAGAATATGTCCATTTCATCTGGGTTGTCTATTTTGTTGGAATAGAGTTGTTCATAGTATTTTTTCATAATCGTTTGTATTTCTGTGGGATAGGTTTTTACTTCACCTCTTTAGTTTCTCATTTTGTTTATTTAGATCCTCTCTCTTTGCTTCTTGGTGAGCATGGCTAGAGGTTCATCAATCTTGTTTATCCTTTCAAAGAACCAGCTTTTGGTTTTGTTGATCTTTTGTTTGTTTTTGTGGGTTTATTTTGTGTGTGTTTTTTGTTTGTTTTTTTGTCTCTATGTCATTTATCTCTGCTCTGGTCTTTATTATTTCCTTCTGCTTATGCTGGGCTTTTCTTGTTGCTCTCTTTCTAACTCTTTGAGTTGTAGGGTTAGTTGGGTAATTTATTACCATTGTTTCTTGTTTTTTCAGGTAGGCCCTGTAGAACTATGAACTTCCCTCTCAAGACTGTTTTCACTCTGTCCCATAGATTTTGGATTGTTGTGTTTTCATTGTCATTTGTTGCCATGATGCTTTTTATTTCTTCTTTGATCTCTTTGGTAACCCAAAAATTGTTTAATACCATGCTATTTAGCCTCCAGGTGTTTTCGTTTGTTTGTTTTTATTGTAGTTGATTTCTAGTTTTATGCCATTGTGATCTGAGAAGATGCTTGATATGATTTCTATCTTCTTGAATTTGAAGAGACTTTGCCTGTATCCCAATATGTGGTTTATGTTTGAAAATGACCCATGTGCACTTGAGAAGGGTCCCAGATTTGATTCCGGTCAAGGGCACATACTTCAGTTGCAGGCTTGATCCTTGGTCCCAGTAGGAGTACATGCAGAAGGCAATCAATTGATGTGTCTCTTTCACATTGATGCTTCTCTCTGTGTGTCTTTCCTCCGTCCCTTCCACTCTCTCTAAAAAGAAAAAAAAGTCAATGGAAATATCTCCTCAGGTGAGGATTACCAACCAAAAAAGGAGAGGGGAGGAAAGGAGAGGAGAGGAGAGGAGAGGAGAGGAGAGGAGAGGAGAGGAGAGGAGAGGAAGCAAAAGAAAAGAAATTGTAGCTAAGTGTGGTGATCAAAGTGATCATTTCACAATATATGCAAATATTGAATTATTATATTGTACACCTGAAACTAATACAATGTCATTATATCTCAATTTAAAAATAAATTAGATTTTTAAAATAAAAAGGTGGGTGGTTTTGTTAAGAAAAATAAGTTCCTCAAAAGAAGAAATACCAGATTCAAAGTGTTATCTTCATCAGGCAATTTCAATTATAACACAAATATCTTTGTTCTTCCTTTCACTTCACTGTCATCCCAAACTTAAATTAGGTCTAAGATTTTTCTATTCTTTGTCAGATTCTTGAAAATGTAAAAAAAAATTGCTTTTAGAAATTAAGTAGAGCAAATTTTTTAATGATATTGCTTCTATCTTTATTGCATTTTTGCTGAATACTTGTAAGAGTTTATTTTTTTGGTGTTCAGGACCACACTTCATGTTCTATAACTAAAAGACCCGCCATATTTGTAAACTAACTGAGCAAGGCATTCAATCCATATTTGCAGCCAATCTTTACCCATATTGCAAACCAGATGGAGAATTTAACTGTTTTATAGCATCTAGCATCTGTCATCTTTTAGTGTTCACATGCCTAGAGTCAAAATTTGTAGCCTGCTAAATGCCTCTAGGAAAGTAAGAGACTTAAAAATTAGACTTTTCTGCCTGGCCAGAGTGGCTCAGTGGTTGAGGTTTGATCTATAAACCATGAGATCATGGTTCTATTCCCTGGGGTGTGCAGGAGGCTGATTCTCTCTCACTATTGAAGTTTTTCTCTCTCTCTCTCTCTCTCTATCTCTATCTCTATCTCTCTCCCCCCCACCACCCTTCCTCTCTGAAATCAATAAAAATATATTTTTACCAGACTTTTCTAAGTTTTCCCTTGTTTCCCTTCTAAAGTAGTTTTAAAACATTAACCAGCTTGATAAAACCTCAAATAATCAGAAGGAAATCCCTGTCAAATGTAGCCCTGTACCTATGCAATAGGTAATCTCATTTTACCGCAGGGTGCTCACAAATGTTTTAACATAGTTTGTACACAAATTGAAAATAAAGATCAATGAATTGCCCTCCTATATAACTTATTGCTCATTAGAAAACCATCAAAAAAGATTTGGTAACTAAACCTTACTGGCCGGAAAAACATACACATGGTTCATCTCTTCCTGGTAGGTACTAAATCAGAGCCGTAAAGAGAAATAGGTAGGGAAGCTCAACTTACTGTTCTCACTACAGAAGACAAATGATAAAACAGATGGTGGGACAGAAAGCAATTCCAGCTCTTTATCATTTTGGTTCTTCCAGAATTAAACATTTAGACCACAATGATTTTAAAATATATCTGTGAAAAAGGCAGAAAAAGAGAAAAAGCACGCAAATTTGCCTGGAATTCAAGCCACAGTCATGGAGATGGAAGTCTTACAGGCTTCAATAAAATCAGAGAGTATGACGATTGATGTTTTAATATAAAATTAACATATGACCCAAAGCTCTATGGTATTTTCTGGTACTCAAGTAGAGACTGTTTTAGCAAGGAAAGTAATTTTTAAGGCTCACTGAACCTCAGCAGGATGGTAGTCTTTAATTCACATCATATAATTGACCAATATTTCTAATGTTCATTTTGATAGTAAGAGTCAAGAGCAGCTGTAGATTAAACAGACTATGAAACCCTTGGATTCAATTTCACTGGAAATTTCACTGTGAAATGTAGTCACAATCCATTTGCAGAAAGACATTAACCAGTATGACTCCACCCTCAGCCTAAAGACTCACTGAGGGTAGCAAAAAGGACAGTGGAGAGAAAGGAGAGAATGCATCAGAGAAGGCAGAGAAGCAAAGAAACTTAGATCTCGGGTGCCCCTAAAACATTGCTGTGAATGAACCAGATAACATACTCACGGGAACAGTATACTATACGTAAAAACTGTACCAGCCTGACATTTCTACACAGTTACTGCTGCAACATAATGAATGAAGTATTAAATAATTTCTTTCCTCAAACAACAACATCAACTGATTATAAAAGGGAACTGACTTCAAATAAAACGGAAAATTATTCTACAGTTCAGTCTTAAGGACCAAATGAAAGTCAAACATAATAACAAAAGCAAATTTAAGCCCATGTCTCAGGGGTTCCTCTGCAGTAGCTTCAATCAATAAAGAATAGCAACCCCTCAAAAGGCTAAAAAGCTAGACAAGAATGTTCAGTCTTTCTGACACCATGCTATCCAATCCTACTGGCCTGGGAATGGATAGAGATTTTGAAGGAAGAAAACTTTTAAGCAATTGGAATGCTCTCCCTCCAGAGTTCCAGGAAAAATCAGAGATTAGGATATCCTGAAGGAAATAAATGCTTAGTTTTATTACACACTAGGGACAAGATAAGATGAATGATGAAAAAGGAAAAGCTTACCTCCCAGGCCCTGATACTTTTGACTCCTTCCTTTTAACGAAACAGAACGTCTCTTGGGTATGGAACACAGGGCTGGATATAGAGACCAAACCCTTAACACTGACCCTTCCTAATCATGCATCATTCACCAAGTTACTTAATCTCTTCACCATTTTAAGTTATAATTCAAGAAAGGACATAGAACTCATTTATTCTAAACCATGACCTCTAACCATTACCACACTACACACTGAACTCCAAGAGATCACCTCTCTCTCTCTTTTTTTTTAACATGTTTTTATTGATTTTAGAGAGAGGAAAGGAAAAGGATAGAGAGATAGGAACATGATTGGCTGCCTCCTGCATGCCCCCTACTGAGGATCGAGCCCACAACCCAGGCATGTGCCCTGACCTGGAATCCAACTGGTGGCCTCTTGGTTCATGGGTCGATGCTCAACCTCTGAGCCACACCGGCCAGGTACCCCTATTATTGCATTAGCTGTGGGGTTTTGGGATGGGTTTATATATGCATGTCTAAAACAAAGACATGGCCCTAACCAGTTTGGCTCAGTGGATAGAGCATCGGCCTGCAGACTGAAGGGTCCCAAGTTCGATTCCTGTCAAGGGCATGTACCTACCTTGGTTGCGGGCACATTCCCAGTAGGGGTTGTGCAGGAGGCAGCTGATCAATGTTTCTCTCTCATCCAATGTTTCTAACTCTCTATCCCTCTCCCTTCCTCTCTGTAAAAAATCAATAAAATATATTTTTAAAAAAACACAAAAACAAAGACATGTTTTCCAACAGAACTAGGGGGGAATTATACAGCAATATAGAAAAAAATGTGAAAAGCAAACAATATGTTCTGAAGTAAAATTTAAAGAAATTTGGAGCTTGTGTGAGACACATTTAGGAAGGAAAGGGCTAATGGTGCCAAACTGGAAAGTCTGTCCTCTTCTATCCCAGAGAACCTTGCCTCTCCCTACTGCCTCGTCGATCACAATCCTCAGGATGCTGCTCTTAGCTAGCTGCCGATTCTCCTGCCTTAGGTATCATCAAAGACTTTCACGTATTCGCCCTTGGTGTTCACATACTAGGTATATGCCATTGAAAGTCTTGAACTTTAATAGAACATTCACGAAATCTAAAAAGCTATTACATCTCAATGGAATGAATCCCTCTCTAATCATCAAATTTCACAAAAGATTACAAAGCCTTAAGTGTTTGGGGAATTGAGTGCCTGCATGTCCAGAATATAACATGGGTAATTGCATACTTTTGCTAATCAGACGACCAGTCCTTAAGGTGTTGCTTTACTAATAATCTTCAAAGAAAGGGTGAATCTTCTCCTACTCAGCTGTTTATTTTTTCACTTGCTCATACCAGGTTTAGCTAAGTGATAAATAATTTTGTTTCCAAACAGCCTAACACAGTGCCTTGAACGTATTTATATGATGAGTAAAAATTAAGTTCTAAGCTATAAGGTTTTCAGAATCTTCTCAAGGAAACAATTTCTACTCACAACTAGTGAATTGAGAGGTGATCCACCCTAAGTTTCTACAGAACTTTCCCAAGTTTTGTGAAAGGGTCATTTTCAAAAATGATAGCAACAGTAGTTCAGTCATTGCCACTAATTCTCTCAAAGTGCAGCCTCTTAGAACAGGAAACAATCTCAATGCACAAGGGCAGTGGTTACACTGCAGTGGTTTAAAACAAGGCTTTGGACTTGGGGCTGCATTCAAATCTCAGCTCTCTCACTTATTGGTTATATGACCTTGGTAAAGTGATCTAACTTTGCTAACCATCAGTCCCTCTATCTAGAAAACACTCATTATTATGTGCACACTCAGCTTTTCCTAATTTACCACACACAAACTTTCAGGTATTAGAATCTCCTGTAGCCATTATGGACTATTTCTCATTGAAGCCTTTACCCAGGAGCTTACAAAATGAAGCCACAATAGACTAACCTGGAAAATTAATCTAAGGAATCACTGATTCACTTTTTATGCACAACATCCTAACATGTTAGAAATACTACTCAGAAATTCATAACTAAATTGCTTTTAAGGCTCAAGTCAAAACTGTTTGGCTCAAGTGACAATCGACTGCAATTAGCTTTAAACTTTCACTAGAAAAGGTGATGTCCGTGCCATTGCCAAGACTTCATGGTACATCTGCTCAGGCAGAACAACTGATCTCTAAACAGAAGGAGATGGCCACCTGGCTTTCCAAGACAAACCCAAATAGGCCTGGGCAGTTTTCCTTATCTAGGTTTGCTAATATGGAATCATGACTTTCAAGCATTCTGCAAAGTCTGATGTTCGTAGTCTTTCTGGGCAATGCAGCTGCCAAGTGTGGAGTCTTGAGTGCTGCTGCATAGCCACTGACAAGACAGATGGTCCAACAAAAGAGACAAGGTCATAGCCAGGTCCAACTCCAAACTGATGTTTCTGTCATGAAGATTTTATCTAGAGATCACAACAATGGTAGAGATCAGAACTGGCTGTCTTGTGACCAGCCCTGGCCAGAAGAGAGCTAAAGGGAGGGTGTGGGGGCTGAAAGCCAGAACAGCCACCCCCATCAGTTATGCAATTACAACTGCAGAATGTCTCCCAAACCTCACCTCCCTTGCATCTACCTTTACCTTAACTAATAAAGCAATGCAACGACTTGCCCAAGCTTCTGATATCTCATCCTAAGAATTTATGAGCCCAAACTATTTTATAAAAGCCTAAGTGACCGGTCGACTGTCTGACGGGTAGCTATGACATGCAATGACCATCAGGGGGCAGACATTCCAACCAGTAGCTATGACAGGCACTGACCACCAGGGGACAGATGCTCAATGCAGGAGCTGCCAAGCTGCCGTGACTTGGCAGCTGTGGTTCTCGGGTGGTGCACCTGGAACCAGAGAGGAGGCCCGATTCTGGGGTGTGTCACCCGAGAACCACCCTCTCACAATCCAGGAGCCCTCAGGGGATGTCGGAGAGCCGATTTCAGCCTGGTCCCCAAAGGCCAGGCTGGGGAACCCCAGAGTGCATGAATCCGCGCACTGGGCCTCTAGTAAATAATAAAAACCATGCACTAATGATAAGTCATTTCAGAAATATCTGTGTTTGTCTGTTTAGGGTAAAATTTGAACAGATTTGCTTGCATTCTGCTGTGAAATCTTGGGATCTCCTAAGCTCTGAGTTTCCTTAGAGCTCCTCATCTGGAACATAAGGACACTGCGTGAAAAAATGGCCATTCTCAATCCACAGGTCCCCATGAGATCACCGAGGACACTGCTAAAACTCTATCAAAGTTGAACTCCTCCCTCTACCCAATCCTGCTTTCTTCACTTCTGTACAGGTATTAGTTATAAGAAAAATCATCCAATAAACCTCCTATTTGGAAATCTCAGAGCCTGGAGTCTGTTCTCAGGACCTTGGCCTGAGCTGGAAGAGCCTTTACTTCTGTATATGCACGGGATTCTCACCAACACTTTCCGATGAAGCCTAGACCTAATAGAGTACACTGCTATTTAGAACTTTCTTCCCCACTTTACTCTCACATACACTCACATTTCAGATGAATCCACTAATAATCAAACATTCACCACTAGGAATTTTTAACTGAGGTCACCAACAGGCATATAAATAGCTATTTGAGATTAGTCTCTTGAAAGACTTCCTGAATGAAGATGCAAGATGATAGGATATTAAACTCAAGACAGATTAAGTGAAGATTTTGCATGAGTTTACATTTCCTGAACTATGTACATTTTTTTCCTATGGTGATTTGCTACTAAGAGAACAGACTAGAAGCTATTGGGGCACTCAGCATCAGCAAACCAGAAGGAAAGGAGAGAAATGAACAATTATCTGAAGGACATAGACAGAATAAATAGCCAGTATAGTTAGGTCTTCCTTTCCTTTTTGTTGCCTATTGCTGTATTAAAGGATTTTTAGCCTGGCCAGTGTGGCTCAAGAGTTGAGCATTGACCCTTTAACCAAGAGGTCCCCAGTTCAATTACCAGTCAGGTACATGCCTGGGTATTGGACTCGATCCCCATAGAGGGGTGTGCAGGAAGCAGCTGATTGATGTTGCTCTCTCGTTGATGTTTCTCTCTATCCCTCTCCTTTCCTCTCTCTCTAAAATCAATAAAAATATAAAAATAAAAACAAAGGATTTTTAATATAAAAGCAAAATTACTTTGCTTGAAAGATCTGAATGCTGGGACCCTGGTCACTTAACCTAAAATCATCAATTGCCTAGGCATTTTTTTAAATTCAAAAATGCTATGCTTGGGACCCAAAGGACAAAGAGGATAGAAAACAGTTCTTTGTCAATTTTCATTTACTGGAAAATGTTCATTTGCTTTAATAAAACAGAAATTGGGTTTCTACCTTTCTACTAACAACTAACAGAGTCAGAAAATCAAAAGGCACTATGGTAATTATTTGCCTTAAAAAGCAAAAGTAGAAACACCAACTCTTCAAACTCGGAGAAAAAAAATCTGCTTACTTTCAAAAACAAGAGTTCACCCAAAGGTAAATCAGAGTCAATTGCTGGTCTTTTTAGGCAAAAGAAAGAACAAATGCATAAATTGCTGGCCTTGTTACAGCACAGTGTTTATGAAACATTTAGTGCAGTGTTTCCTTGCCAATTAAAAGTGAGTATAGGATTTACCTTTCAGTTTTAATATCTTTGCCTGACTCTCATACTGGTAATATGAGCCAAAGGGATTTAAAAAAAATCACTGGATACATATTTCTGCAAAACTATCTTCAGGGTAAAAGGAAACAACATTGGGGCCCCGGAGTAGGATAGTCTGGATTTACTTTCAATATAATTGGTACAACTTGAAATTTATTTGTGTTTCTCATGTCAAGGCCTGATTATCTGGCCATCTCAGAGATTCTATAAGCTACTTAATGCCCTTTAATAAAGTCCTTTTTGTTATAACGAGCAAGAGACGATTCAAACTTAGAACAGTAAGTCACAGAGTAAAAGGAATTTGCCGTCAATAGACTCTCAGAGGAACAGGGATCATTGACTGGTTCTTTTCCCATGTTATTCGAAGGCAGTGAAGATCTCACTACCATTAAAGCACTGGTAGTTCGTTGTGCATGGGGTAAAATTATTACTTACATGCTCACCTGTAGTAACCTGGAATGCAGGTCACTACAAGAAATGCAGGTTCATACAAGAAAAATTATGAATTGGTCCATTTCTACTATGGGAAATCTGAAGAATAAATGTGAAAATGGATTCTGAGAATGTTGGCAAGACTGAGTGATCCCTCCTTCCACACAGGAAAAAAAGAATGCCAAGCTCAATATTTAAAATGCTTGACTCAAGACATGCTCATCAAATAAAAGAGTTTCTATAACTACTCTGAAAAAGAGTCCCCTACTGGTGTATCTTGCAGATGTTTGAGTGAGATCACTGAAAGTCAGGCACAGTGTGACCTGAATTTGTGCAATTGCAATGGAGGTGGATTTCACAACCCTTCTCCAAGTTATAAGTTAAGGAACCAATTGAGAGAGAGTGAGACCCTAAGAGCTAGTATGGAGTCCATCAGTAGCCCCAAACCTTTAAGACCACTACTCCTCTCTTACCAGAAGTAGTTCCCTCTTCCATTAAGTTTTTTTACTACAGAAGCCTTGGTTGTAAATACCTTACTAATTCTGCTCAAAGATTGCAAATTCTCCCCATGTCTTCATTGCTTCTTCAGGGTGGAGCAAAAGTAGGTTTACAATTGTTCCTAAAGAAAATAATATAACAAATAATAATAGAAGAATAAACTCTGTATTTCACATACTCACAACTGTAAACCTACTTTTGCCCCATCCTAAAGATATATTTTAGCATGCCCTTTGAGGAATATTATGAAGTCAAACCATGAGCATACAAGAAAAATTATGAAATGGTCTATTTCTACTATGGGAAATCTGAAGAATAAATGTGAAAATGGATTCTGAGGATGCTAAATTAGAGGGAGAAGAACATTATTTTATTTTATTTTTTAGATTTAATGAAGTTATACATATGGAAACAAATTCCAAAAATACTGGATCCAATATACTAGTTCTATGTAACCCAGGTTGCTTTCACCTGTTTTCTTGGTTGCTTAACTCAAATCTCAACTCATTGGTGGTCTATGCTAAAAGAGACTGTGATACTAGATTAAATAATGTAGTGGAAAAAATATAGAGAGAAATAGGGATAATAAACTAAAATATTATATATCACTTATTTTCTAATCCCAATTAAGCCTTCCATGAAGGCCCAAGGTCTTTACCACAGAAATGAAAAATATTTAAATGTTGAGGTCTTTGAAAAGCACTATTATAATAATTGAACTCTGTGGATCAAGATAAGTGGGAAAGCTGCCTTTATAATGTGTTCTATTATTTCAATAAAGATTGTGGGATAACCCTAGCCAGTTTGGCTCAGTGGTTACAGTATTGGCCCGTGGACAGAAGGGTCTTTGGTTCTGATTCCTGGTCAAGGGCATGTACCAGGATTGCAGGCTTGATCCCTGGTCCTCTGGAGGCACATGTGCAAGGCCAGTGGTCGGCAAACTCATTAGTCAACAGAGCCAAATATCAACAGTACAACGATTGAAATTTCTTTTGAGAGCCACATTGAAATTTCTTTTGAGAAGTTTTTTAAACTTAAACTTCTTCTAACACCACTTCTTCAAAATAGACTCGCCCAGGCCGTGGTATTTTGTGGAAGAGCCACACTCAAGGGGCCAAAGAGCCGCATGTGGCTCACGAGCCGCAGTTTGCCGACCACTGTGCAAGGCAACCAGTCAATGTGTCTCTTACATCAATGTTTCTCTCTCTCTCCTCCTCCTTTCTCCTCCCTTCCATTCTCTAAATATCAATGGAAAAATATATCCTCTGATGAAGATTTTTAAAAAATGACTGAGATCCTAGGAGAAAGAAGCCAACGGAGTCACTTAATCACAAGAGACAGGATTAACTTGCTAAACATAATAAGCAGTAAGGCTAAGATGGACAAAAATTTAATTTGTTTAATAGAGTTTGCTCCAAAAGCTATTTTATAATGAAAGGTCTCAATGTTTGTATAAGTCTGACTAAAATGTGTATATTCATGTATAAAGGGTCAAAATATATTTCTGCAGGATGAAAACAGTTGTGGGTTAGAACACGGAGCTCAATATAATGGAGTCAATTATCCTGAATATGGAGACACCAAAGTGATCATTTCCTCAAAGGTCAGTGCCAGCTTGACTTGCTATATCTACTGATCCAGAATTGGTTTAGAGTTATGTCAAGTACTTTTTAATTTAAAAATTATTAGCCCTGGCCAGTGAGGCCCAGTTGGTTGAGCACAGTACCATACACTAAGAGGTCACTGTTTTGATCCCCAATCAAGGCATATGCCTAGGTTGCAGACTCATTCCCTGGTCAGCATGCAGGAGGCAGCCTATCAATGTTTCTCTCTCTCTCTCCCTTCCTTTCTCTGTCTAAAAAAAAAAAATCAATTAAGAATTATCATTATTATAAATTATTTTTAGAATGATTCTGAGGGAAAAGTTTGACTCAAGATTCTCAGAAAGACCTATAAATACATCCAAGTTTTTCTTAAGAAATTATTTGGTGCCACTCTTTGAGCCATAAATCATTACTCCAAAGGAGCCTGTTCATTTCAATATTATAATTGTAAATTGTCTCAAAAGTAACAAAAAGGAGATGACTTGATGCCAAAACCTGTGGGCCATAGGTAAAGGTATACTCAAAGCCAAAATTATACCATTAAATGTCTTAATATTAGTTAAAATTCAAAAAAAGTATTAAATGTTAAGAAATTAAAAATATAACTTTAAAAAATACTAAGGTAAAATAAAGGAGGGAATTATTAGAGATAAAATTTAATTTTTGATCAGAAAACAATAATAATAAAGAATATATAAAACTGAAAGCTATTTCATAGTGGGTGTTCATGGATGAGGAAAATCAGAGTGAAACATGGAGATAAAAGAAAATAAATAAATGAACAACAGAAAAGAAAAGTCCAAGTTATATGGGTAGGTCCCATTTTACAGGAGTAACAGTTGAGTTTTAAAATATTGAGAGCGTCTACTGATATATATATAGTTCTTTAAATTACACCCCATTCAAAGAGAGCAATTATCTAAAAAAGCTGTCACCAGTTCCATCTCTTCTTCCTTCATATCTGTTCAGATAATTAAACATTTTTAATGTACTCTTTCAAATAACTAGCATTTCTACCTAGAATTCAAAAAAAGGCATTGTTCTTTATAAAACACGGTTAATATTTCTTACCTTTATGCAAGGTTTTGGCTGAGTCCTCCATGTAATTACATATGAATATGAATATGAACATTAACATGAATAAATATCCTATGAATGGGGTTAGAAATTATACCTGAGCTCACTTTTATTCTCCACAAAATTTTAATTTTCTCCATGTTCTCCTGGGTACTTTCTTTCACATTGATTTATGAAAGTCATTAAAACAATTCCTGAGAGAAAGTTTAGATACTTACAATTGTTGTCGTGAGAGTCTCATCCATAGGGACTTCGTCTTTATGCTGCATGTTACAGTACCTCATAATTGGTTAGTATTTTACCTTTAACCTTCTCAAGTTACTCCATTATATCAGTTGTCTTTTAAAAGTGAAACATGTCCAAGGGCTCTAATTCTTAACATGTGCACTTGGAAATCAACATTTGATTTGAATGATTCACAAAGCATGTGACAAGATTTCATATATTCTTGATCAATGTAGTCTGCTATTCATATTTTTTTCATTCTTTAGAACAGCAATTTCCAATCTGGGTTGCACATACTAAGAACTTATCTACTTGAGAAAGAAAACATGAAAATACTGTTTATATTTTTTCCTCATTCTTTGGAATTTCCATTTCTGTATGTAACACTAATAATATATTAGTACAGTACATATTAATCAAAAAAGTTTAGAAGCTACTGTTATGAACTTTAGCACATTTAAAAGTCATAAGCCTTTTTGTTTCTTGATTCATAAAATGAAGTCATCATAATAACCAAACTACAGAGTCAAAAGAATTTCCAATATAGTAAAAAATCATTCCATTCATTAGACGGTAAGTGTTTAAAACTAGAGTCATGATTTTTTTGACTAAGAGTGGCCAGTATTTTCTATCAAGAATCCTTCATGTTGCCCAGCCATGGTGGCTCAGTGGTTGAGCATAGACCTATGAACTAGGAGGTCACAGTTCTATTCCCAGTCAGGGCACATGCCCGGGTTATGGGCTCGATCCCCAGTGAGGGATGTGCAGGAGGCAGCCAAACAATGATTCTCTCTCATCATTGATGTTTCTATCTCTCTCTCACTCTCCCTTCCTCTCTACAATCAATAAAAATATACTTTAAAAAAAATCCTTCATGAGAATAGCAAAGATGAATTAGTCAGATTTTCCAACCCACAAGTAAAAAAAAAAAAATGCTCATGAAACTCTGGAGTATCACACTTCGGGGTTGGGCGGGGGGTGGGGGAGGGGGGTGTTGATGTTGTTATTTGGGGAATGGAGGAGAACACTCACCTTGGAGAGAAGCAGATTCTCTTGACTAAAAGGTCAAGTAGTAGAGTTGCACCTTGAGCCACATCTTCTCATCCCAAATCCTTTGTTGAACTTCTAGTTTATGCTAAGCACCATCTTTCTGGGTCTCTGAAAACTCCATTGCAGCCCTGGGGCAATGCGGCATAGAGCTCATGTGGTTCAATGGGGGAGAAAAAACCTGCGAGGCTTCAGGAGCTCCCACCACTTACTAGATGAACGACCTTAGAAAAGTATTTCAACCTCTCCAAAGCGCAATTTCTTCATCCCTTAAAGGACACAGTAATCCCTATCATGCCTACCTCAAAGGGTTGTCAAGATGCAAACACATAACATATGTGACTATGCCTTGTAAGCTACAAAGAACTTACAAAAGTTAGGCACTTGCTTTTATTGGTATGCAGTCACGAGAGCGGTTGCCTTGGGCAGGCATGGAGCCGGCGCAGTCCTGGATATTTCCTATCTATGCCGTGGAAGCCGTTGATCCTCAACTCCAGTCATTTCTGGCACCATTTAATGTGAAAGGCAGTAGAAACTGCAGCTTTGTTATCCATCTGTAATTATGGAAGGCAAATTATTGTATGCCCTGAAAGTGGAAGGAAAATAGGGATGAAAAATATTCCGTTTTGGTATTCTTGGAGAAGCGACTGTGTACACGATTCAAAAGGAAAATAAATGTTCCTGTTCCAAAATCATCATCTTCTGGAAAGAAAATTAGAGCCATGTTTCTTCTTTCTAGCCAAGCTCAGAAACTGTCATTAAGTCCTCCTTCTGGGAAGTTAATGCAACAAAAAACTACTGAAAGAATATTAAGAGCTAATATTTTCCTTAGAATCAATTAATTCTATAACATACAGATGGAGTTTTTATTTTAATAGCCATGGAGAGAGTATTTAATACTTTAAAATCTTTCCCTAGCCATTTTGGCAGTCCATAGTTTACTATTCAGAAGAGTGAAAAAAAAAATATTACCGGTAATGCTGACAGTCAAAAAAGTAAAACTTTCTCCATCACTTCTCTCTCACTACATTTTTATTGCTCATGTGAATTGACCTGTGGGGTTTAATGACCAAGGAATTAATCAGAAATGTCTGTCCTGGTAGAAATACTGCTGCACTGCTGTGGTTAGTGACTTAATTTTTAACATAATTTTTAAAAGCTAAATTGTCTTCAAGTGGTGAGATGCTCTTTCCTGGTAGATTCCTCTTTGTTATTCTTATAAATTAGCTGCAATTTCAAAGAGGATTTGGTGTCATTTTTCCATTATGTTGAGTAGGTAAGTGATCCAAAGAGATGCTTAATCTTTCTAGTATAAGTCCTGCCAAGTCATTTCTTTTAAACCAGAGACCACACACTAAGATGGATATGGAGATTTCTTGGTTTCAAGACTAAGACAAATGATAAGCACGCCAAGCAAAATAAGACGAGGTGACCACTTTTAGACCATTTCCTTGCCTAAAACACTTTCGTAATACAATAACCATAAAGTTGTTTACTGCTCCCCAGACAGTGATCTGGCGTTTCCTATGAAAAGAAAATCACTTTAGATTGACAACTATGGACAAAAGCATATGTAGTCCAAGGGATCAGGAAGCATGAATAGAAAGTCAATGATGATAAACATAGTGACACAGGAAACCAACTGAACTAGAGCCTCAATGAAGCGTTCCAAAGAAGAGTCTATTATTAGTTCATCATCTTCACAGTCACTATGATTGGCGCAAATTAGGCACTCGGTAATAACTGAATAAGTGGGATGGAAAGTTGAGCCAGTCTGCAGAATTATCCAAGTACTGTTTTCCTCTAGAGATGCAATTTTCAATTCTTAGCCTTTTCGGGCTAGAGAGTTATTCATACTCCTAAACAGTAAAGTGTAGGCTTCTGACACAGAGCATAATTGGGATGCCAACTTACACTGCTTTGAATGGCCCTCAGCATGGTAACATATGCATCTTAATTTAGATACATTTTGGTGATATTAAAATATCCCAGATATAAAAAAAAATGCTATTTAGATATCTCAAAAATACTCTTTTTCATCTCTACTTACTGAAATAAGCAAACCTGGGGAAAAGTATAAAGCCACAAAATATATGCTTTCTGGGCCTCATTATCAGGAAATAAAGTAGAGAACTAGATGGTTGAATACCCATAAAGTTTTTTTGTTGTGAATCAGAATTAAATCACATAGGAATATGTGTGATTTAATTCTTTTTCAAAACAAGCTTGCATCCCTTTTCCAAGTGTGTGATTTGGTCCCATGTATGCTACTGATAACTTTTTATTGTGCTTTCTGGATAACAAACCATTATCTCCACACTCTCTGATGTCTAGCACCGTCTACTGAAGTCATTGCAAAAATGGGCTAGAACTCCAAATTAATGCCATCCTAAGAAGGAAGTAAATGAGAGCAATGAAGCTAGGATAAAACATCTCACTTGAACAGCAGGGGGACAGTTTTTATTCATAATAAAGGGTATCCAGTGTCATCTGGGGAGTTTGGCTGTGTGTTTTCATAGCACATGTAACACTCAGTGGAAAACATCTGTAACCCAGTTTACTGTGGTAGTGACAGCTGCAGTAATGCTAAGGCATTCTTATTATATAAAAAATGGGTGGAGGTAGGGGTTTCAGTCACTCCTTTGTCCACTGAATTCATTGCAAAAATGGAAAAAATGAAAAAAGATAGAACTCCAAATTAATGCCATCCTAACATGCTACTCTCTTCTAAACATGGTGATAAAGAAAAGGCAGGGGTGACAGCTGGGAAGTTTATTATTTATTACAGGAAGTGGTAGGATGCCCTGACCAGTTTGACTCAGTGGATAGAGCGTCGGCCTGCAGACTGAAGGGTCCCAGGTTCAATTCCAGTCAAGGGCATGTACCTTGGTTGCGGGCACATCCCCAGTAGGGAGTGTGCAGGAGGCAACTGAATCAATATTTCTCTCTCATCGATGTTTCTAATTTTCTATCCCTCTCCTCCCTTCCTCTCTGTAAAGAATCAAAAAAAAATTTTTTTTTAAAAGTGGCGGGAGAAGTTTTAAGACCTGTTTTAAGATCAAACATAGAAATCTGCATACTAATGACTTATAAATTTTTATCTGTAGTCTACCCACTACCTGGACATACCTAATTATCTTTTTACCCTGTCCCAGCCCAGCACCTCATCCCCATTCATGTCTTCTTGAGCAACCAATTGGTATAATTTCTGACATTGTTTTTAAGGCAGTTAATTAATGTAGCTCTGGAAACTTGAATAAACTTGAGGTCATTTTTTTTTTTTTAATCCTTACCCAACAATATTTTCCCATTGATTTTTAGGGAAAGACAGAGAGAAATATCGATGTGAGAGAAACACATCAATTGGTTGCCTCCTGCACAAGCCCTGACCAGGGCCCAGGCCAGGGAGGAGACTGCAACTGAGGTACATGCCCTTGACTGGAATCAAACCTGGGACCCTACAGGCTGCAGGCTGATGCTCTATCCACTGAGCCAAACCGGCTAGGGCAGGGGGTCATCATTTTGGTATGGCTAGAAGGCTTCCCGTCCACTGTCATACTCTGCCTTCCACTGGCACCCTCTGGGATAGATCTCATCCTGGTTTTGTTATTTTTGTTATTGTTATTGTTTTAGTTTGGTATTGGCTGTTTCTTTGGTGGCATCCTCTGAGAGATGTCATAGATCTTCTTAGCCTTTCTGTGTGTCTCTCTCAGGCAAAAAAGAACTTTCAAATGACTTTCCACACCACTAGGTGGCCATGAACAATTAAAGTGCTGTCCTTGGCCTTCTCTTCCTATACTCACATTGGCCAAGGAAGCTTTTCCCAAGTCTTTTAGTCTCTCCTGACTTCATCAGGAAGAGAGGTTTGGAATCTCCTTGATTGCATGGGGTAATGGGGACATAAACAATAGAATTATCAACAGTCTGGGGCTGTGGTGAAATTTCACTCTATCTTGGTGGTCTGAGTTAATTATCTTAATTCCAGGAAGTACTTGGCAAACAAAGGAAAGATTGTTTCCCCTTGTGGAATACACCAGTGAAATAATCCAAAGGCTCAGTCTCAATACCACAGAGATACACCACCCCACACGGTAAAAGGATAGCCACTAGCCTCATATAGATAGTTGTTAAATTATAAAAAATTAAAACTTAAAATTCAATTTCTGTTATACTAGCCACATTCCAAGTCCTTAATAGCTACATGTGGCTACTGGCTACCCTTTTGAACAATACAGACATAGAATATTTATATCATCACAGAAAAATCTATTGGACAGCACTGTCTTAGAAGATGCTTACATAGGAGGGAGCAAACTGGGCACCTTGGCCAGGTTGCTCAGCTGGTTGGAGCATCCTCCCACATGCCAAAAGGCTGCAGGATCAATTCCCGGTCAGGACATATACCCAGGTTGCAGGTTTCATCCCCCATCAGGGTGCAGACAGAAGACAACAGATCGATGTCTCTCTCTCACATTGATATCTTTCTCTCTCTCTCTCTCTCTCTCTCTCCCTTCCTGCCTTTAAAACATATTCTGGGGCACTGGCCAGTGTGGCTCAGTTGGTTGCGCATCATTCCATAAATCGAGTGGCTGCTGATTCGATTCTGGGTCAGGGCACATGCCCAGGTTTCAGACTAGATGTTTCTCTCTCTCCCTTCCTCTCTAAAAAAAGTTTTAAAATATATTTTTTTTAAAGCTGCTATGAGCATTTTACGCCCTGGCAGGTGTTGCTCTGTGGTTGGAGCATCAGCCTGCACTGAGAAGGGTTGCAGGTTTGATTGCCAGTCAAGGGCACATACCTGGGTTGCAGGTTTGATCCCTGGCCCCAGTCGGGACATGTGGGGGAGGTAACCAATTGATGTGTCTCTCCCACATCAATGTTTCTCTCTCTTTCCACTCCCTCCCTCCCTTCCACTTTCTCTAAAAATCAATGGAGGGGATAAGGACACATATGTAATACCTTGATCAATAAAGAAAAAAAATTAAAAAAATAAAAATCAATGGAAAAAATATCCTCAGGTGAAGATTAACAAAAAAAAATAAGACATAGCCTCAGAGAGTGTGTAAAATGGATACTCTAAAGAAAAGCAGTAAGAGTCCCAAATAACAGGATTATTGATTTTGGCACTAGGCACCCAGACTTACCCCTAGAGTAATCTGGTTTCACCTCAGCATCTGGAAGACCTAAGGGCCAGAAGGGCTCACACTGGGGTAGTAGACATTTTGGGGGAGGCCTCAAAAATCATTCCTTCCCTCATGCTGAAAGACTGTGGGTTCAATTCCTGGTCAGGGCACATACCCAGGGTGCGGGTTCGACTCCCAATTGGGGCATGGAAGGGAGGCAACTGATCAATGTTTCTCTCACATCAATGTTTCTCTCTCCTGTCCTCTCTAAAAATCAATAAAAAAAAAACATACCCTAGGGTGAGTATTAAAAATATATGTATCACTCCTTCCCTTGACCTAGAGGGAGAGACTCGGGCAGGGGCTCCTGTCATAGTTCATCATTAGGCTGAGCTCAGTTATGACCGAATGAGACCATCATTGTCTTTCACCCAGGCTGTTACTCCACGCAGCTGATACCTGTTACAAAACGAAGGAGGGAAACTTCTCCACGGGAAAATGTGTACTCTTTCGTCATATAATTCAGGCCCTTTTCACCAAATCTCAGTGATATCGACTGAAATTTTCCATCCTTCATGTTTTAAATGTTTATGTTCATTTTATTTGCCATTTTCTGCTGTTGGATATACAGCCTTATTGGTCATTGTACATCAATATTTTAACTGCAAACCTAAACCCCTCTTCATGCATGCTCCTTCTTTCTAAACAACTATTTTATAATGAGAACTTTGTATAGTTCTTGGTTAATCGGTTTAATCTCGTGTTTTCTTCTCTCTCCTGATCCAAGCTTGAGCCCGAGAGCCCTCAAATATCATTCCTCTTCCCTTTCCTGGGGTCCCTCTATATTGGGAGGATCTGAATCAGCCAGGAGGGGTGCAGAGGGAGACTGGAGACATGGAGGAAAGAACGGGGCATCTCTCCCCCTCCTTGTCCACCTCCAGCAGGGGCTCGCCTCCTCCCGCTGTAGTGTCATCTCGTACCACCCAGGCCATGGTGGCTTCACTGTCCAGAGAGTGACCCTGCCCCCAGCCTCTGATAACACTAACTCCGCCCTAGGAGTGACATTAACTTTCTGCCATTGCCAGTATCGGGGTTGGCTCACCGCCTCCTGTTTGCCTGCTCAGCAGTTCCATCCGCTGTGTGACCAGTTCCCACACTAAACTCCCTCCGGCTCCTCAGGGGGGTTTCTGTGTTCCTGACGGGCTCGGAGGCACGTCTACAAAATCGGTTCGAGCTCACACAGGAAAGCTGGTGATGTGCTCCCATCCCTCCCCGGAGAATATCAGTCTGTAAGCCCCAGAATTCAATTCTTCCCCTAAATTGCAGACATAGATGGGATGCATGTGCTGTATCCTGCTCCGATTTTTTTTTTTTTTTATTGCAATCTTCAACAGCAAGTACTACAAAAACCTACCCCTGCCAGGCCAGCATAGTCAGTGATCCAGGCTGCGCTTGACACAGTAGCCTCTCGCCAGGGGGGGTGTAAGAGATGGCGCCAATCTGGCCCTCCGACCACTAGGCCTTGTGTCCTGCCCCCGGCTGACTTGGTCAGGGTGCCTTTTTCTGACTGGTCTTTGCAAAGGGAGAGGGAACATATTTCACAATTCATCTGCACAGAAGGAATTTCTCTTTCCAATTTGCACAATGGGAACTTTATGCTAGAGGTGGCCCCCTGCCTGTGTATTTATTTTCCTATCCTGAGATGCATAGTACTATTTTTTTAATGATTTCCATATATATATATATATATATATATATATATATATATATATATATATATATATAATTGATTTCAGAGAGGAAGAGAAAGGGAGAGATAGATAGAAACATCAATGATGAGAGAGAATTATAGATTGGCTGCCTCCTGCATGCCCCACACTGGGGATCGAGCAACCCAGGCATGTGCCCTGACTGGGAATCGAACCGTGACCTCCTAGTTCATGGGTCAATGCTCAACCACTGAGCCAAGTCCATAGCGTTTTTTATGTTCTAGGTCCCAATGCATTATAACTATGGGTTCATCTGCCATTTCCATGGATTGTTAGCTCTCTGAGGATAAGGACTGTGCGACTGTGCTCTTTTCCAGATTCATATCTGCAGAGCTTAACAAAGTGCCTGGCACACAGTATGTGCTCAATACTGTTGCTGAATGAAGACTAAATTGTGTTTTACAGTTTACAAAGCACTTTTATATATGTTATCACCTTGAAAGCTCACAGCAGCACTATGAGGTAGTCTAGGTGATTTTGCAATGAGGAAATCGAGACTTAGCTAAGGCCACATTCATGGTCAGTGATGCAGGAAGGACTTGCCCTTGGGCCTACATAATTCCAGACCAATGTTCTATCACATCTACCCAAGCACTCCTCCTGCTCTTGATTTGTTATACTAACTCTACACAAGACTTTTTTCTGCACAAGATTTTTAATGATTAGGAAAATGCGCCCCCTCTTGGTGGATGAATCACAAAAAGTAATTTCCTCTGAGTAAATAAATCAGAAGAGACCTCCTTCCTCCTGGCTAGGGAAGCCCCCTTAGTGCAGGCCACCTTGGCCAGGTGAGTCTGTGTAAAGCGCATCCCACCCAATCATACATACACACAGTGGGCATACATACAGTGTGATTTGGTATAGCTCGTCCGTAAACTGAAGTTCACGAATTCCTTTTGATTTTGTCTTTCAACTACATAGGATTTCGTTTATTAATTCTAATCCATTTTTATGCTATAAAAATTCTTTTTCTGATTTTGTTTTTGACCTTTTATAATGTATTTAAACTCAAAGCATTATTGGGATGGCTTTTGATGGCAGCAACACATTTATCCATATCTCAATGAAATAGCTATTTTATGATAGCTACTGGCTTATGTTTTCTATCACTATCATCTTCAAATGTTTATAGCACTGGTCAAGGCAATTCTGAACAGATTTACCACCTCTTTCCCATAAACCTCCCATCTTGCCTGAACAGGTAAATTTCCCTGCTTTGCCTCTATTTTGTTATTTTTTGCAAGTCAACCCATAGCTATTTCTAATAGAGATGTGAGCACATTGTCTTTTATCAGCTGTCAATTTTCCATAATTTTTATTTTACTGTTAATTCTCATTTCAAATAGCAAATGTACCAGAATTAACATTTAGAAGGCAAGCTTAATCTATAAACTGCACTTTATATCTTGCCAGGCCTGCACTGTTCTTGTTTCACGATCATTTAACAGATGTCAGAAGCTGCCCTCCAGACTCATGAAAATGGTGATATTAAACCCACAGGAGAGGAAAAAAAGCAACCCTGCAAAATTTTTTTGTAACTTTGTTTGGTCTTCCCCTGAACTTCAAAAAGGAACCACAATTTCATTTCCTGATTTACATTTTCCCCTCCTTTACTATATCAACTGGGCTCTCTTTCTTTACATCTTTTTAGGGAATTGTTACAGACACTTCTGGCATTTATACAATAATTTCCTTCACATTAATGTAAAAATTCTGTTACTTCCCAACTCAATAGAAGCAGAAGTTATGATTCCAATTTTGTTTTTCTCTATTCTCTTTCCAACCTTTACCTCATGTTCCTTTCATCTCACCTTTTTCATTTTTAAGCCTCAAGATCAATCTTTTTCTTCTGCTTCTCCATACCACCCTCCAACCCTTGCACAAGACAGGAATTCAGTCATTTCAAACATGTTCATAGGCATGCTCGACTCTCGTTTCTTTCTATCACTTGTCAGTCACTGACACTTGCTGAACACTGCTCTCCCTTCCTCAATGTAGACTGGTCTTGAGAAATAATGCACCACTAACACCTTTATTCACTTTAACCTTGACATTGATCTGGTAAGATGTGTATATTTTTTAAAAACTCAATCTGGTCACCAGAAGAATGAGCAGAAAGATAAGATGGTAGTTGGGAGACCAATTAGGGAATAATTGCAGCGGTCCATAAAAAATGTCATCAGGGCCCAGTTGAGGGGCCCAGATTTCAAAGGGATATCTGCAGTCTCAAGCCCATTGGTGCATTATTTACAATAGACAAGCTATGGGCCAAGGGGAGAGGACCTACGTGTTTGTCAATGGATGAATGGAAAAACAAAAGTTTGGTGTAGCGTGGTTTGTGTGGCTCACTGATTGAGCATCAACCCATGCAGCATACGGTCACTGGTTCAATTCCCCATCAGGGCATATGCCCAGGTTACAGGATAGATCCCCAGTTGGGGGCATGCAAGAGGCAGCCAATAGTTGTTTCTCTATCATTATTGATGTTTCTATCTCTCTCTCCCTCTCCCTTCCTCTCTCTGTAAGCAATGAAAACATATTTTTTTAAAAAGATTTGGTATATATACATACAATGAAATATTCAGCCATGAGAGAGAATGGAATCTTGACATAAATGACAACATGGATAAACTTTGAGGGCATTGTGCTAAGTGAAATAAGTCAGGCAGAGAAAGACTAAATACCATATCTTCTCATATGTGAAGTCTAAAATAAAATAAAAAATCTGAATTTATAGAACAGAAAGTGGAATAGTGATTGTCAGGGGCTGGAAAATGGGAGATATGGGGAGATGTTAGCCAAAAAATACAAACTTTCAGTTATAAGATGAATAAATTCTGGGAATCCAATGTGCAGCATTGGTAACTAGGGCTAATAATACTGTTATATACTTGATAGTTGCTAAGAAAGTAGGTCTTAACTGTTCTCACCACACACACAAAAAGGTAATTACATGAGGTTATGGAGGTGTTAACTGGTCCTATTGTGGTAATCACCTTGCAATATTTATGTGTATCAAGTTATATTGTAAATCAATTTTATATATCAAATATATCTCAGTAAAACTGGAAAAATTAACACAATTTTATATGTCAAATATATCTCAATTAAAGGGGGAAAAGAAAAAATGTACATATACCCATGACCTAGCAATTCACTGTAGATATGTACCCAACAGAAACACATGCATATACATCCCAAAAGACATGGCAGAGAATGCTAATTGCTACATTATTTGTAATAGCCAAAAGTTAACAAGCAAAATATTTTAACAGTAGAAAAGGTATACTAGTATGTATCATGATTTAGGCATGCAATTGAATGACTCAACTACAACTACATGCCTCAACATGGTTGAACCTTGAAAACATGCATACTGTACAATTGCATTTACATTAAAGTTCAAAAATGGGCAAATCTAATGGTGGTAGAATATTCTATTATTTCTCAGGTGTGAGGTGTGATGGCTATGCACTGAAAAAATTATATTAGGAATTAGGATAACATTTACCTTTGGGGAGAAAAGGAGGTAGTGACACTAGGAGGCTCTGGGGAGGCTTCTGTGTTGCTGATAATGTCCTACTCCTTGGTCTATGTTGTGCCTGACAGAATATCTTTACTCTGGGATAATTTATTGAGCTTATTCAGTGTGTACTCTCCTACATGGAGATAAACAAGCAAACACTTATTAAGCACCTAATGCGTGTATGTAAGATTGTATTGGGCATCGTGTTCTCTGTTCTTGTACCTACTTGGTTAGCATCACCCCAATGGAGGGAGCCCATTCTTACTCTCTGGCTCAAGGAACATCACAGTCAGTGAGTGCAGCCAGGCTCTGCACGTCCATTCTGAGAGGGGAAAGGAGGGAGCAGCTAGGCTTAGGCCAGAGGTCCAATCACTTTAATTCGCAGAGTCCACTTTAGCACTTCCCCGTTTGTGACAGTTCTCTGTACCACATTTAAATCTCCAAAGTAATTACACTGCTGATGGCCAGGAGGCCCCTGCTGCAAAGCTTAAGTGACTCTCCTTGATCCCAGCATCTGGCTCTGCCTTCTGGAGGCAGCAGTTGGTAGGAGGCTAGAGAAAGAGCTTGCTGCTACCCCAGATGCTTGAATGGGTGGGAGGCAGGCTCAAGTCTGACCTTGTTGAGAACTGTGCTCCAGTTACACACTAACTACATTACTTATTTCCTCAGCTATAAAGCTGTAAGAATCATAATACACCTGTTGGTATCTGAGCACGATGGCACGATCAAATTGTTCATGACATCATGTGTGTGAGACACTCTTACCTGTATCCCAGATGAAAATTTCAGTTATAAAGTTAAAGAAATTTTTAAAAAGTGGTTCGCCCCACACCCCAAATGAAAAGAAGCCCTTCAAGTTTCAAGAGGAGGGAACAAAGACTCTTCCTCTTGATAGGAGAATGGCAAGTTTCTTAAAACTATGACTTGAAAAAATGCTAAGTGAAATATGCTTGTCACAGAAAGATAAATACTCTATGATTCCACTTATATGGAGTGCCGAAAGTAGTTGAATTCATAGAATCAAAGATTGGAATGGTGTTGCCAGGGGCTACGGGGGAAACGGAAATAAGGAGTTACTAAGCAGCAGGCCTACATTTTCAGTCAAGCAAGATGAATAAGCCCCAGAGATCTGCTGTAGAACAGTGCACCTATAGTCAACAATGGTATACTGTACACTTTAACATTTGTTAAGAGGGTAGATTTTGTGGTGTTTCTTTCCATAAAAAGTAAATTTTTTAAAAAAGTTATGTGAGAGAGGAGATATTGTCTTGATCATCCTTAGAAAATATACTTCTCCCCCCATCTGAAATGTCTCTCCTCCTTTCAGGTGTCTTCTCTCCACCTTCTCCATGTGGCCCTCCAGCCCCACCACAGACTCCTGTCTGTTCCCTAAGAGGACCTGTGAGTCCTGGGACAACTCTGCTTAGCCCTGGAGCTCAGCTCCTGCGCAAGCTTGTCCAAGTGACCTGACCCCTCTTCAAGGACTTGCACCTCCCCACAAGGAATTTTATACTTGCTGCTCATCAGAGAAAGTTTCTCTTATTTTACACAAATAGTAAAATGTAGAATGATATAAAGCAATCATGGAAGCATATAATCAATGTTCAGAAAAGAAAAAAGAAAAGAGGAGAGAATCCAAGATGGCGGCGTAGGTAAACACCTAAACTGCTGCATCGCACAACAATTTCAAAATTACAACTAAAAGACAAAACGTCTATAACCCAGAACCACGGGAAAGCTGGCTGAGTGGTAGTTCTACAACTAGAAGGAAAGAGAAAAGAGCATTGAGACGTACACGAGTGCTGAAAAGCTGAAGTACAGAGGCGCGTGATCCGGGCTGGCGGCAGGCATTGCTTTTTTCAACCCGAAGGGAGACAAGCCCCCGATTACTCTGAAATCCAGTCTCTGAGGAGACACGGGGGACCCAAACTCCTACAGGGAGAAGATGGACTGTCTGCCAGTGAGGGTGGCTTGCTTGCAGAGCTGCACGCAGGAATAATTGTTTACTGCACTGGGGCACGGGACTCGCGGATGCCACTGGGGACACAGAGCCAGCTAACTAGCAGCAATTGCTGTTTGCCACGCCCTAGACTAGTGACACCCTGAGACCCTGCCCTGCACAACCTACAAACCCACCCAAGCTCCAGGCAGCGGAGTTAGCATAAGAAAGGCCTGCCCTATCGCAGCTTAACCTAGCAAACTTGCAGCCTGGGTCAGACAGCTCCAAAACCTCCAAACCACAAGCAAAGAGGAGAAAACTGTAGCTCTCGCTGTAGCCCCTGCTGGGTGGCCTCAGACAATAGCTGACCTGCACCCCATTGGAGATCCAGAAGCCAGTGTACCTAGTGGTCAGTGTGAGACACCAGATTTCAACTCCTCACATCCGTAAGTGACACATTCAAGAGGCAGACCCAGTGAGCACCAAAGCCCCACTGAAACAAGTCCTGCCCCATAAACGTGTCTTCAGCGCAGCAGTTCTTCCATTATAGACACAGCGAGTGCTCACAGCTAATTGGCCTGGAGGTCAATTCCTCCCAGTGTACCAAAAGCAATTAAGGCTTAACTACACCAAGACTTTGCACTCAGCCCACAAAGGGGTGTACCAAGAGCATCCACCTCTGTGATTGAGGAGGCTGAGCTACTGCCCCCTACCGATCACCTACCACACAAAGCTACTCCATCAACACAGGGAAGCAGCCAAACTGTGGAGACAAAGAAACATGTCACGAATGAAAGAAACGGAGGAAAGCAAACTACTGGATGACATAGAGTTCAGAACCACATTTATAAGGTTACTCAAGAATCTTCTTAAAACTGCTGAGAAACTTGATGAGACCTTTAAGGATATTAATGAGAATGCCAAAAAAATGGAAAAGGATCAGTCAGAAATGAAGCATACACTGTCTGAAATAAAGAATATACAGAAACTCAACTGTAGATCAACGTACCCCAAGAATCAAACCAAAGATCTGAAATATGTGGAAACAAAAAACATCCAACCAGAAAAACAAAAAGAAAAAAGAATCCAAAAATATGAAGATAGTGTAAGGAGCCTCTGGGACAACTTTAAGCGAACCAACATCTGAATTTTTGGGGTGCCAGAAGAAAGGAGAGAGCAAAATGTTGAAAACCTATTAGAAGAAATAATGACAGAAAACTTTCCCTACCTGGTGAAAGAAATAGACTTACAAGTTCAGGAAGCGCACAGAACCCCATACAAGAAGAATTCAAAGAGGACCACACCAAGACACATCATAATTAAAATGCCAAGGGAAAAAGACAAAGAGAGAATCTTGAAAGCAGCAAGAGAAAAACGGTTAGTTACCTACAAGGGAGTACCCATACGACTGTCAGCTGATTTCTCAACAGAAACTATGCAGGCCAGAAGGGAGTGGCAAGAAATATTCAAAGTGATGAACAGCAAGAACCTACAACCAAGATTACTCTACCCAGCAAAGCTATCATTCAGAGTTGAAGGTCCGATAAAGAGCTTCACAGACAAGAAAAAGCTAAAGGAGTTCATCACCACCAAACCAGGATTACATGAAATGCTGAAGGGTATTCTTCAAGAAGAGGAAGAAGAAGAAAAAGGTAAAGATAAAAATTATGAACAACAAAATGACATCAAATACATACCTACCAACAAGTGAATCTAAAAGTCAAGTGAATAAAAAATCTGAAGAGAAAAAAAAGAAAAGAAACACAAAGAAGGAATGGTTAAATGCTAAGGATATCAGGAAAACATTTTCCAGAGGGAATAAAATACTGTTGTTTGGTAAGAGGGGGAAAGCTCTTCAGATAGATGGAAAGGCCTGGAAATGGTAAAAATCACAGTGTATTAAGGGAAACTGTATTCTTGAATTGTAAAGTTCAAGAGGAGAAAATGTGAGAAACGGACCTAAAAAGTTAATAAGAGTCAGATGGTTTCTTGTATATGAAGGTGAGGAGCTGGACTTGAGCCCACAGACCAGTAGTTGAAAATTTAAGTGCCTATAAATGCCAAACAGATCATGTCAATGAGCAAAATGAGATCGTGTAAATGAGAAGAAAGGCAGGAAGTGTAGGACCCTGTTGGAAACTGGGGAAATCATGCCCTTCCTAATGGAACAGTCCGATTATTTTCATACAAAATGTAAGGTTAGTGTTTCCAGAGCTTCCAGCTTTTTAATAATAGCAGAATGTCCAGATTTTCCTGTCAAATTCTCCAATTTTTAAATGTTGGCAACTATTCCATGTTTTTTTTTTCAGTCTCAAAATATGTGGTCAAATGAACATTATATATATGCTTGAAAGCTAGCTTCAGCCAATGGACCACAGGTTTTCACCTCTTCTAGAAGCAACCATTATAACATTTTAAGGAAAAGAGGAGCCATAGCCAAATCTGAAGTTTTAAAGGTTATTCTGGTGCCAAAATACAGAATGGATTGACTGGAGGGAGGGGAAATTGAAATTGAATATCAGAGATCAGTTTGAAGGCTCTAGCAATCAATCATTGGTAGTAGATGTGCTGAGGGCCTAAACTAAAGCACCACACTTTTATCATTGATTATTATTTTTCAACACAAGTAGGTGAAATGATTCCGGGCATTTCCACCAGAAACTCAACTACAAATGATCACTGAGAACTTTCATGTTTCTATAAGTCTTGGGTGTTATGTACACTTTCAGAGACAGAACGGATTTATCTCTTCATTATTTTGCATAACTTCCATCTTTTTTTCTTATAAATGTACTTGCCAGTAGTAATAAAAAGAAAGATTGTACATCTGGCTTTAGAAAGGCAGCCTGTTGAACTTCTACCCTCTGCTTCTGTATTATATCAATCGTAGAAGCAAACAAAGATATTTTCTGCAAATGGTTCCCACGTGCCCACATCTCTGAATATAAAATAAACAGTGCAGGCCATGAAAACAGAGTCATTTAAGCAGAGCATTCCAGCTGGGAAAATTGTCTAAACATGAACCTTATTTTTTATAGTCATTTAAAGATGTCCTTAATCTATTCATCAAATTAACTCTTAAAAAGGAGAAAATGGGGGAAGAAAAAAAAGAGAAGGGGTTTGGAGTGGACAGAGAGAGATGTTATCCATCTGTTTTTCCATAACACCAACTACTTCTATTTCTATGTGCTTAAATATCGATAATACTTTTTCCAACACAAAATTATCACATCTAGGAAACAGAGTAGAGAAAATGTTAGTCACTTTCACTATATTTTTTTAATATATTGATTTTTTTACAGAGAGGAAGGGAGAGGGATAGAGAGATAGAAACATCAATCAGCTGCCTCCTGCACAACCCCTACTGGAATTGAACCTGGGACCCTTCAGTCCGCAGGCCAACACTCTATCCACTGAGCCAAACAAGTCAGGGCTCATTATATTTTTAAGGTTTTTCTGAACCAAGTCTGTGCAAGACAGATCAAATGCTATGTTCATCTCATGTTCTTAACTATTAAGTCCGTGAGAAACAATGGTCACTACTCCCACTGACAGAACCTGTCACACGTGCTGGTCAAGCTTAGCCCCATTCAATTCCACGAGTTCACAGGATATACCCAAGCAAGTCCATCCCATTTGCCCCCAGAACAAAAAGGAAAGGAGATATTACATCAATATGAAATTGTGTGCTAGGCAGGCTCTCAAGTTAGTCTGGGATTCGGGGACATTACCAGCCACTTGCACCCTGACCGACACATGAAGAAGGAAGGACTTAATGTACATTCAGGAAGGAGAGCTCTAGCCTGTGTTCCGGCCAGGTCCTGTGCTCTGGGCTCTGTCTTCATGTTCTCCAAGCTTTTTTACATTTCGTAAAGATATGTATGGATATGACACAGGCACCAGGCACTGTGTCATATCCATACAAAAAAAGTCACTGCTCCCATCCACCATGTGTGATTTGTGTTGGCTTATTCCTGCTTCTGTCTGTGGAATCTCAGCTTAGAGGGTAGCATTCCCACCTCTGAGATCAGAGTAAAAAGAAACTGAAATTCTCGGGAATCATTCTGGAGTTGTGATAAATGGAGGTGTGTTCCAGATATCTTCAGTTGAAAATTGGATTACATTTTCTCACAGAAATAATCATTAGCTTCCCCAGCAGGTTCATAAAATCCCATTTAACCCATAATGTTCTCAGAAAATTCGAGAAACTTCTAGGTAACCCATCTGCTCCATTCCCATTCTTCCCCAGCTTGTGTTTCTTTTTTAACTGGGTAGCTTTGCCAGATTCTCCAGTCTGCTCCGCCCAAGTTTATGAAGTTCCAGTTGAGCAATCCACCAGATATTAAAAACCTCGGTAGGCTCAGCTGATGAGTGCTGCCTGCCCTCTTTAGGCCACTGACAGTGTGAGATGTTCCACAGTTTCTACCTTTCTACCCTGCAGTGTCATGGTAAACAAGGGAAAGTCTGAGGCCTCTTATTTTAAATGGTGGCTGCCCATTTAAGAAAGGCCCACTATATGTGTAAATTTTATAGGTGATATAAATTGATTAATGGGAAAAGAATAGATTGCTTATTACTGCATGGGGGAGGAAACTCATCCTTCTGGATCTTCAGATTCCTCCCCCCTGTGTTATTGGAGAAAAGAGGGGAAAAACAGAGAGAGCTATACAGACAAGATCATCTCAGTAGAGCTTGTCCAAGTCTCAGGGTCTGGACAGCTGACCTGCTAAAGTACAATCCACACGGGCACATGATACACCCTTGAAGGATGATGAACACTCTACAAGCTTCAAGATAGCCCCCAGTGAAACTCATCATGCTCCTAATGTGGAACCTCATCTCCACCTGGACCTCCCCAGATGAGAATCTCCCACCCCCCAACTCTGATCTCCTGTAAGCAGCACCTAATCCCGCCCCCCAGACCAGGTGTTCTCCTTTGGTATCCTCAAGAGTACAGATGAGGCCATCTTATTCTTAAGAACCTCTTTTATCATTATACACTGGATACATGAGTGCCAGACAACGTGTGTTTTTTGTTTTCACGGCTCTGCTCCTAAGGAACCACACCCAAGAATCTCAGCCACACTTTGGCTTCTCTTGGCTGCTACAACAAAATACCATAAATTAAGTGGCCAATCAACAACGGAAATTCATTTCTCACAGTTCCAGAGGCTGGAAGTGCAAAATCCTGGTGCCAGTGTGGTCAGGTTCTAGGGAAAGCCTCCTCTGGGTTGTAGACAGCCAACTTCTCCTTGTACCCTTACAAGGCAGGAAAGGAGTGTGCCAGCTCTCTGGTCTCCTCTTATCTTATGGAGGCACTAATCCTATTCATGAGGGCTCCACCTTATGTCTTAATTACCTCTCAAAACCAGCACATTGGGGATTAGACTTCTAAATAGGAATTTGGGGTGGTAGGGACATACATTCAGTCCATAGCATGCCTGAACCTAATCAGACAAAGAAACTAAAATTTCAGCCAAGGCTATAATAAGATGAGACTTTTAAGGGGAGGACTGATTGTACTCGATATGTGGGAGGGATGTGAATTTTTGTTCCAGAGGATTGGCTGTGGCAGATAGTCTCAAATATGGCCACCATCAATTCCTTCCCTCCCTGTGTGCATATGGCACATCTCATCAAGAGGCAGAGTTCAATTCCTCTCCTTCCCCTGAATCTAAGTTCACTCCATGCCCATTTTCAAGTAGAATATAGCAGCAGTGATGTTTTAGAATTTACAAACCTTAAAAGAAATGGCTAATCGTACCTTTTCCACTTGAAGCACAGGAGCCCAAACCACCTGGATAGACCAAATTAAGGAGAATCAAGGTCAACCAACCCAGCTGAGCCCCAGGCCAACTGCCAGCATCAATGAAGAAGATTCCTTAGATATTCGAGACTATTTGAACCTTTATATGCCAACAGCCCAACCAACATCACATAGAGCAGAAGAATCCAGATTGTCATAGTCAAGCCAAAGAATCGAGTGATAATGTTTGTTTAGTTTTTTTTAAACATATTTTTATTGATTTCAGAGAGGAAGGCAGAGGGAGAGATAGAAACATCAATGATAAGAGAGAATCATTGATTGGCTGCCTTCTGCACACCCCCTATTGGGGATTAACCCCGCAACCCAGGCATGTGCCCTTGACCAGAATTGAATTCAGGACCCATCCACTGATGATCCATCCACTGAGCCAAATCAGCTTGGGCAAAAATGTTTGTTTTTTTTAAGCCACTAAGTTTTGAGATGGTTTTTTACACAGCAAAAAATACCTGAAATAATTCTCAGGTGGCAAGGAATAGGGACATAGATTTGATGTAGAAAATGAAGTTAGGTCACATGACTAGAAACACTGTAAAGATCATCAATGTGTTCTTCACTCCAGGAGAGCACAAGGAGGCTACACAGTGAGTTCATGAAGACACTATTCTAGACCCCACTCCCCTACCTTATCAATCTGGTAAGACCTTAAATTAGCAAGATCATTCCACAGCCATGTTTCAGAATTACTCTTGAACATAATGTAAAATCCTGTTTCGTTCTTTCGTTGGTTTGTTTCATTAAATATTTTATTCTTTTGAAAAGAAGCAGGGCAGCAACTTCTTAGAGGTCGATGTAGAGTTTCTGAGAAGACATTTCTATGAGTATGTGATATAACTGATATGTTCATTCAGATGAATGACTTAGAGAATGTCTCTCTTCATATAAAACTTCAGAAGAGAAAAGGTTAATGGAGGAGAAAAAAAATGTTCATCTGAAAATTTTTTTCTGTAAAGAACAGGAAAGAGCTGGCTGTTGTTCCCAGTCATTGTTCAGGTGGCAAGATCTGGAGGCCATATGTTGCTGTTGTAGGTGAGGAGGATGTGCGTGGAGAGCGAAGTCTTAGAGCAGCTCTCCTGTGAGCGGCAAGTCAAACCAAAGCTGCCCAAAGAAGAGGTCTCTACAAAGTCATTCCCTCACCCTCTGAAGGGTGAACTTTTTAACGATTAACTCTCAAGTAGGGACATAAGCATGATTTTATCTCCTCACCTTTGATTTTTCTGACAACCATCCTAATTCTTTGGGAGCATAGACCAAGAATTTCTAGTCTTTTCAATTGAATTATTGTCTTTTTAAGTGAATACACATTAAAAACTTTGGAGGAGCCCTGACTGGTTTGGCTCAGCGGATAGAGCTTCGGCTTGACGGAAGGGTCCCAGGTCCCATTCCCATCAAGGGCACATGCCCCAGCAGCGGGCTCGATCCAAGTGGGAGGCGTGCAGGAGACAGCCTATTTTTTTAATATTTTTTTATTGTTTAAAGTATTACATGTAGTAGTACATATATCTCTTTTTCCCCCCCATTGACCTTCCCCCAGCCTCCTCTACCCCCTGTCGCATGCCCTCATCCCACCCCCCAGTGTCTTGTGTCCATTTGTTGTGCTTATATGCATGCATACAACTCCTTTGGCTGATCTCTTTGCTCCCTAACACTCCCCTGCTTTCCCACTGTAATTTGACAGTCTGTTCGGTGCTTTACTGCCTCTGTATTTATCTTTTTGTTTATCAGGTTATAATGTTCTTTACTTTCCATAAATGAGTGAGATCATGTGGTATTTTTCTTTCATTGCCTGGATTATTTCACTTAGCATAATGCTCTCCAGGTCCATCCATGCTGCTGCAAATGGTAAGAATTCCTTCTTTTTTATAGCAGTGTAGTATTCCATTGTGTAGATGTACCATAGTTTTCTAATCCACTCATCTGCTGATGGGCACTTAGGCTGTTTCCAAATCTTAGCTATTGTAAATTGTGCTGCTAAGAACATAGGGGTGCATATATCCTTTCTGACTGGTGTTTCTGGTTTCTTGGGATATATTCCTAGAAGTGGGATCACTGGGTCAAATGGGAGTTCCATTTTTAGTTTTTTTAGGAAACTCCATACTGTTCTCCACAGTGGCTGTACCAATCTGCATTCCCACCAGCAGTGCACGAGGGTTCCTTTTTCTCCGCATCCTCACCAGCACTTGTTTGTTGATTTGTTGATGATAGCCATTCTGACAGGTGTGAGATGGTACCTCATTGTTGTTTTGATTTGCATCTCTCGGATAATTAGTGACTTGGAGCATGTTTTCATGTCTCTTGGCCTTCCTCTGTCTTCTTTCGAAAAGATTCTATTTAGGTCTGTGGCCCATTTTTTATTGGATCATTTATCTTCCTTTTATTAAGTTGTATAAGTTCCCTGTAGATGTTAGAGATTAATCCTTTATCAGTGATAGGAGACAGCCTATTGATGATTCTCTCTCATCATTGATGTTTCTCTCTCTCTCTCTCCCTCCCTCTCAGAAATCGAGATATATAGATATACATATATATATATATATATATATATATTTTTTTTTTTTTTTTTTTTTTAAAGAATGGATGAGCCCTAACTGGTTTGGCTCAGTGGATAGAGCATCTGTCTGTGGACTGAAAGGTCCCAGGTTCGATTCCAGTCAAGGGCATGTACCTTGGTTGCAGGCACATCCCCAGTAGGAGCTGTGCAGGAGGCAGCTGATCGATCTTTCTCTCTCATCGATGTTTCTAACTCTCTATCCTTCTCCCTTCCTCTCTGCAAAAAAATCAATATAATATTTTTTTTAAAAAAAGAAGGGATGAAACAGAAGAAGTAATATGAATTAGATTATAGGACCTTTGAAATTATCCAGTCAGAAGAGAACACAGGGGAAAAAAAACACACAACTTTGGATGGAAAACACTTCACAACAAAAGTTTGATTTCATTTTCTATGTTGAACAAATGAGACATAAAAGAGGAAAATGTGTCCAGCCTATGGGGCTCAGTGGTTGAGCATCAACCTATGAACCAGGATGTCACAGTTCAATTCCCAGGTTGTGGGCTCAACCCCCAATGCAGGGCATACAGAAGACAGCCAGTCAATGATTCTCTCTCATCTCTGATGTTTCTATTTCTCTCTTCCTCTCCCTTCCTCTCTGAAATCAATTTTTAAAAAGGAGGAAAATATAACCTTTTCATTGTCATACTTTCTTAAACTTAACAAAATTCAATATTTTCAGTTTAAATGACACCATGTGTCATATTATACAAGTATTCGACTGACTTACTAAATGTTACCAGCCAAAGTATCAAAATCCATGGGGAAATTAAAATGTTTAAAAGAATGATATCTGGCCCTGGCTGGTGGCTCAGATGGCTGGAGTGTCATCCCATACATCCAAAAGAAAGGGTTGCAGGTTCAACTCCCAGTCAGGGAACATACCTAAGTTGCAGGTTTGATCTCCTGTCCAGGAGCATACAGGTAGTATCCAATTGATGTTTCTCTCTCTCTCTCTCCCTTCTTCTCTCTCTAAAATCAATAAAAATGGGTGATAAAAAAAAAAAAAAGAAGAATGATATCTGCCTCTGGTAATTATATTATCACTGGAGGCCCAGTGCACGAAATTCATACATGGGTAGGGTCCCCAGGCCTGGCCGGTGATCAGGGCCCGATCTGTGGGGTGACCAGTGGGGCGGTCGGGAGGGGGTCCTCACTGGCATCTGCCTTGCCTGGCCTGCGGCCTGTGGGCTGGAGCAGCTCCTGCATTGAGCGTCTGCCCCCCTGGTGGTCAGTGTGCATCAGAGTGACCGGTCGTTCCATCGTTTAGTTGATTTGCATATTAGGCTTTTATTATATAGGAGGATTATTTGCACCAGAGTAAAAGGACTACGGGCTTTTAACAAATTGCATGTTTTGCCTTGGCCTCTGGCCAATAAGTAAATATTTGGTGTTAATTGCTAATTAAGCCAAAATTAAGTCTCAATTCATCACTTTACATGGTCTTAGAAGACCACCTCCTTCATCACAGGCTTTCATGAGTTGTGTGTTAAATTTATTTTTAATAGGAGTAATTATTGGTCTCCCTTTTTTATTAATCAAGGATATATATACAACTATTAGAGCTTTGCCAGTTAAACACTACCATATTGCCATATTACCCAATCACCACATTGAGTTACATAAATTCCTAGAATTTTTCTTTTTCTTGGTTTCTAGATTTTAGAATCTCTTTTCATGTGAGATCCTCTTACATAACCCTCCCTGTCCTTTTTCTCTTCATAAATATTCATTGAAGTTGAACCAGGACATTGGCCTTTAGAGGGTTTCACAACATTTTTATCACTATGAAAAGAAGGCATGGTTACCCAACTATAGCTATGGGAAGTTTAATAGTGATTTTTCTTAGCAAAACATGAGAATGAATACTGAATATCTAATAAACAAGATACTTAGGCACAGAACACTCAATTTTCCAAATCAGCTTTCTTATGAATTAAAAGGCTAATCTGATGTCTGGATGAGCTTTTCTCTGAAATATGTGTGGGTTAAACAAAAGGGGAAAGAATTAGATAAAAGCATTTTAAGTCTTGTTAAGACAATTTAGACAACTATTTAAGATATTATCATATCTATTGACATCATATCTGTTGATTCTGATCAGATTACCTTCTTTAAATTACCTTCTTCAAATTACCTTCTTTAAAACATGCATCAATATCAAAGTAACAAATCTTTTTTATGACAGTTTTATTAAAATTTCTTTTTAAAAATTTTACTGATAACCAACTCTGTACATTTTTTATTTTTTTTTAAATATATTTATTGATTTTTTTACAGAGAGGAAAAGAGAGTGAGAGATAGTGAGTTAGAAACATCGATGAGAAATACCTATCAGCTGCCTCCTGCATACCTCCCACTGGGGATGTAACCACAACCAAGGTACATGTCCTTGACCGGAATTGAACCTGGTACTCTTGAGTCCACAGGCCGACGCTCTATCCACTGAGCCAAACCAGTTAGGGCCAACTCTTGTACATTTTTTTTTAATTTAATAAATCTTTATTGTTCAGATTATTACAATTGTTTCTCCTTCCCCCGCCCGCATAGCTCCCCTCCACCTGGTTCCCCCCCCCACCCTCTGCCCTTAACTCCCCCGCACTGTCCTCATCCATAGGTGTACAATTTTTGTCCAGTCTCTTCCTGCACCCCCAGACCCCTTTCCCCCTGAGAATTATCAGTCCACTCCCTTTCTATGCCCCTGATTCTATTATATTCACCAGTTTATTCTGTTCCTCAGATTTTTAATTCACTTGATTTTTAGGTTCACTCGTTGACAGATATGTATTTGTTGTTCATAATTTTTATCTTTACTTTTTTCTTCTTCTTCCTCTTCTTAAAGAATACCTTTCAGCATTTCATATAATATTGGTTTGGCAGTGATGAACTCCTTTAGCTTTTTCTTATCTGTGAAGCTCTTTATCTGACCTTCAATTCTGAATGATAACTTCGCTGGGTAGAGTAATTCTGATTGTAGGTTCTTGCTATTCATCATTTTGAATATTTCTTGCCACTGCCGTCTGGCCTGCATAGTTTCTGTTGAGAAATCAGCTGACAGTCGTATGGGTGCTCCCTTGTAGGTAACTAACTGTTTTTCTCTTGCTGCTTTTAATATTCTCTCTTTGTCTTTTGCTCTTGGCATTTTAATTATGATGTGTCTTGCTGTGGTCCTCTTTGGATTCCTTTTGTTTGGGGTTCTCTGCGCTTCCTGGACTTGTAAGTCTATTTCTTTCACCAGGTGGGGGAAGTTTTCAGTCATTATTTCTTCAAATAGGTTTTCAGTATCTTGCTCTCTCTCTTCTTCTGGCACCCCCATAATTCTGATGTTGGTACACTTGAAGTTGTCCCAGAGGCTTCTTACACTATCTTCAACGTTTTGGATTCTTTTTTCTTTTTGCTTTTTCGGTTGTTTTTTGCTTCTTTGTATTTCAAATTTTTGACTTGATTCTTGCATTCCTCTAGTCTGTTGTTGGGTCTCTGTATAATATTTTTTATTTCAGTCAGTGTATGTTTAATTTCTAGTTGGTTCTTTTTCATATTCTCGAGGGTCTCGCTAAATTTATCGGCCTTTTCTAGGAAATTCTTGAAAAACTTTATAACCATGGTTTTGAACTCTATATCCAGTCATTTGTTTTTCTCCATTTCTTTCATTTGTGATGTTTCTTTGTCTCCACATTTTCGCTGCTTTCCTGAGTTGGTAGGGTAGCTTTGTGTGCTAAGTTTCCTATATGGCCCAGTGGGTTGGCTTCCTCAGTTAACCTGAGGTGGACACTCTTGGTGCACCCCTTTGTGGACTGTGTGTACAGCCTTGTTGTAGTTAAGTCTTGATTGTTGTTAGTATCACTGGGAGGAATTGGCCTCCAGGTCAACTGGCTGTGAGGATCAGTTGTGTCTATGCCAGGAAACCTGTGCTGGAGACAGCCTTATAGGATCAGACTTGCAAAATTGCAAAAGCCTCTGTGCTCAGCTTGGATGGGGCAGAGTCTCAGGGCGGAGCAGATAGTCTTAGCTTCCTGTCAGCCCTGCCCTTGCGCATGCGCCTCCAGACCTCTGCCTTCCCCAGCTCCCCTGAGTTTCCACCTGACAGTCCATATTCCCCCTGTAAGAGTGTGGGTCCCCAGGGGCTCGCCTGGAACTGGGGTTCAGTGCAGTCAGGAGCTTACGACTCCCTTCCGCTAGGGAAAGCCTGAGGCAACCTCTGTAGTCAGTCTTCTCTGCGAGTACTCGCTCGCTCGCGCATGCCTCCAGACCCCTGCCCACCGTGGCTCCCCCGAGTCTCCGTGTGCCTTTCTCTCTACCTGACAGTCCAGACTCCCCCTGTATGAACCTGGGTCCATGGGGTTTCGCCTGGAACTGGGGTTCAGTGCAGTTGGGGGCTTCCTTCCCCCTCCTGCCAGAGAAAGTCAGCCAGGCTCTCAGCCGCCCTTCCTCTCTGCACATGCGTCTCTGTACCTCAGCCTTTTGCAGCTCCTCTGAGTCTCAGTGTGCTTTTCTCTTTCCTTCTAGTTGTAGAATTTCCACTCAGCCAGCCTTCCTGTGGTTCTGGATGATGTCCATTCTGTTTTTTAGTTGTAGTTTTGAAATTGTTGTGCGAGGCAGCAGTTTAGGTGCTTACCTATGCTGCTATCTTGGTTTCTCCTCTTGTACATTTTATTGTTTACATTTTATGATCTTTTCAAAATGTAGATATTGTTTTTACATAAGCTTAACCTTTATTGATAAAAAATACTTTTTAAAATTTTACTTAAAATCCATACATACACACATAGTCTTTATAATTATCATTTCTAATCATTGCAAAATAGTCCACTAAGTTAGCAGAGTATTAGTTACCTAATATCCCCCCTTTTTTGCCTGGCCGGCATGGTTGAGCATTAATCTTATAAACCAGGAGGTCACAGTTCAATTCCTGGCTAGGGCTCTATCCCCAATGGGGGGGCGTGCAAAAGGCAGCCAATCCATGATTCTCTCTCATCATTGATGTTTCTACCTCTCTCTCCCTCTCCCTTCCTCTCTGAAATCAATAAAAATATATTTTTTAAAAAAGATTGGACTAAGAAAAAAGAAAATAATGAAACTAACTGGATCAAGCTGAATACCATAGGCTGAGAGCTCAGGCTGGTCTGAAATTAGTCACTATAGAACTATTTTTTTAAATATTTATTTATTTCAGAGAGAAAGGGAGAGGGGAGAGAGAGAGATAGAAACATTAATGATGAGAGAGAATCATTGCCTGGCTGCTTCCTGCATGCCCCCCCCCCCCCCCCCGGGGAAAGAGCCTGCAACCCTGGCATGTGCCCTTGACCAGAATCGAACCCGGAGCCCTTCAGTCCACAGGCTGACACTCTATCCACTGAGTCAAACCAGCTAGGGCAGAATTTAACTATTTTTTAAATGTTGTTAAGAAAACACCAACTTTGAACACACTGGAGACCACCATTGTGTTACCTTCCAATCAGGGTTCTTCATTTGTATGCAGACCTTGAATGATAGCTTTTTAGCCATCTCTAGCATACATATAATACACTTAATAAGTAGTAATTCTGCACCAGTCTTTTTTTTTTAAATTCAGACGTGCACATGGCCTCTCCCATAAAATTATTTGGGGGAGCAGACTTACCCTAGAACATATTAATCCAGTTCAATCAGATGCTAGATGAGGTTCAGACGCTTCTGCTCAGTGCTTGCTCTTGTCAGAAAGCCATACAGTAACAAGTAAAATATGTCATGATAATTAATTAAGGTTAAGTCTTATGGTAAGTTTTGGATACTTTTGTTTAATTTATTTTTAATTTTCTGGTGAGATATAGTAATTATCTCTAAAAGTAGAAATGAATCATTGGTTTAAAAATTAAATTTAAGGAGAAAATACAATCAGTAAAATAAGATTGCCTCATGATGAAAAGTGCCAATGTGGCACTAAATGATATTTAATTAATATTTAACCACACCACTATCGCACCAACGTATGAAATGAAAGCAATTGCCTTTAAGTTTCACATAAAATCTTTTTTTTTTTTTTAAGAAAGGGACATTTTATTTTTTATTCACTTATTTATTTTATGTATTTTTTAGAGCGAGGAAAGGAAAGAGAAACATCGATGAGAGAAACATCGATGGATTGAGATGTTCCTGCCAAATTCAACTACTTAAGTTTTATCAACAAAAAGTTTATGTGAATAAAATTTAAATCTGACCAGGACAGCTCCTGGATAGGACCATCCAAAATGAGGAAAAGACGAATTCTATCCAAAAAAGCTTATTAAAGTCTGGGCTATATTAGGTACACAGACATTTACAAAAGCATAATCACCCTCCTTTTCTGCTGACCTTCAGGTGAGACAAGTGCAAATCGCTTAGCATCATTGGCTCACGGAAACCAAATGCCAGCTGTACCCTTGGGTCTTGAGACAACCAAACATGCCCCTTACATATTACCAAATACCCTGGGGGGCCCATACACACTGGTTAGCATCCCTGTTCAAGCCCAAAATACACATTCAAAATACACATCTGACCCTGGCCAGTATTTCACAGTGGTTACAGCGTTGGCCCGAGGACTGAAGTGTCTCAGTTTCAATACTCTGTCAGGAGTACATGCCTGGGTTGCTGGTTGGATCCCTGGCCCTGGTCAGGGCCATGCGGGAGGCAACCGGTAGATGTGTCTCTCTCACATCAGAGAGAGAGAGAGAGAGAGAGAGAGAGAGAGAGAGAGTGAGTGTGTGTGTGTGTGTGTGTGTGTGTGTGTGTGTGTTGTGTCTCCTTCTCACCTTCTTTCCTCCCTTCCACTCTCTTTAAAGATTAATTGGGAAAAATCCTCGGGTGAGAATTTAAAATATATGTATATGCATTCTTTTAAAGCTTAGGTTTTATGATTCAGCTGAATGAAAATGTCTATTTGCTGATATCTATGTTTTGCTTGTTTTCCTACAGAATCATGCAAATGACCCCAAGTAAGATTTACTAGTATTAGATAAAATAAAACTGGAGAAAAAAATTAATTTGTAGATTAGATTATAACCATACCATTGAATAACTTTGTATAGCCATGTGTATTCTGATGATATGAAAAGAGTTGCTCGGAGGAAAGCAGTTGCTGAAATATGTGTGTGGTCATTATACCTGTGTTAAATAGCTATTTATGCAACATTTTGAAAGAAGTTGGATCAAGTCATAAAAATTGTCAAATTTATTAAGGCTTAGTCTTTAAACTGGGGACTTTTCAGTTATTTTCATTATAGGGGCAGTGCATTTCAGAAAGTACATGTTTACATTGAAGTTTTTAGTAGTTTCAACACAAGGTTCTAGAACAGATATGTCAAATAAAAATATAAATAACTTTTTTTGTTTAACAAAACTCCCTTAATTAAACATCTCTCAACTGTAAGTTAGTTGTACCAGCTGGAGTAACTACATGCTATTTTTAACCAGCTTAAGGGGCTCATTATGACAGTCCCCAGTCCCCCATGTCACTGCTCAGAAAAGCAAAGAAAGTGCCAGCAATAAAACTGAAACCAAGTTTAGACTCCAAATACAAAATAACACGATTTTAACTCATTTGAAATTTTGAGGGAATGCCAGACAGAATGCACCACTAACAAGATGTTTTCAAATAGCACCACTGAATAATTCAGGGTATTGTGACATTTAAAAACACATTGTCAGCCCAACATAATGGTGATTTAAGCTCTTCAGGAGGCCTTTTAAAAAGTGAATCCTCTTGCCTGGCTGGTGTGACTCAGTTGGTTGAGCATTGTCTCCATGTACCAAGAGGTAGCCAGTTCGGTTCCCAGTCAACACACATGCCTGGGGTTTCAGGCTTGATGCCCAGTAGGGGGCATGTAGGAAGCAGCCGATAGATGTTTCTCTCTCATAGATGGATGTTTCTATCTCTCTTTCCCTCTCCCTACCTCTCTCTGAAATCAATAAAAACTTTTTTTTTTTAAGTAAACACTCTCTAGTAAGGAAGGAGAGTGTTTTTTAGGACATTCTCAGTAATTTAACATGGAAAAGTAAATTTCCTAATGTGGCTCTTTCAAACCTCATGATCAGTTTAACGGAAGGTGTTGAGGTTGAGATTGCAAGATGACATGTTCTAAAAAGTTTTTAATTATAATTTACTAGAGGCTCAATGCACGAAACTCGTGCACGAGGGGGTAGGGTCCCTCAGCCTGGCCTGCACTCTCTTGCAATCAATCTGGGACTTCTCGGGGGATGTCCCACTGCCAGTAGTCTGACATCCCTCTCTCAATCTGGGACCACTGGCTCCTAATCGCTGGCCTGCCTGCCTGCCTGATCACCCCTAACCACCTCTGCCTGCCTGCCTGATCACCCCTCACTGCCTCTGCCTGCCTGCCTGATTGCCCCTCACCGCCTCTGCCTGCCTGCCTAATTGCCCCTCACCGCCTCTGCCTGCCTGCCTGATTGCCCCTAACTGCTTCGGCCCCCACCGCGGCGGCTTCGTCCAGAAGGACGTTCGGAATGACGTCCGGAAGGTTGTTAGGCTGTCCAGTCTAATTAGCAAGTTACGCTTTTATTATTATCGATGATTTCTTATAAGTGTGGACCAAGATTTCTCTTCGTATTGTGCCTCCAAACAAAATACAGAAATAAAGTACTGACGTTAACAGGGCACTGCAATTGTCATCTATAACTCTTACTGTTGAATCACATCCCCCAAATGATATGTTGAAATCGTAACACCCAGTACCTATAAATGTGATCTTATTTAGCTCTTTTCAGAGGGCGCTGAGCCACGGGCCTCTCTTGGAACAACTGGCACATGTGCTGCAAGACCAGGGGCAAGAGAAAGCCCCATTGCAAGAAGCAATAATCTGAGCTGAGACGCCCTGCTGCCAACACTGAGATTGGCCCCAGCCACATACACACAGTGCAAGTGCAGGCAGGCAAAAGGGACCGAGCCTTGAGGTTGGACGTGAGCAACTTCTCCCAGGGCCCGGAGTGCTGTAGGCACAAAACAGGGATTACTGATGTGATCTACAATGCATCCAACAACAAACTGGTACCCACCAAGGCCCTAGCAAAGAAATGAATGGTGCTCACTGACAGCACACCGTACCGAAGTGGTACGAGTCCCACTAGGCACCGCCCTGGGTCACAGAAGGGGGCCAATCTGACTCCTGAGGAAGAAGAAAATTTAAACCAAAAATAAATCATGAAAGAAAATTCAGAAGAAATACGATGAAAAGAGAAAGAATGCCAGCGGCAGCAGTCTTTGAGCTAGAGAGCATCAAGCACGCTTCTTGCAGGTCTCACTCCAAGAACAGGCCCGTGTGGCCGCCCACGTGGTTACATGCTGGAGTTCCAGGTGAGGAAAATCAAGGCCCCCCTATCTTAGCTCATGTAATAAAGGTGTTTCTTGTTCTAAAAACAAAGAAATACATGTAATCTTATTTAAAAAACAGATATCTTCAAGTTAAGATGAGGCCATACTGAATTGAGATGGGCCCTAAACCAAGTAACTGATGTTCTTATTAAAAGAGAAAGCAGGCAGTGCCCTCAGCGGTCCCGGATCTGTCTGTTGCTTCAGCAGTGTTTGGACGGAATAGCCCCAGGGACGCCCCTTCTCCCAGCCTCCGGCCACTCTCCTGCATCTTCTCCAGTCACCACCTCAGAACCACCTCCAGGACCAGCCAACACACCGGTTTTTTTCTACCTTAACTCCTTATTGCCCAACAACCATGAGCTCCCAAATTCATCAGAATTATTCCACCGAGGTGGAGGCTGCGGTCACCCGCCTGGCCAGCCTGCACCTGCGGGGCACCCCCCCTCGTACCCCCCCACACCTACCTCTCTCTGGGCTTCTATTTCACCTGATAATGTGGCTCTCGAGGGCGGGGGCCGATTCTTCCACGAGTTGGCGGAGAAGAAGCGCGAGGGCGCTGAGCGTCTCCTAAAGTTGCAAAACCAGCATGGTGGCCTCATTCTCTTCCAGGACGTGCTGAGGCCTCCCAGGATGAGTGGGCAAAACTCAGGGCCATGGAAGCCGCCTGGCCTTGGAGAGGGGCCTGAACCAGGGCCTTTGGGAGCTGCAGGCCCTGGGTTCTACCCATGCAGACCCAGTCCTGACACTTCCTGGAGAACCGCTTCTGGGGCGAGGGGGTGAGAATCATGAAGATGGGCGACACCTGGCTCACCTCCACAGGCTGGCTGGCCCCCAGGCTGGGCTGGGCGAGTATCTCTTCCAAAGGCTCACCCGAGCCTTTGGAGCCCAGAGGCCTTTGAGAAGGAGAGAGAGGGAGAGAGAGAGAGAGGGAGAGAGAAAGAGAGAGAAAATAGAGACGTGGGGAGACGATCACTGTGTGAAGACACAGGACAAACAAACACCGAGTGAAGTGGCCATGAGAAAATGAGGCAGAGGTTGGGGTTGTGTTGCCATAAACCAAGGAATGCCTAGAGCTACCAGCCCCTGGGAGAGGCAAAGTGTCTTCTCCCTTAGAACTGGGAACCCCTTGATTTGGGGCTTCTAGCCTCCAGATCAGTGGAAAATAAATTTCTGTTGTTTAAAGCCACCAGTTCGCGGTAGTTTGCTACAGTGACCCTAGGAAACTGACACAACTCCCATTGCAATTGTTTAAGAATACCCAAATGGGCCCTAACCGGTTTGGCTCAGTGGATAGAGCATCGGCCTGCGGACTGAAGGGCCCCAGGTTTGGTTCCGGTCAGGGGCATGTACCTTGGTTGTGGGCACAGCCCCAGTGAGGGGCGTGCAGGAGGCAGCTGATCGATGTTTCTCCCTCATAGATGTTTCTAACTCTCTATCCCTCTCCCTTCCTCTCTGTAAAAAATAAATATATTTTTTTAAAAAATACCCAAATGGCCTCTGTTCTCATTGCTTAACTTCTTAATTAAGGTGATGATTTAGAATTCATAAAGTGTCTAACAAAATAGAGTGATAATCTATATTGTGTACAGGAGTGATGTGAATTTGATAGGACACTGCAGTGGGGAAAAAAAATAAAAGAAGCAAGTTTACATTCACCCTCAGTTCAACTCCATCACGTTACTGATGGTTTCACTGAAGTGTAGAGGGAGAGAAAAATAACTCGGCCAAGATAACAAAGCATTTTCGCAGCAGATATTGAGCTAGGACGTTTATGTCTCTTTTTTCTTGTTGTTGTTAATCCTCACCTAAGGGTGTGTGTGTGTGTATATATCCCTATTGATTTCAGAGAGGAAGGTGGAGGGAGAGAGAGAAACATCAATGATGAGAATCACTGATGGGTTCCTCCTGCACGCCCCCTACTGGGGATGGAGCCGGTTCATAGGTCAAGATCATCCACTGAGTACATTGGCTGGGCAACCAAAGATATTTTTTCCATTTATTTTTAGAGATTGGAAAGGAAGAAGGGAGGGGAGGAGGGAGGCTGAGAGACAGACAGAGAGAGACATCAATGTGAGAGACACACATCGATTGGTTGCCTCCAATACTTGCCCTGACCCGAGGCTGGGATTGAACCTGAAACCCTGGAACGTGCCTTTGACTGGGAATCAAACCGGAGACCCTTTGGTGTAGGGGCTGACACTTTAACCACTGAGCAACACGGGCCAGAGCTACAGCTCTTTATTTATTTTTTAAATATTTTATTGATTTTTACAGAGAGGAAGGGAGAGGGATAGAGAGTTAGAAACATCGATGAGAGAGAAACATTGATCAGCTGCCTCCTGCACACTCCCCACTGGGGATGTGCCCACAACCAAGGTACATGCCCTTGACTGGAATTGAACCTGGGACCCTTCAGTCCGCAGGCCGACACTCTATCCACTGAGCCAAACCAGTTAGGGCCATCTCTTAATTTTTAATCCAGGATTTCTCCCCTGTCCCTCTGGAATAAGGCTACATTCCCCAGGGCTAGAAGCCAAAAAGGATTTGAAAAAGATAGCCTTTCCAGCACAAGAATATTTAAATAGTATGGTTCCCACAAAATGCTCTCAAGAGATTGCTTTTCTTATTTAGGTAAAGAGCTAAAACTTCGAATGTAATTATGTTCTATTGAGTCAGGAAAAAAAAAAAAAAAACAAGGGGGATTTATGATGGCCACCACTTCCAGTAGGAACAAAATACTTTTTTCCATCCTAGGATTTTACTTAAGAAGAAATGTTAAAATAGTAACACCCTCCTTTTGCCTATCACGCTGTCGCTGAGAGCAGTAACTTCCAGGGGTTATCTGGGTCATCAGGGCGATAGGAGCCCCGGGATTGTGTTTTGGACACTCTTCATAAGTTTGATCCCACTTAATTTCTTGGCTGAGCTCTTGCCTTTGTTGAATTCTCTCCAAAGGTTAAGGTCAAAGGGGCCTTGCTAACAACAGGCAACCCGTCTCTCCAAAGGGAGAAAAGCCTCACATTGGGGAAAGAATGCAGAGGCAGCGATGCCTGTTGATTTCTGCAAATCACCAGTGATATGGAAGGTCAAGCAGGCAGGGCTGAGATGGACACAGGGTGTTTTTCCCATTGTCAAGGCTGGGGGGAAACCTGCAACTATGAAGATGGGTGGAGTCTTCCTGAGGCTCAAAGACTAAAGGCTGAACGTCCCTAAGCTCCCAGCAGCATCAAGAGAGAGTTACGGGGCCGACTGTGATGGAGGAAAAAGTTGCCCTTGTTTATAAGAAACATTTTTAAATTTAATTGTAAAAATCCTCCAAAGGAGCTTGTTTGCCTCATTGCTGAACTGCCTGCCGGTGCAGTGCTGAACTTGAACATTATTACCCTTAGACCCCCCCATCCCCACCCGGACGTACTTAACACCTTGTTTTTCAAACATGCTGTGTCTCCAGGCAGACCTAGAGCTTGTCATAAATCTAAAAATCATCACCACTACCTGGAAGCTATCCAGTTAGCCAGAGAAGCAGCCTTTGCACACCAGTTCACTCTACAAAAAACAAAAAAACTGCAAGCTGAGTTTGTGCTTTTGGACAGGCATTACAAACTCCATATGAGAGGCTGATGGTGACTGGCCTGCACAGAGTTTCAGATTATTTCGTTCTTCCCTGAAGCTTTCGGGGCAAAGCTTGCCACCAGATTTATTTGAAAAAAAAAAAAAAAAATTCCATCTCACGTGAGTGATTTCTTGGCACGAAGAGCCTTTCCTTTCATGTTCTACGAGGAGCGTGTGCGCCACATTGCTTCAAAAGGCCAGTTTTCCTCCCACCAACAGAGAGCAAGCTCCTGGAACCGGTGGCAATCCGAACAAAGCAGCGTTTGGGTAGTCCCACACATCCCAGCTTTAGGAAGCTTGAATTATACTTACCCCAAACATCTTCATTGCTTTGCCTGAATTGGTCAGTATTTTGTGATGGTAATTATTTTTATTTATGTGGCTAATATGAAATCCATTTTCTTTGATTCTGGGTGCTAAAATCATAGTCTTTCTTGCAGCAATGGGAAATACGATTATGACACAGAACACTATGTTGACTGCCCAGCACATGCATGCCCCAATACTCTAGAGTGGAAATCAAAGGCATTTCATTGGGTCACTTGCCCGTCAGTTGCTGGCCTCTGGAATCTCTCTTTCCAGGTAAACAAGAAGGTGGAGACATGGCAGGGCCTCGGCAGCATACTCTTGACTAGGAGCAAGTTGATTTGTGATTGATGAGAATAATTACCTTGCCCCATCCGCAGAAAAGCAGATGCTCCCTTTCTTTCACAGACTTTCTGATGTGCACTGAGATCCAGAGAAACAGGGGCCAGCTCATAGCCACGCTGACGGTTCCCTCTCTTTCCTGCTTTTCACCCAAAATGGTCATTAAACTTTTGAGGTCAAACAAAAGATTTGATACAAAACATTGAGAAATGCAGTGTTCCAGGCTGTGTTTTGAAGTTTATTTTACTCCTCCACAAAAAGTGTTAGGCCCTAGCTGGTTTGGCTCGGTGGATAGAGCGTCAGCCTTTGGACTGAGAGTCCCAGGTTCAATTCCAGTCAAGGGCATATGCCGGGTTGTGGGCCAATCCCCAATGTGGGCCCAATCCCCAATGGGACGTGCAGGAGGCGGCCGATCAATGATTCTCTCTCACCATTGATGTTTCTCTCTCTCCCTCCCTCTCCTTCCTCTCTGAAATCAATAAAAATATATATATATTTTTAAAAAGAGTGTTAGGTTAAAAAAAAGTGCTAGGCAAGCAGGTATGTTATTCCATTTATTGGATCTGATATGGACGGAGAAGTAACATTTTCATTTAGAAATCTCTGCTGTCTTCTGTCTGCATTCGTTTTCCAGGTGACACGTCAGCACTGACCAAAGTAACCAGATCACATTTCCCTTTTTTTTCCTATACAGCAAGAACAAGCTTTAAGATTATCAAGGATTTCAAAATACAAGATCTTACACCTTCTGGTTTTAGGTCAGAAGTGGCAGAAATACAGGGGACCTGTCAGATGGGGCTAGGCTCTGATCGTGGCCCCCTGACACCCTAGGTGAGTTATCACGGCAAGCTACCCAAACGCCAGTGACTGCTCGGTAAGCTGGCCCCAACATCACCTTCCTCTAGAACTAGAAACGATGTATTAGGTAAAGTGGTTGGCTTATTATATTACTCTTGTCGTTGTTATTATTGCCAATACTACTAATGCCTAATAAAAATTACATGCTTAAAAAGATATGTTTTGTGGAGGAATATTTTAAATGGTTCTCTACAGACCCCCTCAGTTGCCTGTGATGTAATTAATATGCTAAAGCAGTGGCAAACTTTAAGGGACATAGTAGGCCCCTGGGAATCTTGTTAAGATACACATCCCAGATTAATAAGTCTGAGATTCTGCATTTCTAACAAGCTCCTGGTCCATACTGAGACTTTGACTAAATTCCTAGATTATTCCATTATCAAGGAATGGACTAGAGTTCAATGGTCGGCAAACTCATTAGTAAACAGAGCCAAATATCAACAGTACGATTGAAATTTCTTTTGAGAGCCACATTTTTTAAACTTAAACTTCTTCTAACACCACTTCTTCAAAACAGACTCACCCAGGCCATGGTATTTTGTGGAAGAGCCACACTCAAGGGGCCAAAGAGCCGCATGTGGCTCGCGAGCCGCGGTTTACCGACCATTGGACTAGTTCTTAAGATATTCACATGACAAACTTGCCTTGGGGTGGTGAATACACAAAGCAATATACAGATGATGAATTGTACACCTGAACCGTATGTAATTTTATTAACCAATGTCATCCAATAAATAAATAAAATAAATATATTCTATCCAAACAAAAATTAAACATCAGTTAGACAGAATTGGTTTTTTCTCACCACAGCAATAATGGATTCTCAACAGTATTATATTTGCTCAAGTTATCAGTGAACTTACCACATGAAATGAGCTAAGAATCAAATTTCAGCCTAAGAAGAGCTGGGTCACACCTATCTTCTAAACAAGAACAAGGGGCCCCAGCCCCACACTAGACCCCCAGCCCAGGGTTCCAGAGCTGGAAAAACAAGTCCCTATGGGCAGTAAGAACTAAGGGCTGTAAAAAACAGTGGGGATTGGGGTTCAGTGAGAGGCTGCTGGAGACCCAGCTATTCCTCTTAAAAGGCCAGCATCACGAAATGAACTTCCTCTGAGCTCCAGTGTTAGAGTGAGGCTCTGAAGAACATATGAGGAGGAACAGAACTGTCTGGCATCAGGACAGGAACTCAGGGGCGGCTTTCTCCCAGACAGAAGTATCTGTCCGCAGGGATCATTGCTCCTATTCTGGGACCTCCTGGGTGGCAGGGCTGACTGGCAGCCATTTCTGTTTGCTCTGCCCTGGTGATTCCCTAAGACCCCGCCTCACCCAATTTATAACCCCACCCAAGCTGAGTGCAGCGGCTTTTGCATATGAATGGCCTGTTCTTACTTAAGCTAAAATCTCTCAAACAAGCTGCAGCTGGGTCAGGGAGTCTCAAACCTATCAATATAAAGCCCAAGACCTGGCACCAGCACCAGCCTGCCTTGCTTCATAGCTGGGCCTCATCTGGGCACTTCCAAAACCGATACAAAGAGGAGGACTCTGCAGATCTCTCTGTAGCTCCTGGTGGCCCCAGGCAGTGGTTGACTTTGCACCTCCCTGAAGACCCAAGAGCCAATGTACCCAATGGTCAGTGTCAGACCATACCAGATTACAACTCTGTACATCCATAAGCAACACACTCAAGGGGCAGACTCAGTGAGCACCAAAGCCCCACCGAAGCAAGTCCTGCTCTATAAGGGTGTCTCCTGCACAGCAGCTATCCCACTGTAGTTGCAGCTAATCCTCAGAGCCAACTGGCCTGGTCAATTCCTCCCAGTGACATCAACAGCAATCAAGTCTCAACTACAATAAGACTGCACTCACAGCCCACAGAGGGGTGCACCTAGAGCTCCCAGTTCAGGTGACTGGGGACGCTGAGCCACTGGGCCCTATAGGACTCCTACTACAGAAGGCCACTCTACCAACTCAAGGAGACATAGCAGCTCTACCCAATACATAGAAACAAACACAGGGAAGCAGCCAAAATGGGAGGCAAAGAAACAAGCCACAAATGAAAGAAATTGAAGAAAGCAAACTAGTGGATATAGAGTTCAAAACCACAGTTATAAGGTTACTCAAGAATCTTCAAGAAACCTCCAAAAAAATTGGAAATGGACTAGTCAGAAATTAAGTATGCACTGACTGAAATAAAGAATAATATACAGGGATTCAATAGTAGAGGATTCTGAAAGTCAAATCAACAATTTGAAATATGAGGAAGCAAAAAACACCCAACCAGAAGAGAAAAAAGAATCCAAAAAATGTGAGGATGTTGTAAGGAGCCACTGGGACAACTTCAAGTATATCAACATTTACATTATGGGGGTGCAAGAAGAGAGAGAGCAAGATATTGAACCTATTTGAAGAAATAATGACAGAAAACATCCCCTACCTGGTGAAAGAAATAGACTTAAAAGTCCAGGAAGCACAGACAGTCCCAAACAAGAGGAACCCAAAGAGAACCACACCAAGGAACGTCATAATAAAAATGCCAAGGGCTAAAGACAGAGAGAACCTTGAAAGCAGCAAGAGAAAAACAGTTAATGATTTCTCAACAGAAACTATGCAGGCCAGGAGGGAGTGGCAAGAAATATTCAAAGTGATGAGTAGCAAGAACCTACAACCAAGATTACTCTACCCAGCAAAGCTATCATTTAGAATTGAAGGTCAGATAAAGAGCTTCACAGACGAGAAAAAGCTAAAGGAGATCATCACCACCAAACCAGTATTATATGAAATGTTGAAGGGCATTTTTTAGGAAGACGAAGAAGAAAAAGATAAAAAATATGAACAACAAAATGGCAACAAATACATACCTATCAACAATTGAATCTAAAAATCAAAATAAGCGAATAAGAAATCTAATGAACAGAATAAACTGGTGAATAAAATAGAATCAGAGGCATGGAAATGGAAGAGACTGATGATTCTCAGAGGAAAGGGGGTGAGGGGTGGGAAGAGATTAAACAAAGATCTTATATGCATATATGCATTACCTAAGGACACAGACAATAGGGTAGTGAAGGCCTGGGGCAAGGTGGGAACTGGGTGGAGGAAAGAAGGGGGGGGAGGGTGAGACATCTGTAATAATCTCAACCATAAAGATTAAAACAATAAAAAAATAAGTATAAATTCTCATACCTTAAAAAAAAAAAGGTTCACAATGGAGGATATGCTATTCAGCCTTTTTTGATAAAAATATGTATATACTTATGTATGTATGTGCAGAAGTAGACTGGCTTTCATTGTTATACACTTCTGTACTCTGAAACTTTTTGTATGAAGTACATGCATTACTTTTTCAATAAAACCTAATCTATAAAAGATAAAAAAACAAACAACAATGTTAAATCAATCAGGAAAGTGATATTGAATAATTGATACTAGTGATTATTGTTAAATTTTTTACATGTGATATACTATGGCTATGTTTTCAAAGTGAAATGCTTATCTTTTAGAGATACAATCCCAAGCATCAACAGCTTCAATGATCCTCAGATGTCAGAAATTTACTTCAAAATATCCCAAGGGGGCAGATATAGATGGAACAAGATTGGCCATGTATTGTTAAAGCAGGTTCTCGAAGCTCCTCTTTGTGTTCTTAAATATGCTTGAAATTTTACATAATTGTTTTATTCTGTTTTTTACAAATAAAACCACATAATAACCTGAAGAAAATAACTTGGACATTGAATAGGAAAGGACTTTCTCCACATTAACCAAGAAAATATTCATACTGAAAAAGATTGTGAGTTAATTTAAAAACCTGTATAAAAATAACAAAAGTTGGACATTGTTTGCAACATGTAAAAGGATTAATATTTTTACACTAGAGGCCTGGTGCATGGATTCATGCACCAGTGGAGTCCCTCAGCCTGGCCTGCACCCTCTCACAATCCAGGACCCCTTGGGGGATGTCAGATTGCTAGTTTCAGCTTGATCCCTGGGGGCCAGAGTGAAACTGGCAGTCCGACATCCCCCAGGGGGGAATATAGTAGTGCATGAGGCGGCAGGAGGCCGGGGAGGAGCCTGAGCCCATGCTGGGCACCACACCACTCCCACTCATCCCCACGGCACCTGCCTCTGCCACTGCTCGGTAGCACTGACACAGAGGTGCGAGAGGCTCGCACCACCACAGCTCTGGCGCCCATCGGTCAGCTGGCGGTGCTCCCACTGTGGGAGTGCACTGACCACCAGGGGCCAGCTTCTGCATTGAGCGTCTGCCCCCTGGTGGTCAATGTGCGACCAAATGGTCGACTAACTGTAAGCATACCCAGCCTTTATTGTCATAAATATAAATTGAAACAATAAGCTGTCCTTCATACTTTTTTTATTTTCATGATAGTATTCAGGAATGGAAGGGCACAAGGCCACATACCATTTGTAGAATACAAATAACAAAACATGCTCCAAGTTTTCAGTTTGAGCATTATTTACACTGGTGAGACAGTGGAAACTAAAATACTCAACAATAAGGGACCAGCTAACAAAAGTATGTATGGCACACACATACAATGAGATGTTACATTGTACTAGGAGTCCAGAAATGTAGAGATGCTTAGCATATATGTGATGCATTATTAACCAACCTGGAAAAAAATCTTTTCTGTGTGGAAGAAAATATCCTCATACATTGACACCTAATATATTAATAATGATTTTTAAAATATGATTGGATTTTAGCTTAAGTATGTTAGTATGAATTTTCTAAATCTTTATATTGAATATGTCACATATTTGGAAATTTTTCAAGGAAATTATTTGATACTTTTAGAAAATGTACTGTATTGACCAAGAATTACTCATAGTGCTATTTTACTTTTACCAAAGGGTTCAAGTAAAGAGCAAAACAAAATGCTGATGCTTAAAATGAAGTCACCTTTTCTCCTTGTATGTTATCCACCTATTAAATAACAATTTAACTATTAGAGTACTACAGTTTCTTCTGAAATTTATGTCTTCTAAAAAAAAAAGGTGGTGGGGTTGCTACAGAAATTAAATTCAGATTTTATAAATAGTTCCTCTTTATAAATTAGGTACTCCTGTAGACCAAAAAGGAATGCTTCCTTCAGACATTCTATAGACTCCTCTAGGATTGACCAGTCTAGCTGGGTCTTGTGACTGAAACAGTAATTGCTTTAGGACTGAAATAATCTTCTATTCAATACTCTGTGCAGGTAAGAATGGGAACTTAGAGGTTTCTTCACCAATTTTCTAAACACTGTGCTGTTTTCTCCTTATATCTGGCCATACCTGGGAAAAAACAAAAGCTATCCCCAAATTCCTCCTCCTCACGGCCAAAGGAACATTTCCCAGCCAGCTGCATGGCACCTAGTAAATACTGATTCAGCTATTTCTCAGGAGACAGAGTGAAAATTTATGACCATAAAACCAAAGCAGTTTGCACAGATGATGGCTGTATATAAAAATTGTTGTTTAAAGCAAGTAGGCAAATCAAATTTGTCAGAAACTTTAGCCTACTCCACTTCTGTTTCCACAGGTAATTATCTCCATTCTTGATCACTCTAACACCCATAATGGTTTTAGGAGATTTGTAAATTTTAAACGAATTCTCCAGAGACAAAGTCTAACATTAAACGCCTGATAACAGCATCACCTTTCATTCACTTAAAATACTTCAGCCCAGCCAGCGTGGCTGAGTTATTGGGCGTCCACCTATGAACCAGGAGGTCACGGTTCCAATCCCAGTCAGGGCACATGCCAGGGTTATGGGCTCCATCCCCAGAGTGGGGTGTGCAGGAGGCAGCCGATCGCTGATTCTCTCTCATCATTGGTGTTTCTATCTCTCCCTCTCCTTCCTCTCAGAAATCAATAAAAATATTTTTTAATTAAAAATAATCGGAACACTCAGACACAGAGCAGACTGGTAATAGCCAGAGGGAAAGGGATTGGGGGACTGGGTGAAAGAGGTAACTACAAACTGGTATTTACAAAATAGTCACAGGCTGTAAAGTACAGCATAGGGCAGTGGTCAGCAAACTCATTAGTCAACAGAGCCAAATACCAACAGTACAACGATTGAAATTTCTTTTGAGAGCCAAATTTTTTAAACTTAAACTTCTTCTAACACCACTTCTTCAAAATAGACTCGCCCAGGCTGTGGTATTTTGTGGAAGAGCCACACTCAAGGGGCCAAAGAGCCGCATGTGGCTCGCGAACCACAGTTCGCCAACCACTGGCATAGGGAATAGTCAATAATATTGTGAAAGCTATGTATGGTGCCAGGTGGGTACTGGGACTATCAGGGAAACACTTTCTGAAAACATGATTGTCTAGCTACTGTGCTGTATACCCGAGATCAAAACAAAGCAATGTTGAACTATAATTGAAAACATAGTATTTCAACTAATTATTTTTACAGAACAAAGTGTGCCAGTCCGTCCTTCATGATGTGCCTCTAAACCCCGCTCTCCTCCACCCCCACCCCCACCCCATGTTCCAGCCACACTGGTGGCTTTCTATATTCATGCAGCAGGCCAAGCCTACCCTCCTCAGACCCCCTTACTTACCGCATCTGCCCCAAACACACTCCTCACACACACACACCTGCCAGGTCTCTCTCCTCAACCATTACCACCTCCGAGAACTTCCAACTGTGCTGACTGAACAGCACCCTACCTTCTTTCTCTAGTTCCTCTGCTTTTCTTCATGGCCCTTTTCACTGATCTCATCTTTTATAGTCTTATCCCTCCCCTCCCCACTAGAATGTAAGTTCCATGAGAACAGGGCCTTTTGCTTTATTCATTCCTGTGTCCCCGAAAACACTGAACATAATATAAAACTGACTAAGTACTGAATTAATACATTTCCTTGATCCCTCCTTTATTGCTCCTTTGATTCCTTTTCCTTTGAGTTCCTGTTTTGAATCGAGTGAAGTTGAGGAAAAACAGAAATGTTGTACTTTAATTTTGCCTGAAAATGCTTATGTAAAATGATATAAATTACATTGCAGGCCCTAGCTGGTTTGCTTAGTGGTTAGAGCAGTAGCCCACAGACTGAAGGGCCTCGGTTTCAATCCCAAAGGTACGTCCGTCAGTGGCAAGCTTGATCCCGTCTTGGTCCAGGCTCGTGCGGGAGGCAACCAATTGAGGTTTCTCTGATATCAATGTTTCTTTCTCTCCTCCTCCCTTCCACTGTAAAAAAAATTTTAATGGGAAAAATATTCTCAGGTGAGGAAAAAGTGAAAGTAAATTACAATGCACTCTGAAAACACATCCCTGATCCTTGTATAGGCTTAACTCTCGTTTACAGTAATGGAGCCAGGAAAATGGATGATTCAATAGCAGATTACTATTCGTAATGGTTTGAAAGGCTGGTTTCTAATCTGGAATGTAAGGAGCTCAGAAGTCATCTACCCTAACATGTAAAAGTTGAATTGTATATCAACAACTCTTCTTAGATCCATCAGAGTACAGAGGTCACAAGGCAAATCACTGCCCCCAAACCAGAGACCCAGACAGGAGGAGACGGAGAATCACCACCTACCAGAGCAGAACCTCCATGGGAACCAGTAGTGGGGGGGTAGGAAAACCTAAACTGTAGTTGGCGAATTGCTGAAAGCCTCAGTGTAGATAAGGTTGAGTTAAAAACTCCAAAGGACCCAGTCATACATACACACACCCCAAGCCCCACACACAATTTGTGTTTTGCTCCCAGGAGTCCTACCAGATTCTCAAAGCAAAGACAGGGAAAAGTCCCCTCCTGCTAAAAGCAGGAGGGGAAAGTACCCATTTTCAAAGAGACCCAAAACATTCAGCAGTTGTTTTTTCATTGATTTCAGAGAGAGGAACGGAAGGATAGAAACATCAATGATGAGAATCATTGATTGGCTGCTTCCTGCACACCCCCTACTGGAGATCAGGTCCACACCCCAGACATGTGCCCTGACATGGGAATTGTACCATGACCTCCTGGTTCATGGGTCTTGCTCAATCTCTGACACACACCAGTGGGACATTCTGCAGTTCTTAAGGAGGCCTGTTCTCCAGGGAAACTATTTCACCAGAACCTAACCCTACTGAAGTTTTGTTGGGGCCTAACTGACCTGGGAGAAGTCTTCCAGGTAGGAGAAGGGCAAACACCCAACTACAGCTGCCTCCAGCCCTGCTCCACCTAAGAAAGGAAAAACTGAGAGGCTTGGCAACCCTTTTTGGAACTCCTCCAGTGGAGAGCTTTGTTACTTTCACCTTAATAAACCTCCCCTTTGGTTAAAAATAACCACAAAAACCTGAGAGGCCCTTGTGAAGGTCATAGCCCAGGGCCACAGGCTCACTCCCCCGCCACCCCCGCCGTTCCCACCCCCCCCCCCGCCCCGCCAACACACACCTTCCCACATCACTAAAAGCCTATTTACAGTGGTTCTTTACCAGGCACATCATTTCTGGCTTTCAACAAACAATTAGTACATGGATGCCAAAATGCAAAAAACACATTTCAAAGACAAAAAGCAAGCTCAGATACAGCAGGCACGTAGGCATTATCAGGCTAGGAATTTAAAATAACTAGATCAATATGCTAAGATAATACATATTAACATACTAATGGAAAAGTAGACAACCTTCAGGAATGTAAGCAGAAATGTAATGGCCAATGTAAGCAGAAAGACAGAAATTAAGACTCAAGAAATAATGAAAAAATTACTTCGATGGGTTCATTAGACTGGACACAGTTAAGGAAAGTGTCTGTGAGCTTGGGAATATATCAAAATAAATTTCCAAAACAGAAAAGCAAAAAAAAAATTTTAAAGACTAAGAAAAAGGGGAACAGAATAGACACAAACTTCGGGACAACTACAAAGGTTTAGCATATGTGTGAGGGGAATACCAGAAGAGAGAAAAGAACAGAGGCAATATTGGAAGCAGTAATGACAGAATTTCCCCAAATTAACGTCAGACAGCTAAACACAGAATAAGGATAAATGCCCCCCTCTGCCAAAAAATTGTACAACTAGGCCTATCATATTCAAATTACAGAAAAATAAAAGAAAAAAATATTTAAAGAAGGGGGCAAAAATACCGTATCTATAGAGGAGCAAAGATAGAATAGCATCAGGCATTTTCCTCATAAATCATGCAATTGAAGAAAGTGAAATATGTATTGAAAGAAAAATAAAAACACCTATTAATTCTTTATTCTGTGAAACCATCCTTCGAAAGTGAAGGAGAAATAAAGACTTTCTCAGACAAACAAAAATTGGGAGAATTTGTTGCCAGATCTGCCTTGCAAGAAATATAATTTCAGAGAGAAGGAAAAGATGTAGGTCAGTGTCCATGTTAAGAAACGTCCAAATCCGTAGAGGAGCTTTGATTTAATTTCAGTCAAGATGACAATTGCTGGAAAGCAAAATTTCAACGGATTGAGAAAATGCTCCAAAGAATAGCAGTTTTACAACTTTATATATTAGAATCAAAAGAGGAGACGTCAGGGGGTTACATGAAATCTGCGGGCAGATTAGGGAGGCAGAAGAAAATAAAACAGCAAAATCTCTGGAATTGGATATAAAGTAAAACAGACACTTCTTTTAGATTGGTGGGTATAGGATAATTAACATTTATAGCACTTAGAGATGGTACGTGGGGACAAGATAACAATGAGGGGTTCTGTGGTCTCCTGTCCTGGTAGGGGGAGTCATCCCAAAAAAGGGGTTTACTCTGACATTGCAAGGGTATGCTGTTTTAGATGCAAAAGGACAATAGACAGGATCACTTAAGGTAAAGAATGACCTTTGTCAAGGAAACTAGAGCCCTAGGATGACTCATTTTTGGTTAGGAAGTTTTATGTTCAGACTATCCTATGTGGCTATTTTTGGTTTCTGAGTATGTAGGACCTAAGCTTGTTAAGTTTAGCATGTGGCCCCTTTCTCATACACATCAGTATCTACATAAAGCAAGGCAGAGTATTAGAGAAGGAATAAGTGAGGATAAGATACTTCAAATGGTTTTGTATATTTATCTTGTTTGTCATAAATTAGAAGTAATTTCAATCACTAGGCTATAAAAGTTGTATTAATAAGTGGAAATTGTTTGGAATCAGACAAGGAAAAAGAGGAGCAAAACGTAGTTAAGATTTCCTTGGCCCGAATTAAGATTCTTTCAGGCCAACCAGTGTGGCTCAATGGTTTAGCACTGACCTATGAACCAGGAGGTCTCGGTTAGATTCCCATGCTGCCCAAGTTATCTATGCGTCTCTCTTCATTATGGATGTTTCTACCTCTCTCTCCCTCTCCCTTCCTCTCTGAAATCAATAAAAAAAATAATTTATAAACAAGGATTCAAGAAAGTTACGTACAGATTTTTTAACAAAAATTTGTCCTTTTTAAGAAATTATTTTCTGCACATTTTAGAAAAGAAATTATTTTTCATCGAAATCCCCAAAATGTACGTGTCTTCAAAACCGTAGGCTTTGTTATACAGATAAACATATCAGTTTCACAATGTAAGAATTTGTTTGCCTTCTAGAACTGTTTTAAAGACTTGACCATATTTACCCATTTTTATATTTTATTCGAGTATCTAATTTTTGTTAACTATATTAAAATTTACTATATTATTAAAAAATAGCAAACAATAAGATGACTTAATCATTGCAAATTATATCCTTTTAAGAGTACTTGAATATTTAAAGCATTCAAGTGTAATTGAAAAAAATAATTTTACACTCAGCACTTTACTGACATGATTATCATCCCTTTTAATGAGAATAAACCAAATCTTAAAATACACATTTAGAGTTCATTACTCCCCATATTAATTTCCTTTCATCTGAAACTCAGAAGCAATGTGTGTCCACTTTAGGGAAGATTTATATATGAAAAAGTTTATTTAAAAAAATAATAAACAATTTTGAATTTTACAATGTTTTCCACTTCCAAGATTCTTTTAGATAGAGCAATATGTGCCTTGTGGTTTAAACAAGACCTGACTTATAAAATTTCCTTTAGTTCTACTTAGTAAAACAAAACACACAAAAACAAAGGTGAAATATTAATAACTATTAAGAAATCCAATGTGAAAGTGTAAAAAAAAATACCAAAAAAGCAAAATATACCATTTGTTGCAGTTACCTAAAATGGCCACTTTTAAAGTATACTAAGCAGCTTTCACTGAAATGTAATGTACTGGTTCATTTTACCAAGATTGAAACTATTATGTTAAAATATAGGCTCTATGGACTTAGGTTTAGTTTTCCAAAAATTTTATCATCTGTACCAGGGATTGGCAAGTTTTCCCTTAGAAGGTCAGAGAGTAAATATTTTAGGCCTGCAGGCCAGACGGTCTCATTGCTCAACTCTGCCACTACAGGAGGAAATCAAGTGGCAGACACCACATCAATGAATGGGTATGCCTGTGACTGCAGTTTGACACGCTGGGCTAAACAATGGATTTTGAGTAAGAGACTAATTATATTTCAGGTACCATATTATAAATACGTCATATATGGAAGTTAGGAAGAACAATATAGATAGATAGACGTCATTAAGAAACATAAATTAAAATGTTCACAAGCAGGCCCTAGCCAAGTGGCTCAGTTTGTTGGAGTGTCATCCTATGCACCAAAAAGATTGTGGGTTTGATGCATGGATGTTTCTCTCTCTCCCTCGCTCCCCTCCCCCCTCGTCACTCTCTAAATATCAATGAAAGCATATCATTAGGTGAGGATTAAAAAAAAAAATGTTCACATTTACTTGCCAATCATAATTGATGGTAATAATGTTTACATACAAATTAAATACACTTTAATTCATTTTCATTCCATATTTTTTGGTGTGTTAATAGAATCAGACCAAACTCAGATAAACAGCAAAGTACCATGAGTGAGTACTCGGAGGCTAATCAATAACCATGAAATATGGTTTTGACATCGAAATATTTCTATACAATGAAAAAACTTTGATTTACTGGATCCCTAAAGAAAATATTAGATGTATATTTCAGGTGTTGTTTTAAAATTTAATTGAATTGTTACAATTCTGAAGCTAAATATGATTTGCTTTTGTTTTATTAGAAAAAATACTCAGCAAGGTCTACAATCATTGGTCAATTAAGAATGACTTACAAGAACATGAGGCAATAAAATAAAAAATACAGGTACAAACTATATATCTGAAACACTTCTATTTGGCAATTTTTTAACAAACCAAAATTTTAAAACAAAGAAGATTGCAGATTACTTCCAGATACAGAATAAAGCAATTAATGAAGTGCTTAAGCAAAGAAACAAAAACGGTAAGAAAACACACTGCTTTTCTTTTCTTTTTAAAAATAAAATCACATTTGCTACAGATCATATGGATAATACCCTTATTAAACAACCATTCCAGAATGTCTTATAGTACCAGTGCTTTTATTTGCACTTCATTTCATTTTATATGACTCATTTCATGTATATAGCTCTTTACCCCAATGTTTACGAATAAAGCCCCCATAACTTTTATTTTAAAATATTTTAAAGTAAATGAGATATGACTTATGTATCATGAAACTTTCCCATTTTGGAACCAAAGGCTTAGTTCTATATTTTTGTCTATTCTTTAAAAATTTAGTGTAAAAACTGCTGGTTTTTATATCACTGTAGTAAAGTGAAAACTCCTCAATCAGGAGTATTTTCTGCAGTTTGACTGCATATAACCACATACTTTACAATATGTCCTTCCAACAGTAAGGAAATGATTGATTTCACAGTCACTGTCAGAAATGAGTGCCATAATTCTATTATGGGTATAGGTCCTCCCTCAAAGACTTTCTGGAAGGATGTTCAATGTGTTTTGTTCTTAAAGATATTAACAGTAGTACATAGTCCCTTTAAGTCTCTGCAAAAGACATTTATTGTTAAAGAAGGTGCTTTATTAACAATTTCTCTGGCAGCACAAGTGAATTACAATATCCTTCAATATTATTTCTACCCATAATATATACATTTAACTTTCATGCCTCTAGAAAAACATCTACAGTACATTTCATAATATAAAAATATATTACAAATCTGCTGAATTATTTACAAGCAATGTTCTATTATCTCTATGCAACATTTGTTTGATACAATACTAACAAGTTACACATATTTCCATTTCTGTAAGTTAAAAAAAAAAATCCATATGGCTTCTTGCTTAACCAAGCAAGAAAGTGATTTTATTTTCTTTTTCAAAACCAACTTTGGTGCATAAAGGATTCGGTTTGACAACACTTAAAAAAAAAATACAATTTTTCTTACGTTAAGAAAAAACTAACCAAATGCTTTCCTCAGAAAAAAAAAAAAATTAGAGGCTTATGTAAGTTAAAATGAAAATAGAGGATTATTAAAATATTTGAAATAAAGGTTTTTCAAAAACCGTTAACAGATTAGTTATATAGGTAAATATTAACATACTGTACTCCATGAGAAAACCCTAGTCCTGAAAAGGGAGCCACCAGACATACGGCAACACTCTTTAACAGAAATTTGCAGCCCTAATTCGAAAGACGAATATTTAGTTGATTGCAAATGTCGTTCACTGTTTGCTTAAATACAAATTGAACACTTTTCTTATCAGAGTTCTGCAAAAGAACACAAATGGCAACCAATCACATCTATTTATAATTGATAATTTTCATTGCCTATTATGTCCTAATATGACTTCAAATCAATAGACACTGTCAAGATAAATATCCTTCCAGTGCTTTTGGTATTTGTATGGGCATACATTGTAATTGTTTTTCTTTCCAATATAAACTACTGCAATCACTAAAGGGGGGGAAAAAAGCAGCTTAAAGCAGCAAGCATGCAAAGCCTTTAAGAAGCTGTTCCACTAAGTTGCCAAAAGAGTGTTTGCTCAGTCTCCCACAGTACCATTCCATGAAAATGTGGACATACAGTAATATATTAATATATTCCACAGAAGAGCCTACTTCATTCACAGAATGTTTACACTAAGCATAAATATTATTCTAAATATTGGATTAAAAAAGAGGAAGGGGGTTGAGTCTAATGTGCAACTTTTACTAAACCCATTGTCAGTGACTAAGACTGCAGGTGTCCCCGCTTGTTTGCTTTTTATGTATTTATTTATTTTTTACCTCTTCAACCTCTTCTGCGGCATTGTTCTAGAAAAAGAGAAAAAGGAATATTCTTTTATTCAACTATATCAAAAACACATTAAGTAATTCAAGAGACATTAAAAATATTTATAAAATATAGGCAATGTGATGATGATCATTGATCATCATTAAAATGTATTTCCAAAGCATTCACACATAATGAATGCAAATTTAGTTACACAGTATAGCCTTTTAATTAATTCTTTTTATGCTAGTGTTATTTCTAAAAAAGAATCTCATGTCTAACACATACATTTTAACCAACTAGTACTATGGAAACTAATGTTTAAAATCTCAAATAAATAGGTTCCTTTTATTCTTTTTAAGATATTTTTAGAAAGTTTGCTATGCTTTCATTTTGAAATGTGCATGAACAAATTATTTCTCATAAAACTAGTTAGAATAACTGCTTTTCCCCCCTTTTACTTAATTTCACAAGTTTTCCCTATCAAAATCCAAAACATTGTTAATGCTACACCACAATAAATGTAGCATTGTTAATGCTACACCACAATAAATTTATTACTCTGTACCACTTTAGAGTAAACAATTCTAACTTTCAGAATAGCAGAAGCATGAAAGTTTAGACTCAAAATTAAATGTTAAGATTAAGGTAGTTTAAAAAAAAAAAAAATCCTCCACAGAAGTACCTACACATGTTAAGAATATCTTCATTACCCAAAAATGAAATCAGTAAGTATGTAGAATTACAATGAGAGCATGCAATTCCTATGCACTTATAACATCATCAGTTCTGAGCGTGAATCTTTTTTTTTAAGTCACTTTCACTATAATATCTAAATTGCTTCCCATAGAGCACAAGAATGGGGGTCTGGGGGGAGCTGGTTCTGTGAGAAAGGAGACCTTTAGAGAGGGGGAAGTAGAAGGCAGGGCAGAAACACTGAAGTTAGTCTTAATCATATAATTAAGATTCATGCCCCTTTGTGCCTAGGAGATGTTTACAGCCAGTTTTAATAGCAGGGTGGTGGCTCTCCCAAAATAACATTCTTTTAGAATGCTAATTTTAATTACTCCCTTCAAAGAGTAAGCAGAAATAACCTTAAATTAGGCAACAGTAAATAAACAATACTGAATTATTTCTTAAACTAGAGGCCCCCTGCACGAAATTCGTGCGGGGGATGGGGGGTGAGGGGGAGAAGCAGGGGGGGAACAGGAGTCCACTCAGCACAGCCTGCACTCTCTCCAATCTGGGACCCCTCGGGGGATGTCCGACTACCAGTTCAGGATCGGGCCTAAACCAGCAGTAGGACAGCCCTCTCACAATCCGGGATAGCTGGCTCCTAACCACTCACCTGCCTGCCTGCCTGATCACCCCTAACTGCCCTCCCCTGCTGGCCATCTTGTGGTGGTCATCTTTGACCACATGGGGGCAGCCATCTTGTGCAAGGGCGAGGGTCAATTTGCATATTACCTCTTTATTATATAGGATTATTAGTATAGATAGTGACTTTTCTGTATTTTCGGTGGTGGATTTACCTCAATCTTCTTCCTTAAGATATTTCATTGTTCTCTATACCAGTTCATTTCTTGATAACCCAGCTCGGTCCACAAAAACAAGGTTTTACTGAACTTAGCACTTTCACCAAAAGATATTTTAAAATTTATTTTTGGAGTAGGAAAAACTGAGTCTCAGTGTTTCCACATGGCAAGGCCCATTATGTTAGAATTTCATTCTCAGAAGATGTCTCAAATTATAGAAATCCTATTGCATTGACTAACATCCAAAAAGCATTGTCTTGGAATGAACGGAACCTTCAAAGTGTTAATTACTTCAAAATCTGGCACAGTCTCCTTCTGATAGCTAAAATTCACATTTGGGATTATCCCAAATTTTTATATGTTCCTCTTATTCTTATCCAACATATTCCTATTATAAAATACATATTAAATTAAAATTTATTTTTAAAAATAGAAATTTCATTAAGAGTGCCTTTAACCAGGCCAGTGTGGCTCAGTGGTTGAGATTCAACCTATGCCAGGACATCACGGTTCGATTCCCAGTCAGGGCATATACTGGGGTTACAGGCTCAATCCCCAGTGTGTGTGTGTATGTGTGTACAGGAGGCAGCTGATTAATGATTCTCTCTCATTACTGGTTTCTATCTCTCTCCTTCTACCTCTCTGAAATCAATTAAAAAATATTTTTTTAAAAGACTGCCTTTAAAGCATTTTCATCACTTTTTTTAAATTATATTTTTATTGATTTCTGAGAGGAAGGGAAAGGGAGAGAGAACACCCTTCCATCATTGGTGTAATAGAAACACCAATGATGGAAGAGAATCATTGAATGGCTGTCTCCTGCACGCTCCCACTGGGGATTGAGCCCGCAACCCCAGCATATGCCATTGACCAGAATCGAACCTGACACCTTTCAATCCACGGGCCAAAGCTCTATCCACTGAGCCAAATCGGCTAGGGCTCACCACTTTTGAAATTACCCGAGTGTATGTCATTTGGGTAGAGGCAGTATTGAGTTCAGTCACATAATATCTGTGTAACTTTGGGCAAGGTATTTAACCTCTCGCTTCAGTTTTCTAATCTGTAAAACAGAGACAGTGACACCTACTTCATAGGGCTGCTGTGTGAGTAAAGTATACGTAAAGCACTTAGCAAAGAGACTCAGCACAAAGTCAGAAATGCTGGGCCTCTTTTCCCCACCTCTAACCCACCCCATACCTTCAGAAGCACAGCACACTAAAACAAAGGTCAAATCAGAAAATTATTAGAAATGTAAACACTAGGAGCTACCACTTAAAAACAAACAGTACTATATTATCTTTCTCAATTCTGTAATTTATAAATCTTTGTGATGTAACTGCCATATAGAAAACTAGAGAAAACATTATGCTTGATACTGAATTCAGTACTTAAAAAAATAAATCCTAACCTTACACCCAATAATTAGAAAGATTTAAAGATCATAATTCAGAAAGTAACATCAAAATTACCTGTATATGTTTGGGTCCAAAAGCAAGGCAGTATCTTTGGGTAGCTTTGATAAATGAACTACTTTAGTTTTTAATTGATGTCGCTCACTTTCATTCACCCACACGTCAGGCAGACTATAAATTAAAAAACAAGCCATACATAAAATAACATTAATTTTAAATTTACCCCTCATTTACCTTCATATTACCCAGCCATTTCTGTTAGTTTGACAGGGCTGCCTAGGTTAACAAGCTTCTCATAAGCCAAATGAACTCAACAATCTAGGTAGTGGAATGAGGAGAAATAGCAGGGTGAAATTTTAGGCACAAATTTGGGATGCATTAGGAATTTTTGGTGGCCAAGTCATATCAAACTTAGAATACACTGCCTGTCCTTTAGCTTGCTGAGTGAAATTCATATTTGAGCTTGACATGATGGAAATTTGACACTGAGTTTCTTCATGAAGAAATAAGTAAAAAACACCACCAAATTCCACTTTTTAAAAAATGTGCATGTAATCAAAATTCCAAAAATCAAAGAAATGTAATCCTATAAGGAAATTCAAATAAAAGCATTTTGATATTTGGACTGAGCAATTTCCAGAACACTGAGAATACGGACATTTAAATATATATTTTTAAAGAAACTATAGTGTTGGCAAAAGCAGGTTTATAGTTGTTCATGTGAAAAATAATATAATATAAACCTACTTTTGCCCTACCCTGTATATTTAATGACCTTAATATATAAAAATAGCTCTTACAAATTACTATGAAAGAGGTGAACATTCATTAGGGATAGAGGGACAGGGTAGACAAAACATACTAACCATCAATTTACCAAAGATACGAACAGTTTAAAAATTATCTTACTGCCCTAGCTGAAGGGTCCCAGGTTCAATTACAGTCGAGGCATGAACCTCAGTTGCAGGCTCGAGCCCCAGCCCTTGGTGCAGGAGGCAACCAATTAATGTGTCTCTCTCACATCGATGTTTCTCTCTCTGTCTCTCCTCCTCCCTTCCACTCTCTCTAAAAGTCAATGGGAAAATATCCTCAGGTGAGAATTAACAAACAAACAATAAAAAATAAAAATGATCTTACTTGTAATCAAAGAAATGCAACATGTAAGAATGTAATAACCAGTGTTGATAATAAAGAGAAAAAAGCTCTCTAAGGTAGTAGATGGGATTAGAAATTGCTAAAAACTCAGGAGAGCAATACTTATCAAAAACTGTAACATTTTGCATAGTTTGTATATTAGTAGACTTTAGAATATCTTTATTTAACAGTAAAGAAAAATGGGTAACTTCAATGTTCAGCAAAAAAAAAAAAAAATAGCTCATTCAATACATTTTACAGGGCCATGTATTTATTTTCTTAATAACTTTTTATTGATTTTTAGATAAAGGAAGTGGGAGAGAAACAACAATCGACTGGCTGCTTCCTACATGTACCCTAGTGATCAAGCCTGAATCCCGGACATATGCCCTGACCAGGAATTGAACTGGTGACCTCTCAGTGCACAGGACACCGCTCAATCCACTGAGCCACACCAGCAGGGCTTCAGGACCATTTAACAATGTCTTACACCAGTCAGAGAAAGGCAAGTACCATATGATTTCACTTGTGTGGAATCTAATTAACAAAATAAATTAACAAGCAAAATAGAAACAGACTCATTAGCGAACAGACTGACAGCTGTCAGGAGGTAGGTTGCTAGGCTGGGTGAAAAAGGTCAAGATTAAGCAAAAAACAAAACACACACACACACACACACAACACTCATAGATGCAGACAACAGCATGGAAATTCCCACAGGTGAGTGGGAGAGGGTATAGAGGGGATAAATGGTGATGTAAGGGGACTTGACCGGGGGTGGTGAACACATAATAAAATATACATAGAGATGATGTACACTAGAATTGTACACCTGAAATCTATATAATTTTATTAACCAATGTCACCCCAATAAATTCAATTTTTAAAAAATATTCAAAAAATGCACTTTAAGTTCTTTAAGTAGGAGTGGAATTAGGAGGAGGATGAATGTATGCTTAAAGAATTGTATAGATTTAAATAAAAAATGGAGGCGAAGAGATTAACCAAAGAACTTATATACATATATGCATAACCCATATATGCGTAATCCACGGACACAGACAAGAGTGCAATGAAGGCCTGGGGAAGGGGAGAACTGGATGGAGAGGGTCCATAAGGAAAGAAAGAGGACATTTATAATACTTTCAACAATAAAGATAATTTTCTAAATTATTACTTTTTAAATGTCCCACAGTTTAATTTCCATAAAACCTGAAAGGGAAGGAGGAGAAAGTGGTGGAAAATATGTTCTACACTAACAGAAGCTTAATAGTCACAGGATTTTTAAAAAACTGAATAGATTTCTTTACATTGATATACTAATGTGCACTGTAAACTAACAAACCTACTTAAGAACATTTAACACACATCACATTCATTAATATCTTCTTAAACAGAGTTTATGAAACAAAATTTTAAAAAGGATTTAAAATCCAGGACAAATATTACCACATATTGCTAATTTTTAAAGAATAAATATACACAATTTGATTATACTTTTTAAAAATTTACTCTATTCTTGGTGCTTATCAATTCCATTAAAAATTTCTACAATATACCTCTATTACCTATTATAAAAAATTTTAATAAAAGGATAAAAAAGAAAATTAAAACTGAAATCTAAATTAAGGAACATCTGGGTCAAAAGTGCTCTAAAAGGTACTAAAACACAAAGAAAAATGTAATGGTGCTAAAAACCTGGTCAACTGCTTTTTCTATAAAACACTGTGGGTTGGATAATGCTTAGAATTTTTTTAAAATAAATGGTTCAAACAAAGGGCCAACTAATGCTGCTTGCATACTACTTGAGGGTCATTGAAAATTCTAAAAATAATCACATCCAATTAAAAATCTTTCATAGATTATCTCTTTAATCCTGACCTCAAAATATTTCAGAGAATTTCCGTAATTCTGCTTTATTTAAATCCAATAATAAGTAATTTTTGAGTGTAAGATTTTTTTTTTAATATATTTTTATGAGTTCAAAGAGGAAGGGAGAGGGAGAAAGATATAGAAACATCAATGATGAGAGAGAATCATCGATCGGCTGCCTCTTACACGCCCACACTGGGGATTGAGCCCACAATCTGGGCATGTAACTGGACCAGGAATCGAACCATGACCTCCTGGTTCATAGGTCGACGCTCAACCACTGAGCTACACCAACCAAGCGAGTATAAGACTTTAATAAAAGACATTAGTCTATTAATTACACATAGTATTCCAAATACTTACATATCTTCAGGCATCCAATGAAGCAAAAGTTTTATCTTTCCAGAATCCTCTTTTCTCTTAGCTATTACCTAGTAATGATAAGAAATCATAAAAATAATTTGGAACACATTTTTCTAATATCATTAAAAGGCACTTTTAATCCTAATTAAGCACTTTTACATGTTGTATCCTGAACTTTATATTACCACCACCACATCTTGTTCTGCCTTGTTTTTTCCCCAATTTTACCTTTAAAGATTATGTACTTTCCCAAAAGAGAAAAAAGGAACTGAAGACAAGGTTTGTATAGCCAAAGCGAAAAATCAGCCCAGCCAGTGTGGATCAGTGGTTGAGCATCAACCTATAAACCAGGATGTCACAGTTTGATTCCTGGTCAGGGCACAGGAATCTCAAGCAGGGGACCTACAGGACAATCAATGATTCTCTCTCATCATTGATGTTTCTATCTCTCTCTCTCCCTTCCTTTCTGAAATCAATAAGTATATTTAAAAAGAAAAACCATACTATCTTTATTAAGGGACTGGAAATGCTATTTACTATCTCCTAAGTCTGTGGCTTAGCTAGAATGCTACCAAGGTTCTACATTGGCTAGAATATTTTTTAAAGAACAAAAAGTAAAGAAAAAATACTTCTAGGAAGGGGAAAGTCTATAATTTACAACGGAGATATTTTTTGTTTGCCTGGTTGGTTGGTTTTATTTTAAATGAACATCAGCCAAAGAGTGTTTAGGTTCAATCCTAAGGAATCCACATAAAAGGTGAATCAACCTGAACAAAAAGACCTGTAGAAGGGCAAGAAAAAAAACATACTTGGCATTCATTACCAGATTCTGAAAATTAAGGTAATACTTAAATTAAATAAAAACGGATCAAGATGGTATTTTGTAACTTACAATTTCCATATTAACAAAATTAGCACATTAGTGTTTTAATAGCCTAAATCTCAATATGTTTACCAAGTTTAAATTCTAAACAGCCACACAAAATTATGTCATCCTCAAAACGTATTAGAACTAAGTAACAGCACTCTATGCAAAAATGAAACACTTTCTATCTCCATTCTGAAAAACCTTTAGTCAATACCCCAATTCTAGGCTTGACATTTAGATTAATTAAAAAGCACAAAGACAAAAAGCTGAAATACCGCCACTAAAAAAAAAAAAAGGATATGAAAACAACGCAAACCAAGCAAGCACAGCAAGCTGACTGTAGGAATCTGCTGACCTCTTCTGGAGAAGGCTCGAAAGAAAATGTTTCAATTAAAAAGAAGACAAATTAGGTAAACTGCACAGCATCAAGCCTCACAGATATATTTTCCTCCAAAACGTTTCATTACCAGTATGAATATTTCCTAAAAAAGTTAATTTAATAACTAGAAAACTTATAATCTGACTGCTAACAAAAGTGATTATGCTTAACACATACTGCCTCCATGAAAATCTTCCCAGCCATGAACTTCGAAAAACAGATCCTTTCCTTTCTACTGTGTCCAAACACCTTTTCCCATTATGGATGTCTCTTCCTTCCACTTTCCCCAGGAAAAAAGCATTCTCCAGATCACACTTCACCCTCAAGCAAGTACCTCTACCTCCCCAGTGTCACTTGGGGATGGCAAGTCACTCTTATTCCTGTTTCTTAAATTTATGACAAACATAAGTTTCATATTCTTAAAACCTCTCAGGTGTTTTCTACAGCTAGAAAACTTATTTTCAAGGTCACAGACTGTTTTGACTATCAGTAAATTTCTAAATTTCTTCCATACTCCTTATATTATCACCACTATTGTTAGTTCCTTCATTTTTTTTCAATTTCCTCAGAGTAAACGTAAGGATTTTATCACAGGAGCTGCTCTAATGAAAGCATGTAAAAGTTGGAGCTTCACTTTTTAAAATACAACCTTCTTTATCACATCACCACTTCCTATTCCCTACTATGCAGAAATACTTGCTCATTATTAGACCATTATTTCATCAGCTTTATTGCTTATTAAATGTTAATGAGCACTAAACCTCGGTCCTTAAATTTCTTCTCTTTTCTATTTATACTTAAAGAGTTCCTAGTGATCTTATCCAGTTTGATAACTTTAAATACCACTAATTATGCTGAAGACTTCCTTATTTGAATTTGTAGCCACTCCTATCCTCTAAGTTCAAACTTGTGTCCATCTTCCTACGTGGTGGCACAGGCTCTACATGACTTTACAGAAAGTGCTGAAATTAGAGCTCTTAATACTCCCCTCTCCCTTGATCCACTCACCACTACAGCTCTATTTTAAATGGCAATTCCACCCTTTGGCCAGCTGCCCAGGCAAAAAAAATCTGAAGTCATCCTTTCCTTTCTTTATCACATCTGGCATGTGATCCATCCATAATTCTTATCAGTACTACTTTCAAAAGATATCCAGAATCTAACTAAATAGCCCATACCATCACTTTCTTTAAAGTCTTACATTTTTACTAATTTACTTGTTTATCCTGTCTCTTCCACTAGAGTATTGGCATGCATGGTTTAATGTTTTGTTTTAACCTGTATTGTTCATTGCTAAATGAACAAAATATGTGGCACACAGTAGGTGCTCAATATTACTATACCTTTCCTTCAACCCAAACTCACATCTCTCATGTGTTTCAATTTCAGAAAAGGTTCCCTTTCTTTTGTCTAACCTTTTAATTTCCTGCCTTTAATTTTGGAAATCAAAATTGGAAATTTATTATAGGAGATGGAAAAAGTACAGATTCAAGCCAGTGGAGTCACTGATATCAATACTGACATTTTGTATTTAAATTCTCATGCATTTTAATTAAACTATGAAAATACAACCTTAATTTAGTGTATCTTATATTTCAACAGCCAAAATTAAACAAACTCTTTTTCCAGGGATTCAAATCACTAAGAGTCAGGCCTAAAATTTTTACTTCTACTAACTTACTGTCACCAAACTACAGTAATTTAAAGATGACTGGACAATAAGATGGCAAGTAGCATGGGAAGAGAGAACACTTGATTAACTCCTAGTCAACCAAAAATATGTTGTATACTGCTTTTTCAAATTTGATAGCTTTCTTTTTCTATGTTGAGCAACATAATAATTCAGTGACTATAATGAGTACCTAGTATGGAGAAAGTTGGTATACATCAGTGGAACAAAACAGAACAAAAATCCCTTCCCTTCACAAAGCTTTGATTTGATAGCCATTATCCATTTTCTGTTTAACACAAACTTTAGATGTGTGTTTGGGTGTGAGGGAGGAACATGCAGTATACAGGGACGTGAGCTTAATAGGTAAGTCTAATGTTCTAATTTTACAAATGAAAAAACCAAGTTAAAAAAAAAAAAAAGACATGAACTAGGCCTAGTGGCCCAAATGCCAACCCAATATTCCCAAATAGCTCAAATTAAAGGCTAAAATAGTCAATCTAATAATAAAATGTCAACTTGTGGACAATATAGTTTTATAACCAATAATAGAAAAAAAATTTTTAATGTTTGTAAAGCAAAAAGTTTTTATTTTTCTTGTTAAAATGTATTTTTGTAAATTTTGAGCAATTTAGAAATATTATGAAAGTCAAAATACACATTTTAACAAACCTATGCAAGTAATTTGAAAACCAAAAAAACAAAAACAAATACTTACAGTACTATGAAAAACAACACTGTGTCCCTTCCCTAAACTTTCTATATGAGCTGAGAGGTTAAAGCATATGGCTCGATGTCTTATCGCATCCAGTGTTTGTGCATCGAAGAAATCATGTGGTCGTGCTAAAAATCAATACAAAAGAGATAAAGAATATGTACATAAATATAACATTCTGCTAAATAGCCATGTAGTCCATTTTCCACAAAAATATGTAATAAGAAAGATGGAAGTATAAATCTAGTATTTAAATCCAAAATTTTCTTTGCTTTCAAAACACAGAGTCTAGCTGTCAAGATAAGGATGTTACAAAAGCGAAGTCCCAACTAATTAGTGCATATGAGTTAATTCGGCCTCTTGGTGTGTGAGGTTCTAACTTCAGAACTTATGATTCCACATTTCAGCTACTATATTTTTCATATAATTTTGTATTTTATTCCAGTCTCTCCCCCAGCATCACTCTGCATTTTCTTTTTTTTAAAGTATATTTTATTGATTTTTTACAGAGAGGAAGGGAGAGGGATAGAGAGTTAGAAATATCGATGAGAGAGAAACATCGATCAGCTGCCTCCTGCACACCCCCTACTGAGGATGTGCCCGCAACCAAGGTACATGCCCTTGACCGGAATCGAACCTGGGACCCTTGAGTCTGCAGGCTCTATCCACTGAGCCAAACAGGTTAGGGCCACTCTGCATTTTCAACAATCTGATGACTACCTCCATCTATGTAACACACTGAGATCTCATTCACCACAATCAAATACATATGGAATGCACTTCAAGAACATTTTACATTAATATGTAATCAAAAATTTTCCAAATTTAACAGTGGTAATATTATTTGGGGGTTGGGGTAAGTATTTCTTAATTTAAAATAACTTCTAAAGTAATCTTTTAGTGTGTTCACAACAAACTTATACATTGAAGATTTAATTTGGTAAGAACATTTTTTAAAAATTTTTATTTTCATCCCACAAATATTACAAATTATGTTATTTTATTCTTAATTAGAACATTGCTCAAAATAAAGGAAAATTAATTTGTTGTTTTACAACTATGGAGCTTATTAATACATGTAATTTTATAAGATCATCTGTAATTAAAAATTAAAATTTACCAACAACAGAAGAAATGGCTTGATTTCCCAGTACAGCATATTCTGAATTATATGTAGCTGATTTACCACACTATTCTAATTTACTACTGAGTGTAGTGGATTTACTTCCACCATTCATGGAGCTGTCAGAACATCTACACTAATCCACCAGAGCTTTTGGGGGGACCAGGGGTATTTTACAAGCTGGCATTCACAAAGCAACCTAGATACCTCTGTTGTCATTGGATTTTTCTCAGAAAGAAATAAGCAAAAACCAACCTGTAACAAACTAGCAGAACCCATAAGACTAAGAATGAAGTGATGAGAAATCAAAAAGAAAAAAATATTTAACATTTATAAGAGAAAAAGGTTATGATTTTACTTAATGCTGAGAAACAAACCTGCTTCCCATTAGATCTGTGACTATTGGGGAAAAGTGTACTTTCTTCATGCTCTCCAAATATGCTTTTTCCTGGGAAGGATAAGCACTTAAGAGAAAATAAAAATAGGTGAAGGTGGGCGGGGGGGATGGGGACATCTATAATAGCGTCAACAATAAAAATAAAGTTTAAAAAAGAAAAATAACTTCCCCTAAATCATTCAAATCTACCACTCCTCATTCAAGATTCAAACATAGATGTCATCACCAGAATTAAATTTATAAGGTGCCCTCAAACTTAAGATTCTATTCTATTCAGACCTTAACCATATTATGCCCACTATTAAAGTATCAAAGTATACTAAACTGGACCTGGCCGGTGGTTCTCAATGGTTAGTGTTGGTCACAGGTTCGATTCCCAGTTAAGAGCATGTACCTGGGTTCCAGGTTGGATCCCTGGCCCCAGTCAGGGCACATGTGGGAGGCAACCAATCCATGTCTCTCTCTCACATCGATGTTTCTCTCCCCCGACCCCCCACCCCGCCTCTCTCCACTCCACTCTCACTTTTTCAATGGAAAAAATATCCTCAGGTGAGCATCAACAACAACAAAAAAGAATACTAAACTTGAACAACAGTCTCCAAAGTAGGTGAGTGTCATGATCCATTAGAGTAAGGGAAGAAAATATCACTTTCAACTCACTACTGTTCAATAGTCCTTCTTGGTAACTGTTTTATGATGTGCATTAGCAGTATTACCCGTATATACTATATACATATGTTAGGATTATGTACACAAGCCATTTTTTTTAAACCGATGAGCCTCATAATCAAAAGGTAACTGGATCCATAACCTAAATTCAGTAGAACTTTGAAAAATAAATGTTTAATTTCAACAATAAGAAAGAATTTAAAGAGGTTTATTTTTCACTTGTGGTTTGTTCATCTGTCCACTATAGTTTTGTAGTAACAAAAAAAATTTCAATGTTTTAGAGATAATTGTCTGCTTTATAGTCTGGATTAGTGTCTGGAGTTTCTCCTACACTCTACTCAAAAATCCCAAGAGAAAAAATAAGATGCAATCATTTTTTCTTTCTAGTTCACCCTTGCAGTGGCCTCCCGTTTCAATGACAGCTTCACTCCTATTTCTTCATTCAAGATGTATTTAGTTAGCTAGCTGACACTGAGAACCAGGCAGGGCTCTGGGGTTTCAAAGTCAATTCCTGCTCCCAACATTTACAAGTCTTGTCATCTAATTGTGTTCTATCCTAAATATCCAGGATATATCTCATAATCTAGTAATTAAGCACATAACAATTGTATGTGTGTGTTACAATAGACTGTGAAGTGCTGAAACACAAAAATTGTTTTGCTATTCACACACACATTACTTTGGAGCAGGTATAACCTATCTTAACTTTTACTTGTACTTTACCTTTAACACGTTCAATTTTTTAGAAAAACTCTTAGAAACATCAACACTGCCACCATGTTTTAAATTTTCTTAATTTAGAACAAAATCAAAGTAGCCCTCAAAATATAATTCTATATAGTTTGTATTCTAAAGCCATATAGACTCACTCTTAGTTACTACAGATAAAATTATCATTGAATTCTCACATTGTCCCACAGTTATCATATCTGTTTATTACTGTTAACAAAAGTAGATAAAATAGTAAAACCCTGTTTTTTATGAAAGAACAAGATATAAACAAAAGCAATGTAATACACACAGATTTTCAGTGAAACACTTACGTAATGAGCGCCGTCTTTTGTTCTTTAATTTCCTTCTTTTGTTCATTCCAGCTTTAGAAGGAGATTCTTCTTTGGCCTTTGGCTGGCTAGAAACTTTTGAGGAGTTCTGCTGACTGAAGTGTGTGGGTACGTGGCGAGCTAGCCCTCCCTGAGAAGCAAAGCTGGCATTGCAGCCACCAACAACACACTAAATAAAAATAAAAAAGGATGATCAGGGATGCTGTATTGGGAACAAGTACATTTTCAGAAGTAAATCAGCAAGCTATAGAACTCATTCCAGGAAATAAAAACCCTTTCATTTTATTATAAGTTGCCCAAAGTCATATACATTAGGTAGTGACAGAGCTGGAAAATAAAATTCAAGTTTCGCAATTCCCCAGTTTACTGCTCCTCCCACTATACACAAGACAAAAACAGTGAATCCTTCTCTCCAGAAAAATCTGGTTTTGAATTAACCACTTTTGTAAGAGGAGCAATAAGTTATTTTACACCAAAGAACTAGATACCTACCAACAATTTGCATTCCAGATTTTTAAAATTATTTTTATCTTACATCATATGCTATTTCAAAACCAACCTGCTATTCTAACAGATAGGAAAGAAATGTAGTAATTCAGATATTTTAAAAATGTTTTTATTGATTTTTAGACAGAGAAGAAGGGAGAGGGAGAAATATAAACATCGATGAGAGAAGATGAACATCATCGATCTACTGCCTACTGGGGGTCAAGCCAGCAACCCTGGCACGTGCCCTGACCAGGGATCAAACTGGCGACTTATTGGTTCCTGGGCCAACGCTCAACAGCTGAGCCATACTGGCTGGGCAGTAACACTGATTTTTTCTTTAATATATTTTTATTGATTTCAGAGAGGAAGGGAGAGGGAGAGAGAAACAGAAACATCAATGATGAGAGAGAATCATTGATCGGCTGCCTCCAGCATGCCCACTACTGGGATCGAACCCACAATCCTGGCACATGCCATTGACCGGAATTGAAGCTGGGACCCTTCAGTCCACAGGCCAATGCTCTATCCACTGTGCCAAACCAGCTAGGGCAGTAACACTGACTTTTAAACTATTAAATCTAGCCTCTCACAGAAGACTTATGCTCAGAGTTGGGCTTATGCAGCCTCTCCAAAAGTTCCATTAATTAAAAACAAAAGGTTAGTATTCAAATCAACCTGGTGGATCTGCTCTTCCAACAATGAATGCAGAACACTTGGATATCACTAAAATTATCATATACATTTAAAATTATAATATACAAATTAGTTATAATAAAAGTGGGTGATTTCTAATTAGATCTTAGGAAATAATATTTGCAGGTCTTTTAACAAATGAATGTTATGTAAAACAAATAACATTTTCCAAAATAACCCCCAAAAACACAAAACCCACAGCTAGTGTCTGGTGTCTTTTCTATTAGTAATTTATTGACTTAGTTTCTGACTTGACAACCAAACTCCAGCCATACAAATCAGTTATGCTTAACCAATTACACGCATCAGATTATTCCCAGGTGGTTCAATTTATATTACATCACCAAAAATCTACATGTTTCAGGGTCTTTCACCAGGCACCTCTACCATTTTTAACTTCTAAAAACACAACACAACCCTCTATTAGTAGAGATCCTAATTTTATCCACAAAGTCTCTCTAAAACTGCTTAAGTGAAAAAGAGCTTATCCTCCTTTGAGGAGATTCTTACACTTTCACTGCATATCTAGATACTTATCCCAACTCAACCTTTCCATTCATTTTAAGTCATAGGTATATTTATATGTATCAACAGAAATGAACTGCTTAGAGAACCTGATAAAACCAATGCTGGCTGAAACACTTTACAGCAAGCTCCTTATATAGTGCCATTAATAATTATTCCTTTTATTTGAAATACAAGAGACATATAGGCTCTGAAGGTACTCAGCATTACTAATAAAAATCTTTGCCCATTCTAGGGTGCTCACTAAGTTAAGAGGCAGAGGAATGATTCAAGGTTTACTTCAAATCATTGTCTATTTTATGTCCGGTACTATGCAAGATTCTGTCAGTGTAAGGACGACTGGGATATAGTTTTTACCCTGAAAGTGCTTACATGTGGTCACCAAGACAAACATATAAAGTAACTTCAAAGGACTACAACAGGGGTAAGGCACAGAGTGCTATGGGAATCCTGAAAAGAAGCAGTCAACCATACTGAGAGTAATTATCACAAGTTTATTTTTTTTAAATATATTTTATTGATATTTTACAGAGAGGAAGGAAGAGGGACAGAGAGCTAGAAACATCGATGAGAGAGAAACATCCATCAGCTGCCTCCTGCAACACCCCCTACTGGGGATGTGCCCGCAACCAAGGTACATGCCCTTGACCGGAATCGAACCCGGGACCCTTCAGTCCACAGGCCAACGCTCTATCCACTGAGCCAAACCGGTTTCGGCACAAGTTTATTTTAATCAACAATTAAATCAATTATTCAATGCTCTGAAAATAAAGTCAATAATGAGAATTCTAAGAGAAAATTGTTTTCTTTGATTTTGATCATTCATCAATTAAGGACCATAAATAAATCTATAAAAATTTAGAGTGAGCCCTAGCTGATTTGGCTCAGTGGATGGAGCCTCGGCCTGTGGACTGAAGGGTCCCGGGTTCGAATCCAGTCAGGGGCACATGCCCGGGTTGTTGGCTTGATCCCCATTGGCGGGGGGGGGGGGGGGGGGTGCGGGAGGCAGCCCATCGATGATTTCTCTCTCATAGTTGATGTTTCTATCTCTCTCTTCCCGTCCTCTCTGAAATCAATAAAAATATATTTTTAAAAATTTAGAGTGAGAAAGAGTACTTTTATTAAAAATAAATATAATAGAATCACAATCACACACATTTCACTTAAATACAAATTCTTTTATCTTAAAGGAGAAAATAATTTAAGTGTCATCTAATCGATAGCCCACTTATTAGCGTGTGTCACAGAGAACAGGTGGGAGACAATTTGCTGTTGCCTCAAATGGCCTGTAGCACCTTCATTCCTGGTAACATGAGCTTTTCATGGTACTGAGTGGTATTTTAGTGTTCAAATATTCATGTTTTCACCCGCACATACAACAATGACCCCTGAACTTAAGCCACCTCACATGGTGTTCTGATGAAAAAGCACCATTTTAACAATTAGAAAAAACCCTGGTTTTTTGGATATTGAATGTTTTACACGTTCTATCTCCCAAATCCACTGAAACACTCTATGTCCACTACGGTAAAGGAGCTGTTCTAAAATTTGAAACGTGGAATTAGGGTCCCCCCCCAGATTTATTCAAATGACTAAGAGTGTCTTTGCCAGTACTAAGAATATGAAGTACTATGAAATATCGTAAGGGGCTATTGAAACATAATGCAGAAAATACCAGTTTCACAAAAGATATAACAGTAATTAACAGGTAATATTAAAGAAAACAAAAAATTCCAAGTAGAAAAATGCTGGTTTCTTAGTTTTGATAAATGTACCAAAGTAACATGAGATGATAACATCAGGGGAAACAAATTGGGTGAAGGTACAGGAGGACTCTGCACTATCTCTACAACGTGTCCATAAATCTAAAAATTTTCCCAAATAAAGGCTTTTTAAAATTCCAGGTAGAGCCCAGTTAGTTAGATTGTCATCCTAATATGCTAAGATTGAGAGTTCCGTCCTCAGGCACAGCACATACAAGAAACAACCAATGAGTGCATAAGCAAGTGGAATAACAAATCTATGTTTCTCTCTCAAATCAATCAATCAATAAAATTCCAGGTAGGAAGTACAGCCTACACAAAAAACCATAATGGAGGTACGGTGTGACCCATTTAAGAACTACAAGTACCCATACTATCGCCAGAACACAATTTCCTATGAAGATATATAGTAAGGGAACAAATGAGATTAGAGATGAAGGTAAGAATCAGGAATGAAGACCTTACTTGCAGCATGCTAAGAAATGTGAATTTTGCCCTGGCCAGTTTGTTCCATGGTCAGAGCACTGGTCCTTAGACCTAAGAGTCACGGGTTCGGTTCATTTCCTGGTCAAGGGCACGTACCTCAGTTGCAGGCTCGATCCCCAGCTCTGGTCAGGGCATGTATGCAAGGCAACCTATTCATGTGTCTCTCTCACATAGATGTTTCTGTTTCCCTCCCTCCCTCTCTCTCTGCCCCTCTCCCTCCTACTCTCTGTAAAAGGTGGGTGGGTAGAAAGAGATTAACCAAAGAACTTGTATGCATATATGCACAACCCATGGACACACACAATAGGGTGGTGGAGGCCTGGGAACAGAGGGTATAGCGGACTACAGGGGTAAATAGGAGCTAAAAGGGGACCTATAATACTTTCAACAATAAAGATTTTATTTTAAAAAAAATAAAATACATTCCATTGAAAAAATAATTTAAAAAGTCAATGGAAAAGATATCCTCAGGTAAGGATTTAAAAAAATGTGAATTTTAATTTGGAAAGCGAGAGAAGTTACCAAGAATTTCAAATAGTAGTGAATAACAACCACAAAAGATGAACTGGGTTTAGAGTAGGGTGAGAAGTAGCAGTCGTATTCAAAATGTACTGCAGGTCAAATTGACAGGATCTGCTACTGCAGATAGGGGGAATATACAGAAGTTTAGAAAGAAGTCAAGAATAATGCAGGGGTCTTAAAACCAGAGTAACTGGATGGATGATCTTACTATTTACTGAATCTCAAGGAGAACCATTTTTGAAATGGAAAACCTTAATATTTTGTACATGTTAATTAAGTTCAAAATGCTCTATTAAACCTGCAAGGTGAATATTCTATTCTGGAATCCAAGAAGGAAACTTGGGGCTAGATATACATATCTAAGAGTAACTAGAATATAAATAGTATTTATTTATATTCTCACCGAGGGTGAGAGCTCTTAACAGAGTACTCTCCAACATTTAGAAGTCAGGTAGAGCAGAGGACAGCAAAGCAGACTAAAGGGAGCAGCCATTGAGCTTGGAAGCATGGGTGAGGGGGGATGAAAAATGGCAAGTGTGGTATCAAGGAGGCCTAGAGAAGAGTAAATTAATAAAAATCCCACATGCAAAATGCACATAGTAAACACAGCATAGACCTTTCTTCCTCTCAAAGAGCACTGAATTGGTAACCATATTTATCAGAGAAATGTTTAGTAGTAGCTATTATATCATAGGTGATATTTCTCTAATAAGGTCCCCCATAAGAGAAATATCTTGTAGAACAGAGTTTCTTATGTGTATGTGGGTGCACATCGGAATAACCTGAAAGATCTTTTTTAATAAAGCAATGCCTGGCAACATATCCCAAAGAATCACATTTCATTGGTCATGGGTGCAACTCAGACACCAGGATCTGGATACCTAGTGGCACAGTTCATATATAATAAAAGAACCTCTCTATTCTTATGGCTTTCCAAATAATGAGATTCCTACCATTCTCCAACTGTGACCAATTCTTTTTTAGGGACAGGAGACATTTTTTTATTTTTAGTATCACGATGATCGTTGCAGCTATATTAACCTTATTTATACTCAACTAGAGGCCTGATGCATGAAATTCATGCAAGGGGCTTGACCCTCACAGCACTGGCTTCGTCCGGAAGGACGTACAGAAGGTCGTTCAGCTGTCCGGTCTAATTAGCATATTACACTTTTATTATTATAGATACCATCTTTGTCTGAGTGGGAAGCCTCCTACAACTCGGCTGCCAAGGCTACACAACATGGGAGCTTCAAATCAGACACACACAGGCATACAAAACAGCAAAGAATTAATGAAACATAGCAAATTAGGCTTTTTAAAGCTTTATATTATTACAGAGAAAGTCTTGAAAAGCAAAAGATTCTCACTGCAATGTGTGTTGTGTGTAAGGTGATGGATGCATTAAGTAAATGAAGGGAATCCTTTCACAATTATATACACATATCAGGTCACAATGTACTTTTAACTATCTTACAATTTTGTCAATTCTACCTCACTAAAGCTAAAAAGAAGTAAGATTTTAACATGAGCAGTATCACTACCATTATAGAGCAAATCATAAAGAAACTGAAAAAATTATTTAATCACTCATCACAGTGAAGGATGTAATATTAGTATTACCCACTGTGTCCTGCAACAAATTACCAGAATGTGTTTGAATGCACCAACTATAAGCCACTTTAGAGTGAGTATATATAATAGTTTAAGTCTGGTTTGATAAAATTTCTTTACTCTTCATCAACCTTTCAGGTTAGATTCTTAGTTCCAAAATACCTACAAAGATTGGCCAATTCAGACTTGAAAGAAAGGCTGTTTTTTAATCATTACTCTATCACAATGAGAAGTTACTCAAGTGTCAATATTATGAAAAGAATCCATCATGTTGAGCTATAGAAGACTAGTTGCTAAGGAAAAGTTACAGTAAATAAATGAACCCAAGACAATAACTATAAATACTGTGTTCAATGTAAACAGAAATATCAGAATACAGGGGAAAAGTGAGCTTACCTGAAACAGTTTCAAACATATACATACAATTTTATCCAGACAAACCACAGCCACATTGACAATAAAGAAAAAGAAAATCAAAACAATCACTAAACATGCTATATACAACTAATTTTTTTTTCAGTTAAGTAAATATGTGTAAGCAAGATTGGGTTGAAACAACTTAGCCATGATGAAGCTTAATATTAGATGACTAACAAGAATCAAAACCACAATTACAAAAAGAAAAGATCAAGAGAATAGTTTAAAGAATCCCAAAATCCGAGTATGGGAAGCAACCAATAGATATGTCTCTCTTACACTGATGTTTCTCTCCCTCCCCAAACTCTTTCCTCCTTCCCTTCCACTCTCTCCAAAAAGCAATGGAAAAATATCCTCAGGTGAGGATTAAAAAAGACAAAACAAAACAGAACAAAAACACATGCATTCAAGTCATTGATCTGTCCACTATTACATATACTAAAATGTTAAAACAAATGGTTCTTTAAAATTTTTTTAAGGGCAAATGTATGCCCATTAAGAGTCTTCTCAATTTACATTGAAATTTAAAAAATAAAACTCATATACATTTACTTACCTTGAAAGGTTTGTCTCCACTGTGTGTCAGCATATGCCTCTGTAACCAACTCTGACTGGTTGACGGAGTGTTATATACTTTACAACCTTTCCATAAGCAAACAAATACCTGTAAAAAAAAGAGCAATAATAATTTTCAGTACTTATCTCAACAGTTTCATTTCTTCTAAGCTCAAATGAGCACGTTGTAAGCCTTCAATTGACAAAAAGAGCCAATTAAATGCTTAATGTTAAACTGAACTTCCAGTATGATAAACAGTTGTAACCTTCCTTCCCTCTTAAGGCTGTTGTCCATTCCCTCAATAAGGAACTAATACACCAATGCCAAAGTACCATTCAGAAGGAAATATACAAATTAACAAGACATCCCCAGGAACTAGGTCTATGAACCATTTTGTATTTACTGTATGAGGAAATAGGCATGTATTAACTGTAATTAGCAAGAAAACATAACCCTGGCCCATGTTTCTCAGTGGTCAGTATCAGCCCACACACCAAAGGGTAGAGGGTTTGATTCCTGGTCAAGGGCAAGTACCTGGGTGTGGTAGGCAACCAATCAATGTCTCTCTCTCTCGCATCAATGTTTTTCTCTCTCTGTGTCTCTCCCCGCTTTCCTTTGCTCCCACTCTAAAAATGAATAGGAAAAAAAAATCCTTGGGTAAGCATTAACCAAAATAAGAAAACAGATATAAACAATGAAAAAAATCAAGAATCAAATGTTCATTAGTGGATACTGATAGTTGCATCTTCAAAGAATGAGTAATACAACTTAACTATCAAATTACTAATTCCCTGCTCCTAAATTTCTATTATCACATGCACACTGCTTATTCTTACATTGTTCTATTCATTAAAAATATTTTCAATTATCTTAAATCGGAAGCAAAATATAATGCAAAATGTCAAATTAACATAGTTCCAAAAGCAATGGGCATAAGCTACTCTATCATCACAATAACTTACATTTTTGACTGGGTTTGGAAAATCAATTTTCTAATTGATTATATTGCCATCACACTGGATATTAAAACAGATCCCTAAAATCAACAAAAAATTATAAATTCCTCCCAGGCAGTGTGCCTCAGTGTAGTGCCTGCGCGTAGACCCATGAACCGGGATGTCATGGTCGATTTCCTGTCAGGGCACAGGCCTAAGTTGCAGGCTTGATCCCCAGCAGGTGGCAGCCGACTGATGGTTCTCTCTCATTGATGTTTCTCTCTCTCTCTCTCCCCCCATCTCCCTTTCTCTCTCTGAAATCAAATTTTTTTTTTAGTTTTAAAAAAATACAAATCTGTAATAATCACCTTCAAAGTACCATTTCATAAGCTCTGTTCTTTTCTGAGGTAAGAACAATTATAAATAGAGCCACACCTTGAAGACTATAATGTACTACAAATAAACAGAAAAAGACACACAGGCCCTAACCCGTTTGGCTCAGTGGATAGAGGGTCGGCCTGCAGACTGAAGAGTCCCAGGTTCGATTCTGGTCAAGGGCATGTACCTTGGTTGCGGGCACATCCCCAGTAGGAGGTGTGCAGGAGGCAGCTGATGTTTCTTTCTCATCGATGTTTCTATCTCTCTCTCTTCCTCTCTGTAAAAAAATCAATAAAATATGTTTGGGGGGAAAAAGACACACAGAACTGAGGAAGCAATCATTAAAATCACAGATCAGTTTTTACTCAAAACCAAAACCATTTCACATCAGATAGTTCTAACTAGGCAACACTGTTTGATGTGATTGTTCAGAAAGTTATCTTATATCCTTATTCCACAAAAGATTTGCGAGTCTCTTTAAGAAGATGTATGTCATTAACATTTCCTCCTTCATACTTAAAATTCCTGACCTAGTACACATTTATAAAATGATTGCTAAGGGAACAGATCCAAGATGGCGGCGTAGGTAAACACCTAAACTGCTGCCTCCCGCAACAATTTCAAAAATTCAACTATAAGACAAAACGTCTATCACCCAGAACCACGGGAAAGCTGGCTGAGTGGAAGTTCTACAACTAGAAGGAAAGAGAAAAGAGCATTGAGACGTGCACGAGCGCTGAAAAGCTGAGGTACGGAGGCGCGTGATCTGGGCTGGCGGCGGGCGTTGCTTTTTTCAACCCAAAGGGAGACAAGCCCCCAACTACTCTGAAATCCAGTTTCTGGGGAGACGCAGGGGACCCAAACTCCTACGGGGAGAAGCTGGACTGTCTGCCAGTGAGGGTGGCTTACTTGCAGAGCTGCGCGCAGGAATAATTGTTTCTGGCACTGGGGCATGGGACTCCGGGACGCCGACCGGGACACAGAGCAGGCTAACTAGCAGCCATTGCTGTTTGCCACGCCCTAGCCTAGTGACACCCTGAGACCCCACCCTGCACAACCTACAAACCCACCCAAGCTCCAAGCAGCGTATTTAACATAAGAAAGCCCTGCCCTATCACAGCTTAACCTAGCAAACTTGCAGCCCGGGTCAGACAGCTCCAAAACCTCCAAACCCCAAGCAAAGAGGAGAAAACTGCAGCTCTCACTGTAGCTCCTGCTGGGTGGCCTCAGACAGTAGCTGACCTGCACCCCATTGAAGATCCAGAAGCCAGTGTACTTAGTGGTCAGAGTGAGACACCAGATTTCAACTCCTCACATCCATAAGTGACACATTCAAGAGGCAGACTCAGTGAGCACCAAAGCCCCACTGAAACAAGTCCTGCCCCATAAGCGTGTCTTCAGCACAGCAGTTCTTCCATTATAGACACAGTGAGTGCTCACAGCTAATTGGCCTGGAGGTCAATTCCTCCCAGTATACCAACAGCAATTAAGGCTTAACTGCACCAAGTCTCTGCACTCAGCCCACAAAGGGGTGTACCAAGAGTGTCCACATCAGGTGATTGGGGAGGCTGAGCTACTGCCCCCTATAGGTCACCTACCACACAAAGCTACTCCATCAACACAGGGAAGCAGCCAAAATGTGGAGACAAAAAAACATGTCACGAATGAAAGAAACGGAGAAAAGCAAACTACTGGATGACATGGAGTTCAGAACCACATTTATAAAGTTACTCAAGAATCTTCTTAAAACCGCTGAGAAACTTGATGACACTTCTGAGGAGCTTAGTGAGACCTTCAAGGAGCTGAATGAGAATGCCAAAAAAATGGAAAAGGATCAGTCAGAAATGAAGCATACACTCTCTGAAATAAAGAATATACAGAAACGCAACTGTAGATCAACGTACCCCAAGAATCAAACCAAAGATCTGAAATATGTGGAAACAAAAAACATCCAACCAGAAAAACAAAAAGAAAAAAGAATCCAAAAATATGAAGATAGTGTAAGGAGTCTCTGGGACAACTTTAAGCGAACCAACATCCGAATTTTTGGGGTGCCAGAAGAAGGGAGAGAGCAAAATGTTGAAAACCTATTAGAAGAAATAATGACAGAAAACTTTCCCTACCTGGTGAAAGAAATAGACTTACAAGTCCAGGAAGCGCACAGAACCCCATACAAGAGGAATCCAAAGAGGACCACACCAAGACACATCATAATTAAAATGCCAAGGACAAAAGACAAAGAGAGAATATTAAAAGCAGCAAGAGAAAAACAGTTAATTACCTACAAGGGAGTACCCATACGACTGTCAGCTGATTTCTCAACAGAAACTATGCAGGCCAGAAGGGAGTGGCAAGAAATATTCAAAGTGATGAACAGCAAGAACCTACAACCAAGATTACTCTACCCAGCAAAGCTATCATTCAGAGTTGAAGGTCAGATAAAGAGCTTCACAGACAAGAAAAAGCTAAAGGAGTTCATCACCACCAAACCAGGATTACATGAAATGCTGAAGGCTATTCTTTAAGAAGAGGAAGAAGAAGAAAAAGGTAAAGATAAAAATTATGAACAACAAAATGACATCAAATACATACCTACCAACAAGTGAATCTAAAAATCAAGTGAATGAAAAATCTGAAGAACAGAATGGACTGGTGAATATAATAGAATCAGGGACATAGAAAGGGAATGGACTGACGATTCTCAGGAGAAGCAGGTGTGAGGGGTGCGGGAAGAGATTGGACAAAAATCTTACTCCTATGGATGAAGACAGTGGCGGGGGGTAAGGGCATGGGATGGGGTGGGGAATCAGGTGGAGAGGAGCTATGGGGGAAAAAATAGAGGAACACCTGTAATAATCTGAACAATAAAGATTTATTAAAAAATAAATAAAAATAAAATGATTGCTAAAGTTCCCAAAATTAAAAGCTAACTTTTAAAATGAATTCAGAAAAAAAGGGGAAAAAAATGTGAAGCTATACCTGTCTGTTATGGAAACTAATTCAATAACATCTGATAATCACATAAGATAATACTATCAATCAATTTCCTGACTGAAGATTTACTAGACTCTTAAAGTCTTAAATTTTTAATGCAGGCAATAAACAGGAATCAAAGCTTGGTTTGAAATTTTCACAAATCATACCCGAAAATCAGGAATGCCTTAAAACAATGTTTGGGTACAAAATTAGCATAATTTATGTAATAACTTTTGTAACAGTGAAGAATTCTGCTGATGTAACTCTTAAGTGACCCCTGTGCTGAATTACTCTCAAAATTTTTTTTCAGAAAAATATTCAAACACTGCCCTAACCTATTAACCAACCACTACATTTGAGAGAAACCACAAATCTCTAACTTCTAATTTTTTTCCCCTATGAATAAACCTAAGTACAGAGGCAATGGCAGTTCCTGTAATTCCATCAGATAATAGCCTTAATTGTGAATAAGTATGATGGAATAATTTCTAGTAACACTATTAGGGCAACACCTTCAAATTCAAAGAGAAACCATAACATTTAACCTAGTGAATATTTTAGGAAATGAAATTAAATTACCCATATTTGGATAAAATACTTGTGAAATATTTGAAAAATTAGGGGGCAAGAAGAAGGAAGCAATAAACTTGCACAAGGATAGTCTTGATACACAAAATGGCACTAAAAATCCGTATCAAGGACCCACAAAATTTTTAAAAGCTACATTTCCTTTCTTAATTTATATTAGAAAATCCCTTGGATAAAATAGGTAGTCCAAAATCTGAAATAAGAATATTCAAACCTCAGTCTTTTTTTGATGCCAGTTTGTTAAAAATATTTTATACCCTATTTTTAGAAATGTTCTCATTGCAAAAATTCTAAAAATCAAACACCATAGGAATTAAACCCAAATATAAAAGTTCAAAAATAAAACCTCTTAAGGTTCCTCTATCCTATCTTAAAATGAATTAAGATTTAGCCATATTAATTAGAACACTGAGGCACAGGAGCTCATAGTCCACCCTCTGATGACAGATGTATGTTATATTAGGTTGTATTATATGTAACAGAAATAGAACAAAAGTAAATGACTAAATTCTAGTAAGCTTTCACACTTCACGGCTATGTAATTTGGGGAGAAATCACTTATCTAAGTCTCTTATTTCCTTTTTTATCAAAAACACTACGAATACACATTTGATAACTCCAAAACATGGTAAAAATGTAAGATAATGTATATTCTATAAGACCAGTTAACAGAAAAACTGTTTATATTAGACACTGAAGATACCTTCTCAAAATAACTGCCACCAGGTTTTTCTGAAACTGTGCATGAAAAAGGAAGCTTTTTTCATGCGATACACACGCACCGTCAGGGGTTCTCAATGGTTAGTATCTATCTATAAATCAGGAAGTCACGGTTTGATTTCTGGTCAGGGCAACTGCCTGGGTTGCAGGTTCGATTCCCATGTGAGGCACGTATAGGAGGCGGCTGATCAATGATTCTCTCATCATTGATGTTTCTCTCTCATCTCCCTTCCTCTCTGAAATCAATAAAAATATATTTTAGCCCTAGCTCGTTTGGCTCAATGGATAGAGTACTGGCATACGGCCTGAAGGGTCCCGGGTTCAATTCCGGCCCAGGGCACATGCTCAGATTGCAGGCTCGATCCCCAGTGGGAAAGGGTGTGTGTGCAGGAGGCAGCCGATCAGTGATTCTCTTTTCATTGCTGTTTCTATCTCCCTCTCCCCTCCTCTCTAAAATCAATAAAAACCTATTTTAAGTATATATATATTTTTTTTAAATAAAATAGTAAAAAATAAAATCAGGAAGGGGTTAGACAGATGATTTTAGGGTTCCTTTAAGTTCTAATATTTTTCAGGGAAAAATACTTTCATTTACAAAATGTGAACATACTAAAGAGAAGCATATTTTTAATACCTATTTTGTCTCAAACTAGTTTGCTCTTTCAAGGTCTGTCTAAAATGATAGCTATAATTTTTTATCATTACTTTTAGCCACAGTAAATGTATTAACATTTCCAATTTTCTGTTAAAGATATGTAATAAAACAGAGGACAAAAATGTTTAGTTAAAAACCTAAAATATTTTTCATGTATTGCAAAAGAATGACAAATCTCATGTTGTATTCAGGAGATATCAGAATGACAATCAAAACACAAAGTGAGCCCTGGCTGGGTTAGAGTGTTGTCCCATATACCAAAAGGTTTTGGATTAGATTCCTGGTCAGGGCACATACATGGATTGCAGGTTTGATCCCCAATTGGGGGGCAGCCGATCAATGTTTCCCTTTCACATGGATGTTTCTCTCCTTCTCCCTTCCTTTCCCTCTCCCCACAAAAAAAATCAATAAAACATATCCTCAGGTGAGGATAAAAAGAACACAAAACAAAACAAAACAAAACACAAAGTGACCTCCTAAGATTGATTTCACCTCCTAGCAGAAATCTGATGTAACCCTGAGTCTACAAATGTCATTTTATATAACATAAAGGTAACTGGCCTCATTCAAAGTCTTTGAATAATATCCTACTGCCCCCTGACTCCCAATCGCCCTCTGGTCCTCTCCCCCTCAAACACACCAAAGAACGAATACAAACGCAAACTTAATAAAAGGTGTACATATTTCTTTCTAGCAACTGTATTTAAAGTAAGAAAGAGTTAAAACAGAAAGAACCGAAGACAAATGGATCTTAATGGACCACTGAAATCCTACAAAATGAAGTTCTATACCTATCAAAACACTGGGGTTTTAAATTTGATTAGTAAAAGAGCTCAGTCTAGTTTTGGAAATGAAAGTATGGACACAAGAACATAATTCTATTACATTTAACAAAAAAGATTAATTTTTCACGCCTGTTTTTATTTTTTTAAACAGCAGAAAACCATTTCATGACTCTTTTTTAAAAGGGTATATTTGTAATTTGCTATTTAAATGTTTAGTATAACTTTTAATATAGAGTTAAGTATCCAACCACATGAAAAGGTCAGGAAAACTTAACTCCATCTGGCTTCAGACTATAAGTATAAAGTGACACAGCAACATAAATAGTTTAAAGGGGGAAAAGGAAGTTTTTAAGCTGTTACATGACAGTTTTGTTTTTTTCCAAAGTGAAGATCAAAGTGGGATGAGGGGGAAAAAAGGATGTAATATAATATTTAAATCTTACTAACCTACTGCTTCAGTAAAATTATCTTTCAATAATTAAAAGCACAAAATCCTCTAGAGTTACCAATTTTTTCCTCATTTGCTTCTATTCCATTACAATAGTTTAATACATATGGTAGAAAAAAGAAATAAAAAAATAAAAAAACAATTATGTCATCAAAATCTGCTATTTTCCACTTACTATATGCAGAAAGTAGAACAATAATTAGAGGGGGCTAGGGAAAAGGAAGTCAAGGAAGTTATTATTTAATGGGTATAAACTTCAGTTTTGGTTAATGAAAGGTTCTGGAGATGGACAGTGATTATGGTTGTTCAACAATGTAAATGTACTAATGCCACTGAAGTGTACACTTAAAATTTTTTTGCAAGTTCCAAATTTCAAAGAGGCTATTTAAACACACACACTCTCTCTCTCTCTCCAACCAACAGCTACTCTATTTTTAAAAAATATATTTTTATTGATTTCAGAGAGAAAGGGAGAGGGGGAGAAAGAGATGGAAACATCAATGATGGGAGAATCATTGATCAGTGCCTTCTGCACGCCCCCAACTAGGGATCAAGCCCGCAACCTGGGCATGTGCTCTTGACCAGAATCGAACCAGAGACCCTTTAGTCCATACGCTGGCACTCTATTCACTGAGAAAAACCAGCTAGGGCAACAGCTACTCTATTTTTAAGCATAAAACCAGATCAAGATTCACAGGTTTTCAAATTCTCATTCATACTTTCATTCTAAAAGCATAGTCTGTATATGCACCAATGATTGGTTTGTAGAAATAATTCGGATGTATGTTCTACATTTCTCCAATACATTTGTAGTTCAGCCATTAACGTTGTTCAAGAATGAGGATTCCTGCCAGACCAGCATCACTCAGTGATTGATTGTCGACCTATGAATCAGGAAGTGATGGTTCGATTCCCGGTCAGGGTACATGATTCCTGGTGAGTGGCGTGCAGGTGGCAGCCAATCAATGTTTCTCTCTCATCATTAATGTTTCTATCTCTCTCTTCCTCACTGAAATCTTTTTAAAAATGAGATCTCCTTTCTGTGGTCAAAATAACATTCTTCTTGCCCTGGCCAGTTTTCTCCGTGGTTAGAGCATCCACATGCTGGATTCCGGTCAAGGGCACGTACCTCAGTTGCAGGTTAGATCCCCATCCCTGACCCTGGTCAGGGCTCATGCAAGAGGCAACCAATTTATGTCTCTCTCTCTTTTCTCCCCCTCTTTCCTCCCCCCTTCCACTCTCTAAAAAAGAAAAAAAAAATCAAAGAAAACAATATTCTCAGGTGAAGATTTAAAAAAATACACACACACATATTATATACATTAAAGGCCCGGTGCACAAAATTCATGCACTGGGTGTGTGTGTGTGTGTTTCCCCTCAGCCCAGCCCAGGCCCATGGGGAGTGGGCCTAAACCGACAGTCAGACATCCTTAGCACTGCAGCGGAGGCAGGAGAGTCTCCCACCAACACCACTGTGTTTGCCAGCCATGAGCCCAGCTTCTGGCTGAGCAGCGCTCCCCCTGTGGGAGGACACTGACCACCAGGGGACAGCTCCTGCATTGAGTGTCTGTCCCTTGGTGGTCAGTGCACGTCCTAGCGACTGGTCGTTCCGCCTTTCGGTCGATTTGCATATTAGCCTTTTAATATTATGTGTGTGTGTGTGTATAGTAAGATTACTCTTAAAATTAACCAGAGAAGAATCATTATTTGTAACAAGTAATTTTATAAATAAGGATGCAAGGAATGACATAGGGGTTTTCATTTCAACAAACTTATACTTATTATAGAAATTAAGAAGACTTTATATCTAGCTCTATATCAATAAGGTGCATGTATTCCTAGCTGGTTTGGCTCAGAGGATAAAGCATCAGCCTGCAGAATGAAGGGCCCCAGGTTTGATTCCCACCAAGGGCACATGTCCAGGTTGTGAGCTCAATCCCCAGGAAGGGGCATGCAGGAGGCAACCAATCAATGATTCTCTCTCATCGTTCATGTTTCTAGCTCTCTTTCCCTCTCCCTTTCTGAAATTAATAAAGATATATACATTAAAATATAAATAAGGTGAATGTAGTTGCAGTGACTACATGATACATTCAATCTAAAAGTCACATTTTTTCTACAAATCTGTAAAGAGCTGAAAACATTCTTGTAAGACTATGTGCCAACTCAACTTGTAGAATCCAAGACTTAGAAATGTGAAATTCTTCCACATTTACTAAGAGAAACCCAGGGATTTTCTACATAGCTCGGAATCCTTTACATAGCTGCTAAGTCAAGTTACTAAAAAGCATCATGCCATGGCTCAAAAGACTACTGTAGTGATATATACCAAGGGACATCAAGCACTAACTCACAAAAAGCAACTCAGTAATGAGTAGGAAATCAACTTGGTTAAGAAAATTCTCAGCCTGGCCAGCATGGCTCAGTGGTTGAGCGTCAACCTATGAACCAGATCATGGTTTGATGCCTGGTCAGGGCACATGCCTGGGTTGTGGGCTTGTTCCAAGTTTAGGGCTTGCAGGAGGAAGCTGATCAAAGATTCTCTCTCATCATTGATGTTTCTCTCTCTCTCTCTCTCTCTCCCTCCCTTCCTTCTTCCCTGAAATCAATAACAATATATATATTTTTTAATATATTTTATTGATTTTTTACAGAGAGGAAGGAAGAGGGACAGAGTTAGAAACATCAATGAGAGAGAAACATCAATCAGCTGCCTCCTGCACACCCCCCACTGGGGCTGTGCCCGCAACCCAGGTACATGCCCTTGACCAGAATCGAACCCGGGATCCTTCAGTCCACAGGCCGATGCTCTATCCACTGAGCCAAACCAGTTTCAGCTATATTTAAAAAAAAAGAGGGGGGGGGGGAGAATTCTCACCAAAATCCTTACTGGGGAGGGGCAGGTGTGGTATGGAGAAACCTGTTACCAAAGTTGCCTGACCACTGAGATGGTTAGAGTGAAAAACCATAGGATGAACACAGCTCATTAATACATCAGCTGATATCTACCCAGACACCATATATATTAAACCTAATAATAAGACAAATGTTTACTTATCAAGCTTGAGTATTCAAAAGACTGCTAACACATTACAACATATTGTGACAACAGCAAATACTTCTTAAAAGAAGTTTTAAATGTAATATCACGAGTAAATATGTTAGGGGTGCTTATATGATTATGTGTTTTTTTGGTAAAAGATGAATAATAGAACCTCATTATCAATACAGCTGCATACTCACTTAAACCCTAATGATTTTAACCATTTTAGTATATCTCAACAGTGATGGCAGGGTGATGGAGAATGTGTGGCCTAATAAACTATCTGTATTTACAATGTAACATTAATTTTAGAAAATGTACTAAACATGGCAATTATTCAAGACAAACCTAGATAAACCTGAAAATAGTATAAATAGTAGAAATAACATTCTAAATATTTGCTCCATTCCATTTTGACTCACCGAATTAGCTCAGCCCTTTATTTACTACCCAATAAAACTATCAAAACTGCCCTAGCCAGTTTGGCTCACTGGGTAGAGCTTAGGCCTGCGACAGGTTCCATTCCAGTCAAGGGCTGACTAATCAGAACTTTTTACCTAAATCAGCTCTGATAAGACCTGGGAAGAGATGATCAGTTTTCACTCACAAATAGTAAGTGCAGATTTTCATTTAATAGGATTGTATACACCAGTGGTCAGCAAACTGCAGCTCACGAGCCACATGCGGCTCTTTGGCCCCTTGAGTGTGGCTCTTCTACAAAATACCACATGTGGGCGCGCACCTACAGTGCGATTGAAACTTCGTGGCCCATGCGCCGAAGTCGGTTTTCGGCTCTCAAAAGGAATTTCAGTCGGTTGTACTGTTGATATTCGGCTCTGTTGACTAATGAGTTTGCCAACCACTGGTATACACTAATCCTGATACCTACCAATGGTCTTTCCAGTTAATTTCAGTCTCAAGGATAATTTAGAACCACCCTAACAGAAATCGTAAACAGTGCCAATTCCTAAATGTCCTCAACTGAAAACATCAGAACTTTAGAATATATTATATTCATTTATAATATTCCAACTATACTTTAGAGTCTAATATACCTAAGAGCAAATTAAAGAGCACATCATTTGTTCTATTTAACTTAATTGCATCAAGTGGAAATTTGCAAATAAAAGGTGGAAAAAAACACTCAAAAAAATAAAGCCTTTACTTTGAGGGGGGGAAAAAAAGCCTAACTATCCATTATAAATTAATAAAACTAATGAACACAGGGAATAAAAAAAAGAAATGACAAAACAAACCCCTCCTCGCTGACCATCTACATGTATGGAACGGATGTGATCTGCCAGATCTGGACTAGAGTTGAAGCAAGCCTGGCACTGGTCCCAACAACAATTATAGGCAATATTTTTGCTTGAAGAAGTAGTGCTTCCTTGTCCATTCATCATTGCTGGAGTTGAACGCCCACTGGAAATTGTGCTGTCTACATCCATTATAGTACTGCTTATGCTACAAAAGAAGAAAAAAGGCTTGTGTTATTCCTAGAAATTCACTAACATGAATATGATCTTATAAATATTTAATTAAGGTTACCATTTGATATCCTGCCCCATACAAAGCATACTACCTGTATTTTCCATTAGAAAGTAACAAATAATTTTCTTCAAATTATGTAGTTGGCAATAAAGTACAAATCAAAAGTGCGCCAAAAAAAAAATGCTAGTACCTCAAAACCAGATATGCATGGGGTAAGTTAAGCAACTTTTGGCAGTCATGAACTTCCCACTACTATACCCTACAAAAAACAAACCAAACACACTACACACATACATATGCACACAGGTCACCACTCTGTATCCCTTCCATAGTTCTAAGCAAAATGGAGGAATAAATAGTTTCCAGATATAAGTATATCAGAATCAAAAGATTATCTTTACAGTTTTGCAAATCACTAGACCTATTAATCTAAGAATATAACTGCCATCACACCCTACCTCTTTCCATCTCAAATAGGTTAGAAAATTTGGCTGGATTTTCCCTTCTAAATAAAAAAGCAGAAGAGAGAAAACTGGGTGCAATAAATTTCTCTGATTTTACCCAAAGTCCACATAAAATGTCTTTTAACCTAATCTAAAAAAATTGACAATGCCAATCAATCACCTTTATTTTTATTTACTAACCTTTTTATTTACCAAAGTTAGTAACCTTTTTATTTACCAAAAATTTTATTAGTAATAAACATTATTGAGTAATTTTAAATACTCAAAATTTCACATCGTAAGAAATGTAACACAATTTCTCCTTCATTTTAAAAGCAAATCACTTTTTTAAAAAAATATCTTCCCAACAGGAAAACTATGTGGAAGTAGCTTCAATTACAGATCAGTCAACGGAAAGAATGTTTTCAGACTAAACCCATCAAAAGCTATCTATAGCAACTTGCAATTTAGTACCAGTAAATTATAGAAATTATATTATATTAATGGGTATGCTTCCCTACCCCAAGTTTTTATTACAGAAAACTTCAGACACAAAAAAATGTATCTCAATCTGATACTGGCTATATGTAATTTGTTTTTCTCAATCATCTGCAAGTTGCAAACATACTTCAACCACAATTATTTTAGCGCACGTTCTTCTAAAAGTAAAAACATTCACTAATCCCATTTCAACCTTATTTGTTCACACCTGAGAATTAAACTGAATTTGAACCTATTCAGTAAGTTTAATGATTTGTGTCTAACAACAAATGCACCCCAAGAACTAGCAAAAACATTCTTGCACCATGCTTCAGAAACAAAAAATTTCTTATCCTGGCCGGTGTGGCTCAGTGGTTGAGCATGGATCTATGATCCAGGAGGTCAGGGTTCAATTTCTAGTCAGGGCACATGCCTGGGTTGGGGGGCTCAATCCCCAGTAGGAGCATGCAGGAGGCAGCCAATCAATGATTCTCTCGCATCACTGATGTTTCTATCTCTCTCTCCCTTCCTTTCTGAAATAAATAAAAATGTATTTTAAAAAAATACTCCTTCCTTTCCCACTAAGTATCCATGAGGCCAGATTTTCATCACATAGTTCAACCAAACTAATTCATTGCAAGAGGCACAGATGAGAACTAGCTGTTAAGCCAGACGTTAAAGACATTAAAAATAAAACAATATCACTTCTATTTCTTTAACTGGAAAAGCTATTTTACATTTTAAAAAATACTCTTTAGGCTCTGGCTGGTGTGGTGCAGTGGATGGAGCATTGGCCTGCGCACCAAAGGGTGGAGGGTTCTATTCCCAGTCAAGATCATGTACCTGTGTTGCAGGTTTGATCCCTGGTCCGCTTGGGGCACATGGAGGAGGCAATCAATCATCAATCAGTGTGTCTCTCTCACATCAATGATTCTCTCTCCCCCCAACCCTTTCTTTCCATTCTCTCTAAAAATCAATGGGAAAAATATCCTCAGGTGAGGATTAACAAAAAATAAAACAAAAGCTCTGGATTCTTTCTTCAGTAACTTTTTTAACAGTTTTATTGACATATAACTCATATTCCTCAATATTTAAGAAAGCAAAAGAGTCCTTAAGAGCAAATGTTTGAGAAACACTGATCTAGAGTATATATTAGGAGTAGGGAATGTCCGGCCCAAGGGCCATATAATAGGCCCACATAATCAATTGATCTGGCCCTATCAAGGCATTAGGGGTGAGTTAAGTTTGACCAAATATAGCAGGCTAATTTTAAGTTGATAACTTTGTATGGTCCTTGAATGATTTTATAAACATCCCTTGGCAGAAATAAGGTTCCCTACCCCTGTTATATAAGGAGGAAAGCTTAACTGTCTCTGGAATGGAAGGAGTATAGGCCTAAATTAGGGTTGGAAAACGCGAGTGCAGAGTTGGAAATATTTTTGTTTTATTTTGAGGTTAATTGTCGAATTTAAAATTCATTCTGAGGTCACGTTGATAGGGACAGCTTTATTTGCAGTCTTCTTTTCAGCTATCTGTGAGGAAATTCATTTGTGTTGTGGATTTTTCTGGGCAACTTTGGTCCTTCTCTTTTTCCCCCTGCTCTGAAATGATTTCTAGGCTACTAAAATGTCTAACTTTAAAGAAGGGTTGAGAACAAGGACCTGAAGAGGATATGGGTGCATAATTTGAAATCAAATATAATTTACTCGTCACACAAAAAAATTAAAATATAAGAATGTCCAATTCCTATGAAGACATTGATCAAGTTGCAATTCTGCACTCGCGTTTCCCAACCCCTAAATTTTATGAATGGACATATATAGGCTAATTTAGGCCTATATTAGCCTATATATGTCCATTCATAAAATTAGTCTGCAGTCACATACCTTATGCTTTGCCCAATTAAACAACTTCCAAGAAGACTCACAAATTAACTTGCTGCATGCTCTCTTCTCCTAGGGAAGTAGCCAGGTGGCTAGTTCCAAATTAAAGAGCTAACATGAAACAATATTAAGTTTTGTTGCTTAAGTTTGAAGGACTGGTCACTTTTGCATTTGTGATATGAAGTAAAAATTAAGATAATTAAGTAATGGTGTCTTTCAAACAAAATGTCTATACTAGAAATACTCTTTCATAGCTCTCGATCAGTACAACTAAAGTATATACAGAGTCTGAAAGACGAACTGTACATATCTGCAAAAGTCAAAATTTCATGACTAAGCAGCCAAAACAGAATTAAAGCAGAATGATAAAACAAACCCAACTTCAAATTTAAATTCTTCTAAAAGCTTTACTGTTTTTTGTTGATTTTATAAAAAGTTTTTAGCTTATAAAAATAAATACTACCCTGGCCAGAGCATCCTCCCATGCACCAAAAACGTCACGGATGGATTCCCCTACAGGGCACATAACCAGTTTCTGCTCTAGGCCCAGCAGGGAGTGCAGGAGGCAGCCAATTGATATCTCTCACATCTTGTTCTCTCTTTCTCCTCCCGCCCTTCCTTCCTCTCTCCCTAAAATCAATAAAAACATTTAAATAAATAAATACTAATAAAGTACTATATTATGTCTTTTTGTATTGGGTTCCATATAAATATTCATTTGGAAAAAAGTTTCATCCACTAATCAAAGTCTGTAAATTGTTTTGTTGAATCTCAACCATACACCTCGAAATTGTCAAGTTACTAATTATGAAATGGATAAGTACTTTCACACTAGAAAGTTAGAAACCACTGAGCTCTCTCATATACAGAGATATATGAGATAAATATATTTTATTTATGGATAAAATGTACCATAAATAAGGAATGTAGTAGGAAAACAGAAAGAGCAAGGCATCCAACCACTTTTCTTCAGGATCTGGAAGTTAAAGAATGAGGTTCCACAAAAGAACCTCCCAATCTCTAATGGACCAGGCTGTTTTATTTTTGTTCTATCAATAAAAAAGATAATCATTAAAAAGTCTTCAGTCCTAATTTGTATCTTAATTATTCTAAAACAAATTCTATAATTCTAATATTTTAAGACTGGAACATGGTCTTACACACAAAATGAAGAACAGTGGCATGAAAAAAAGTGACAGTAATTCCACTGGTCTAAGGAATATTTAACAGAGAGCAAGTATTATAAACTTAGTTTATCTTTGTAAATGGTAACATGCTTTGGATAGAAATAAATAGACTATGTATAGTTTTCAAAGTATTTATCAAATTATAGGTAAACAAAACCACACACAGGAGTGCTAATTTAATCATACTAGAGGCCCAGTGCACCAAGATTTATGCAAGAATGGACATTCCTACCCCTGGCTGCCGGCACTGCCTTTCTGCCTTCCCACACTGCCCAGAGGCCCAGAGCACTGGGGCAGTGCGGAACACCTGCGTCCAACGACGCAAGCGTCCTGCCCCCAGCCGCTCGGGGTCTGTATATGCAAATTACCCTGCCATCTTTGTTGGGTATTTGCATACTCGCTTCCTGATTGGCTGATGGGCATCACAAAGGTACAATCAATTTGCATCTTTCTCTTTTATTAGTGTAGATAGCAGAGTAAGCTAACAGGCAATGTTTCATCTATCAAAAAAAATTTTGCCGCTAACTACTCAGAAGATTACTCTGTCTCTCCCACACTTTTAATCAAAATTATTAAAGGTTAAAATTCAAAACAGTGCAAAGCATTTAAGAGGATTTTGTTTTTGAAAAGTCTGAGGTTGTATACCAGATATTATACAACTTTAGGAGTAAAAACACTTTTGAGTTATCCATACCATTCCTCACCCCCATTTGTTGGAATGAACAATTATTTTGTGCCATGATCCTTATTCTAGGAATTGACAAAGGGATTAAAAGCTAAAACTGAGCCATCAAAAGAAACAGGCACTTCATGAAAACTATAAACTGACTGGCCTGTTACATTTTATGACTTTCTCTTAAGGAAAGAGGGATTATGTAATTCACTGCATCAAAATGTATATCACAAATAATAAGACACTATTTAAATCTGACTTCCCATTTTTTATCATAACAGATTACTATTTCCTGTATATCCTGCTTTTGTTCTATGTGCTGTGTTGTCTGACTGAAATATGGCTACACCGATATTCATCCTCCCACATGCTTTTATTACAACATGGCATCAAGAGGTGGTGGGGGAGAGGGAGGCCAGCTGGCGTGGCTCAGTGGTTGAGCATCAACCTATGAACCAGGAGGTCACAGTTCAATTCCATTCAAGGGCACATGCCTGGGTTGCAGGCTTGATCCCGTGTGGGGTGTGCAGGAGGCAGCCCAATCAATGATTCTCTCTCATCATCGATGTTTCTGTCTCTCTGTCCCTCTCTGAAATCAATAAAAATACATTAAAAAAAAAAAAAGAGGTAGAGGGGTTCTATATTTGGGGGGTGGGGAGGGTCTACATTATCTCCCCTTGAATCAAAGCAGGTCAAAGACTACTGCAGAAGTTATGATACTACCAGACATCTTACGGCTAAGTCATAAAGGCAGTACAGCTTCAGCCTAGCTCTCTCTCAGAACACACAACTTGGGAGCCCTGAACTACCCTGTAAAGAAATCTGACTGCTCTGAAGACACCACGTAGAAGAGATCCTGCAAAGAAAGTTCACAGACCAAAGAAGTTATATGCATATATGCATAACCCATAGATATAAACCAGCAGTCGCCAACTTTTCAGACCTCACGGACCACCAGTTGGCAACCGCTGATATAGACAATAGTACAGTAAAGGCCTGAGGAGGGGCAGGCGTGAGGAGGAGGGAGTCAATGGAGGGAAAAGGAGGGTCTCTGTAATACTTTCAACTATAAATTTCAAAGAGAGAGAGAGACGCAGGGGAGCCCCAGCTGTTCTAGCGCCCAGCTGTTTGAGTCTTTTGAGCTCAGGCACCACATATATGACAGATACATGAATGAGTTTTCTGTAAACTGCACTCTCCAGCCTTTATACTTCTCCAAGTTGACACAAAGTGAAATGACCTAACAAGGCGAAATCCTGCTCAGATGGAAGATTTGTAAGCAAAATATTTGTTTTAAACCATTCAATGTTTGAGTTCACTGTCATGTAGGCACAGCAACTGAAACATGTATTAACTAATTTAATGCTTACAATAACCATATGAGGTAAGCACTATTCTTACAGATTAGAAAGACTGAGACACAAAAGTATGTGACTTGCCCAAAGTCACATAAGAACAATCATTAATGCCAAAAAAATTTAATTGCCACATTTACAAATTTGGGTAAATTACTGATTAGAAATAATAGAGCCAATATTATACCTCAAAATAACTGTCACTCAAGTTTCATCTGGTATGCACACACAAACACAAGATATTGTTTACATACAATTTGACTTATATGGGCAGGTAGTTTTAATAACAAGATAAACTATTAAAAGAATCCATGGCCCAGTGCACGATTTGTGCACATTGAAAGGAAATTAATTAGAAGGTGGCCGGCGGGCGGGACTGTGCGAGACAGTCCGGACACGCCCTGGAGACAACCTCCCGAGGTCCTCCCCGGACAGCCACATCTGGGGTGACATCGCAGCTCAAAGGGCATCTGCAGAGTGAGTGGGGTCCCTCCGGCTGGTAGGGTCCCTCGGCCTGGCCTGCAGGGACCAGGCTAAAACTGCCTCTCTGACATCCCCCGAGAGTGCGAGAGGTCACTCTGCAAAGTTGTTGTCATACAGGGTGTGGAATGCAAATTCAAGAGTACAGTAAACCAGATTCAGAGCCGACATGCCCCAGCAACAACATAACCCACAGCCGAAGGTGGAATCGCGTGGCCCCGCGAGGAATTGGGCTCCCTCTTCTCTGGTTCCAGGGTGCATCACCTGAGAGAACTGCTGCTGTCAAGTCACTGCAGCTCACCAGCTCCAGCATTAAGCATCTGCCCCCTAGTGGTCAGTGCACGTCATAGCTACCAGCCGGTCACTGAGCCTTTTTTATATATATAGACTAGAGGCGTGGTGCACAAAATTCGTGCACAAGTAGGGTCCCTAGGCCTGGCTGGCAATTAGGACCTATTAGGGCCTTCTTTCCCCTGGCTGCTGGCTGTCAGCCAGGGTCTTCCTTCCTTCCACGCTGCCCCCTGGTGATCAGCACATGTCACAGTGAGCAGTCAAACTCCTGCTCGGTCAAACTCCCGAGGAGACAATTTGCATATTAGCCTGTTATTATATAGGAGGATGACTCCTACAAGTCAATTAGCTTCATAAAAAATTAATTTAAGCCCTAGTTGGTTTGGCTCAGTGGATAGAGCGTCAGCCTGCGGACTGAAGGGTCCCAGGTTCCATTCTGGTCAAAGGCACATGCCTAGGTTGCAGGCTTGATCCCCAGTAGGGGACGTGCAAGAAGCAGCCAATCAATGATTCTCTTTCATCATTATGTTTCTATCTCTCTTTCCCTCTTCCTTCCTCTCTGAAATCAATAAAGATATATATTTTTTTAAATTAATTCAACCCAGAGCTCGCCGCGCGAGCTCGCCGCGCCAACTCCCCGCTCACAGCCTCTGCGCCTCGCTCCACTCCAACATGAGGTACGCTGGAAAGGACAGTAACAGCTTCACACTCTCCAAGACAGAGTTCCTAACCTTCGTGAATACGGAGCTGGCTGCCTTCACAAAGAACCAGAAGGACCCCAGTGTCTTTGACCGCATGATGAAGAAATTGGACCTCAACTCTGATGGGCAGCTAGATTTCCAAGAATTTTTTAATCTTGTCAGCAGCTTGGCATTAGCTTGCCATGATACCTTTAAGCATCTAAAGAACCCTTGGAGCCGGCCTCCAGCCCCAGCCCCTTTCCTTCAAGCTTCCCAATCATCATCATTTTCTCACAGACCACACACACCCCGAGCCCAGCGTACCTGCCACCCCATGCAGGCCGCTCCTGCTGGTAGTAGTAAGACGTATTTTTTAAAACACACACACACACAAAAATCAATTCATGGTCAGTCATAGAAAACAACACTATTTGAACACACAATATACAGATTATGTATTACAGAATTGTGCACCTGAAGCCTACATAATTTTATTAATCTATGTCATCCCAATAAATTCAATTAAAAATTTAAATAAATAAAGCAACACTAGCCTGAGGTAGAACTTGTCCCATATTTAGAGCTAAAACAGATCTGAGCCTAACAATCTCAAAATAAAATCCAACTCCAAAAATTCATCCCAGAGACAAAGGGGCAGTCATTTTAGTTTTTATTTATCAAGAACAAAAGAAACATGAAATTGGTCTTAAGTGGGATTAAGGAATTTAGACCACGTTAGATTTCTATAAGGCCAACTCATTTTGCCTCCCATATTGCTATGATGCTGTAGGCTTTTAGATCTTTAAACTGGCAAACAGTTTTTTTAAAGAGAAGTGCCTATTTTATTACATGTGTTACATATACACAAGTCAATTTTCCCCAAGGCCTTTCCTACTCACCTAAGATGGAAGGAGTTCTGCTTTCTTATGATCTGATCTTACTAAGAATCACATATAAACAACTAATTTATAGTAAACTCCTAAACCTAAAGATGTTCAAATAGTTTTTAGTAACCAATTGAACCTTTTTTTTAAGTATGATTTTTAAGGCAAGTAAAATATGTGGATGTCACATGAGATGATAATAAAATTAATTGGAGGCACACTACAAATCATTAGCTAAAACCAAGGTATTATTACTATTATTACTATAATTACAAGCTATTATCACTGTAATTTAAAAAGATAAAATGGATTTTTCTAATCAAGAAAAAGACTATTCTCTGTCCCCACAATTATTTCTGTGAATAAATACAAAAGATTTTTCCCCAAGACCCAGCAGCATTCACTAAATTGGCCAAAAGGGACTTTATGTAACAATGATGAAACATAGCCTATGGAAAGCAAGTAGGTTGCATTCTTCTACCACCACTATGCACTGTGTACATTTTAAATTTGTTTCTCATCTCTAGTCTATTGCCCTTTAAGATGCTCCACCCACATCTTTCATCATGCAGCTTAATAGATCAGCAAGCAACTATCTTCAAAAAGAATACTAGAAACATTTTACTTCAACACAATTACAACATAAGGAGTTATCTTTTACCTTAAGTTTATAGAAAAATGGCTATATATGCCAAGAAGGTATGTTAAAAAATATGCTATGAGGACCACCACCCATTTTATACAGAAGCAACCACATATTTAGTGTTTGAAGTTAGTGTTAAATCATAAAAATATTTCTGACAAAAATGACTGTACTAGTGCTCAACACCTCAAAGACAGGTTCGAATGACTGCCAACATGAATTGAAAGCACTAAAAAGTCTACTGCTGATTCATTCACTCTCAGTGCTTCAACAAATATTTATAAAAAGTCATGTCACAATTTTGTAATTTAGAAATGAATTAGCAAATGTATTTACTGAGAAATACTAATCCTTCTAAAACGTGTTCTCAAATTGGTAACACTTCATCTTTCTAGAAACTCAAAATATAAATGAAAACCAAAACGCAAGTCGGGAACTTCAAAAAGTATTAACAGAAATAGAATGTCAATAAAGAGCTTCTATTCCCTGTTAAGACTGAATAACCACAACACAAAAATTAACTTGTATATTTCAGTCTTAAAATAAACCTGGGCTAAATAATCTATGTACATATATAAGTATTACAAATGAAGGTTCAGAAATGTATATGAATTCTTTGCAAAAGAGAAAGGTTGAAAATTTAAATAGCCATTTATTTATATGCTTTTAATTAAATTTCCAGTCAAGGTTGTTTAAAAAGTCATAAAGAGAGTACAGTAGCTAAGACCACAAGTCTAAAGCTAGGACTGTGCCTTCTCAAGAAGCTTGTCACTTGGGCAAATCATAATCTCTGTGCTCTTCCTCACCTCATTGGTTGTTGGTGAGGATACAATGAACTGCACTTCTTTTATTTTTTTAATATTTATATTTATATTGATTTCAGAGAGGAAGGGAGAGGGATAGATAGAAACATCAATGATGAAAGAGAATCGTTGACGGGTTGCCTCCTGCACACCCCACACTGGGGATTGAGCCCACAACACGGGCATATGCCCTGACTGAAAATCTAACTATGACCTCCTGGTTCATAGGTCAATGCTCAACCACTGAGCCACACTGGCCGGGCTGAACTGCACTTCTTAAAATCCTTTCTATAAGTTCAAGAGTCTTGGATTCTTAAGCAAACTAGATAGTAGTTTTCTCTTAAAATAATATGCAAATTTATTTTTTTGTTGGGAAAGTCTGCTCTTTAAAATTATTCAAATATTCACACCTTTTTTCAAATAATCTTTCCACATATGCCATTAAAAAGAATTGGGGCCCTGGTCAGGTGGCTCAGTAGGTTGAAGAGTCGTACCATACAACAAAAAGGTTGCTGGCTCAGTTCTCAGGCCATATCCCTGTGTCCAGTAGGGGCGCTTTTGGGAGCAACTGATAAATATTTCTCTCTCTCTCCATCTCCATCTTCCTCTCCCTTTATAAATATAACATCAGGTGAGGATTTAAAAAGGGGGTGGGGGAGATATAAGGCATAGAATGGTTCTCCTTGTTTCATGCAGCCACACTAATGGCAGTGAGAAAGAAAAAATATGTATTAGGTATATCCATATTTAGTCGAATTCAACCAACTACTGAGTTACTGAATATAGGCAGTGCAATAGATGAGTGTAAGTAGGTATGTGCTGGAAGTATAAAGATAAACAGGACCTAATTTTAATCTTACAAATGTTATAGCCTAGAGAAGACAAACGAAAATGATATTTCAATACAATACCATAAAAATAAAGAATTCTGAGATCCTGAATATAGCAAAGCCACACCTGTAATATTCTCGGTTTGTCTGGAGGGATGGGAACCCTTTTTCTGCCAAGGGCCATTTGGATATTTATAACATCATTTGTGGGCCATACAAAATTACCAACTTAAAAATTAAGCCTGCTATATTTGGTCAAACAATTAACTAACTCACCCCTAATAATGCCTTGGCAGGGCCAGACCAAATGATTGTGAAGGCCGTGGCAGATATTCTCCACCCCTGGTCTAAAGGATAGCTCCAAATTATATTATAGTCAAAAACCCTTACTTTAAAGAAAAAGAATCTTAAGTTCAGAGAAATGAAATGATTTGCCAAATTTTCTGCAGGCAGGATCTAGTAAAACCAATACTACAATATTGATTACTTATTCCCACTAGAGTATTCTTTCCACATATCTATGCATGAGAAATCGGAGAGTAAATGATTCTATGAATTAAATACAAGCCCTTTTCCATTTTACATATTCCATTTCACTTATTCATAACACTATGACATTTCTCCTATTTTACAAGGAAACAACTTCTGAGATGGTTAAATTAAAATAACCCAAGTCTTGCCCTGACCGGTTTGACTCAGTGGATAGAGCGTCAGCCTGCGGACCGAAGGTCCCAGGTTCGATTTCGGTCGAGGGCATGTACCTGGGTTGCGGGCACATTCCCAGTGGGGGGCGTGCAGGAGGCAGCTGATCGATGTCTCTCTCTTATCGATGTTTCTAGCTTTCTATCCCTCTCTCTTCCTCTCTGTAAAAAATCAATGAAATATATTTAAAAAAATAAAATAACCGAAGTCTTTCTAAAGGTTCATGTTTTTTTACTACCCCAATGTTCCTTTACTTATTTCAGCAATAGATATGACGGGGGGAAAGGGTAAGCTAATAATTAAATCCAAGAAAAAATTCTTTACTCAGAAATAGTAATATTTGTCTTAGAGACAACTCAGAAAATTTGATTTTCTTTCCTTTGATTCAGTTTCCCAAGCATGACTTTTTCCCAAATGTCTATCCTAGCTCAAAAGTCTCTTCATTTCACACCTGTAGTATTCCTCTAACCTCCTAATTGGTCTCTCTGCTCCAAACCCTCCTTCTCTTCTTTCACCACATATAGTTAATTTTCCTGTTTCAGGAGTTTCATCATTCATCCAAAATATATTTAAGTAAAGTAAGTGTCAAGAACTGTGCCAGGTGCTGTGGATACAGCAATGATCAAAATAGACATGGTTCCTATTCTCAGGAACACACCTTCTAACAGGATAGACCAGTGGTCGGCAAACTCATTAGTCAACAGAGCCAAATATAAACAGTACAACGATTGAAATTTCTTTTGAGAGCCAAATTTTTTAAACTTAAACTTCTTCTAACGCCACTTCTTCAAAATAGACTCGCCCAGGCCGTGGTATTTTATGGAAGAACCACACTCAAGGGGCCAAAGAGCCAAATGTGGCTCGCGAGCCGCAGTTTGCCGACCACTGGGATAGACAATAATTATTCAAATTGTGATAAGGACAAATGAAGAACTTGTAGTGCTAGCAATTTATCTAACAAAGAAACAGGGATGGCCCTGGCCGGGGTGGCTCAATTGATTGGAGCGTTGCCCTGTAACCAAAGGTGGCAGGTTCAGGGATGGATTCCCCATCAGGGCACATACCTAGGTTGCAAGTTCAATCGCCGGTTGGGGCACATATGGGCAGCAACCAATTGATGTTTCTCTCTCACACTGATGTCTGTCTGTCTCTCACCCCTTCTCTCTTTAAAAAAAAAAAGTTTCAGGGGTAAGTAAGTTTGCCTGAGAAAATGTTCAAGGTAAGACCTGAACATGACTACAAGTTACAAAGACAGAAGCAGTAGAGGCAAAGACTCTGATCCACAAACCTACACTGAGAAAGATGTGCATGTGTTGGTGTGAAAGGTCCGACTTCAGCCATTAAAACGCTTATTTTCCAGTTCCAATGTGCATTCTCTGATCTAGGCAGAAAGTCTAGAAATATGGTATGGTTTTTCCTTTGTGTGTTTCATTTAGGCTTTCTAGAAATTTCTATTCATCACTCACCTAATCATAAAATCCAATCCCATACTCCCACCAAAACTTCAGTCATTAATTGCAATACTCTCCAAATTTAATTTTAATGTACTGTGTCACAAACAACTGACAGATAAACTATAAAATAATGGAATTATCTTTTTTAGTCTTCTTAAAACTTACCATCTGGAGAGGTACCATTACATTTCTTTCTTATCACTGAAAGGGGTACAATGGTAACCATGATTTATAATTACTTTTAAACATTCAAATATCCATCCCAAAATTGTCCTTTAGTTCTAAGGTCAATTAACTATTATTTTCACATGCAAACTACTAAGTCTAAAATAAAAATGAACTCAACATGTGGTTAGATCACTGCAAATCCATTACAAGAAAACATAAAGCTTTTTACTAATAGATCAGTAGATTCACTTACATATTAAAAACTATTAAAAATAAAAGGTATTATGAGGCCTTTAGATCAACTACAGAATAGATATACAGGGTGAGACAAACGTTAAGTTTACAGTTATTCATGGAAAGTAATACAATAATGCAAGAATAAACTGTTTCCCATACTCACAGCTGTAAGCCTATGTTTGCCTCACCCTGTATTTGTTAAATACCTATCACATAGTAAACGCTTAATAAATTGTGCTAAATACTCTACATGTAATCCCTATAACAATCTATTATTATTCCCCTTTTGCAGGTAAGTGACCTGAAATAGTAGTAAGACACTAAATAACTTAAATAAATGTCCCATGGTCACCCACCTTAAGTGAATTACAACTCCAAACATTCTGATTCATAACCCACTCCTCTCCCAATATTCTTTCCCTTAACTTCAAATTTTTCATTAACTTTGATAAAATGTTAAAGCATTTTTATACAGTAAATGCTTTTAAACAGTGGTGTTTAAAAAAAAAAAAAGCCCTCTGGTAACTATCCATTTCAGATTTCTATACTCACTCATTTTTATAGAAATTTTCCATTTCGGAGTTGTCAAATCTTTTAACATTTACTATGCACCTCCGGTCTCCTCTAAATAGTTAATTCTTAGACCAACTCTTTTGAAAAGTTGCTGGTTTCTGCTCTGAGAAAAGTATCTACAAACTTTGCATACAATGCCACAGGCAAAGTTGTCACTAAACTCATCAATACCAAATACAATGATCCAACAAAGGGCATCAAATTCTTGGCCCTCAGTTTATAGTCCCCTTTATTTATATAAATTATGTTGTTGGTATTTTAATTTAATTCTAATGAGTACTCACCATATCCAAGGTATTGTGTTAAATTCAAAGTTCTAAATCAGCTAAACTATCCCTGATCTCAAAAATACCATTGTACAACAAAAAGGATAAAGCAAGCATCCAAATAACATGGATTCTTCAAAACAGTTCACAGGAGTCATTAACAAAAATTCATTTGGACCTTGAAACACCTTCATGGTAAAATCTAACTCTGTTTTGCAGCTGAGGAAACTAAGGCTCAAAGATATTACCTAAAATCATAATACAGGCAAGACTAAAATGTGAACTGTTCCCTTTGACTCCAGATTACAGGCTCTTTATATGGTAATATACTACCATCCCTCTACCTACAGAACCATAAAAGGAGAAGAAAAAAATAGAAAAAGAAATTAAAGCCAAGTTTTAAAAGACCAGGAAAGGGGTTTGTTGTGGTATTTTGATGGGTTTTGAAAGGTGGTCTCAAGTCATCAAAATTGGTTCAGTGGTTGAGCATCGACCTATGGGGACCAGGAGGTCACAGTTCGATTCCCGGTTAGGGCATATGCCCAGGTTGCGGGCTCCATCCCCGGTGCAGGGTATGCAGGAGGCAACCGATCAATTATTCTCTCTAATCATTAACGGTTCTATCCCTCTCTTCCTCTCTGAAATTAATAAAAATACGTGTTTTTTTAAAAAACCTACATTTTGGATTAAATCCCACAGCAATTTGAAACAAAATGAATGAAGAGGGAATCATTTTGTGTTCCTATCTTCCACAATATTCAGTAAAGAGTCCTGAACATAGTAACCACCTATTTGGTAGCAAACTAGCTTGCACTCAGGAGTCCCTAACTGACCAAAGTAGCCTTACTATTTCTTTTTTTTTTAATATATTTTATTGATTCAGAGGGGAAGAGGGATAGAAACATCAATGATTAGAAAGAATCACTGATCAGCAGCTTCCTGCACGCCCACTCCTGAGGATCAAGCCCACAACCCAGGCATTTGCCCTGACAGGGAACTGAACCATGACCGCCGGTTCATAGGTGGATGCTCAACCACTGAGCCACACCAGCTGGGCAGTCTGTGGGGGTTTTTTACTGTTGCCATACCTTCCTTAACTGAGCATTACAATATTATCAATGAAAACAGACCTATTAGAAGCTTTTCCCTAAATTTAATTAAAATAAAAGGGTGGTGAAAAGAGGTATTCTAGAGACTATGAAGAGCTGACTGCTTCAGAGATGAAAGGGGTAGTGAAAAGGAGTTTTACTATGCAGTATGAGCAAAATATTACTCTACATAAAAGTATTTTATTGCCTCAAACATACAGATCTTTAATAAATCTTGACAATAACCTCATCAATCTTCTATTAATCTGATGTTAAAATTTAGCCTCTATATTAGAAAAATATTTCCCAAACCATACTTTAGGGAAACAGAGCAACAGAAGTCTGTTTTCCCATTTTCAAAGCAATCTTAATTATACCTCAGTTTACAACCCAAAAAACTGACAAATTTTGATCCACAAGATGGTAAGGGCCTGTGACCTTTGCTGAACATTTAAAGTAAGTTTTTCTACATGGCCTTCCCTTTTACCCCATCCTCACGCAGGCACTTTTTCATTTGATACCTAGATTTATCCATAAAGATATGGATAAAGTAGCTCAGAGTACTTTCAATGTAAGTAAAATCTGATTCAATAGCGAAAACGAATTTGTAACCTAAAAGAAATTTGAGGCATTTAAAATTCTAAAATTGTATTTAAGATAGCCTCTGAAATTAACTTAAAAGGTGGTAACTTTTTAAAAAATACTTAAGCTTAGATTCATAGTAAAAGAAAAACTAGTTTTTAGTGTTCTTGTACAGCTAAATATCCCCCCCTAAAAAAGAAAATCTCATTATCTCTATAACCAAAGTAAATTACCTACCAACTTTAAGTTTGCTAACTTGACTAAAATAAACACACTAATACACTTACAGGGTTTTGAATAACTCTCTCCTGGGGAAAAGAATCAATGTTTTTTGTACCAAGTGTCATTTAATCATTTTATAAATTAGTCTGTTTTCACCACACAGCACTTCCAATACATGATTACAAAGTGACACCTTGGATCACAAGCTTCAAAATCTAAGTCTTTATATTAATTCTTTCTTAAGAAACTCTTACAGTTAAAAATATTTAAGATATTTCAACAAATCCTAAAGTATGTTAAATTCAAAAACACTACCTAATTTTAAAGTGTTACAAAAAAAATGAACATCCTAAGAGAAACAGTAAATTCTAGTGATAAAATCGTTGTGATAGAATTGCCTCGTTTTTTTTTAAAGCACTTTAAAACCACAATATCCTTTCATCAGTTACAAAAATAAAGACTTCCTACCATGAAATCAATCTATAAAATCCACACAGATTAGTGTAATCTGCAGGACAATTTATAAGAATTATGAATCCTTTCCAAATTTAAAATAGTTCTTTAACTCAATGACAACAGGGGGCATTTCAGAATTAAGATTATCAAGACCACAACCAGTTTCACTAGTAATATAAGGCTTTTTCATACAAGTGATCAATCTACTACCTTGAAATGATAAAATGACTACAATATTTTGTAGTCTCTAATGCTTAAGCATTAAGAAAAGCAAGTATACTTAGTTATCAAGTTTTAACCTTATTTGGACTTGTGGCACCAATTATCTTATTCCTTACTCTGAAGTATGATATAAAAAGTAGATACTCAAGTAAATATCCAATAAATATAAAATGAAGCCAAAACTCCTGAAATATTACTTGACCAATAATTCATTGTCTTCTAATAAAAGGATGCAGTGGACAAGATATTAACTCAAACAAAAACTGACACATACAGCTTGTTATTTAAGGTGCAATATTCTTACTCTTGTGAAGTGGAAACAGCAAGGGACTTAAGAACCTTTGTTCAGCTTCACCACTACCATTCTATACTTACTGTTTTTAGGAAAACACTCAACTTGCTTCTTCATCTGTTAAATGAAAGTCAAAATAATATCTAGTTTGCACCAAACTGTGAATGAAATGACTGCAACATTTAAATTGTGCAGTGCTAAACAAATGTGTGTGTGTCCATTAACTAAATAGAAGAACTGTGGAAACTACCAACTTTCAAATATCTTCGGGTACCAAAGATGTAAAATGATAAATAAGACATTCTTCATTGTGCAGTTCACGTCAATTTTTAATTCTCTTGAAAACATTCTCCTTCCTGCCATGCTTATACAGTTGGGTACATTTTTTCTAAGGTTTGTACACTCTGTTTTACCCCAGCCAAGATGTCTTAACTAGATATTAAAGTGTCAAACAGATCCTAATACTGTATTTCCAAAATATTTAGGACCTTATATTCCTTATTACATTCATTTTTATCAGTTAACAACCGTTACTCCTAGAACTTTACAATACTTAAAACTTTTAAATCCAAGTCAATACAGATTATTTAAAAACAGACTGCTCATCTAAACATTAGCAGATGGTCAAAATAAATGCTAATATGCTTTAGAAGTAGTACAACATGAATGAGGTAGTGCTGTTGTTAAAAAGTACATTAAGAACCAACCACTTAAAATATGAAGTTTCCCAAAGAGACCAAAAAATAACAGTAACAATCGAAACATACTATTGCAATAATTTTAATGTCCCGAAAAAAAGGAAGGCATTTTTGGTCAGTCCCCACGTTACTCCCAACGAACTTTAGAAGAATGCTAATTCCTTCAGAGCTCTCCAACACAGGACTTCAAATACTACTATCTAAAATCATGAAGCATTACTATATAAAGATATTAAACCGCCTACCATTATGTAGGTACCTTCAAGAGTGCATTTCGTTCCCATTCCAACTCTCTCTGATTCCGCGAAGTTATTTTAAAAGCCATAAATTCATCTTTCTTTTTCTACAACGATTGATTCGCTTTCAACTTTCTCCCAGATTTGTTCGCGGAACGAATAGAAGTTATTTACATCCCTTTGGAGACCACGTTAACGGCTACCCAGGAGGCATTTAGGAAGCAGTGATTAAACAGAAAAGAACAGCCTTTTCTTTTTCTTTTTTTAAGTAAAGAAGAGGGGTAGTTGGGGGTCTCCTCCCCGAACAAGGAAGTTCGGTGAAATCCAAGCGAGACCAGCCATGTTGGAAAACACTTGTCAATTACAGTTCTGACAAGTGTTCGCGCACACGGCGGACGCTAACCTCGTGGGCCGGGTGTGCGCACCCAGGGCCTCTCCAGCTCCCACAGAGGATCGGGCCTACTTGGGGGGCGGTTTCCGAGTCGGGCTGTCCTCGGGTCCGTGCGGGGCGCGGCGCCGGGGAGCGCGGGGGGAAAGGGTCTGAGAGTTGGAAGCCGCTATCCGCAGCCAGAGGGGCGGGGCGGCCGGGAGGTTTCCGAGTGGAGCGCCTGGGGGAGGGGCCCTGGGTTCGGGGAACGGGGGGCATCTCAGCCAGAGTCCCCCCGGCCCGGGAGCGCGGAAGGAGGGAAGGGAGACAGGGAGACGCTGCCGGGCACTCACCTGTCCTCCGAGTCCATGCGGCTCAGGGGTTCCCCATCCGACGACATCTCCAAACTGCCGCGCCGGCCCCCGGAGGTCGCGCTGCTTCCGCCGCCCCCAGTCCCGTAGCCCTCGTCGCCACCGCTGGAGACGACGCTGCTGCTGCTGCTGCCGCCTCCGCCGCCACCCTGGCCGCCCCGCGGTCCCTTGGGCTCCTCCAGGCCCTCCTTGCCGTCCCCATCGCCGCTGCTGCTGCTGGCGGCGCCCGGGCTCAGCGAGCGCGTCTCGTCGCCGCTGCTCCCGCCGCTGCTGCCCACCAGGCTCTCGGCGCTGCTCTCCTCCTCGCCGCCGCCGCTGCTGCTGCCCTCGTCCTCCTCTTCTTCGTCCTCCTCCTCGTCTTCGTCCTCGTCCTCTCCGGCCTGGCTGGCGCTCTCGGGGCTCGGCTCCGACATCGTCTCCGCCTCGCCGCCCCCCACGCCGGCGCCGCCGCCCCCGGCGCCGCCGTTCAGCAGCAGTGCCGCCACCGCCTCGGCCTCCGCCTCTTCTTCTTCCTCGTCCTCGTCCTCATCCTCCTCGGGGGGCTCCGCCCGGCCCCGCGCCGCCGAGCCGGGGCTGCCAGGGGGCAGAGGGCTCAGGCGGGAGAGCTCCTCTAGGTCGGCCATGTCGGTGAGCGCGGCGGCCATGGCGGCGCCTGCTCCTCCTCCTCCCCTCCGCCTCCCTCTCGCGACTCGGCTCCCGCGCCCCCTCCCTAACGCCCAAAACTCCACCGACGCCGCTGCAGAGCAAGAGGAGGGCCCTCGGGCTGCGTCAGTCTGCACACGCGCTACGGCGCCCGCGCGGGGACAGCGCGCACGCGGAGACGGCGGCGCGCCTGCGCGGCGGCACCTCCCCCGCCCCGGTTCCGCGCCCGCGCCACCCCCTACCCCCCCCCCACCGGTCCCCGCCCCGCCCCTCCCGGCCGCCGAGCGCTCAGAGTTTCCCTCGGGCCTTCCCACGCCTTCCCGGGCCTGGCCTCGCAGCGGGCGGGACACGCAGAACAGAAACCTGAGTGCCAGCGGGGATTTTAACAGCCTCCGAGTTCTCACGACAAAGTCATTCATTCCATGGTGTTTGGGGAGTGTCCCCAAGGGCACGGGCACTGAGCCCAGCAATCGAACAAGTCCTTGGTCTTCTGAGAGCTTACAATCTTATGAGGAGAGGCGATTTAAAATAATAATAAATAATACAATGCAAGGTACTAAATCCTTAAGCGCCGATGTAGAGCCACAGGTTTTACTCCAACCTGCGTTTGAATCCCTCAAGGAAGAGTTAAATCAGTCTCAGAGCAAGGACATCTTAACTGTTCAAGATCTTTAAACTTTTTGGTTCCTGAGCCCTTTGGAACAATTTTGTTCAAAGGGACATCTACATTTCTCCCAGCTTGTTACAAATACTTTATAACAGTCACACCTTTTAACATATAGCGAATGAACTTTAAATACCGTAGAGATTTATTAACCACTAATCCCTACTTTTTAAAATACAGTCTCTTATACTTGGACAGTATCTTCTGGAATTGATCTTTGCATTCCACATCCTCTCCAGAGTTTTATAATATATTTTGTATTTGAACTCTTTTATTGATCATCTTATGTTTCCTTTTAATAAAAATGTGTATATAAATTGAAATTTATGGGTAGTTTATAAATTCCCTGATCATAAAACTCTAAATCTTATTATTTCAACTGGTAAGACAAATAAATTGTAAATATTTATAAATAAACATAAAAGTAAAATTTTGTTGGGAATGCATCTTACAGAAATGGAATTGGATGAATTATTTTTTCAACCAGCCTATTTTATCTGTGGATGAGTATTACTAGAATGAGAATGAACTCAGCATTAATTCTATTCCAAGTTTTCAATTCCATGAACGTAAGCATTGAGAAAACTAGTCCATATAAATAAGTAGATGAGAATGGACTTTTGTTATAGTAATGCCATTCATTGAAACTCATTCCAAATTAAATGCCCAAAAAATCACATAAAGATCTAACAAAGAGAAAATATTGTTAATGATCTACCAGCTGACAACTCTGATTAGGTTCTCTTTCAACTTTGTTGAAATAAGCAACTGAAAACCACCTGATTTACAAAAGGATGTGTTAACACATTCTGTTTCTCCAGTCCATTGTTTCTTTTTTATTGTCTTGAAGGTTTTGCATCCCCCCTGGGTATTGCACTTTAGTAAGATTTGGGCTGGGAAAGAATTATGCATTCTTTTGTAAAGTAGGGGAGGGGCAATTGGGATAAGGGAGACAGGAAAGGCGGGTACTGACACTCTGACCCCAGGGCACATTTTCAGGCAGATCCGTTTTGGGGATGGCTATGGATGGGAAGTAAGGATCAGAGAACTGAATACTTTAAAACAAATCCTCTGTGCTCAAGCACATCTTGGAAAGTCTTCAAATAGCTTGAGTACCCCAGTATTGTGTCCACTGCCTTATGCCTTGGTCAGCTTTTATATTCCATAAGTTGCCTCAAGGGAAAGCAAAAAAAAAAAGAATAAATAGCAAGAGGCATTATGATTGACAGATACTTTCAGAGGGCTACAATGCAAAATACTAACCTCAAACATTTTAACTGCCATGCCATTCTTTGAGATAGACAAGTAATGTATTATTATCCTGTATTGTAATTTAAGAGCTAGTAGAGCCCAGCTGGTGTGGGTCAGTTGGTTGAGCATTGTCCCATGAACCAGGAGGTGGGGGCATATGCCCAGTAGGGGGCGTGATCCTCAGTAGGGGGCGTGCAGGAGGCAGCTGATCCATATTTCTCTCTCAAAAATGTTTCTATCTTTCCCTTTCTCTCTTCCTCTCTCAGAAATTAATAAAAAAAATCTTTAAGAAAAAGAACTATTAGAGAAGCTAAAAGTATATACTGTACTAAGTGTATATGCCAGACTGGATTAAGCCCTGGAGATCAGCGTTACTGTTTGGCTGAGTTAATCAAGGAAAACTTCATGGCCAATGTAGGATTTGAACAATGTGTATAGTAAGATATATAACTACTGTCTAAGTTTAATTCATTTGAGCTGATCTTGAAGAGTGTATAGAATGGAATTCTTTGTAAGGGGAAATTTCGAGAACTGTGAAGCAATAACATGGAAAAGCATAAAAATTTTGCATGATGGAGAAAGCAAAGCTAGAAAGCTAAAACGAGTTAAAGATTAGATTGCAGAAAATCTTGAATAAAACATTCTACTTTGAAGGACAACAGATACATACTGAGATTTTTTTTAAAGGTGTGATATGATTAAAGTTATGTCGCAAGGGTACCTAACATATAGGAGATATTCTGAAAAGAGTGAAAAGTGAATGGAGATTAGACATGTAGCAATGGCAGGAATCAAAGCCACAAATGAATGTTTGAGCTGCAATATATATACTGAAGAGAAAAATGAGCTCTCTTGGAACTGGGCTTTTGAAGAAAAGGGTGTTTCCTACCACTGGAAAGTTTCGTTGTTGTTGTTTTAATATATCTTTATTGATTTCAGAGAGGGAGAGAGAGATAGAAACATCAATGATGAGAGAGAATCCTTGATCAGCTGCCTCCTGCATGCCTGAATCCAAACCGGGACCCTTCAGTCCACAGGCCGATGCTCTATCCCCTGAGTGTTTTTTTTTTTAGAAAGTGTCGTGTTTTGTTTTGTTTTTTGAACTACAAATCTTCTCATAATTTGAAAGAACTGGATCATAAACACCTGTACACCTGCATAACATCAATTACTAATATTTTGCCAAATATGTGCAGACTGTTTCCTTCTGTCTCCCTCTCCTTCTCTCTGGTCTCCTTCCTCCCTCTCCCTGTTCCCCTCTCCCCTTACTCACCTTCCTTTACCCCCTCTCTCCCATACCCTCTCTCCCTCTGTATTTAGTTGCAGACATCATTATTCCGCACACATCTATTTAGAACAAGGGCACTCTCCTACATGACCCGTGTCACAGTGTCATCATCCCATTCACAAATGTGTGTGACTAGAGGCAGGAGCTCCAGGTGACGGAGCCCCTTCAGGTGGCATCAGTTGAAAACTTCATAAAACCGGGAAACCAGTTCCACAGACCAGTGCCGGTCCATGAACTGTTCATTACCTATCTGTAGGTAGAGAAGTATTGAAACTTTTACCACGACTTGACAGAGCAATTTGATGACAGTTGAACCTAATGATAAAAAAAAAAACACCAGGGCTTCTACTTTTTATTTCATCTGTTTATTTGATTATTCTGATAACTCACTTTTACGTATTTTGCAAAAATATCAGTCCACTGGAAATTTTTTAAAAAACCAACGGGTCTTTCATAGATTGAGAACGAGTGTTCTATAGTCCCCTCCCTCTTGCTTGGTAATTAATAATTACAAATTCCCCAAGAATACACCATGGCATAAGAGCTATTTCATTAGGAATAGCATTCAGACTGACTACAGCACGAATGGGTTAGATACAGCAACAGTAATTTCTGTCAGTGGTTCTACCTATCAAGCTACTAACTGAGTGAGGACACCTCCAGCTTTCTGGGAGCCCCTGGGGTGGGGGTCTCTCATATGCTCACACACTCCTCTCTCCCTGTGGCGCCTTCTGCTCTGCTCCGCTAGGGGCTGCAGGCTCCTGTCGGGATCTGTGATACAAACAAAACAGCCAAAGCCATGGTGTAAGCTAAAGAAATGGAGATCATTGTGTTTGACCTTTTTTAGGGGAACCCCAAAGCAGACTGCTTGCACCTAATATCATACAGTTTCCAGTGAAATGGCTCTTTATGCTTTTACTCAGAGCTCTGTTTCTCTTAGGGACCCAGACATGCTTTCATGGGCCTAGATTGGCGACAGATTTGAGTAACAGCTACCCCAAGCTGTATTTATTACTCCCCATCCAATGACTAAGTCTTTCTTATAGGGCTTCTCTGTCTAAATCTCTCTTCCATTAAAATGAGTTCTGTTCGAGGAAGTAGTCTCAGCCCCCATGTCAGCAAGTTTCCTTCTGTCCTGACTCACCAGTTCGCCAGACGTGCCCAGACATGCTTGAATCCCAGCAACAGACCCAGTTTAGATTCAAGCTGAGATTACTGCCACATGTGAGACACCTCACTACACATGAGATACTTCTGAAAAAGTCTCTAAAATATGCAGCGATAGCCCGTTTTGCACCTTTATTTCAGGTTCCTCATGCTGCGTTTTGATACTGCCATATTGAGCAGGATCAATAGCAACATAATGACCTTATTCTCTGATTGACTGCGAGTCTAAAGAAAATATGCATGAAAAGACAGAACATCTCACAGGAAGATCAGAAAGCTGGAAAGAACTAGAAATCTAATAAAAGCTTCCCCAGTTGGTAGATTGCAATTCAACCAAAACACAACTGAATAATGATTCTACTATTTTATTTTTTTAATATATTTTATTGATTTTTTTACAGTTAGGAAGGGAGAGGGAGGGAGAGTTAGAAACATCAATGAGAGAAAAATATCGATCAGCCGCCTCCTGCACACCCCCCACCGGGGATGTGCCCGCAAGCAAGGTACATGCCCTTGACTGGAATCGAACACGGGACCCTTCAGACCGCAGGCCGATGCTCTATCCACTGAGCCAGCTAGGGCTAATTTCTTGTTTTGAATTTAGTAAATGATTTTCCTATAAACTATCAATAAAAGAGTAAGCAAAATGTGAAAGGTAAATAACACACACACCACACTTTTTATCCTTTCATGTATTTCATATCTGACTTGCTAACCAAGAAACTTTTTCAATGTTTAAAACTCTCAATTATGAATTAGTTATTGTATGGATAGTTATTGTAGCATACAAATTACAACACCAGTTAATATTTTATCCATTAGCCCTAGCTGGCTTGGCTCAGTGGATAGAGCATCGGCTTGCAGAATGAAGGGTCCCGGGTTTGATTTTGGTCAAGGGCACATGCCTGGGTTGCGGGCTCGATCCCCAGTAGGGGACATGCAGGAGACAGCTGATCAATGATTCTCTCATCGTTGAGGTTTCTCTCTCTTCCTCTCAGAAATCAATAAAAATATATATACATTTTTTAATATATTTTTTTGATTTTTTACAGAGAGGGAGAGAGCGTTAGAAACATTGAAGAGAGAGAAACATCAATCAGCTGCCTCCTGCACATGCCCTACTGGGGATGTGCCCACAACCAAGGTACATGCCCTTGACTGAAATCAAACCTGGGACCATTGAGCCCGCAGGCCGACGCTCTATCCACTGATCCAAATTGGTTAGGACAAAAAATATATATATTTTTTAAAATATATTTTATTCATCAAATCTCAGGGATTCTTCAAAAAGTCAGGGAAGAATCTAAACATAATATTTATGGATGAAATATTTTAAAATGCATATCAGCAGTTTGGATCAATTACCTTCACTTCAATCCAAAAATAGAAAAAGGGAACCCACCTTTCTTTCAACTACTAACCATACCTATACACTTTTTGCCCTCCTCTTTCCTTCCTCCCTTATTTCATTACTTGCTTTTATAAACTTTGTAGTCCTTTATACATGTTGGTAAATTACCTCAAATTATTTTTTAAAGTGAGAGAGTTTCACCCCGCCAGTGTGGCTCAGTGATTGAGCAGAGACCTATGTACCGTGAGATTAAGGTTCAACTCCTGGTGAGGGCATATACCTGGGTTGTGCACTGAATCCCCTGTAGGGGGCATGCAGGAGGCAATCGTTCAATAATTCTCTCTCATCATTGTTGTCTCTATCTCTCTCTCCCTCGCCCTTCTTCTCTGAAATCAATAAAAATATTTTTTAAATAAATAAATAAAGTGAGAGAATTTTATTAGGTTGGTTTGTTGTTGTTTTTGCAGAACCTGCCAATCTTCCACCCTTCTCACATATATCTGCTGAGCATATGCCCTCCCAGTATCACTTATAGCTAGGTTTGGCCATGTGACTAAGTTCTGAACAATGACCTGTAAGCAGAAGGGATCACATCCTCCTAAGGAAATGTTTTACCTTCCCTTCTCTCACTCTTCCTGTGCCCTGTCCATGGGCTGCAGTACAAACATGGTGGCCGGGGTGAGCCTGCATATCAGCACCACATCACAGGATGACAGAGCCACAAGCGAGAAGGAGCCTAGGTCTCCAGATGACCTCATTCTGCAATGCCTCCTGCACACCCTACAACCCAGGCATGTGCCCTGAATGGGGGAATGGAACCAAACTGTGACCTCCCTGTTCATAGGCTGATGTTCACATGAGCCATGCCGAAAGCCAATTCCAGCATGTCATAATTACAAGAGTTTTATCAAAAGGTTGATGAAACTTGGGAGCTCAGCAAGGGCTGAGTCACATATGTAATTACCTGTTGGAACAGCTAAAAAGCATCTCCCCCAAACCTGAATAGGATGATTGTTTACTGCCAGACAACTCAAGGCATCTTAATCTACATGTTATTGCCTCCTGTTGGCCAAACACCTGAACAGCTGTAGGCTATTCCCCATTCTAACAATGCTTCTGTACCCTACCCTTTTAAGTGTATTATCTCCATCTCGCAGTAGGACAAATTGTGTTAATAAAAAGCAGGGGTCCTGAGACAAGGTGAACTAAGGACTAAGAACTAAGAACTGGAACTTTAGCTCCTTTAGCTGAAGCTCCTCTGACCTCCAATGCCTTTCAAAATTATCTTTCAGTCTTTGGACTCTTACTTAATCTATACACAGCCTTTCTCCAGATTGCTGAACCATTCTTAATGCGGGGACAAGAAGCCCGGCATAGCCAGGCCTCTTCTGTGTCTTCAATCCCACCCTGTATAATGGCTCCTTTTCAGTTCGTGAACATAATCAAGTCTTTCCATCCTTATAAAATAAAAATGTATTCCATATTCCTCCAACCTGCTAAATATATGAACTATACTTGGTTTTTCCACTTTTTCACTTCCCATACACTGTCTCTTCACTACAAAAGTATAGCCAGCCCTCCTGGATATAATTTTTTTTAATTACTTTCAGTAAAATAATTAATTATCAAATGTAGAAGATACTCAGTTTTGATATTACAAACTTACTGTCACATTACAATGAAAATAAGTCTCAGACCAAATTCTGCATTGCATGCTTGGGCTGCATTTTTTCCCTCTCTTCTCTTATTTCTCTGATGCCACACTCATCTGGACTGTTCATATCTTTCATGGTTTCTTCCTGATCTCCCTGTTTTTTAAATGTTGTTTTTCAAGTCTATGTTCTTAGCCAACTGTCTTCTTGATCTATAAGGTCTTCCTGGTAAATAGCATCCATTCTGATCGCTCTCAAATTCATCTACCAAACTGCCAGAGAAAACTGAGCCTCCTTGATGTACAGGACCCTTAATTTATACTGGTACCAACGTGAAAAATCTTATGTTTCTGTCTCACAGTTTTCCCATGTATTGCAAATTGACTTCAGTCTATTTGGCCCTTCAGCAACTGGTATATTCTTTTAGCAAATATCAAAAATATCCATTGATTAGACTAGATAGAAGCATACCCTCCTCCAACATTAATATCAGGTGGTAGATTACAAGGAAAACAAGACTGAGTCCAAACTCTTTCAAATATATAAACTTTTTTTAGTAAGTGAGCAGAAAGTTGTATAACCTACTCATGTTTCAGAAAATTCTCACTCTCCGTCCTCAAGCATGCCTATGAATATCTTGTATGAGAGGTTCATTCTGAGAGCATAATCAGCCCAACTGTCCTGGTCTGTCAGTAGATGGAATAGAAGGTAATGGGGAGAGGTGGACAACACAGAATAAAATAAAACAGGCCTAGGAAGTAGTAGGTTACTGGGCTTTCCAGCAACTTATCTGTCATATAGAGGATATATTAGTGTCTATGATGTGTCAGGCCCTGTTCTTCGCACTGGGTCTATAGTTATGAGTAAAGCCAATAAAATCCCTGCTCTCATGGAATTTACACTTTGGACAGGTGTTCTTGGACCTCTTTTCACAAGAGTGATAGGGCTGTGAAATCCTTTTAGCTAGCCATGTATCTGGAACACCATTTATTTCACTAATGAAAATGTATTTCTAATATCCCTTATGCTAATTAATGGATCTCCTGGTGTAAATTTCAATGAAGATCTTTGAAATGCGTAAGTAGCCACCTGGGGAATATGGATTTCTGATTAGGGCACTTCAAATTATAACTAACCACCCCTAGAGTGTGAATTCCTAATAGGTAACTCTAATGATAACTAACCTTCCTGAGAGTGTAGATTAAAGTTAATTTACACACAAACACATGACACTGTTTTATAAGGAAATATTTTAAAGTAAATTATAACAGATGCAATACATATGGCAGGGAGTATGGCTGACCAGAGCTTTCAAGTTTCACACACAGATTTTAAAAAACTAAAAGTTACCAAATCCTTTGGTCCCCCTGATTCTCCCCATGATCCAGCAACTACCAGAACAACAGAAGGCATATCAGACCCAGCCAGAGAGACTCAGTGGTTGAGTGTCAACCTATGAACCAAGAGGTCATGGTTTGATTCCTGGTCAGGGCACATGCCCAGGTTGTAGGTTCTATCCCCAGTGTAGGTTATAGGTTCTATCCCCAGTGTAGGGCATGCTGGAGGCAGTCAATCAATGATCTCTCTCATCATTGATGTTTGTATCTCTCCTTCTCCCTTCCTCTCTGAAATCAATAAATATTTATATATTTTTTAATATATTTTATTGATTTTTTACAGTTAGTAAGGGAGAGGGAGAGAGAGTTAGAAACATTGATAAGAGAGAAACATCGATCAGCTGTCTCCTGCACACTCCCCACTGGGAATGTGCCTGCAACCAAGGTACATGCCTTTGACTGGAATCGAACCTGGGACTCTTCAGACCGCAGGCCGACGCTCTACCCACTGAGCAAAACCGGTTAGGGCTACTTATGTATATTTAAAAGAAGGCATATCAGGTGCCTCCAGGCCCCTTGTACTGTGACATGGTTTGCAACCATTCTGAATGGCCAGAGCCCATACCATTCCAGTCATTGAATATTTTGAATACAGCTCTTGCTCAGATCTTACCCTTAAAGAAACTGACTAAACTCTCTGAATCTTACCCCACATAATTTGGGGATAGAATTATAACTGTCCTAGCTTAGCCTGGGATTCATGCCAAAATTGATTGGTATTGTCCAGGCTGCAGGATCTTTACACTCTCATTTGGTGGGATGATGGAGATGCTTGCAGACCTTCTGTAGAAGTCTGTGACAGGCATACTGAATTGCTCCAGCATCAGGGTTTTTCCAGAAGGGTAAGTCAAAAGGGCAAAGCACCAAAAAAGTTAAAGATGGATGCAGAGCCCTGACCGGTTTGGCTCAGTGGATAGAGTGTCGGCCTGAGGACTCAAGGGTCCCAGGTTCGATTCTGGTCAAGGGCATGTGCCTTGGCTGCGGGCACATCCCCAGTGTGGGGTGTGCAGGAGGCGGTTGATCGATGTTTCTCTCTCATCGATGTTTCTAGCTCTCTATCCCTCTCCCACTCTCTCTGTAAAAAATCAATAAGGGGGGCTGTAAGAGATCAACTGAAGGACTTGTACGCATGCATATAAGCATAACCAATGGATACAAGACACTGCGGGGGGGGGGGGGGGGGCGGGAGGGCGGGCAGGTGAAGTCATGTACTGGGGGGTAGGGGAGGCCGGGGGGAGGTCAATCGGGGGAAAAAAAGGAGACATATGTACTACTATTTGTAGTACTTCAAACAATAAAAAAAAAATTTTAAAAGAAAAAGAAAAGAAAAAAAATTTTTTTTAATAAAATATATTTTTAAAAAAACAATGGATGTAGGAGAGTAGACAATGGAATGTAAAATGGGTAGAAAGGAAAGTAAAAGCAGGACTTTATTGAATCATTTGTATTAGAGAATTTTATTTATATCAAAAAGAACTATCAATGTGCATTTGAAACGCTATAGGTTCTGGTCCATTTACGTAAGTAATCATATACATGTATGTATATGTAGTCCCAAAGATGATCTGATGACAGTCTTAGTAACTGCTACTTTAGAGCAATTACATTTTCCATATCTTAGTGTGATATCAAAATATAATAAATATAAATTTTGGTTTTCATCCCTGGTTCCTGATAACTTCCCAAGCAATAAAGATGCTAGGGCCCAGCTGGCATCAGTGATTGAGTGTCAACATATGAACCAGGAGGTCACAGTTCGATTTGCAGTTGGGGCACATGCCCAGGTTGTGGGCTCAGTCCCCAGTGTGGAATGTGCAAGAGGCAGCCTATCTGTGATTCTCTCATCATTGATGTTTCTATTTCAGAGAGGAAGGGAGTTCCTACTCCCTTCCTCTCTGAAATCAATAGAAATATATTTAAGGGGGGGGAAAAGATGCTAGGAACTTCATTTGTTTTTATATGTGGTCTTTGACCCTGTTTCCTTAGAATTCCTAAGTCACTTGGAATTTCCTGGGTAATAGGAGCATCTTTTGTTTTAAGGAAGGGACTCTCTGGGTAGGCTCCTGGATAGCTTCAGGATGGGGCTGGTGAGCGGAAAACCAAGCCATGATTATTAGAATCTTGAAATTTTCAGTCCCCACCCCCATCCTCCAGGGAGGGGAGAGGGACTGAAGATTGAGTAATTAATTGATCAGGCCTAAGTGATGAAGCCTCTGTAGAAGTCCCAGAACTATGGAGATTAGAGAGCTCCCAGGTTGGTAAACACCTCCACCCGGTAATATTCTTCTGATTTCTGTGAGCTGTTCTGGTAAATTACTGAACCTGATGAGGGGTTTTGGGAACTCTGGTTTACAGCCCATAGATCAGAAGTACCTATGATTGGCATGTGAAGTGTGGCGGGGAGGGGGACAATCTTGTGAGACTGAGCCCTTAACTTGTGGGATCTGACTCTAATTCCAGATAGATAGTGTCAGAACTGAATTGAATTGTAAGACACTCAGCCAGTGTTAAGAGAATTGGTTCACACATCTGGTGTCAAAAGTACTGTGTGTGAGATTTAAGGAAACCACGATGTGATTTTCCTAGACACATATAATAACAAGGAAAATGAGACATGCATCCTTGTCATCAACTTCTGAGAAATATGAACAGAATGGGTCTTCAAGGACATCATGGTGTTCATTAGAGTTTACGTTATATCCAATATTTCATTTCAAATAAAGGGAAATTGTATGGGGATTATTTAGATGATCTAGCCAACTATTGAATTATCAGTTTAGCTGGAGTGTACGGTAAGTAAAAGAGTAGTGGGACATTGCTATTTTGAAAAGATAGCTAAGAAGACACCATATATATCAGATTATTTACAACAACAGAAAGTGCAGAACTGGGGAATGGAAGTAATATGTAAATATTGAGAACCTAGTATGTGTAAATCCTATCTTGCAAACTAACCTGAGCCAATTTGGATATGCACAACTTTTAGGTTCTTTTTGGTAGATACAAGTAGCTAAAAAAAAAAAAAAAAAAAAAAATTTCTCTTTAACTCAAAGCCAAGATTATATCTAGAGGGAGAACTGGGTCAGTCGTCCAGGAGCTTCCAGTGTTCTTGGCCAGAGGTCCCTTGTAGGATTTAGCCCAGGCCGTCATTGCTAAGGGCCTCTGAGGATTCCCTACACGCATATGCAAGAGCTGGCAGTCTCTGGGATATTTTTCAATAATCACAAATCTTCTGTATGTTTCATTTTGTTAGGAAAAAATCTTATTTCTAGCATTCATCATGTTGGTCAACAGGCCACATTTTTTACCAGTAAAACCCATTTCTCACATTTAGTAAGCAAATTAAAGTGTGTCAGGGTTGATCAAGATACTGGTAACAGAAGCATTTGTAAAAACTTGAGTGTCAGCCCTAGCTGGTTTGGCTCAGTGGATATATCATTGGCCTGTGGACTGAAGGGTCCTGGGTTCAATTCCAGTCAAGGGCACATGCCTGGGTTGCAGGCTTAATCCCCAGTGGGGGGCTTGCAGGAGGCAGCCAATCAGTGATTCTTTTTCATCATGGCTGTTTTTATCTTTCTCTCCTTCTCCCTTCGTCTCTGAAACCAATAAACATATTAAAAAGGAAAAAAGCTTGAGTGTCAGAAAACTACCACCCCTGGACTGTGCATTCTTGTTTCCTTTCTTTAGCTTTTCATTATGAACATTTTTAAACATAAAGAAAAAAGAGTAGTATAATGAACACCCATATACTCATCACCAAGACTTTGTGTCTTAATATTTTATCATATTTGCTCATATATTATATAGTTAGACACATCATGACATTTCACCCTTACATACTTTAAATATATTTTATTGATTTCAGAGAGGAAGGGAGAGAGAGAAAGAGATAAAAACATCAATAATGAGAAAATCATCTATCAGCTGCCTCCTGCATGCCCACCACTGGAGTTCTAGCCCAGAGCTCACAACCCGGGTATGTGGCCTAACTGGGCATTGACCTCCTGGTTCATAGGTCAATGCTCAACCACGGAGCCATGCCAGCCAGGCCACCCATAAATACTTTGGTATGCACTTCTCACAACCTAAGTACACTTCCCCATGATTACAATACCATTACACACTTAGTAATCCCCTAATATCCTCTAATGCTCAGTCTGTACTCAAATTTCCACATTTGTCCCCAAAGTGGATTTCACAGTTAATTTTTAAAAACCAGACCCAACAAGAATTTGGCCTTGCATTTGGTTGTTACTGGCTTGTCTCTTCTGGATTAGAATGCTGGCAGCACCTGGGTGATATATGAATCCACAGGGTACACACACAACATCCCAATGTATTTGCTACAATATATTTAAAAAACTCCAGACCTCACAATGACTTTATTAGAAAATTTCAACATTATCTTATTTGTGCCTTTCCTGAAGGCAAAGGGGAAGAAGGTTTCCAAAGGACTCAGCCAGGCTAATGTGTTCTCTATAGAAAAGACCTTTCTAATTCTTTTAGAAATTAATGCTGATGACAATATTAATAACTGCTACTTTAGAGCAATGACATTTTCCATATCTTATTGTGATATCAAGGGTGTTAAGTCCTACCTAAAGTTAAAAAATAAATAAAAATAAAAACATGATTTCAACACCACGCTTTGAGAAACACCATGATATCACATACAAACTCTCAGGGATGACTCTGGAGGTTCTTTATGACTTGGCCTCAAACCACTTTTCTGCAGTCTCTTTTGTACCCACACACATATCTTGAGCTATTCCATATTTACTGGCAGGGCCAGGATGAGGGTGAGGTGAGAAGCCTGGAACAGAAAACAGAAGGAGGCAGCATTCTCTGGTTCATGGGAGAGTGACATTTCCTTAATTTGGGTCCGAGGGATCTCTCTCACCTTGTCCTAGTTTCTGCCCTTTCCCTGAAAAGCTCAGGCACTTCACGTGTGCCACATCAGCACATCCCGAATGCACACTCAGTTTGAGATTCCCTCTCATAAAAACTTTGGAAATCAAAACATGGAATCCTTTGTTGTTGTTCATCTTCACCCTAAGAGATTTTGTCCATTGATTTTTAGAGAGTGGAAGGAAGGGAGGGGCAGGGAGAGAGAGAGAAAGAGAAGAGAAATCCAGACCAGCGCTGGGGATCGAACCAAGAACCCAGGTACTGCAATGCGGATACATGCCCTTTACCAGGAATTGAACCATGACTTTTCGGTCCATGGCCAACTCTGTAACCACTAAACCACACTGGTCATGAAAACATGCAATCTTGATGACAGTGTTCATAGGTGACTTGAATTTTGGCACAAGATGTAAGATTCCCAGGTCTGTGGAGAGTCCATAGAAAACCTGTGTGTGACTTCAAAAAGGCACACCCTGAGGACAGACACAGCCCTGTGGACGGCATAGGCTGGGCAGGCAGTGGCCTGGGCATGTGCAGAACGTGTACCACCTGAACAGCAGGGATTTATGGTCCCTCACACATGGGTGATGTGAAATAGGTTGGCCTGCAGTTGCCAGGAAATGTTGGGCTTTACCTCACTTGGTCTTGTGGAGTCTGTTTTCCCATCTCAAAAATGTGGGTAATAATGGTGACTTTCTTGTGAGGAGTAAATACAGAAGTGCTTTGTAAATTTAAAAAAAAAAAAAGCCTTAGTTGGTTCTGATATACCAAGGTTTCGATCGCTAGTCAGGGCACATACAAGAACCAACCAAATTAAAAAGTGCCTGGTCGGTGTGGCTCAGTGGTTGAGCATCGACCTATGAATCAGGAAGTCACAGGCTCGATTCCCTGTCAGGGCACAGGCCTGGGTTGCTGGCTCCATCTCCAGTGGGGGCGTGCAGGAGGCAGCCGATCAGTGAATCTCTTTCATCATTGATGCTTCTCTCTCTCTCTCTTTCTCCCTTCCTCTCTGAAATCAATAAAAATATTTTAAAAAAAGAATGACACGTACTCATTAAAAAAAAAGAAGAAGAAAATTAAAAGGTGCTTCCTGCCTGTAACATAATTAGTGCTAGTTTCCCTTCTCCAAGAACTTGTAGGTTCCATGTCCACTCAGGGCACATGCCCAGGTTTTGGGCTCCATCTTCAGTAGGGGACGTGGAGGAGGCAGTGTCTCTTTCCCTCTCCCTTCCTCTTTCTCTAAAATCAATAAAAACAAGTTTTAAAAAACAAATAAATGCTACTATCCCTACACAAGCTTAATAGAAATTTAATAAATATGTTTTCTTTAGGAGACGTTCCAGCAGTGGTGGAGGTCTCAGATTTGGCAGGACTTGAAATGATGATGATTAATAATAATAACAAGCATTTATTCAATTTCTACTTATGCCAGGCATTGTTCTAAGAGTTTTACATGGATTAATTCCCTTCCTCTCTCTGAAGTAAAATAAAATTTAAAAAAATATTTCAAATGCTCTCCAGAATATGAGTTTTGCAGTGTGTGTGTTTTATTTTCCCCACACTGTGCTCCCAAACCACAGATTGGGAGGCTGGGCAATGGCTCCAGGCTGTAATTTACTCTGGCATAGGTGCACTGTGAGAAGCCCACAGAGAAGGGCTCACCAAAAATCCATTACCATGCTCTGCAGTTTCTTTTATGTATTTGAAATGAAGGAGACAAAAGGAAGATTACAGAAAGATGGGCGAAAGCAAGGCAGGGATTGGACGACAGGATGGTTAACAAGATTACGTGCTCCCTGGAGGGTGGTCACATCTTAGAAGGAGGGGTCTGAAAAGAGGAATTTCAAAAGGTGCATTTTTTGTGGGTTTTTTAAAAAGATAATAATAAAAAGACAAGGTGTTAACCTTCCCTAGGGATGTAAAGTGCAGCATAGGAAATATAGCCAATAACACTGTAATAACCATGTAAGGTGCTGGGTAGGTACTAGAATTGTTGGGGGGAATCACTTTGTAAATTATATAATTGTCTCACCACTATGCTGTGTCAATATAAGAAACATTCAGCCCAGCTGGCATGGCTCGGTGGTTGAGCGTCAGTCTATGAACCAGGAGGTCATAGTTCAATTCCTAGTCAATGCACAGGCCTGGGTTGCAGGCTCCATCCCCAGTAGGGTTTGTGCAGGAGGCAGCCGATCAATGATTCTCTCATCATTAATGTTTCTATCTTTCTCTCCCTCTCCCTTCCTCTCTGAAATCAATAAAAATATATATTCTAAAAAATAAAATTGTTAACATGGTACATTTTATATATATGTGTGTGTGTGTGTGTGTGTGTGTGTATATATATATATATATATATATATATATATATGATCTCTGAACGCATAATAATCTGGCCACTCAGTGTATTTGTATCTCAAGTGGGTACCAAAAGTAATTCTAGACTTTTGCTGGAGATCAACCACCTATTTGCCCTGAGCTTTCTATCAGCCAGTGCAAAGGGGAAAACTGATCAGGTGCGCGATTTATAGTATCTTTGATATCAAATAAATGAGGTACTCAAGAGAAGCACACTGAGTAGCCAGATTATTATGCGTTCAGGCATCATAATAATCTGGCCACTCAGAGTGTGTGTGTGTGTGTGTGTGTGTGTGTGTGTGTGTATACATTCAAACCTGTAAAGAATTTTTAAAAATATGTTTTTATTGACTTCAGAGAAAGGAAGGGAAAGGGAAAGTTAGAAACATCAATGATGAGAGAGAATCATTGGTTTGCTGCCTCCTACACGTACCGTCGCTGCCCCCGCCCACCCCCCACCACCCCCCCCGCCGCCCACCGGGGATTGAGCTGACAACCCTGGCATGTGCCTTGACCAGGAATTCAACCATGACCTTCTGGGTCAACGCTTAACCACTGAACCACAGGGCCTAACCTGTGAAGAATTTTTGTGAGGTTATTTGAGCCAAACTGTTGACAATTGCTGGGAAGCAAACTCTCAGTGCATTGAGATGATTCTCCAGAGAATGGCAGTTTTGCACCTTATTTTATACATTACAACAAAAAAAGATGTGTAAGTGGGTTACATGAAATTCATTGGTGATAGATTAGAGAGGCGGGAGAAAGCAAAGTGGGAAACCTCTGGGACTGGATAAAAAGTAAAATGATGAATCTTTTACATAGGTGGATACAGCATACTTAATCGTCAACAATTAATAGGAAAAAAATAACGTGAGAGGATTTGTAGCTCTTCTCTGGTGCATTGGCTGTTCCCTGAGAGGTCTGGAAAAAGGGAAGTCAGCCTGACATTCCAAAGGTATGTTATCATAGATGCAAAAGACAATAGACAGGCTTAGTTGAGGTAAAGACTGACTTTTGTCAGGGGAGGTACTAGCCTAGGACTTGACTGCCTGCCATAAACTGCTTTTAATTAAAAAGTTTTAATTTCAGACCATCCTTTGTGGTTACTTTAAGTCTCTGAATTTGAGATGCTGCGAATCAGGCTTTCCCTGAACTTGTCAGGTTAGCACATGGCCCTTTTCACCCACAGATGTATACCAGAAACGAATATAAAATAATACTGAATGTCAACTGTAATTGGAAAATAAATAATGGCATGATATTGGGGGGGAAAAGTGTGTGACCTTGATGCACAGAAACAATGGACAGGGCTTGCTTAAGATAAACCTTTGACTAAGAAGTTGTAGGGCCCTAGCTGGTTTGCTCCATGGATAGAGCAGTCTGCGCTTATCTCAGTTGTGGGCTAGGCCCTGGTCAAGGCTTGCGCAGGAGGCAGCCGATGGGTGTCTCTCACATCAATGTTTCTCTCTCTCTTTCTCTCCCCCTTCCTTCCACTCTCTCTAAAAATCAGTGGGAAAAATATCCTTGGGTAAGGATTAAAAAAAATTAAGTCATAGGGCATGATGACCTACCCAGTTAAGAATTTATGATTTGGCCCTAACCGGTTTGGCTCAGTGGATAGAGCATCGGCCTGTGGACTGAAAGGTCCCAGGTTCGATTCTGATCAGGGAAATGTACCTTGGTTGCGGGCACATCCCCAGTGGGGAATGTGCAGGAGGCAGCTGATCGATGTTTCTCTCTCATAGATGTTTCTAACTCTCTATTCCTCTCCCTTCCTCTCTGTAAAAAATCAATAAAATATATTTTTTAAAAAAAGAATTTATGATTTGCCCTCATCTGGTTTGGCTCAGTGGATAGAATGTCGGCCTGTAGACTGAAGGGCCTCTGGTTCGATTCTAGTCAAGGACAAATGCCTGGCATGTGGGCTCGATCCCCAGTAGGGGGCATGCAGGAGGCAGCCAATCAATGATTCTCATCATTGATGTTTCTATCTCACTCTTCCTCTCTGAAATCAATAAAAAATATATTTTTTAAAAATAAAGAATTTATGATTTATTACAGCATCCTTTTTTTTATCCACAGGCCCCTCTGGCTCTGTAAGAGGTAAGACTAAAGGCAGAAGAAGAAATTCTCTCTTTGTATTTTATCCTTCTCTAGTCCAGGTGGATATGTGGGCAGACTGAGTCTGTTTAAGATGGGGTCCATCAGTCAGGGCACACTGCCTGGCCAGGGAGTTCCCATGCTGATGGTGAGCTATATCCTCTCCCTTGACCAATCTCTAATATTGTGAACTCTCAAATTAACATTAATTTTCAAATAAGCTGTACATTTTTATGTTGCTATATTTTAATTAAAAATATTTCTATTGTCCTGACCAGTTTGGCTCAGTGGATAGAGCTTCAGCCTGCGGACTGAAGGGTCCCAGGTTCGATTCCGGCCAAGGGCATGTACCTCGGTTGCGGGCACATTCCAGTAGAGGTTGTGCAGGAGGCAGCTGATCGATATGTCTCTCTCATTGATGTTTCTAGCTCTCTATCCCTCTCCCTTCCTCTCTGTAAAAATCAATAAATATATTTTTAAAATATCTGTATTAATTTCAGAGAGTAAGGGAGAGGGAGAGGGAGAGAGAGAGAGAGAGAGAGAGAGAGAAACATCAATGATGAGAGAGAATCATTGATCGGCTGCTTCCTGCATGCCCTCTACCGGGGATTGAGCCCACAACCCGGGCATGTGCCATGACCGGGAATCAAACTGTGACCTCCTGATTCATAGGTAGAAGCTCAACCATTGAGCCACACTGGCAGGGCTGTATATATTTTATTCTTATTTATTGATTTGAGAGAGAAGAAGAGAGAGAGAGCGATAGAAATATGGAGATTTTTGTTGTTCCACTTATTTATGCATTCACTGGTTGATTCCATTGGTTGATTTCTTGTATGTGCGCTGACCAAGAATGAACCAACAACCTTGGTGTATCTGGATGACTCTCTAACCAACTGTGGCCAGGGTCAGCTGTATACTATAGTCATTTTTTTAAAAATATGTTTTTATTGATTTCACGGAGAGGGAGAAAGATAGAAACATCCATGAGTGAGAAACATCAATCAGCTGCCTCCTGCACGTCCCCTACTGGGGATTGAGCCCGAAACTGGGACATGTAACATGACCAGGAATTGAATCCTGACCTCCTGGTTCACAGGACAACACTCAATCAACTAAGCCACACTGGCTGGGTTACAGTAGTTATTTTAACACTTGAGCTAATGAACACTAGATCCTAAGATGATTTCTCTTGTGTTTTATGAAATATGTTTGTTTAGCGACTTAAACAGCTTTAGAAGACCCGCTTCCAAATTGTAGTCCACGCTCCCACACACTGACCTCTAATCATTTTCTGACAGCCTTGCCAGTACTTTTGTCAGCAAAATAGCCGCTTTTCACATCTGTTAGCATTCCTGAGAGCTTTCAGTGAACCTAATCATTGTTGTCATCATCAACTCCTCTGTCATTGATATGGAAGTTAACTTTAGTTTAAGTAACAAAAGTTAGTTTGCCCATAACAAATTATGCACTTTAGCACTTGAAAAGCATGTTAACCTTGCCCTCCTCTGCCTCAAAAACAGCTATCTATGTGTATTGGCATAACAATGACAGGTCTCTTCAAACTTACCTCAAAGAGCGGCCTTCAAGACACTTCCCATCTCAGAAGTCTTAGCTATTAAGATCCATGTAGGCAGAAACAGTTCAGATAATTTCCAACAGTCTAGCAAACACATCCCATATGGCCATAATGTTGTAGTATTTGTATTTACTCCACAAATATTTTCTGAACACCTACTAGGTGCTAGGATTTGTAGGGTCAAAAATTTCAGAAATCTCTTTGGTTGGAGAAAGGGATAGATAAAGCTTAGAAACGAGAGAAGCAATTCCTAGGGGTACCAGGATGCCATGGAGAGAGCGGGGGAGGTTTCACTGGCTCTCTCAGCTAGAGAACATATCTGTAAACAAGCAGACATGATGCAGGTTCTGTCTCAAATATTTGAATCTATTCCATCTGTGGTAGGCAGTTAGACAGATGTGAGCAGAGCAAGGACGAAGGGCCAGGTAGAGGTCACCAGGGTGGAAAGCCCTGGGTGCCCAGCAACGGGCAAACCTGGGAAAACAAGATCCTCACCTCCCAGGGTAATTTTTCCTCCCCTAGCACATCTCTGATCCTGCCCTTTAGACCGTTGACTTTTCATATCACTGGCCCTGTGGTTCAGACCTACCCTGACCTTTCCTCCACTGGCACGTTGCTAATTATGCGGGTTAGACCTCCCTTAGAGGGGGAAGAACAAGGGGCCGGAGAATAGCCCTTAAGCATTAAGCTCCCATGACAATGAGATTCCGACCTGCATAAAACACATCTAGGCCTCAATCGTGTTTCAGCCCCAGGCTCAGAAATGCAGCAAAACCAGACAAGAGACGCCATGGCTGACATCAGGACCAGATGCATTGACTAATGACCCTCCTGCCTGGTGCCAACTAATGAGAGGAGACCATGGCCCTGAAAGAACACACCTGGAAAACTGCGGAATATTCCATTGATATCCTCCCCCTGAGACCTCCAGAAAAAACACCCTCAAGAGAGGTCCCAATGCAGCTCTCTATGGAGCATGCCTGTGCCTTCCCCACCCCATTCCCCAGGCCATTTTCCTGGCCCCTCTCTCCTAAGCTTCAAGGTCCTGCTTTTGCCTCTGTAAAACTTTATTTCCTGGGCCCATTTCTTCTACAGCTCATTTCTTCTACCTCTGTGACTTTCTATTTTTTTGTTTGTTTGTTTCTTCCCCCTGCCCCACCTTTTTTCTTTTTCTTTTCTGTGTCTTTCTAAATAAACTTTCTCTTATAGTTTGAGTCTTGACTCTGAATTCTTTCTTAGGCAGAACTCAAGTACCGAGGTTGCTGAACCAAGGACCCTTCTGACTCCCTGGGTCGAGCACCTGGTGCTGTTTCGCCTCCAACACATCCACACCATGGGGCTGGCCAGGAGGTCCGGCCCTCCGTGGATTTCCTAACCTCTGACATAATGAGGTAGCAGGAGGTGTGCGTTCCTCCACCTTCCCTTGAAGGGAGTTAATCCCAGGTGCACATTTACATGTGGGTGTGCATTCTGTCTCTTAAATCCAACAGGCTTCAGCGCTGCAAGGTACAGTAACTTAACTTGTTTATAGTCTCAAACAGTAAGAAAAAGGAAGCTTAGCCATGAAGGTAGGACATGCGGCCTTATCTTAGAGTGAGACAGAGCCTGATCCCTGAGAAGAGCGGTTCTAATTGTACAGATACCTTGCCCTGGTCTGCTCTATTCTTGCACATTTCTGACAACCACACAAACAAGCTACAGGCTGAAATCAGTTCCCTTGAGCATATTTAGGTACCAACGAATCTGGTGCAAACTCTAGATTTTAGACGGCAAAATCTGATGATGATTCAGAAAGTTTGCTTTTAAAGAGGCGATAGAACTATTGCTCAGTAGAAAATGTTAAGACAGCCCAAATATAATTAGGTAGAAAGCTTCAATTAAATGCAGCACCCGCTAAACGGACTCTGTAACTTACTAAAAAGATTCCTAAGCTAAGCCTACAACATTTTAATGAAAAAAGCCATCTACTAAGTCTGGTCTGATTGACTTGGTCAAATGGTACATAAATTAAATCCATCTGAAGAATCTGATCTCCAAATGGGATTTTCATTTCCATAAGACTGCAGTTTAAACAAGTATGTGAAGTAAGAAAGTAAGAGTAAAATCTCCCCCCGCCCCCTTCCCCCCCCCCCCCCCCCCCCACGGCTGGTGAACTTGGCAGCCCATGTGGAAAATGAGCTAGCTCTTCCCCTGCTGAACAAATCCATTCAGAATGATTTCATAGTTTTCCTTCCTTATCCTTTGGAATGTGGAAGCCATTTTCCAATGGGCTTAATTTTTTTTTCTGAATTTAACCCTTTCAGAGAAAATGTTTATTCTCTCTCTTCTTTTAAATTTTTCCAAGGGTATGTGGAATAATGCAATGGGATTTTTTTTTTTTAAGCACAAATGCTGTAGGCAGAAAGTTGATTCAACCTTGTTTAATTAGAACCCAAGGGGAATAGCTGTGCCCAATGCAATGCAAAGTTTTGTAATTGAACTAATATGATTTTGCAACCACCTGCCAGAGAAATAACAATGCAGGTAGATTAAATGATACCGGATTTATTTTATTTTTTGCTTTTGTATTGCAAAATTAAATAAGCTAATTGAGAATTAGCTTATTGGTTGAAGACTGCTAGCTTTTATAGTCAGGTTGGATTCTTTTGGGGATGTCTTATTTCCCTTGCCTATTTTCTCCTCATCCTATGCCAAACTCTATTCCAGGTAGGAAGAATATATACATATTTGCTTCTACATACATACAATATATCTCCTAGAACAGAAACACATAAAACTTTAAAAATTTTTGTGTATTTTATTGTTTTGTATTGATTAAGTTAATTTGTATACTGGAACCCACAAAATGGAGGCCACCCCAGTGGCCTGGCCCACATCACAAATCTAAACCTGAGTCAGCCTACACTTAGGGAAACACCTGTCAAAAAACATACACCAATCACAGTCCTCCAAATCAGCTTTAGCTAGCTTATCTTTCTAGAAAATAGGACCTGCTGGCCTTATAAGGAAATCCTGTCCAGCTAGCCAATCATCACGCTTCGTTTCCTCTGTTGCCTTCCCTGACATTCTATAAAAGGCTAAAACTTGCTCTTGCCCAACATCCCTCGGAAAGAGTGCCAGCTGTGTACAGAACACTGCATTTCCCCAATTCATAGACTATCCTCCCTTGTGTAAAGAACACCAAACTCATGACTAAATTGTTTTACTTTTGTCTTTTGATAGTATAGTTAATTTATTGACATTATTCCAAACCAAGGAAGGGTACATGGAAAAGGCTTTCTACCCTACCCCTCAGCTGCCCAGTTTTCCTTTCCAAAGCAACTAACATATATTTTGTATATTTTTATTGATTGAAGAGGAAGGGAGAGGGAGAGAGAGATAGAAACATCAATGATGAGAGAGAATCATTGATTGGCTGCCTCCTGTACACTTCCTACTGGGAATGGAGCCTGCAACCTGGGCCTGAACCCTGAGCAGAAATGGAACCGTGACCTCCTGGTTCATAGGTTGACACTCAACCACTGAACCACACTGACCAAGCTCCAAAGCAACTAATATCTTAAGTTTGTTTTTATTTTTTTATTTTATTTTATTTTTTTATGTCTTTGCTGAAAAAAGTGTACCTTCTCTTTTTTGGAAACGTGCAGAAAAAGAAACAACAGGTCAAACTGGAGTCAATTTGTCTAACCCAGTGGTTCTCGACCTTTCTAATGCCGCGACCCTTTAACACAGTTCCTCATGTTGTGGTGACCCCAACCACAAAATGATTTTCGTTGCTACTTCATAACTGTAATTTTGCTACTGTTATGAATCGTCATGTAAAGATATGTGTTTTCCGATGGTCCCAGTGGTCGGCAAACTCATTAGTCAACAGTGCCAAATATCACCAGTACAACGATTGAAATTTTTTTTGAGAGCCAAATGTTTTAAACTTAAACTTCTTCAAAATAGACTCACGCAGGCCGTGGTATTTTGTGGAAGAGCCACACTCAAGGGGCCAAAGAACTGCATGTGGCTCACGAGCCGCAGTTTGCCGACCACAGTCTTAGGCTCTACAGCAGCGGTTCTCAACCTGTGGGTTGATGTTGAGAACAGCTAGCAGGGTCACCTAAGACCATCGGAAAACACAGATATTTACATTACAATTCATAACAGTAGCAAAATTACAGTTATGAAGTAGCAACGAAAATAATTTTGTGGTTGGGGGTCACCACAACATGAGGAACTGTATTAAAGGGTCGCCGCATTAAAAAGGTTGAGAACCACTGGACTCTAACCCATGTTACAAAACCAAAAGTTAATGAGGCCTATTATCAGTTTTGGGTTCACCCAGGACTGGAATTTTTAAACTAACCAGGTTGGAATTTTCTGGTCAACACTAAGGGATAATCTTCCTGATAAGACTCCCTGCTGTCTAAGGGAAGGTGTCCTTGTCTGAAATACCCACTCTTCTAACTTCTTATTCCACCCTCTTGTTGCCTATTGTGAATGGAAAAAAAGGGGAGACAAGCTCAGGGGAGACCTGCATGGTGGGCCCTTAAAACTCAGAGACGGAAAGTAACCACATAGGATGGTCTGAACATAAAAATTCCCAACTAAAAGTGAGTCATGATGGGTAGTCATGTCCTAGGTCTGGTATCTTCCCTGACAAAGGTCAATCTTTACCTTATCGGAGCCTTCCTATTGTCTTTTTGCATCTAGGTAACATGCCTCTGGAATGTCAGAGTAACCCCCCTTTTCCCAGGCCCCTCCAGGCGCAATCTCCCACTAGATCTTATCTTGTTGCCAAATACCATCTCTGTGCTATAAATGTTAGTTATCTTACACCCACCAATGTAAAAGAAGCATTTATCTCTCCATATTACTTTTTATCCAAGCTCAGAGATTTACCTGCTTTGCTTTCTCCCACCTCCCTAATCTACCAGCAAACTGCCCTTCTCTGGAGCATTTTCTCAATCCATTGAAATTTTGCTTCCCAGCAATTGTTGTTAGTTTGGCTCAAATAAACTCATAAAAATTCTCTACAGGTTTGGATGTTTCTTACCTCGACATGATGAAAACCTTCCATTTTGTACAACTCCTCAGAGTGCCCTTCTAGTTGCTAAATGGAAGTCTGCTCGACTCATGAATCACTTCATAAAGCCAATAGATCTTCAGATTTACTCATGGAATTTTGTTCTTTAGCAGACATTTGATAGATACTTAAGTAACTACATGTATATATTTTCTAAACACTTCATTTTTATACAAAGAGTAACATAGCAAAATATCCATTTGTCTTAGTTTTTTTTTTTTTTTAATATATATTTTATTGATTTTTTACAGAGGAAGGAAGAGGGATAGAGAGCTGGAAACAGATGAGAGAGAAACATCGATCAGCTGCCTCCTGCACACCCCCTACTGGGGATGTGCCCGCAACCAAGGTACATGCCCTTGACCGGAATCAAACCCGGGACCCTTCAGTCCACAGGCCGATGCTCTATCCACTGAGCCAAACCGGTTTCGGCCATTTGTCTTAGTTTTTAAAAAATTTTATTGATTGGTTTTGGGGAGAGAGAAGAAGGGAGGGAGAGAGGAAGCAAGGGGGAGAAAAAGAAAAAAAAAAACAACAATTTATTATTCCACTTATTTATGCATTCCTTGGTTGCTTCTTGTATGTGCCTGTGACCAAGGATCATACCCACAACTTTGGTGTATCTCGACAATGCTCTAACCAACTGAACCACCTGGCCAGGGCTGTGACTTACATTTTTAAACTAAAAGTATATATAATTTGACAAAGGAGCAAAGGCTGGAACAACTGACTATCCACATTAAAAAAAAAGAAAAAAGAAAAAAAAAGAATACAGACACAGACCCTTCACAAAATTAACTCAACTGGATCATAGACCTAAATGTAAAATGCACACGTATCAAACTCCAAGAAGATAACATAGGGGAAAGCCTAGTGACCTTGGATATGGTGGTGTCTTTTTAGACATAGCACCAGAGGCACAATCCATGAAAAAAAACAGAAATGCTATTCTTCATTTAAAAAATAAAAATAAAGAAGTCTGCTCAGTGAAAGACACTGACAAAAGACAAGCCACAGACGAGGAGAAAATATTTGCAAAAGACATAAGTCCGTGAGTTCTGAGTTCTGTGAGGCATTCTAGCAAATGAATGAACCTGAGAGGGGCTCATGGGAACCCCTAAGATGTAGTTGTTGCAGCGAAAGTGTGGGTAGGTGGGCATCTCATTAGTAGTTGGCATCTGAAGTGAAGGCAGACTTCTGGGACTGAGCCTTTTCACTTGTGGGATCTGAGACTGGCTCCAGGTAGATAGTGCCAGAAGTCAACCAACTCAGTTGGTGCCAGAAAATTGGAGAACTGATCGGTGTTGGAAAAGACACCAAATACTTGATGTCAGGGGGAAAATACCCTCACATGAAGAAAATGAACAACCTGATTAAAAACCGCATAAAGGCCTGAACAGACATCTTACCAGACAAGTTATACAGATGGCAGGTACGCATATGAAAAGATGCTTATCACCATATATCATTAGGAAATTATAAATTAAAACAACAGTGAGATACCACTGTGTACCTATTAGAATGACTAAAATCCAAAACATTGACAACACCAAATGCTGGCAAAAATGTGGAGCAACAGGAGCTCTCATCCACTGCTGATGGGAATGCAAAATGGTACAGACACTTTGGAAGACAAAATTAAACATACTCTTCCCAGGTAATAAACGCAGTATCGTGCTCCTTAGTATTTACCCAAATGTCTAGAAAATTTATATCTACACAGAAACCTACATAGGCATGTTTTATATCAACTTTATTCATAATTACCCAGACCTGGAAACAACCAAGATATCATTCAATAGGTAGGTGGGTAGGTAGACTGTGTTATATCCAGACAATGGAATATTATTTAGTACTCAAAGGAAATGAGCTATAGAATCATGAAAAGACATAAAGGAAAACTAAGTGCATATTAGTAAGGGAAAGAAGCAAACCTGAAAAGGCTATATACTGTATGATTCTAACTATGGGACATTCTAAAAAAATCAGTGGTTCCCAGGGGTTAGAGGAGGGAAGGAGGGATGAATAGACAGAGCACAGAAGATTTTAAGGCAGTGACACTATAGTGTATGATACTGTAATGGTGAATGCATGTCATTGTATACTTGTCCAAATCCACAGAATGTACCAACACCAAGAGCGAAGCATAATATAAACCACAGGTTTTCAATATGGATTCCTTGAGAAACAAATGTACCACAGCAGTGCTGAATAGTGGGCAACGCTGTGCATGTGCAGGGAAAGGGGGTATATATAAACTCTGGGTTTTCCACCCAATTCTGCTGTGAACCTAAGATTGCTCTAAAAAATAGTCTATTAAAATTTAACCAAAAACAATAGGATATATATCTTGGAGATATTTCTGTATCAGCATTTTAAATTTTTCTCAATCCACTTGGTAGGTCTATGCTATTGTGATGAAAAGGGAGTGCTGTAATAAATCATAAATTCCTAACTGCACAGGTCATGGTGGGTAGTCACAGGCCAGGCCTATAACTTTTTAGTCAAAGGTTTATCTTCGCCTTAAGCAAGCCTTGTCCATTGTTTCTGTGCATCTAGGTTAACACACCTTTGAAATGCCTGTTTGCAGTTCCCTTCTTGCAATGTGTGAATCACTCCTTCAGACTTCTTTCTCCTTTTTAGACATAACTGCCCTCAAAGAGCAAATAATTTTAGTCATCCTGTAACCTAATCCCTGCCTTATTTTCTCCCACCTTCATGCAGTCTTCCTTACATCCTCTCCTTAATTTCATCTGCATAAAATCAACTGCAAAACTGTTATTATCTGAAGTATTTGAGCTCTTTCTCTCCAGAATGTATTGTCAGTTTAGCTCAAATAAACTCATAAAAATTCTCTACAGGTTTGGACGATTCTTACATTGACACTATGGATGTGCCATTATTTATATTCCCAATTTCTTGTCAATGGACATTTAAGTTTAAGCATTTTTTTCTAATCTTTTGCAGTTATTGCAAACCATATTGTTAATAATGTCTGCCATTTCACATGTATACATGTATATATTTAGGATAAATGTGCCTTTGTCATTTCTATAGGTGCCACCAAATTGCCTCTACAGAGGTTGTATCAATTTGTACTCTTATCAGCAAAATAAAAGAGTTTCTGTGTGTTTCCCACAAACTCACAAGAGTGTTTTATCAAATGTTTGGATCTTTGCCAATCTGATAGGCTCAAAAAATGTTATCTGTCTAAAACATTTTTTTTCTCATGAGTAATTTATATTTCCTGCTCTGTAAGATTTTAACTTTTTGATCATTAATCCATCTGGAATTTATTTAGGGAACAGTGTGAGAAAGATATTTTTCCTTCAATATAATATTCATAGCAACTTTATTCATAACTGTACAAACTTGGAAACAACCAAGATGTTGTTCAGTAGGTGAATGGGTAAACAAACTGGTACATTTATTTACTGGTACAGACAATGGAATATTATTTAGAACTAAAAAGAAATGAACTATAAAACTATGAAAAGATGTGAGAAATAGATAACTATCCTTCAATATTATGTAATAGGAGACACTGCCCACCCTTTCATATATATATAATTGATTTCAGAGAGGAAAAGAGAGGGAGAGATAGAAACATGATGAGAGAGAATCATTGATCGGCTGCTTCTTGCACGCTCCACACTGGGGATTGAACCCACAACATGGGCATATGCCCTAACTGGGAATTGAGTCATGACCTCCTGGTTCATAGGTCAATGCTCAACCACTGAGCCACCGCAGCTGGGCTGTACCCTTTCTTTATCTGTTTCAAAGGTTCCCTCTTTCTGGATGCTGTTGTGCTTTGTGGCTGTATTTTGTTATACTCAATACCAATCCCTTTATAGTTTTAATAACTTAGTACCAGACTCTTTCAATATCTAAGAGGGCAAACTTTCCTGACCCGTCTTCCTTGTCTAAAATTGCTTTTCTATTCACTGTCATTTATTCCACCAAATGAATTTTAAAGTCAGCATGTGAATATGCATAAAGAATCCTTGTGAGAAATAATGAGGACTTGCATTGAATTCATAGACTGATTTCATGGCACAAACTGGTGTATTTCAATTTAAGAGTAGGTATGTCTCCCCAACTGTTTAAGCCTTCTTTTACTTCCTTCAGTGATATTTTATATTTCTTGTTATGTTTATTTCTAGGCATTTTAGAGGCTATCTTGTTATTGTGACCCAGATTTTTCTTTATTACATTCTTTTGATCTTCCGAATGGTTAGTCCTATTGGATAGGACAACTGAAAACAAATGTTTTTTTTTATGAGATATGTCTTCTATCTGGAGTCTCCTTCAGAATGACTTACATTTTCTTTTTGAATTGACATGCAATTTTGAACTGGTAAATAAAGCCTTTTATTCAAGTAGAACTACTGTTTGCTGAATAACTACTACTACTAACAGCAGCTAATATTTACTTAGCACAGCTATAGGTCAGCCACTACAGTAAGTGTTTTACATACTCTAGCTCCGTACAACAATCTTGAGGGAGTTTACAAGGGCTGGCAAAAGTAGGTTTACATTTGTGAGTATGGTTTATTCTTGTATTATTATTTATTAATTATTGTATTATTTACTTATATTACAACTGTAAACCTAATTTTGCCCACTCTCTATATGTATTACTGTATTTATTTTATAGATGTATATAAACTGAGTCAAAAGAAGTAACTGGCTCCAAAGCATGCCGCTAAGAGTAATGGAGCTAGAAATTAAGCAGAGACCTTCATTTTTGTTTTTTAATATGTTTTTATTGATTTCAGAGAGAAGGGAGAGGGAGAGATAGAAACATCAATGATGAGAGAGAATCATTGATCAGCTGTCTCCTGCATGTCCCTACTGGGGATCAAGCCCAAAACCCAGGCATGTGCCCTGACCGAGAATCAAATTGTGACCTCCAGGTTCATAGGTCAGCGCTTTACCACTGAGACACACTGTCTGGGCCAGTTATCCTTCCTCTTGCACTTGGTGGGCAGCCCACTAGCTGCAGGTGGACTTCTGAAGCTGGTAGCCCTTCAAGCCCTAGCGGCCATAGCACAGTGTGTGCCTCTTGTTGAGGCTCTTGCCCAGCAATGCTGTCCCCTTCGTCATCTCGCTCTGCCACCGAGACCAAAGAGAACCACTGACCTTTCTACTGTCTCCCTTGTTTTGCCTTTTCTAGAATGTCACATAATTGTAATTATACTGTATGTAGCCCTTTCAGATTTGTTTCTTTCACTTAGTAGAAATCATTTAAGATTTTCCCCATCTTTTCATGACTTGAAAGCATTTTTTTTTAGTGCTAAGTACTATTCCATTGTCTGGATGTATCTCAGTTTATTTCTCCATTCACCTACTGAAGGACATCTTAGTTGCTAACAAGTGTTGCTGTGTTTTGTTTTTTAAAATTGATTCTTAGAGAAGAAGAGAGGGGAGAGGAGGGGAGGGGAAGGAAGGGGAGGGGAGGGAAAGGAAGGGGAGAGGAGGAGAGAGAAAGGGAGGGGATCGGGGGAGAAGGGAAGAGAAGGGAGGGGAAGGGGGGGGGGAGGGGAGGGAAATATCGATTGAACCGCAACGTGGGTATGTGCCCTGATCAGTGGGTATGTGCCCTGATCAGGAATAGAACTTGCCACCTTTTAGTGTGAGGGACAATGCTTCAAACATCTGAGCCACACTGAGCAGGGTGCTTCCAAGTTTTGACAATTCTGAATAAAGCAGCTATAAGCATTCATGTGCAGTTTTTATGTGGACATGAATTTCCATTTCATTGGGATAAACACCAAGGAGCATGACTGCTGGGTCTTATGGTAAAAGTATATTTAGTTTTACAAGAAACAGCCAAACGTCTTCCAAAGTAGCTGTACCACTTTGTATTCCCACCAGCAATGAATGAATCGAGTTTCTGTTGCTCTACATCCTCTCCAGCACCACTGCACACCCACTAGAATGTCCAAAATACCTCTTAACATTTTTTTAACTTTCTACCTAAATGGATGGATTATATTTATTGGTAAAGTGATGTGAAGTAGCTCAGAGTTAAGAACTACTTAGGGGTTTCCCGTGTAGGAAAACCCCAAATTCAAACTTCTAAAACTTTGAGTAAAATTAGACTCAGAAATAAAATGTAGATTTTATGCATTTGGCTCCACTTAGTATACAACAAGTATTTTCTATATTCTTATAACATGTATGACATAGGCAGATTAATAAAGACAAGGAAGAACTAGTTACTGAGTATATGTGCAGGTCGATTAGTAAGAACATCTACATGAGGAAGTTAATTAAAAATTTAAAGGCACATTTTGGGAAGTTTATTAATCTTTGCTGATTACAATGAGTGATAATTTATTGTTCTATATCAGGTAGAAAGGAATATGACATTAGGTTGTAAGATGAGCCCAAGTCATAAGTTACGTCTACAATGCTGTCCTTATTCACTTGAAATGCCCTTTAATATCCTACTAAGAACCCTCTTATTCAATTACTTAAGAACACTTTAACTTCATAAATCGTGAGCTGTTTGGACAGATTGATTCAATTAACAGTTTACAAAAAAAAAAAAACAAAAAAAAAAAACACCACCATATAACTACTGTCATAAAATTCTTAAAAATTATGCAAAAGCCACATGATCTTCCTGAGGTAGGACTAAAACACAAACAGAGCTGTTTTCTTTCTACTGTGTGTTATTAAGTTTAATTGCTTCATTCTCGTGATTGCTTTTGAAAGAGAAGAAATCAATCAAGCTTTCACCAAAAGCGGATGTCACTGGATTATGTATGAGGTTGGCAAGGGAAGAGAGACCTGTGACCTAGAAGGAAATCAGGATCTAAAGCACAAATGAGGCTCTTATGTGTCCCAAGTCTCCTTTGTCAAGAGGAATGTTGCCTTTGAACATGAACTTCAACATTATCCACTTAATTTAAGTTTCTCAAGTTTATTTTTTGAGATAGAGCAACCCCTTGAATATAAAGATGATGCTACTAATACATTAAAAAAATACACAGACACACTTTGCTCAGGAGTGTTGAAAAGGCTCTGTCTACACTGCCTCCTTAAAAGCCATTGGGAATTTACAGCATTCATTTTTGAGAAGGCAAAGCAGAATTAGGGGTGTTGGTGATGGGAGGAAATTTACCTGTTTGAATCTCCTGGCCCCCTTGGGGCAAGCCCCTGGCCTCATTGGCACCAGAGTTCAAAAAACTGAGTTCACATAGATTCTTCATTTAAATCCCATTACTGTATTTCACAATAAGTTAGATAGTAAGAGTAGAAAAAATCCTTGAGCTTTTCCTCTAATTTCCAAGTCTGTCTCCACATTAATGAGTCTATTTCCTTGTTAGAATAGCAGGTGGCCATTGGGAACCACAAACATCCAGAGATTGATTGATTGATCGATTTAACCGATATACAACAAGAGTTTTAAAGCCATGTTATAACCCACACTATTCTCACCTTCCCATGCAGCAAGACTGGGATTCACTAATATATAACTTGTTTAACATTTTTGTAGGCAAGATTTAGCAGGCAGCAGAAACGATCTTTTAGGTGGGGTGTAATCTCTAGAGGGAAAAATAAGAATTTGGTAGAAAAATAATCTTTTCATGGCCCTCTCTCTAGAGAAATCACATGGTCTCTGTCTTGACAGAATATGTAGTGCCATTGAACCTACACAATCATTAAACAACCCAAAAGTTATGTTTCTGCAAAAAGGCATTCTTTTCCTAAGTGTCTAGTTTCCCTTTTATTCAGTACCATTTAGCCTACTAAATCTTTGAATTTGGAGTCACACGTCCTGAACACACATTCCCTCTTTCACAGCCTTAGTGGGATGGGAAGGAGGAAAAGGGAACTACCATTTTGAGAGTCTCCTCAGGGACAGGTACAGACCTGGGTCACTTTCCCACTTTCTTTATAATCACACGAGGAAACGCTGGGAGAAGCTTGCCTGAGGAGAGGGGGGATAACCTCTCTGAGGGGAGGCAGATGGTTGGGTAAATTGTAGGCAGGGACTACTGTCTGAGTCATGCCACTCTCCTTGCTGAAGACCTGGTCTCTGGTAGGAAGGGGGAAAGGGAGGGACCGTGGCTGTACAACTGGAGCGGGTAGTATAGAAAAGTAATGAAGCTGTGGGTGTCCCCCATGCTGTAGCAGTACTAACAGAATGTCTCGAGCTGGAACTGTGTCTTCCATACCCTATACAACACAGAGCACATTGCTGGAGACATGGTGGGTTCTCAAAGCGTGGTAGGCAGTTAACAGACATGAGTAGAGCAAGGACAAGGGTCAGGTACAGAAGGTCACCAGGGTGGAAAGCCCAGGGTGCCTAGCAATGGACAATTGTAGGGTAGGACCTTGTTCCCAGGGTGACCTTTCCTCCCCTAGCATATCTTTGGTCATGCAGTTTGAATGCCTAGCCCTTTTCTCCTTAGCGATAACATCTAGGCCTCAGTTGTATTTCAGCTCCAGGCCCAGAGAAGCAGTAAAACCAGACCAGCAACCCATGGCTGACCTGAGAACCAGCTGCATTGAATAAGGACTCCCTGCCCTGGCACCCACCAATCAATCAGTGGAGACCCCAACTCTGAAAGGACACACCTGGAAAGCTGCGAATATATTCTATTGAGATCTTCCCCAGGGGCCACACCTAAAATCTCCACCTTAAAACCCTTAGGACAGAGGACCCAGTTTGTTCTCTCTCCTGGGAGCATGCTCACGCCTTCTCCCCCAACATTCTCCCTCCGCCTCATCTTTACCTTGCTCACTTCTAAGCTCCAAGGGCCCTTCCTTTACCTTTATAACTTGTTTCTTAAGCCCATTTCTTCTACAATTTATTTCTTTTACCTCTGTAACTTTCCAAATAAACGTTCTTGTATAGTTTGAGTCTTGGCTCTGAATGTTTTCCTAGCCAGAACCCAAGTACCGAGGCTGCGGAACCCAAGTCCAGTCTGACCCCACCAGTCTAACACGGGTGAGGTTCCTGCTGCTCCCGAAAGGAGACTTTTGGAGCGGATTCACAGTCACATCATTTAAGACATATGTATAATGTCAGTGTCACCACTGCTGTAAACAGATTTGGGTCATCATTTGAATTCTTTGTTTTCTTTTTTATTAAATTTATTGGGGTGACACTGGTTAATAAAGTTATATAGCTCCCAGGTGTACGATTCTATAATACGTCATCTGTATATTACATTGGGTGTTCACAACCCCAAGTTGAGTTCGTTCCCTTTTTTTGGACAGTTAAGCACTGTTGCTGGAATATAAAGACAGAAGCAAGGGCTGGGTCGTGAGCTCCCACTGTAATTCCAGCAGCAACAACAAAAAAATCTATTTTAATCTCACATTAATAACTCAGAATTTGGTTACTCTCTTAATTAAAAGGCCCTATGCCATAAGGACAAGCTGACCCACTAAGGTTAGCTGTCAGGTGCTGAAATGTGTCTCAAACGCAGTAGAATTCCTCAGGAGTGTCCTCTGGTTAATTCAGGGCTCGGAAAGCATAGGGTGAAAGGCTCACTTGGAAAGGCAAGAGGAAATGGAAGAATATATTGATTATGAGAAATTGAGTAGTAAACAGGCATCCTGCCTCGGGGCAAAGGGTCTTACTTGTTTTCTAGTAGAATAGAATCATGTAACTTGGAAGCATGCCCTCTCTCTCTCTGCCCTTTTTAAGAGCTGTGGGGGGAGAAAGGGTACTCTTTTGCAGTTTTATAGTGAATTGAATAGGTAACTGATGTCAATGCAGGGGAAAAAGGAGACATATGTAATACTTTCAACAATAAAGAATTATTTTTTTAAAAATAGGTAACTGATTGATCAAGTCCTCCCCCAAAACTTAAATACTAAAGTTTGAGTCTTGTATTTAGAATTCTATTCCTGGTATTGGTAATCTACTGGTTTAAAACAGCCCCCAGGTATTAACTCACAGTTCTGCAGGTGAGATGTCCTGGTGGGCTCCACTGAGTCCTCTGCTTCACGTCTCACAAGGCCCAACTCAAGGTTACCAGCCGGGCTGGGCTCTTAGCTGGAGGCTCTGAGGAAGATTCTCCTTCAAGCTCATTCACGCTGCTGGCAGAGTTCAGGTCCTTGTCGCTGTGGGAATAAAGGGAGCAGTTCCTTGCTGGCTGTCAGCCCGGGGCGGCTCTCTGCTCCTACAGGCCACTTACATTCCTTCTTATGTGGCCTCTCTATCTTCAAACCACCAATAGCATGGCTGTGAGTCCTTCCAGCAAGAGACCTCTCTGATCTCTCCAGCTCCTCAGCAGAGAATGCATCAGGATTTTAAAAGGCTCATTAGGGAGATCAGGCCCCATCTAGATAATCTCTCTTTTCCATAAATGTGACCTAATCATAGGAGTATGGCTCATCACTGCTTCCACCCCCAGTCTAAAGAGACATCCAGGCACACCCTGAAGGAGGTTCAGTACTTCCCTTTCGGCCTCCTTACGAAGATAGGAAAAGACAAGATTATCTTGATGGCTCCGGGAGTAATGCTCTACCCTGCAGCAGGCGGAGCTTGGTGGGTCTCACCTTCCCACTTGAATGTGTTGTTCTCTTAAATCTAGGGTCAGACTTTTAGAAAGTTAAGGCATTTCCTATTGTTCTCTTTCCCTATCTGTGACCCCACATTCCTGTAGCCTTGGGACAGAGAGAGATAATCAAATTCGATTACTAAAAAAACCACATTTATTACATACTTACTCCTTCACTAGAGATTTACTGTGTGGAAAGCACTCTGCTAGGCGGTGGGGCTACAAGGGTGACACATACAGTTGCTGAACTCACAAGGTTACTGTGTGCCATGAGAGGGGAGAAGCCAAGGCTGGGAAGGACACAAAGGAGCGTGTTTCATGCCAAGAGGGATGATGCAGTCAAGAAAGTCATCTAGCCTAGCTGGTTTGGCTCAGTGGATAGAGTGTTGGACTGTGGACTGGAAGGTCCCGGGTTCGATTCCGGTCAAGGGCACATGCCCGGGTTTCAGGCTTGATCCCTAGTAGAGGGCGTGCAAGAGGCAGCTGATCAATAATACTCTCTCATCATTGATGTTTCTATCTCTCTCTCCCTCTCACTTCCTCTCTAAAATCAATAAGAAAAAATATATATATTTAAAAAAAAAAAGTTGTCTAGATGTACTGAGTCAAATTTTGTTTTGTTTGTTTGTTTGTTTCTAGGAAGCCAAACTGGCTAGGGCTAAGTAGGAATGTCTTAAAGGGCAAGATGGTGTCTGAGTGAATGCTTGCATGCCTGTAGGGAGTGTCCCAAGCAAGCATAGCTTTCTGGTTAACTTGGATCTCCATACTCCAGGAAGCATGAGCAAGCAGTAAAACCTGAAGTGACAGGTAGTCAGAGGATTGTTGTAATTAAGTTCACAGACTTTGTATCATTTTTTTCTAATTATGGTAAAATACATAAAATTTACAATTTTAACCTCTTTCAAAGTGTACATTTTAGTGGCATTAAGTACATTCACAACTATCTAGTGTGCAAACATCACCACTATCTAGTTACAAAATTATCCGTCAACCCAAATGGAAACCTCATAGTCATTTCTCATTTCCTTCATTTCCCAGCCCCTGGCAACTACTATTCTGCTGTCTTTTTCTTAAATATATTTTTGTTAATTTCAGAGAGGAAGGGAGAGAGAGATAGAAACATCAATGATTAGAGAGAATCATTGATCGGCTGCCTCCTGCACGCCCCACACTGGGGGGTTGAACCTGAAACCTGGGCATGTACCATGACCAGGAATTGAACCATGACCTCCTGGTTCATAGGTTGACACTCAACCACTGAGTCACACTGGCTGGGCTGCTTTCTTTCTCTATGAACTTGCCTATTGTACATATTTTATATTAGTGAAATCATGAAATATTTGGCCTTTTATGTCTGGCTTCTCTCACTTAGCATAATGTTTTTGTTTCTTTTTGTTTGCTTGTTTGTTCTTCATAGATTTTTGTTTTTTTAGAAAGAAGAAGAGAGAAGGATTAAGCCCACAACCCGGCATGTATCTGACCAAGAATCAAACCATGACCTCCTGGTTCATGGGCCAATGCTCAACCACTGAGCCACATTGACAGGGACACCGGTCTGGCCTGCCTGCTATTTATTTATTTATTTATTTATGTATTTACTTATGTATATCTTTTAAAAAATATTTTTATTGATTTCCAAGAAGAAGTGAGAGGGAGAGCTGGAAGCATCAATGATGACAGAGAATCATTGATTGGCTGCCTCCTGCATGCCCCCTACTGGGGATCAAGCCTGCAACCTGAGCATGTGCCCTTCAGTCCGCAAGCCAAGGCTCTATCCACTGAGCCAAACTGGCCAGGGCAACTATATCTTTTTTAAAAATATGTTTTTATTATTTTTAGAGAGAGGAAGGGAAGGGGATAGAGAGAAACATCTATGAGAGAGAAATATCATGGATTGGCTAGCTCCTGCATGCCCCCTTAGGGATCGAGCCCACAGCCCGGGAATGTGCCCTGCCTGGGAATCATATCCAGATCTCTTAGTTCCTGGGTCAGTGCTCAACCGTTGTGCCACACCCGCTAGGCCAGGCCTGTCTGCTTTTTAATCCTGGCTCTACAAGTCACTTGTAAAATCTTGGCAAGTCCTTTGCTTCTCCGTACAGGTACCTGTTTTTCTCATCTGTAAAATGATGAAAATAATAGTGCCTCCTTTACCAATTTGTTGCAAGAACTGAATTGAATTTAGCGAATACTGGTATGTATACATTTAGTTAATATGTAGAGAGCAGTGTTTGGCCTGAGTTCACTGAACCACAGTAAGTTGCTGATTGATTATTACTGATGTACAGAAAAGGTAATTTTATATGACTTAACCTAGCAGCAAGCAGTTTATAACAATTTGTTTCAATTAGGGAAGAGCCATGTCAACACACCTTATCTTTTGTCTGAGATTAATAGGGCCCTCATTAATAGGGGTTACAAATAAGACAGTGATATGACAAAGAAAATAGATTGAAAGTAAGAGGTAAGTCTGCATTCAGTTTGAAGGCTGGTATAGTAATTGAGGTGAGAAATGAGGATGAAACTAAGTAGATGTAATCGAGAGAGTTTTAGAAAATAAAATGAACAGGAAAGGCATATATATATATATATATATTTTTTAATATGTTTTTACTGATTTCAGAGGGAGGAAAGGAGCGGGATACAGTAACAGAAACATCAATGCCAGAGAAATATCATCCATTGGCTGCCTCCTGCACACTCCCTACATGGGATTGAGTCTGCAATCCGGGCATGTGCCTTGACATCCAACTGTGACCTCCTGGTTCATGGGTCAATACCCAACCACTGAGCCACACTGGCTGGGCCCAACAAATATATTAAAAAATACAAACACATGTGGGTGTATCTCTCTTCTAACTCTCTCCAATCATATTATCCTCATCTCATCCTATCTGTAATAAGTATTACACATAGCGGCAACTACTATTCTGATTTTGGTATTTATCATTTCCTCATATAACTTTTATACTTTCACAACAATTTTGTGTTTGTGTGTGTATTTGTGTATTTCCTTACATGTTTAAAAATATTTTTATTGATTTCAGAAAGGAAGGCATAGGGAGAAAAAGATAGAAACAATGATGAGAATCATTGATCAGCTGCCTCCTTCACACCCCCTACTGGGGATCAAGCTTGCAAACCGGGCATGTGCCCTGACCAGGAATCGAACCGTGGCCTCCTGGCCCATAGATTGATCACCCAGCTACAGTGGCTGGGCTCCTTGAGTGTTTTAATGCTTCATATAGGTGAAACCACATTGTGTGTATCTTCTGCCTTTTGTTCCCCAGCCCCACCCCTTCTTTAAGCTCATCTTAGTGTGACGTTTTCATGCCCAAACACGTTGTTTTAGGGCATTTATTATCAGTGCAGTGGAATCCTCTCATTGTAAGAGTATACAAAAATGACAAGTTTCCGATTGAAAAGGCAAATCTGATCTTGTCAATCTCCTGCTTGAAATACCTCAGCAGTTTTTCCATTGCTCTGAGACTGAAGACTACAATCAGGCCCAGCTGGATTTCAGCCTCCTCCTACCGCCAAAGCCTCGTCTTACGCTCCTTGCTTCTTTCCCTTCTATGAATTAACCTCAACTCATTCTTCAGATCTCAGCTCAAATCTCCTTCCTTGAGAAAGTCTTCCCCACCACCACCAGGCCTGCTAGGTCAGAGAGCATCTCTATTGTGCTTTCATGACAAAGGGATCTTTCCTGTAGAGCACTTACAGAACAAATGAGCACATGATTGAATTGATGTTAGTCCCAAACTGGAAGTGTGTGAAGGCCGTATCTATTTTTGCTCATAATTGCACCTCCAAGAGCCATGCAGAGTGGAGCTGTCAGTGATATTCTCTCAGCAATTGATATTATTTTGGGGTTTATGGTTTTCTCTTCATACTTAGTTTTGTATCAATCTAGAGAATCTTATGGCTTAGATTTGGAGGTCACTTAGGGGCAGGAGTCCTCATCAGATGGGAATGGTCTATATCTTGAATGTGGTAGAGGTTACATGGGTATATATATTTATTTGCCAAAACAAAAACAAAAACAAAAACAAAAAACACCCAAAACCTAACTGTACATTTAAAATGAGTATGTTTTAGCCCTGGCTGGTTTGGCTCAGTGGATAGAGCATTGGCCTGCAGCCTGAAGGGTCCCAGGTTCGATGCTGGTCAAGGGCACATGCCTGGGTTGTGGGCTCGGTCCCCAGTAGGAAGTGTGCAGGAGGCGGCCAACGGTTCTCTCATCATTGATGTTTCTATCTCTCTCTTCTTCTCCCTTCTTCTGAAATTAATAAAAACATATTTAAAAAAATAAAAATAAAATGAGCATGTTTTATTTTATGTGAACTATAGCCTACTAATAGTTCATCTAAAAAATTAAATAGTTAAAAAATGCAGCTTCCTTGGATACATTTCAGACTTAGTGAATCATAAATTTGGGATAATGGGGTTCAGGAATTTACATTAAAACAAAACAAGCCCCAAACGATTCTGCTGATCAGCTAAGGCTAAGAAATGCAGATAGTTTAGGACAGGCGAATAGTCAGGAACATTATACAATTTGATTTTAAACAGTATCTTCTTTGGGTTTCACTATTTTGTAAAGCTGCTAAGTGAACGATAAACGTGAGTGTCCTTGTCCTTCATTATCCTCTTAGCCTCAACCTGATCTACCCTCTAGTCCTTGCTCCTTTCTGCCCCCAATCCTCATGTTTATATCTTTTTTGTTGTTGTAAATCTTCACCCCAGGATATTTTTCCCATTGGTTTTTAGAGAGAGTGGAAGAGAGGGGGAGAGACAGAGGGACACATCGATTGTTGCCTCCCACATGTGCCCCCACCGGGGCCTGGGATTGAGCCTGCAACTAAGGTACGTTCCCATTGACCAGAATCAATGGGACCCTTCAGTCTTCCGGCCGATGCTCTAATCACTGAGAAAACTGACGAGGGCCTCATGCTTATATCTTTATTGTTGCTTCCAGATTTTTAGCTTCTTTACTTCCTTTTTCTTTTGGATTACTTTTACTTTTGTAAAAGAAGGTAAAGGGACCACAGCTCATATATTCTTTCCACAAAGTGTATGTGCCGATTCTCCTTTTGGTTGACCTGTAGGAAGCTCATGAGAATCAATTACTGTCACTTTGAAAACAATCACAGACCTCCTTTTGAGACAGGCTAGTAAGCCAGGACAAGCAGACTAGGGGAACTGAGATAGTTAAATAGAAGTTAAATCGTATTCCTATTTTCCCTAAACCAAGGGCACTTAAGAGTAAATGGCTGCCCAGCCACCGTGGCTCAGTGGTTGAGCGTCAAACCATGAACCAAGAGGTCCCCAGTTTGATTCCCATGCCCAGGTTTCAGGCTTAGTCCGCAGTAGGGAATGTGCAGGAGGCAGCTGATAGATGTTTCTCTCTTATTGAGGTTTCCATCTCTCTATCCCTCTCCCTCCCTTTCTCTCTAAAAATATCAATAAAAACATATTTAAAAAAAAAAAAGAGTAAGTAGTTTACACTTCTCTTCCCCAACCAGAGGGTAAATAGTTTATTGATTTTTTTTTTTTTTTTACAGAGAGGAAGGGAGAGGAATAGAGAGATAGAAACATTGATGAGGGAGAAACATCGATCAGCTGCCTCCTGCACACCCCCTACTGGGGATATGCCCGCAACCAAGGTACACGCCCCTGACCGGAATCGAAGCTGGGATCCTTCAGTCCGCAGGCCGACACTCTATCCACTGAGCCAAACCGGTTAGGGCCAGAGGGTAAATAGTTTAAATCACCCTACTCAGGGAGATAGATAACAGGAACCCAAGATGAAGTTAAGGGAATAAATCTCACGTTGGCACATCAACATAAAATTGATGAATAGTCTATAGAGATCCTCCCAAAGACCTACCCGAAATGCCCAGCGTTTAAAACCCCTCAAAAGGAAGGTCCAGCCTGCGCTCTCCCTCCCAGAACACGCCTGAACCTTTCCCCTCCTCTTCTCCCCTCTCCTTCCCACAGGCCTGCATCTCCTGAGCTGTAAGGGACCTCATGAGGCTTGCACTATAGGGCATCAATGGGTAGCAGTAGTTTGTCCTGGGCAAATCCCCTAAACCTGTCCCCGAAGTGCCCTTTTCTCTGACTTCTTAGTGAGCCAAAGCAGCCCAGCCCCAACTCATCTCCCCAACTAGTCCCTTTCCTGTTACCCCAGGCCCTTCCTTGTTTCACGGTCCCCAGCTTTCATAAACATCCTCCAAAATTCACCTGGACTTGGGTTGTGAAATTTTTCCTGCACCAAGTCAAGATCCCAAACACTACTGGCCAGCCATGGGCAGACCTGCTCAGGGCCAGATCCGCTTTCCGGGAACAGTTTGAGTTTTCCAGAACGTTTTGACAAAAGCCTCTTAAAAGTTAAGGATTTTTGGACAGGAGAGATTACGCTATTATTTTTTAAACATAGGGCTAGTTTTTATTAAAAAAAAAAAGTAACTCTGCAAATGGTCTATTGCAATGTCGGAAGTTACGTATGAACCATCCATCCCCTCAGCAGCCAAACAAAGGAAATCACCTGACCCTCCAAGGAGAGACTATGTTTAACGTTGCGGTTCCCGAGATTTCCTTGGAGGTGACCCATTCACAGTATGACGTTCTCCCAGACCAATTCACAAACAGCCGCTATTAGCACACTCACCCAGGACTGTGTTCTGGCCCATCTTCCTGCAGCATCAGGTTCTCCGGGGTTCTGAGCCGAGTCCATTCCTGCAACAATTCTCACCTGCCTTCATCCCCTGAGTTTTGTCAGCCAATGCAGGGAATGCTGGAGTTTGTTTTCTTAGAAAGACAAGTGAAATGTAACAGACTGCCAATGACTGTGTTTTCCAAAATGACTTATTTAGGGTTTTCTCCTTATTCTTGGCTTTGAATCAATCTGGAAAGATTTATGGCTAAGATCTGGAGGTTACAGCGGCGGAGGGGGGCGGGGCGCAAAGAGGAAGGGCAGGAGGCCTCATCAGGTGGATTTTATTAACATTATCACGTATATCAGGTTTTTCTGTGAGTGTATAGTATACGCTTGTATTTTTAGCAACATGGAATCCTGTGGAACATATTATTTTGTAATCTACCCTTTCCACCAAGTACACAGTGAGCGAGAGTAACCACGCCACAGTAAGCGGCTACATACAATGGAAAGTCTCTAATTTAGTTCATCAACTCCCTCCTGGTGGACATATGGGTTGTGGGGTATTTTTTGCAGCTTGGCTCACTCAACACCCACTTCAACTCCCTTCTCACTGCCCTCCTTTATTCTAAAAGCTGGAAAGATACACACTTGCTTTCCCAGACACCCTTACAGGTCAGGTGGCCCTGTCACTTGGTTCTGGCCAATGAGAAAGATGGAAGCAGTGGATGATGCCTGCCAGGCTTCCTGCTCTCCGCAGGCGGCACTGCCCAAAATGTAGAGGTCACTGCTGACACAGAGTAGGAAAAGAACATCTCCCAGCGAGTCTCCAGGCAACCCTGGGCTCCCTCCCTTCTTATGGCGGGAGACAAATAGACCCCTCATCTGAACCACTAACAAACCAAAGTACAAAAGATTCACTAGGTTATTTCTTTAAGATAAAATCCTAGAAGAATTACCGGTCAAAGAGGATGCATTCTTAAGGCTTTTGAAAGGTTTTATCAGTTGCCACTCCCACCAACCTCATATGAATATACTCCTTTCCCTACACCCTGCTAACTCCATCACTTATTATTTATTTAAATACATTTTTAACTTATTGATTTTAGAGAGAGGAAGGGTGAGAGACATTGATTTGTTGTTCCACTTACTTATGCTTTCATTGGTTGATCCTTCTATTGTGCCCTGATTGGGGACTGAACCCACACCCTGGGGTATCAGGATGACGCTCTAATCAACCGAGCTACCCAGTCGGGGCTCTATCACTCTTTCTTTAAAAAACACCAACACAGCCAAAACTGGTTTGGCTCAGTGGATGGAGCGTCGGCCTGAGGACTGAAGGGTCCCAGGTTTGATTCCGGTCAAGGGCATGTACCTGGGTTGCGGGCACATCCCCAGTGCGGGGCGTGCAGGAGGCAGCTGATCGATGTTTCTCTCTCATCGATGTTTCTGACTCTCTAGCTCTCTCTCTGTAAAAAAAATCAATAAAATATATTTAAAAAAAACCCACCAGCACAGCTTTATTGAGGTATAATTGTGCACATTTAATGTGCACAATTTGATGAGTGTAGACATATGCAGACACCTATGATACCATCACAATCAAGGTAATAGACATCCAACACTTCTGGAGTGCCCTTGCGTCCCTTTGTGGGTATTTTTTGGTGTGTGTGTGTGTGTGTAAACAACAGTTAACATGAGATCTACCCCTTAATTTTTCCCCAGCTTTTACTGATCTGACACACATTGTGTAAGTTCACTTCTTGAGAAATTTTGAAGTGCACAATACCATATTGCATTATCACACTTTTTGGGGGGCATCATTTCCAAAACGATGGGTTAAAAAAAAAGATTTTATTGTTTTGTATGTCTTTGTACAACTCAAGTTAGACCAGAGACCTTTCTAGAAGGAATTGCTTCCCTCATCTTTGCTTATGGGCAGTTTTGGGGGACATGGCTAGGGGCCAGTTTGTTTAAAATGCTAGCAACTTCATTCCTGGCCAGGTGCTTGGTTGGAGAGTTGTCCCATACACCAACAGGTGGAGTGTTCAATTCCAGGTCAGGGCACCTGCACAGGAAGCAACTGATGCGGACTGAAGGGTCCTGGGTTCGATTCCGGTCAAGGGCACATGTCCGGGTTGTGGGCTTGACCCCCAGTAGGGGGCATGTAGGAGGTAGCAGATCAATGATTCTCTCTCATCACTGATGTTTCTATCTCTCTCTCCCTCTCCCTTCCTCTCTGAAATCAATAAAAATGTATTAAAACAAAAACATATCATCAGGTGAGGATTAAAAATAAAGAAAAGCGAGCAACTTCATTACCTGCCTGTCACTTTTCAGTAGGATATGACAAACATGAGCTCTGTCTCAGGCTTGCTCTTTGGCAGTTTCCAGATGCCTACACAATCCAACACCCGTGGCAGGAATGTAATTGAGATATTTCTAAAAAAACAAACCAAAAAACAAAACTGCAAATCTTGGAGCATCTGCTACTTAGGGCAAATTCTCAACAAGTTTCTAGACAGCTTTAGCTGCTCCTTCAAATACAAAGGAATGAGTCATTAATTTTCCTATGTTGGGCAGAACCAGACAGCTAATAGGCAGAGAATATAAATTTCTTATAAATAACACAAATGTCTCCATATAAATCACATATTTCAAATAACGTAATTTGAATAGATAATGACATAATTATTTTTCATGGGTCCTACTCCATTTTGACATGGAATAATGTATCTTCATTTACCCACTTTTAGTTGATGTTTTTTGTAATCACCTCAGGCTAATGAGAAGAGGAAGTCTGAATTGGGCATGAAGGCTAGATACAAAATCCAAGTACAACTGGAGATCAAGAAATGGCCAAGTGTGTGTGTGGAAGCTTACACAGGAAGAGCGCCTCACCCTTTCTAGACTTTTGCAAGTCTGGACACTGACTGCCTTTCTGAAGCATTTTCCTTGACTGAATCACAGCCCACAGGGCCTCACGAGGACCCACAGGCTCTGGATGGCACTCAGACATTGGGGTTTTCAATTCAAGGAGCAGACCCCGCAATTTGCCACCGAAAAGAGAGAACGGTGCCCAGGCCTGGTGACTCGGTTGGAGCTTCGACCTGTACACTAAAAGGTGGCACCTTTGATTCCAGGTCAGGTTTCAGGCCCAGCTTTCAGGTTCCATCTGGTGGGGGCGCATGTGCGAGGCAATTGATTGATGTTTCTCTGTCACATCCTTTTTTCTCTCTCTCCCTGTCTAAAAATTCAATTAAAAAAATTCTCTTTAAAAAAGTGAGCTTTATTGCCCTAGCCGGTTTGGCTCAGTGGATAGAGCGTCAGCCGGCGGACCAAAGGGTCCAGTTTGGTTCCCGTCAAGGGCATGTACTTTGGTTGCAGGCTCCTCCCCTGCTGGGGCCCTGGGCCCTGTTCAGGGCGGGTACAGGAGGCAACCAATCAATGTGTTTCTCTTGCATTGATGTTTCTCTCCGTCTTTCCCTCTATCTTCCACTTTCTCTAAAAGATCAATGGAAAAATATCCTCAGGCAAAGATTAACAACAACAAAAGTGAGCCTTATTTAAAAAAAAAAAAAAAGAAGAGCAAGCAGCTTTTTATTGGGAAGATGGGCTGATATCTTCTATTCATCCCTCTGGATCTGCTATTTTTCAGCTGTGCCCTGCCACAGGAGGCTGACCAGTAAGAACTATATGGGGATTTCTCAAATCTCTGGTCTCAGGATTCTCACATGTTTAACAACGACCAATTCTAAGTAGCGTGTTTTGTGGGTTCTATCTATTGGTCTTTACTGTAGTAGAAATTAAAGCTGAGAGGTGTTAAAATATTTACTCGTTCGTCTAAAATAACAGTAATAAACCCACTACATGTTAGAATAAACAACATACTTCTGAATAAACAACATTGCTTTCCATCTTACAAAGCCAACTAGATTTGCGCATCTGCTTCTGCACTCAATCTGTTGAAATGTCTCAGGTCAGAGAGCCTTTGGGAAACACCACGCTTCACTATTGAGAATGAAAGTGAAAAAGGCAAATAACATCTTAGTGTTGTTATGAAAATAACTTTGACTTCAAGATTCTCCTGAAAAGGTCTTGGAAACCCCTAAGAGTTCCCAGCCACCCCCAACACAACTCCTGTGACCTCCGTATCCCACCGAGTGCAGCCAACGGGAGTCTGAGCAAGAAACCATAAGCCAGTGCCATCAGTATTCTCCTGGCTCAGTCCCTGCAGGGTTGCCTACACCAGGGCTGGCTTTGCCTCTTAAAGAGAGTAAGGGTTTCTCCCACATGACTCTCTTCTAAGGGTTCCAGTTCCTTCTCCCCTCATGCCTTTGGGCCACAGGGTGAGTTGTTCCATTATCTTTCTTAGTTCTTCTATACTCTGCATAGTTTTGTAAATAAATAAAAACTCCTGAATTTACCCTAATTTTATTCCACCACACATAAGAAAACTCAACATACAATACAGAGTGATTCTCAAAGAGTGGTGCCCAGAGCATCAGCATGAGTATTACCTGGGAACTTGTTAGAATTAGAACTCCCATTTTTGGACCATGCTCCAGACTGGCTAAATCAGAAATGCTAGGGCCGAGGCCCAGTAATGTGTTTGTTTGTTTTTAAAAAATACATTGTATTGATTTTTTTTACGGAGAGGAAGGGAGAGGGAGAGTTAGAAACATCAATGACAGAGAAACATCAATCAGCTGCCTCCTGCACACCTCGCCTTGGGGATGTGCCCGCAACCAAGGTACATGCCCTTGACTGGAATCAAACCTGGGACCCTTGAGTCCCGCAGGCCAATGCTCTATCCACTGAGCCAAACCGGTTAGGGCCAGTAATGTGTTTTTAACAAGCCTGTGCTGACTTACTGTTTGCAAAGATATGGTTAGCATTGGGCTTTCTAAGATGTTGACAAGAATCACAGTTCCTTTATACTGCTTTCTCCTAACTCCCAAGGCTCCCAGGTACCCCAGAATGGGATAGGTTTCCTTCTTGAAATAGTTTTTAAAAAGTTGTGCTTAATAAGACCAAAGCAAAACACACACAAGCCAACATAAAAAGCCCCACAAAAGGTCCCAAACGAAAACCAAAGAGAAACTCTCCCCGACACACTGACAAAAGATCTCCAACAATGACCATATCATAGCTAACGGGAAAAAAAGATTTGTGGACAGTTTCCTTTGAGAAGACCTGTGTGTGTTACCTTTGATATGTGTAAACATGTTTAAATGGACACAGAGAGCCAAATGCTATCGTCCCATTTAACCTCTCTCTTCATTGACCTCCTGCTACAGTATAGACTGTATCTATTTGCATTTCTTTTTGAGTGATTTAGTTTGGAGCAGATGAATTTTATACATCTGCGTTTTGAATGAAATCTAAATCCTTTTTAATATAGCATGAAGAGAAAAAAAAAGGAAGACTGACCGCTGCCAATTTAGTTTCAGCCATTTTATACAGGAATCCAAAAGCATCGAATTTCCTCACACACTGGGAACAATATAGAGCATGAACAAAAGGTTACAGAGGGAAGAGAATGTAATTGATTCTGAAGAGCGTGAACATCTGCAAAGAATGAATTGTAAGAGAAAACGATCTCTGAGGGTCCTACTTATGATGAAACAGTTTCTAGTTACTCATGTCGGAGAAATGACCCTCTGCTCTGTACCATGCCCCCCTCCCCCAAGTCCAAACCACGGAGCAGAGTGAGATACAGCTGCTTGGAGCTGGTTTCCACAACATGGGGTAGAGAAACCTCAGAAACTAAATTTTCCCAGTGGTGTTGAGCTGATGGCCTTAGAGGACAAGTCAGAAAAACTATATTCTGGCCCAAATTCTGTCACTAAATGTGTAACTGTGGCCACAGCAATTTATCTCTTTGGGCCTCAAGTTCCTCAACCTGACAGGGGAGGCAGGGCTCCATGATGGAAAAGGTCCTTCTGTAATGTTCTCTAAGATAAACATACTGCCCCCCCCCCCCCCCCCCCGCTTTTAGAAGTCTTTTGGTCCTTGGGTTTGCCATTTTAGATGGAAAAAGCAAAAATTCTAACACAAGTGATTTAAGAACATCAACATTTATTTAACATGATAAAAAAAGAAATGAGATATGAACATTTGCATTTAAACAATAGTAAGTAGCCTTTAATACATTACATGTGCTCATTGTATAATATATACACAATGAACATAATTACATTTGTACACAAACTAAGTACTGGATTTGAAAACCTGCTTATTGCTGTACACATCGATTCCAACGAAGTATAAGCCCAGTACTTCAAAATACCCACATTTTAAATTGTTTTTCAAGAAACAGTAAGCGATAACATTTGTGTTTAAGCTGACAAGAGTGTGGCAGTAACTGCTGACATTGCAATCTGACTGAGAAATAATTATAGCAGGAAACGAGACATACTTCACTTAGCAATAATAAAATGGCACATTTTAAATATATATATAAAATTTTTACAAATCAAGTGAGAAACAAAGCCTTGCAGTAGCCAAAATGGAAGGAAAACACAAAACAAGCTTCATTGGAAAGAACTAAAATGATGTATTGAAAAGAAGAAGGAAATATAACTCCACCTAGACTTTAGAAACATCCAAATCTGGAAATCAGCAACTAAGTGAGCTCTGGCGGCGGACCACACAGTAAAAAGCACCTTGACTTATGTGCTCTGAAATCATAGCAGCAAGCTGGTGTCAGAATAATAACCTTGAGATTACGGAGTGCACATATGGGCCATTAAAGCTGTTTTGGAATAAACATTTTCCAGAAGTGATAAAACGATGCTCTGTGGCCAAAAGCATCAGAACTATGAATTTCATAGATTTAAAATATACTGTACAATATATCTTCTCACATTGCCGAAGGTCCGGGGCCTTGGGTCTGAATAGCTTCCGCACAAGTCAGTGTAGCTGAAAAACAAAGAGAGGGAAATTTACTTTGACACCTGCAGGTTAACGAATGACATTTCCTAAAGCAGTGGTCGGCGAACTGCGGCTTGTGATCCGCGGTTCACCGCTCTGTTGACAAATGAGTTTGCTGACCACTGACCTAGACTCTCGATTCCAATAATTACAGGCTGTTGTTGTTCCTTGTGATTAAGCCCCTGACCTAAAACAACTAAGGCTGACATTCTGTAACAATAGAAGCATGGCCTTGAAAATCCAAAAACATAATACAATTAAAGGACATTCTCTCCTCATTTCCAAAAGCTCAATTCACAAAGCAAAGAAGCATAATGCAATTAAAAGAGCAATTCAGAATCCCAAAGATCAGCAAAATGAGCAAAGATTTGCATAGCTCCACATGTAATAATGTAGTGAGCTGCCTGCATAGCAGTGCCGTGTGTAAAACTTTCCTAAGTTCTGCCAGAACTACTAGCTTGGAAAGATGACATAGGCACAACACAAAGATATAAAATAACCACATTCGAGTGTCACTCGTTCGTGGTGGCTGCATGCCACAGGCCTGGAAAATATCAGGCAATAAGTATACCTCATTCTAGTGTGTAATGCTAGTGGCTCTGGAAATAAAAGTAAAACAAAACTAAATCCAGTAATAACAACTTAAGGAACCTGGAAATGTGCTCCAGTTTTAACTGAACACGTGTTATTACCAGAATGGCCCGTGTACAATGAGTTGTACCCTGTTGATCGAACCAAAAGATAAGGAGCATGGTTTCTAATGCACATTTCTCCACTAAGACAGACAGAGGCCCCTGACCACATCTTTAGACAGGGGGAATCAGAGGAGCATAATGGTTACTACTCCTCTGCCGGATGTTATTCTGTCACTTCCCAACACATTAAGTTAAAAGTTTAAATTCACCAGCGACAAGAGGCAAAGGCACAGGAAAGGCTGTAACAGATAGATGGTTCGTAACTCCAGAAAGGATGTCAATCCTGCACCGACAGGGCTCCAGATAGACACAATCTCCAACAAAAGTTACAAATAGGACAAGACAGTTCAACACAAACCCCTCTGGCTGAAAGGGTGCAGATCGTAGCTGCTGCCAAAAAGGTGTGAACGGAGTGAGTGGGCTCTAGAAAAGAAGCCCGCTGAGTAAACGTGGTCGAGTTAGTGCCCGTACTCATTTACTCGGAGAATCTGGAAACCAGGCAATGTAAGGATGCTCATGTCTCAAGGTGTTTTCGCTGCTTATAACTATGTAACAGAAACTGGCGGTCACATTAAGGCACAAAAATTACTAGATCTGGTAGATATTCTGAGGAAAAAAATGAAGAAAAGGGCATAACATGCTCCCTCCCTATCTTAATGATCTTCTGAAAAGTTAAAAACAGTGTGTATCTACACACACAGAAGTGCAGGTAGCATTTAGAGTTGTTTAAATAATTTAAGATTTTAGTCTCAGTTCTGAAACCGTGGTTGAAGGAACATTACTCCAAGGAAGGCTTTCTCTTTCTCTCGTTCCCTGCCCATGGCTTTTTGAGTAACTACTTTCCTGTCTTAAAAAAATTTTTTTTGAATTTAGAAATAATTTCTGATCTATCTTAAAGATTTTAATATTCCATCTATTAGACTATCCCATAAACATTTCTCTGTCCTTTAAAATAATTAAACTCCCAATGCAGTAGATATGTCAAACTAACTTAAAAACATTACTCAATCGGCATGTAATGACTTAAACAGACTTCTGAGATCTGATTATGGAAAGGAACATTCAATGGGAACACAGCTGCAAAATACTGTGAGGCCTGTTTTGGTGTAGGACGTCCCCGCCAGGTTTTACTGTTTTTACAGATGAAATAAGAGACAGGGAAAATGCTGGAAGACATTGGAAGACAGCCAATCACTGGAAGGGCCACCGGTGGAAACGTGAGTTACTGCCCGTGGTTCCAATACTTGCTCAGCCAACTATCCCTAAGCCTGGCCCGGAATTAATCTCCGCTTTTATTCCCTAAACCAGCAATGAATACAATTCCCGTTGGTCAGAAAGTCTAAGGGAAAAGAGCGAAGGAAAACCACGTACTTGCTCCGAAACTACACACACATGAAATGCGATCCCTCCGTGAGCTGCGGCTGGGTGGGCGGCTGGGTGGGCGGGCCCGGGGATGCGGAGGACTCCGGAGACGAGGGCAGACTTTTCACTAAAACACCAAGAAAACGCGAGAAGAGAAACATCTTTAAGACACCCGGGGAAGGAAATCTGATGCTGTGAAGAACATGTTTCAAGAAGAAAGTTATAGTTGCATTTGGTTTGTTACTTTCTAATGTGGGAACTGAGTATTCAGCATGAAATGTCTCTGGAACACTGTTTAAACTTTTTCTTCCTTGTAGACCTTAAACTTACACAGTGTTATATGTCAATTGCATCTCATAAAAATGGGAGAAAAATTAAAAAAAAAAAAATAGTAGAGGCCTGGTGCACGAATTTGTGCACGGGTGAGGTCCGGATGGCAGGGTGATTGACCCAGGCCGGTGGGGGAGGGGGCTCGGGAAGTTGGCAGGCTGGCCCTGCCCCCTGGTTGAACTCCGGTGGAAATCCTGGTGGAGGGAACAATTTGCATATTACTCTTTTATTATATAAGGACTTTTTTGCTTTGAAGTCAATTTTCAGGTGTCTAGCAGTTAATCACTTTTAAAAGCCTTTCTAGTTCCATGCGGGTATAAACTACAGTTTAAATGTTGTGGTCTTAATAGTCATAACACTACTTTGACCCAGATGCACCACAACAATAACTAAAAGTGTCACTGACAATGAAAAAATAAGTGAGAATTCCAGGGTACAGCACCTTATAAGTGACAGTGAGACAAAGAGAGAGCAGTTACTATTAGTTACAAAGGATCATGATGAGATAAATTTGCATGTTATATACATATCAGGTGCAAAAAGTGTTCTACCTAAGGACAATCCTGAATTACTGAATTTCATTGTACCTACCCTTCTGCAAAGTGATTAGGGGGATGGTGGGGGGAGAGGGAGGATTACTAGGAATAGTTTTTTGAGCTGATAATATACATTAGTGGTATAATCCCCACCACCCCCGAAAGTCCTAAATGAAGAAAAAAGATGTGAAGAGTTTAAAAACGTGAAAGAAGAACAGCACAGAAATCTTTAATTTTTAGCCATGGATCACAATCTTCTCCTATCAAAGAAAACCCCAGATATGGATAATAATCCATTACTGTAGTAAACAGATCCATTCTACCAACTTAGATATTCAGTCATCCAGTTTCTAAAGGGATAGGTTTGTGAACACTGAGAATCTCCTCTCAGAGACCCTAACAGGTAAATTTTCCAAGCACTACAGAAGCTTCTTGTTAGAAAAGAATTCAGGGTATGTGTTAAGATTAAAAGCAAAACCAGAACAAAAAATGATCCCAAGCGAGGACAGCCTCTGAGTGTACCTAGCTGGTCAGGCAGGGGTCCCCCTTTCCTCCTTTTCCAGTGGCATCCCTCCTAAAGGTGCTTGTGGAAGGCAAAGGCCGACTGACCTGTAGTCAAGGTACTGAAGCAGCTCTCTTGCTAAAACCTTTACATAGGAAATAGGTTCAGAGGTCCAGAGGAAGCGTCAGTGAGAAATTATGAAATGTGTAATATCTACCTGTCATTGTTTGGTTTCCTTTAGAAGCCTCAGTAGTTAGTTCATAAGAAACAACACTTTCTTCCTGCTCCTGAATATTGTCCTCTGTATTTTCTTCAGGATGGCCTTCTGATTTATGATTTGTGATCTGTGTCTCATCTTGAGGGCTAATAAAAATAGATGTTTTAAAATTTATTATAGAATGCAATTAATTTTTCTTCTAATTTATTTTTATTTATTTTTAAAAAAATATATATTTTATTGATTTTTTTACAGACAGGAAGGGAGAGGGATAGAGAGTTAGAAACATCGATGAGAGAGACACCAATTCAGCTGCCTCCTGCACACCTCCTACTGGGGATGTGCCCACAATCAAGGTACATGCCCTTGACCGGAATCGAACCTGGGACCTTTCAGTCCGCAGGCCGACGCTCTATCCACTGAGCCAAACTGGTTAGGGCTTTTCTTCTAATTTATTTAAAAAAATTTTTTTAAATTGATTTTTAGAGAGAAAGGAAAATAGAGGGAGAGAAAGAGACATCAATGAGATAGAATCAGCGACTGGCTGCCTCCTGTACGCCCCCTACTGGGGATCAAGCCTACCCAAGGGCATGTGAACTGACTGGGAATCAAACTGGTGACCTCTTGGTGTATGGGTCAATACTCAACCACTGAGCAACACCAGCCAGACTGAACTCACAGATTTTTAAAAACTGAGTTTATTGGGGTGATATTGGTTAACAAAACCACACTTGTGAAATAGATACCATTATTAGGTTTCAAGTGCACAACTCAACAAAGTATCTGCACCCTGCATCATGTGCCCATTGCCTAAAGTCGAGTCTCTTTCCATCCCCACTTATACCCTTTGCCTCTTCCACCGCCCCTCACCTCCCTTTCCCTCTGGCTGTCCCCATACTGTTGTCTATGTGTATGTATATTCATTATACTGGATGTGTTTCAATCTATGCTTATTAACAAAAAATCAGCAGAGATATTTTTCTTATCAGCTTTTGCCAAATATTTTGTTCAATGTCTTCAATGAATAGCAGAATTGAATTAGAAATATAAGGCATTGCTAATAACATTAATTCACAGCATTTCTCTTTTCTAACACTGGTAATTTTTTAAATGGAGGATTACACTGAGCATATGCACTTAAAGATGCTAGTTAACAAACACAGCTAAAAAATAAATAGAAAGCACTATAATTTTTGAAATACTTATCAGACAACTTAGACATCTTTTGATCAATGTCTATCATTACAAAGGCAACGGTGAGGTGCTTACTTTCCTATAGCTTATGTGCCTGTTGGCATTTAAAAAAAAGGTATCGAGGTGCTCTCCCTCCAGAGAGCATCCCCATGCCATTTTGTCCCCCCTCTTCCTCCCCGACAGGCACGTATCCCCTAATCCAGGGGTCCTCAAACTACGGCCGGCTGGCCACATGCGGCCCGCCGAGGACATTTATCCGGCCTGCCGGGTGCCACTGCCTGTCCTGCTTAGCAGCCGACTGGTCCCGGGCCCGTGGTGCGCATAGGAATTTGTTCATAGTTTTTTTTTTTAAACTATAGTCTGGCCCTCCAACGGTCTGAGGGACAGTGAACTGGCCCCCTGTTTAAAAAGTTTGAGGACCCCTGCAATCTCTAAGGTACCTCAGGAGACTTGCAACCAGGGGAGCAATGGGCAGCGGCAGCTCATCCTGGGCTAACCCCCTGAACCTGTCTCCAAGGCTCCCCTTTCTCCCACTTTCCAGGGAGCCAAAGCAGCCCAGCCTGGGCTCTCCTGTGGCTTCTTCTATGCCCTTCCTTGTTTCACTGCTTGCTCTTCTAAAAATAAAAGGTATTGCCCTGGCTGGTTTTGCTCAGTGGATAGAGCATTGGCCTGCGAACTGAAGGGTCCCAGGTTTGATTCCGGTCCGGGGCATGTGCCTGGGTAGTGGGCTTGGTCCCCAGTGGGGGGCTTGCAGGAGGCAGCCAATCGGTGGTTCTCTCTCATCATTGATGTTTCTATCTCTCTCCCCTCTTCCTTCCTCTCTGAAATCAGTAAAAATATATTTAAAAATAAATAAATAAATAATAAAAGAAGGGGTATTAACTACTTCCTAGGTGCTAAGCACAGTGTTAAGCGCTAAACATGTATTTTCTTTTTTAACCCTTACAACACACTTGTGAAACAGATACCATTATTAGCCCCATTCTTCTAAGTGAGGAAACTGCACCGTAAGCAGGTATATAGCTTGCTGGGACTGGAATACCAGACTCTTTTGACTCTGAAGTTGACCATTTTTAAGCAGTTATACAAATCTGTGAATGATTTGTTTGTTTCCCTTAATTATTACCTGTATGAAACATCCTCTGGCATGTTTTCTTTGTTTCTTTCTTTATCCATCACTTCCTCAGAATTTACGCCATTTGGTTCAGGCTGGAGAAGTGTTTCGTAAAAAACATTTTCTGTTTTTTTAAACTACAGAATAAGAAGAAAGATTTTCTTTTTCAAGGCATTCATACCACATCTATATTTATTAGTAAATCTAAAATAATTACCAAATAAAAGTTAAAAGAAATCATATGCTGTCAAATACTTACTGAAATATAAATGTAGATTCAAGTTATCTTAAAAATATTAACATTAAAAACATTTTTTATGAGTTTATTTGCACCAAACTGACATGCCAAGGAGCAAGATCTAAAATGCCTCAACATTCTTTACTACTAATATAAAAAGTTATTTGCCCAAAGGGACGAAGCACATTGCTTTAGTTAGTTTTTTTTGGGATATAAGAGTACAGATTTAATTGGGCCAGCAGCAATTTTAGTCCAGCCTTGATTGGTCATGCTTTAAAGTTTTAAATTAATCAAATTATATAAAACCGATCATTTCACTTAGATCTTTGCCTTTTGTGGCAGAATGAAACATTACTTTCAACCTTATTACAACCTGATCTCATATTCAAAAACCTAGCCTCGCCCCTTGGAAATCTGTCCAAAAATAAGCTCTGTACCTCTTCACTGAAATCTGTGTTTTGAGGTTCAGCTTCTTTTAGTCGAACAATTTCTGCTGCAGGAGGTTCATGGTTTGGCTTTACATCGTTTTCTCTAATAACAGTGTCCGGGTCCTTACTGTTGTCATCCTTCCTTCGAGTCTGTCCAAAAGACACAGAGCAGTCTTAGAGTCACACTATGCAGCCATTTAGATGGCACCTGCTAATTTTCAAAGAAAGCTAGATCTTCACTCACAAGGTTTCTTTATGAAAATCAAGAGGAACAAGATCTATCTAATATATATCAATATACTTATATACATCATTTACATATTAATTATTTAGGTATTAATATATGGCATGCTAACAAAAGGCAGTATTCCACACCCTTCTTCATCCTCATCTTTATTTTTAAAACCATCCATTTTGCCCTAACCAGTTTGGCTTAGGGGATAGAACGTCAGCCTGTGGACTGAAAGGTCCCAGGTTCAATTCCGGTCAAGGGCATGTACCTGGGTTGTGGGCACATCCCCAGTGGGGACGGCGTGCTGGAGGCAGCTGATCGATGTTACTCTCTCATCAATGTTTCTAACTCTCTATCCCTCTCCCTTCCTCTCTGTGAAAAATCAATAAAATATATTAAAAAAAAAAATAAAACCACCTAGTTTGCAATTTGTAGACTGCAGTTATTCAACCGTTAATCAGCTGACTCTCCATTAGTGATGTCTGCTCTTGGTTAGATGAAAAGGAAACTTCTATGAAGACAGGGAAGCACTTTCAGCTGATCCATGTCTACTATCAGAGATAGATCAAACTTGAAGCTACTAGGCTCTGATTTATGAATCGGGGTAACAAACTAAGAATAACGAATGAAAGGTTGTCAGTTTACAAGACTGAAACTGAAATGCAATGAATAGCAGAGCTTTAATTTAGAAGCTCTCTCCGGCTCCAATTTAGGTCATGTGAAATTAGGCCACAGAGTCATACACATTTTATTGGGAGGGGAATTGGGGACTATCTTGGTAGCCTGCATGGCATTTTACATTTGCTGAAAGCACTTTTATCTTCTTAGTATCTCTGTGAGGGAGAGAGGACAGGTCGAATCATTACCTGATTTACAGCAGAGGAGATTAAGTCCATGGCTGGTGCAAAGACACCCAACAAGCTTTGGTTTTTGAACACAGGGCAATTTCCATTATACTAAGCTGTCTTAACTTATTATTATAGCAGTTAAATAATAAAAGTAACTATCCATATGGCAGACACGTGAAAACTCATAAAACATGTAACTATGATTCTAAGATTCAAGTGATATTAGATTTTCACACAATGATTAAAAGCAACTGACATACCTGGGTAACCCTGAATGGATTATCCCTTAAGTTTGAAGGACTCTGTAAGGGTGACTGGTCTAAAGCACCAATAACATTTAATGCTTTTTTCTTTTCCCTTAAGCATGCTTGTTGATGCCTCCTTATTCTTTCCATTTGCTCTTCCACCGTCATCCTAGGTCGAGTACTTTCAGCCAAACACAGCTGCTCCACTGCACTCCTTGGTCTTTCCTTTAAATGAAAGAATAAACATATGAGTACATAATTATAGTGACTTCTGAAAAGTATGTTGAAATAAAACACATTTCTTTTGTTTTCAAAATCAAAAGTGGAGGTTTTGAATGTCACTTATATACCACCAGAGAGGCAAATTATTTTAACCTTAATAGGTAATTGATGATGCATAGCTATGATGGAAAGAAAGAGAGGTGAAAGAGGAAAGAAAATAGTAAGGGTTTGCTCTCTCCTCTCTTCCCCCCCACCCCCCCAGATACAAACGGGTATGGCAGCTCTTGAATGATCCTACTCCATGAAACAGGAAATTATATAAAACTTAAACGAGGAGAAAATAGGGGACACAGTTTCTAAATATCAGTGACTTATTTTAATGAAACTGTAATGTGAAAGACCAGTAGAGAAAACATCCTTAGTTTATGATCCAGAAAAAAACTATGGAATTATTTATTTTCTATAAATCAGATGGTTATATTTGAAAGCGTTACATATATATGACTAATTTTTATGGTTTGCTAAAGGGTTTAAAAACATTTGTCCCAATAAACAACCAATTCTTACTTTTCACTTTCTTACTAAGGATGTACAAAGATATTGGTACAAGATCCAAAATAAATACTTCAATAATTAATCATAAGCAAATTTTAGCTTATTTTATGACAGAACGTTTAAAGATTAAACATTTCCTAGAAGCTATGGGATTCATACGTTTCTTTGGATCTTCTGGTCTGAATTGGTGGAAACTGATGAAGGCATTGGAGGAGTTTTTAGGAGAACCTAGGACAGAGGTAAGTATTCCTGTGACCAAGCACTACAGTCATCCTAGTCATCCAATGGCTAAGATTCCTTCCTCTCCACTCCAATCTGGACAATGTTTGCAGGGCAGGAGCTGTAACTCTAGAACTGCCTCCTACTGTACAGAATAAATATCTTAAAGAAGAAACTAAAAGGAAAAGGCCTAATAGGCAAAAATAAGTGATTCTCATTTATTTGTAAAATAAAACATAATTGCTTTTGCAAAAAAAAGTTAATTCTAGATACTGATTGGGAAGTTGGCTACTTTAGTGTACCTTTCATCTTCAGTAATCACAAATGTGTATTACTCCTGGTTTTTCTATGTTTACATAAAAATGTTATCACACCGCAACTTATTTATCAAGTTATTGTACAAATCTACTTTATTCTTTTTAAATGTTGGATATTATTAATTTTTAGGTCTTTTCTCCAATATGATAATTGGGAAAGAGTAACTCATTGGGGCAGCTCAGTTAGCATTTTAAAAATTATTACTGAGGCTGAGCAATTTTCATTTATTTGTGAACTATTATTTCTGATTTATATTTATTCCTCATCTATTACGGAACTTGTCTGTTATACTGCAGGTATTTATAAGCAGGTATTGCTTATAAAGTCTTTCTTGTACCAACATTATAGAACTATAGTTTTCTATACTTTCCCCCCTGGTATTTAGTTATGTAGAATCTTTTCTTCTAGCATTTTAAGAGTTATAAAAAAAGATAAAGAATAACATAAATCCACTGATATCTTCTGCTTGATCTCAATATCCTTTTTCTGTTTACTTTAGCATCACAATTCCCATAGAAAACACCCTCCAATCTGCAAAAAATGCCCAACTCTATGGACAAATAATAGTATTATAGAATTATGATCACTAATGTTAATACTGACATATAGCTATTAATTATTTTTTATTCTACATTAACTATTCCTATAGATCTTTATAATTTTGTATTAATTGAAAAGATAGTTCATATATATAGATTTGCCCGATTTTTTGGCATATACTGGGTAGCTATACTTTAATATCTTTCAGAGATAACCATAGACCTTTTTCTTTGTTGTACCATTCAGTCTTTTCTTATAGCTTAAAATTATTTCATACCAAGTAAGTAGAGACTTTGCAAAGATGCAAAGTAAAAGTTCTTTTGCAACTCAAATTTCTAAGACTACTTGGTGAAAGGGAGGTGAATACCCTGAGAATCTTCTAAGATGATCAGACTGGTTTGGAGCCAGTTTGAATTCAATGATTTCAGATGAAAGTGTGAAACACAGGATTTATTTCCCAATCCCAGCTCACATTTCTCAGAGTAGCCAGAGGACTGGCAAACTCCAAATCCACCCCAGTTGAAAGGCCCTGCAAACTCAGGCTAGCTTGGAAACCCATTAACTTGGGTGACCACAAGACACATCAATCATTCTCCTCAAGAAAATTCTTAGAAGTGTCAGACTCCTTCTAGAAATTAATTTCTAGCTAAATACCGTTCTTGAATCCACCATCTTCTTCGTTTTCCTTAAGGTTACGTATGAGGCTATTGTCGAAGATTCAGGTGTTGGTGACTTTGTTCTTGGAGACACAACTCCAACAGGAAAGTGGGAACCTAAAAATTAAAATAGGAGTCATCTCTCACATAACATGGCTTTTTTTTTAACATACTGAATTTCTGAGGCTTTTAAAATCACAAGACAAATTTATTGTTTGGAAAGAGCCAGGGAATAATGTACTAGCCTTCTACCTATTCTACCTCATAAGCTAGCCAATGATATTACCAGATAAATTTAGAGTTAGATTTAGAAATAAAGTTCTACAGATTAAAAGAGGATATTAAAAATCCCCTGGCTGGGTAGGTCAGTTGGTTAGAGTGTCGTCCCGATATAGCAAGGTTGTGGGTTCAATCCCTGGTGAGGGCCCATACAAGAATAAACCAATGAATGCATAAATAAGTGGAACAATAAATTAATGGTTCTCTCTCTCTCTCTCATCAATCAAAAAAAAAAAAATTTTAAAACTTCAGTATCCCTAATCGATCATAGATCCCTATGGGTTATTTGCTTCCTCAAGTCCACAGAGCTCAGCAGAAGCATAGCTGGAGTCTGCTTTAGCTCTCTGCTGCTACTCTGTTTCTTCATGAAACATTCACATTTTCACTACCTTAGTGTAATCCTCTCACATCTCACAGATGACAAAAAGTAGCTGGGAAGGTTTAAGTGATTTACCTAAGTGTCCTTAATTTCCAGTCGGTCTCTTCAATTATACTGTACTGTCTCAATAAAGAAACCACTAACAAAGTTAACTAAGGTAATCACTGTCACTCACTCTTTTACAATTAGAAAACAAAAACTCACATCAACCAGAAAAAAGAAGTGTCTTACACCCCCCCACCCACAAAGACAAGTGGGGTAGGTCAGTCATTCAGGGCCCCTTTAGGTTATAAATCAAACAATCTGCAACTCAAGTATTTGTTATTGTTGTTTTTTTATTTTAGAGAGGAAGGGGGGTGGGGGACAGAGAGAGAAATGTCAATATGAGAGAGATACACCAAGCAGTTGTCTCCTGTACATGGCCGACTGGGAACTGAACCACAACCTGGGCATGTGCCCTAATTGGGCATCAAATCCATTGTGTGAACTCTTGTTTACTGACATATGGGTTGCTTCCAGTTTTGTTTTTTTTTTCTAATATGAATTAAAGCTGCTATAAAAATCCTTGTATGTCTTTTTGAGAAATTATGTTTTCATTTTTCTTAGGTAAAGACATAGGAGTTGAATTACTCGTTAAGCTAACTGAATGTTTACCTTTTTAAGAAACTGCCAAACTGCTGTTCTACCCTATACCACCATCGGGAACGCGTGAGTCCCAATTGTTACACATCCTAACCGATACCTGGTAATTTTTTAAGTTTAGCCATTCTTGGTGTAAACTGTAATTTTAGTTTGCATTAAACTAAAATTTCTTTTATGGTTAATCAGTTCTAAACTTTTTATATGCTTAAGGGCCATTTTGTATACCTTATCTGTTAAGTGGCCAAGTCTTTTGAATATTTTTTATTGGGTTGTCTGTGTTTATTACTGATTCATAAGAGTTTAAAAAAAATATTCTGAATACAAGGCCTTTGTCAGGTGTATGTATTGCTAATATTTTCTCCCATTCTGATGGGCAGAAGTTTTAAATTTTGATGAAAAGTAGCTAGTTTTAAATGAGAATAAGTTGCAAATATTCTTCTAAGTGATTCAAAATTCACATAACACATCCTCCTACACAACCACAATATCACAGTATTACTTACTATTAGATAATATCTAGAATATATTTAAATTTCCATAATTGTCCCAAGAATGTCTTTACAGACTTTTCCTTCAAACAATAATCCAATCAAGATTCAAACATTGCACTATATCTGGCATTTTCAACATTTTAAATCCTGAATAGCCCCCTTCCCGCTACCCTTTTTCTTTACAACATCGAAGAATGATCAGCATTACAAAAATAATGGTATTATTTCATGGAATTTATTCATTTTATAGAAATTTTATGAAAATTTGTTTCAGCCCTTAATCTTTTATGTATAATTTTAAAATAGAAAACCAACAATAAAAAAAATAACAGGAAAAGAAAAGCCTTTTAAAAGTGTGTCATAAACTTATTTCTCAGTAAAACCTAACCTGAACTGATTTATCCCACTTAGGATGAATTATTCCAGAAATATCAATGTGTTTAAAAGAGGGTGCTGCCTCATGCCTAGCTGAGGTGACATCACACATGGCTTATGGGTCATATCGTCTTTTTAATATATGAAACTTCGAAATTCAAAAACTTGTCAGATTCCAGTTTTCAGATAAGGGATTGTGGACTTGTTCATGTACTAGGTCAACATGAAAATGGAATTTATTGCTAAAATGTCTGAAAACACAGGAGATAAAACATATCCCAAGTCCTGACCTTTAACTGAAGCTTCTATTTCTGAAACAGGTTCTGATTTTTCTTCTCCATTAGATTCATCAACTTCTGCCACAGTTGTTAACTCTGGTTCACTCTTGTAGAGTCTATAGTCTGGACCCTTGAAAGGAAGATATGCAATTAAACAAAACATTGGTGAAAGTTTCTTGTAAAATGTTTACCAATAAAGACTCACATCAAACTCTAAAAGCCTCAGTTACCTATCTTGGGTATAACACAATTAATTAATATATGCTACAACTAAGATAGAAGAAAAAGAATTTGAAGTATTTTTAACAGGTAAATGTTTTGGTTTTAAAAGTTAATATTCCTCTTGGGAATAAAGTCATTTAAAAAACATTTTTATCTTAATACAACTGAGGCCTGAAAATAATTATATCATAGTAACTCAATTAGTTCTATTGCCTTTTCCCATATTCACTTCTCCTTGTTTATTGCATTTTACATTTATTTGTTTAACCCCAAACCTCCATTTCCAGTTTCCATGGGTGATGTCTCTCTGCTTGGCAATGTCTACAACCTTAACAGTTTTTCTAGACTGAACCGCCTGTGACCCAACCCTTTTATCATTCCTAGTAATCCTTTTCTTTCCGACCTATAGATTCCATTTGTCTCTGATATCTCGACATGATAGGTTTAAAATATGACTCATTTGACAAATGCAAAGTAACCATTTTAGAAAAATATTTATGAAAAATAGGAAATTATGAAAGATGATTAAAGTTGTGAAAATATCAAAAAGTGAGAATGATATAACCAAAACAGAAAAAAAACAAAAGGATAACATTATAAACAAAAACAGCACTGGCTAAAAGTGGTGTTATACAAAAAGTTTGAATGTAAAATAAATTCACTTTCAAAAAATGAGAGGGCATATAAAATTGATTGTTCTGTGGCTACTGCAGCCACTTACACAGTGAGATCCATTTCTTGTGTATCCTTGAACTTGAATCTTCTTGTCTTCAGGCAGATGGACTGGGCCCCTGCTATAACAGAGCAAGGAGCTGCTATCACTGGGCAGAGGGGGGATTATGGGAGGCTGCTCTGTAAAGTCATAGGACCGAGGAAGTGGAGGACGAGGTGGGACTACTTCCTCTTCCTAAAGATTGTAGAACAGTCACCTTATTTAGATAAGCATACTGAGTGAAGTATATCTAAATTCTTTGCAATGGTAAGTTAACTTAAATTAGCTTTAAGACAATTAAAGGGACACTGCCAAGCCAAGAGTCTCATATTGAAACGTAAAACCCAAAATACTTATGATAGCCACAGTTTTAAATAGGGTTGTATCTTTTTTGGTAACTCAACGTCTAAACAGATACATGAAATGATTGCATTTCATTTTAAAAATAGAAGAGAAAAAATTAATTTGACAATCTTGTTGCCTATGTTTTGGGCCATTTTCAAGGAAAAAAACAAAAATTTCTTTTTGATTGGCTTTAATACATAATTTAAGACCATAGATGCTTTCAATTCGGTTGACAGTATCTCTTTGTAGTTGCAATTTCTTTATAGTATGCACGATACACAGCCAACTTATCTATCAATCATCCTACAAATGTTATCAAGTATAACAATGATAAAAACTCAAATTACTTTTATTATAAAAAGTATGACAATGTTAAAGTTCTAATATAGAGATGAAAAATAGTGATTAAATTTTTTGCATTAAGGGAAGAAAAATCACAGTTGTTAGAAGTACCAAATCACTGAACCAGTGAAATTTCAAGATTAAAACAATAACTAGAATGTATTTAATAGATACTTTTGTTATGAGTAGACAATTCTAATTCATGTTTTAAACATTTAAAATAACTTATCATTAGACAAACAATTTGAACTTACCTCATTTTTGTACTTAACTGTTGTGAAAGGCTTTGATATTGCTATACCTATTAAAAAAGCATAAAACAAAACTTATACTAAACATATCTTTTGAAATCTACAGAAAAAGGAAATAATTTCATTTATTATAAACTAGGGTCCTCATGCACGAAATTCAGCCTGCACCCTCTCCAATCAGGGACCCCTTGGGGAATGTCCGACCTCCAGTTTAGGCCTGATCCCTGTGGCCTAAACCAGTGGTCGGACATCCCTCTTGCAATCTGGGACCGCTGGCTTCTAACTGCTTACCTGCATGCCTGCCTGATCGCCCCTAACTGCCCTCTCCTGCCAGCCTGATCTTGACCCCCAAGTGCCCTCCCCTGCCGGCCTGGTTGCCCTCAACTGCCCTCCCCTGCTGGCCTGATGTCGCCCCCAACTTCCCTCCCGTCAGCCTGATCACCCCTAACTGCCTCTGCCTTGGCCCCCACCACCATGGCTTTGTCGGAAGGAAGTTGGACATCCAGAAGATGGCCGGTAATTAGCATATAGCCCTTTTATTAGTATAGATAGATTATATTGGATAGGATTGCTTCAATGGGGGTGGGGGGCCTTTTTCAGCAGGAGGAGATGCTCTTGGCAGACAAAAACACATAATCCCTATATCTGGACTGATAGCCAGCCATATGCACTATACTACCAAACTGGTCATGAAAAAATTGAACCGCTTTCTTACACCTTACACCAAACAGCTGTTGCCCTTAAAACCCCTCCTCAGCCCCCACCTTAGGTTCTGCCTTCGCAATTCACCCAGATTAGATTCTGACTCGTCAGTTTCTATGCCAGTCAGCGTCTCCGGGCCTATCTCTGGGCCTGATCAAAGAGGTGGGGCTGATCAGCAGCCCCTGAGGGGGCTCGGAAAGAAACAGAGGCCCGGCTCCTGGTCAAGCCAGGAGAGAGGCAATGGCTGATCAACAGCTGCCACGGTGGCTGGGGATCAGACCCTGCCTCTCTCTCTGCAGGCCTCCCTCTGGGCCTGATCCGAAACCCCCTAGGCAGTCAGTGCTGGGTCACCATGGCAACCCAGCACTGACTTCCTGTGTCGGTCGAGTCTTGGTGGTTACAGACCCTGGCTTTTTATATATATAAATTAAACCTTCAGTTTCTAATCCCTCATTTTTAATGTTTTCAGAATTTGAAACCAACTACATTAAAAAACATAAAACAACTTATATAGGGAAATGAGTTTTCTTAAACATTTACTGGTGTAAGTACATTTTGATATCTTTTAGGAGGGCAATTTGGCCGTGCCTATCAAAATGGAAAATGTGTCATTTCCCACTCCTTGAAATCCAAAAGTACTAGCATAAATGTTTAGTTATACACACACACACACACACACACACTAATGTTCATGATAGCATGGCTTATGACCAAGGAAAATAACAACAAAAACTCCAAAACCTAAAAACATGTTCATCTTCACAGAAATGGATATAGTCTGAAAATTTGTTTTTGTTGATCCTCACCCGAGGTTAATTTTATCCCCATTGCTTTTTCAGAGAGAGTGGGAGCGAGGGGGATAGAAGGAGGGAAGAGGGAGACAGGAGGGAGAGAGGGATAGAGCGGGAGAGGGAGAAGGCGGTGGGAGATACATTGATGTGAGATAGGGGCGGGGAGTGAGCATGCCATACCCTTGACTGGAAGTTGAACCTGCAACCCTTTGGTGTGCTGACGCTTCAACCACTGAGCAACACTGGCCCTAGCCAGGGTGCTTTCTTCTTTAAGCTATGTTTTTTGTTTTTTAGAGAGAAAGGAAAGGAGAGAGAAAGAAATATCGATTGGCTGCCTCCTGCATGATCCCTACTGGTGACAGAGCCTGCAACCCAGGCATGTGCCCTGACCAGGAATCGAACAAGCAATCTTTTGATGCCTGGGACTATGCTCAATCAACTGAGCCACACCAGCCAGGGGTACACAATGAATTCATACACAGCGATTATTATATTGCAGAAAAGAACAAAAGAACAAATGGTTGGAAATAGGTATAGTATGATTCCATCTTCTGTTGTGGGGGAAAAAAAACCTCGCACAACCAAAACACTGTTTGTGTGTTTATAATTACAGCACACATAAAACGATGATTTATTTTTGAGTGGGTGAGGTGGGCAGAACTTTCACCTTTTTACTTTATAAACTTGTGTACTGACTCAATGTTACCAAGAAGAGTGTTGAAAAACCTATTAAAATAACAAAAGTAACCCAATTTTCTGTGTCATCCCATTTAGATATAACACTATGGTCAATTACTGCATAACACAATATAGAAAGCAAACTTACCCGTTTCTGTAGTGCCTCTCTGCTGTTTGTGCTTACTCAGGCCTTCCATGACATCTTGAATTCTCCAAAGTTCTTTCTGAATCTGTGCACGCTGAATTCCTGCTGATTCGGTCTATCATTAAAAATAGACGGCATACAGAAAAAAATCATTAAAGATATATATTCAGCTATTTATATGTTTTACAAGAAGATTTTTAGTGGCACTGATAAAAGATAAAGCAGAGAAAAGAATATCATTTTTCAGCTCTAAGCGTATTATTTCACATCTCCCCAGTAAGCTTTGTCTTGTGTTATTTATGACTCCAGGAAGGAATACTGGTCAGAAGGGACTAAAAATGGAAAACAGAAAAACAGAAACCCTCAAAACCCAAATTAAAAAAAAACAAACACTTTTTTTGGAGTGGGGGGAAAGCAATGGAAAGTATAGTAATTTCTGAAGTTCTAAAACATAGACACATGCCAAACAAACAAACGGAGTTTTTGATTCATGGAGTTAAACGTGTTTGCAGAACTAATTCTCAATTTTGGAATCTAAACTTATCATTGCCATTTTCATTCCGAGTTACATCCACTGTCTTACTTCTAATACCCCATTTCATGCCCTCCGGCTAAGGACTGTAACTGAAACGAAAATAAGATCATATTGGTTTTCAGTAAGACTGTAACAGAACTCTATGATTCTTATTGGTAGATACTTAACAATAGGCAATGAATAGAAATAAGTGTTCCAAGTCTAGAAACATAAGGAATAGGCGTGCTAACACTGCCTACAAATGTACTGCATGACCTTAGTGATCCAGCTTTCCGAGCCACAGGCTGAAAGCACCAAAGCAAAGGAAGGCAGTCCTGACACGGGGCCCAAGATGACGGCAGCCCAGAGATGTGAATACTGCTAGGAACACAGGGAGGGAACAGCAACTACAAATAATTGATTCCATACATGCTCTATATAGACTCTGTATTACTTACGCAACCATTAAAAATTTATATATGTATTTTTTTTTGCCTATCTGAAAGGTACAGAGTGAAAATCTCATTTTAAAATTTATTTTGCATTTTCTGGTTACCAGTGACTGAATAATATATACACACTTGCTAGCAATCTGAATTTTACCTTTTTATGAATTAAAACTATTCATGTTCTTTGTTCATTTTGCTAATGTACTGTTTCTCAAAAAAAAGAATCTTTGCACATCTAAACAGTAACACTTACTGAAGTCTAGAGTCAAGGTAGTTCTTTCCAGTATGTCACCTTTTAAGTTTGTCCATGTTGCCTTCATTGTTTAGTTATTTAATAAACACTTATACAATATACTTTATGTGTCTGATGCTATTCTAAGCACTCCAAAAAACACATTTAATTATTATAATAAGCCAATAGAAGTAGGTACTATTATTTTCATTTTATAGTTGTGGAAACTGAGGTGAACTGTAATGCAACTGGTCTAAGGTCACATGTGCCATGCTACTTATCAGTGTGTCTTCTAGTTCTTTATTATTATTATTACTAGAGACCCGATGCACGAAGATTCGTGCAAGAATGGGCCTTCCTTCCCCTGGCTGCCAGCAGTGCCTTCACTCTGGCCAGAGCCGCCTTTTTGCTCAGGCCTGGAGTGAGCTGCTTTTCCACTCTGGCCTGAAGCCACCTTTCTGCCTTCCCATGCTCCCCAGAGTCCCAGAACGGCTGGTGTGGTGTGGAATGCCTGTATCATCACCATGGCCTCCCTGCCCTCAACCGCTGGATGCCTGTGTATGCAAATCAACCCATCATCTAGGTTGGGTTAATTTGCATACTGATTCCTGATGGCTGGTGAGCGTCACAGAGGTGTGGTCAATTAGCATCTTACTCTTTTATTAGTGTGATTATTTTTAAATGTCTTAACTACTTGTAGCCTGTTTACAAAACTGGATTCTTTATTCCAAATGGTGCTGTATATCTAATACTATATCGGTCAAGATAATAGGATAATATAGTTTGTTAAAAAAAGAGACATTTAATATAGAATGAATTAGAGTAAGTCAGAATAAATTTTATTTTAAAAAAGCTAAAATAGCCATTATTTGATAAATTCATATAATTCAACGCCTCAGTGCCAAATGACATAAAGTTAGTTAGGAGCACAGAACACTACACATGCACCTGATAGAATAAAGAACTTTAAACCGTGAGAGATGGGAAATCTTGTGAGATAGTAAGATTCTTATCATTGAAAATATTCAAACCCAGGTCTTAGGTAGCCAATATTGTAAAAACTGTTATGGGTGTACATGAATCTAACAAGGTAAAACAACATAAAAAACATGACACTTTTATACCTGAACTTCACCAAGGCGATCTAGCTGCTCTTGCATCTGGTTCCTGGTAATAGTTACATCGTATTCTAACTTATCATATTCTCTCCATGCTCGTTCCAGTTCCTAAAAGCAAAAGAGCCTTCATTATTCTAATGTTGTTATCACTGCAATTATGTCATTTACATTGGGCAGAAAACAAAACACCTTTGTAACTGATTTTCCTTTATTGTTTAAAACAGGTCCTTGAAAGAAACCAAGATGGCGGCATAGGTAAACACCTGAACTTGCTGCCTCGCACAACCACTTCAAAATTACAACTGAAAGAAAAAAACGAACATCATCCAGAAACACAGGAAGGTTGGCTGAGTGGAAATTCTACAACTAGAAGAGAAGAGAAAAGCACACTGAGACTCAGAGGAGGTAAAGTGCAGAGGTACGGAGGCGCACACATGGAAAGGGCTTGCAACTGAGAACGCGGTTGTCTTTTTCAATCAAGAGGGAGACACAAACTCCCGACTGCACTGAACTCCAGTTCCGGGCGAGACTCCGGGGACCCAGACTATATGGGGGGTGGGGGCGGCGGAATTCGACTGTCTGGCATCGGGCCGGAATACAAGGGCGGCTTTCTCTCAGAGCTGCTTGCAGCGATTACCGCAGGACACTGAGACCTGGGGGCCTCTTAGGGCAGGGCTGAGGGTCAGTCACAGCTGTTTGCTCCGCCCTGTAGATTCCCTGAGACCCCGCCCCACCCAATTTACAACCCCACCCCAGCGGTGCTGGGTGGCTTTTGCATATGAATGGCCTGGCCCTTTGCCATCTAAAATTACCTAACAAACTGCAGCTGGGTCAGAGAGCCCCAGATCTTCCAAAATAAGGCCCAAGGCCCCACAGCAGCTTGCATTGCTTCATCTGGGCACCTCCAAATGCCAAACAAAGAAGAGGAATCTGCAGATCTCTCCGTAGCCCCTGCTGAGTGGCCTCAGGCAGAGCTAAATTTACACCTCCTTGGAGATTCAAGAGCTGCTGTACCCAGTGGTCAGAGTGGGGCCATCCAGATTACAACTCCTCAGATCCATAAGGGATACACTCAGGGGGCAGACTCAGTGAGCACCAAAGCCCCACTGAAGCAAGTCTTGCCCCATAAGGGTGTCTCCAGCACAGAAGTTCACCCATTGTATACACAGCTGATCCTCACAGCCAATTGGCCTGGACATCAGTTCCTCCCAGTGATACCAACAACAATCAAGGCTTGACTACAACAAGACTGTGCACACTGCCCACAAAGGGGTGCACCAAGAGTGTCCACCTCAGGTAACTGGGGAGGCTGAGCCACTGGGCCCTATAGGACACCTAGCACACAAAGCCACTCTATCAACTCAGGGAAGCAGCCAAAATGTGGAAACAAAGAAACAGGTAACAAATGAAAGAAATGGAGGAAAGCAAATGAATGGATATAGAGTTCAAAACCATGGTTATGAGGTTTTTTCAAGAAACCACCCATAAATTTATTGAGTCCCTCGAGGATATGAAAAAGGACCAACTAGAAAATAAGCATACACTGACTGAAATAAAGAATAATATACAGAGATCCAACAGCAGACTAGAGGATTGCAAGAAGCAAGTCAAAGATTTGAAATACAAAGAAGCAAAAAACACTCAACCGGAAAAGAAAAAAGAAAAAAGAATCCAAAAATATGAAGATAGTGTAAGGAGCCTCTGGGACAACTTCAAGCGTACCAACATCTGAATTATGGGGGTGCCAGAAGAAGAGAGACACCAAGATATTGAAAACCTATTTGAAGAAATAATGACAGAAAACTTCCCCTACCTGGTGAAAGAAATAGACTTACAAGTCCAGGAAGCACACAGAACCCCAAACAAAAGGAATCCAAAGAGGACCACACCAAGATACATCATAATTAAAATGCCAAGAGCAAAAGACAAAGAGAGAATCTTAAAAGCAGCAAGAGAAAAACAGTTAGTTACCTACAAGGGAGTACCCATACGATTGACAGCTGATTTCTCAACAGAAACTATGCAGGCCAGAAGGGAGTGACAAGAAATATTCAAAGTGATGAATAGCAAGAACTTATAACCAAGATTACTCTACCCAGCAAAGCTATCATTCAGAATTGAAGGTCAGATAAAAGAGCTTCACAGATAAGAAAAAGCTAAAGGAGTATATCACCTCCAAACCAGTATTATATGAAATACTAAAGGGTACTCTTTAAGAAGAGGAAGAAGAAAAAGGTAAAGATAAAAATTATAAACAACAAATACATATCTATCAAAACAAGTGAATCTAAAAATCAAGTGAATAAAAAATCTGATGAACATAATAAACTGGTGAATATAATAGAATCAGGAACATAGAAAGGGAGCGGACTGACAGTTCTCGAGGGGAAGGGGGTGTGGGGGGTGCGGGAAGAGACTGGACAAAAATCGTACACCTATGGATGAGGACAGTGTGGGGGGTAAGGGCAGATGGTAGGGTGCAAACCAGGTGGAAGGGAGCTATGGGGAAAAAAAGAGGAACAACTGTAATAATCTGAATAAAGATTTATTTTAAAAAAAGTGTTCTTGTAAATTTAGAAATAGAAAACTGTACTATGAATGTAATCTGGTTTTCTCATAAATTAGGCTAGGAAGGCTATGGCCAACTATGGATTTAAGAATTAATTTTTCAATAAAAATAAATAAAATAAATAATAATAGAAAAATTTATTTTTCACATTTGGAGAAAACAAACAAAAAATAAAACAGTTCCTTATATGTCTTAAAAATTTCCCATTGATAAAAATATTAAATATGCTGTATTTTACCATGTCAAGTTTTCAACAACACAGAAGCCTGACATGAATTTAATTACTTAAGACTAAATTTACAGTAATGTATAAACCTAATTCAGCTAACTACACAAGCCAGTGAATCACAGACTCAATATAGACACTACCCACCTATACTTTTCTCCTTTGGAAAAACCATCACCCCCAAACTCTAAAATCATAGAGAAGGTTTTCATACTTGGTCTATCTCTACTGAATATAGAATGATTCTACAGGTGCTCAAATTACATCATGATTTCATTCTGCTTCTATGGGTTGCAGTTACCCTTCCAACACTTCAGTGAGTGGTGGTATGAGGTTAACAACTTGATAAACTAAAATAGGGCAGGGACTATATTTTATTAATTTCAGAAAGAGGAAAGGAGAGGGAGAGAGCAATAGAAATATCAATGAGAAACATCGATGGGCTGCCTCCTGCATGCCCCCTACTGAGAATTGAACGGTGACCTCCTGGTTTCATGGAACGACACTCAACCAACTGATCCACACTGGTAGGGTGCAGGGACAATATTTGATTACTATTTTATCACCAGTTATCTACCTGGTGCTGGCACATGTAACATAACCAACAAATGCTTACTGAATGCTGTTGTAAAAGGCGAAATATTTATACGGTCTGAAGAGAAAGCAGAGCATTGAACGCTGTTGTAAAATGAATTAATGGCTCTTGTCTAAGAACCTCCCACAACCAGGAATTTCTTGCCTTGAGCTTCTCTGAATGAAGCTTCCCTGGGAAATGTCAGTTTAATAACAGCAATAGTCTGGGGATAGGAAAGAGGGTAGTGACTGTGGAAGAAAGGCTACTTAAAATAACCTTAGTTAAACAAACAAACAAAGAAACAAACAAAGAGCAATACCTCAAATTCCTAGAGGATCTCTTTAAAGGTGCATACTGTAAAAAAATTAAGTCTTAAAATCTGATCATTTGGAATAATTGTTTTTTGAATTTAAGATTCTCCTTAACAGGTTTAAGTGTATACACACACACACACACACACACACACACACACACACACACATACATATATACACTGAGTGGCCAGAGTATTATGATCTCTGAATGCATAATAATCTGGCCACTCAGTGTACTTATGTATAAGGGAAAGCTTGCAAATCTTGATATGTCAAGGGACCAGGAGATAGTGGCTCCAGCTTCTGGCTAGTAAGTCCTCTGCTTCTTTCTAACTACCCACAATGCAGTTCTTATACATGGAAAAACCTTATTTTAAAATCCCAACTCTGTGGTCAGTCTAGACTGAGTGGCCAGATTATTATGCGTTCAGAGATCATAATAATCTGGCCACTCAGTGTATATATTTCAGAAAGGAAGGGAAAGGGAGAGAGAATGAAACATCAATGATGAGAACTGCATGCTTCCTACTGGGGATTGAGCCTGAAACCTGGGCCTGGTTCACAGGTCAATGCTCAACCACTGAGCCATGCTGTTCTGACTCCTTAACAGGTTTTAAATAGGTAGCCTAAGGAGCCTAGTAAGCAGATTTCACAATGAATTAAATTTTAAAGAAGCAAAGTAATAAAGGACTAAAGATTTTCATCTGATTTTTATGGTATAAACACTAGCCTCCTTACTTGACTTCAGCAAAACTCTTTTTACCGGAATAAACAAGCATATTATCTCCTTTAATAAAAATAGCTTCTAGCCATCTTCTAATTTGTACCCACATAAAAAAAAAAAAAAAAAAAGAGGCAAATTTAGATAGAGGGCTTTTGAAGGCTTCAGGGATGGTAAAATGAGGGTAACGGATCCAATGGCAGCCCAGTGATTAAGGAAGTTGGTATTGCCAAACTAACACCTAACACCTCATAGAAAAGCCAGAGTTCGGGGGATGGGATTGGGGGTGGGAGGCGGGGGGAGGAAGAGGGCGCCCAAAGGCACTGTAGAGGCACCCTAAATATAAGAACCTTTTAGAATGGTGGGAATCCTCATCTTTCTTACAGAAACATGAGAAAGAGAGATGTGAGAGCTAGAGATTACTTTTCCAATATTTTAGGAGGAAACATAATATACTTTCATTTTTCATAACCTGGAATGTCCCACATTGCACTGTATCATTTGGCTCGAGTCCTATAATCCTGTTGGGCCTCCCATTTCTGCCATTATCTCTTGGCTCCTCAAACATGATTATAGGTGGGCGGAACACAAGTCAACAGGCGATCCCAAGAAAAGGGGTGGCACTGGCATAACATCAGTTTCCTTCCAACTCCTGGCTGAGTCTGTCATTAAGTAATTTAATGGATTATGCAAGTACAATGTTAAAATCTTTAAATATGTCCTTACTATTTTTTTCTCAAGAAGATAATATATAAGTGCATCAAGGCAATTAAAAGGGTTTTAATGACTTTCAAATAGGCAATTATCTTAAGACCATAGACAACAGTGCTTGAAATAAAAATGTGTAAGGTTTCATATCATACAGTTCAATCACATGGATGAACGTCACAAAGTTCAAAGAGTATATATTTTATAATCATATTTTATTAAGATACAAAAACAGGCAAAGCTAATATATAGTTTAATAGTGAAGTGATGGTGTTTTTGGGAGGAGGCAATAAAATTCAATGCCTTGATATGGATAGCAGGCATATCTGTGCATTTACTAGTGTACTTTTGGGAGAATCTATATAATAAAAGCCTAAGTGACTGTTATGGTGGAACGACCAGAACAACCGGTCGCTATGATGCGCACTTACCACCAGGGGGCAGGTGCTCAACGCAGGAGATGCCCCCTGGTGGTCAGTGCACTCTCACAGGGTGAGTGCCGTTCAGCCAGAAGCTGGGCCCATGGCTGGCAAGTGCAGCAGTGGTGGTGGGAGCCTCTCCCACCTCCACGGCAGTGCTAAGGAGCAGTGAGCCCAGTGGTCACGAGCAGCAAGCAGGCAGGCAGTAAGGAGAGAGAGGTCCCGGACTGTGAGCAGATGTCCGCTTGCTGACTGAGCCCCCCCCCCCCCCGTCCCCCATGCACAATTTTGTGCACCAGGCCTCTAGTATGTTATAACAGTTAAAAAATATGTGTACATGTGTGGGATCATTTCAGGAAAAAAAACCAACTTAGCCAACAAGTAAATTTTTTTGGTTAATCCTCACCTGAGGATAATTTTTCCATTGATTTTTAGAGAGTGAAAGGAAGGGAGGGTGGAGAAACAGAGTAACTGATGTGAGAGAGACACAACCTGGACTGGGATCGGGCCTGCAGGAGGCAGCCAATCAATGATTCCCTCTCATCACTGATGCTTCTATCTCTCTCTTCCTCTCTGAAATCAATAAAAATATATTTCAAAAAACACTTTAAAAAATTATAATAACCTCTTCCCCCCACTCCCTTGCTTCATATTTGTTGAAGAAAATGGGATCCTTTTTTCTATAGAGGTTCTCCTACTCTAGGTTTTGCTAATTGAATCCCTGTCATATTGCTTAGTGTGCTTTTCTGTTTCCTATAAATTCGTAGTTAGATATGGAGACTGTTGAGATTCAGATTTGATTTTTTGGTAAAAATACCCCTTAAGTGTTGCTGGGTACTTTCTATGCAGCACACCAGGGGGGCTATCACATCTGGCTGTCTCTTTCTCGGGGATGTGGCTTAGTAATCATGAAGTAACCAGCGTATAAAACCCGTCTTAAAATCCTTCAAAGCACAGTCCGTGACATTTCACTTGGTGTGAGTCTCTCCCTGCTTCCATGCCCCTTTAAGCTTACAATCTTAAACCTGCTTTATCCACTGTAGTCTCAATTCTGCACTTACTCACGGCCCTCCTATCTCCCATCCAGTTTAGAACACAAATAAGTTTAATGGAAGTCTATACATGCTACTTAATTGCAATCTCTGTGTCTCAGTTTTCCTCTTTCAACATAGTAATAATAGTATCAACGTCAAGGGGGTATTATTAGGATTAAGTGCATGTAGAGTACTCATAATGAACTCGGCTGTTAATAACTGATGGAGAAATATTCATGATTACTACTGTTTCATATACTGATAGTTTTACAATGGATCAAAACAGAAGCCCTCCATTAAGATGATTCAGGATGACTGGGGGCCTTTATAACTTGCTTCTGATGTCTGAAATCCCAATTTTAGATTTTTTCATAAGAAAATATAAATTTGATTTCAAGTTCCAGAAAGTACATGTGACTGCCTCGTGAGGTGGAGTAGGAAGTACAGAAGCCCTAGAATGAAGTGTTTGACTTAGATGCTGACTCTGTTCCTTATTAGTTTCGTCACCTTGGCAAGCCTCTCACTGGGAAATCCTGAAGCATTCTGCACATTTTCTCAGAGTCCTCAGTGGGACCCAAGTCCTGTTACTCACAGCGATAACCAACTCAGCAGTGAAACCTTCACTGGCTTTCCCCTCCCTCTCTCCACACTCAGTGCTTCTGTTCCTGAACTCATCTCCCCCCAAACTTTCTGAACCCAGTTCCTCATCTCAGGGTCTGCTTTCAGAGGAGAATGCAAACCAAGACAGTTACACGCTGCAAAGTTTCAGGGTATATCAGACTGCTTTAATAATCTTGCTCATTAATCGGGTTTAGATAAAATTAAGTAGAGGCAAGGAGAGAACACCGTGTGTCTAAAAGCATGTGGGTGTGCTGGGTGGGGCTTATGGAGAGGAGGTATAGCTTCAAGAATTAAATAAAACATAAAGGGAATGCTGCTTTACATGTTTATCTTATGCTGATCCTGGTTTTATGTACCTAAGTAGCCAACCAGATGAGGAGATGTTCTCTGAAACCCTTGATCATTGGATGCATTAATGTTATGCCTCTGATGTTCTATCTTTTTTTAAAAAATATATTTTATTGATTTTTTATAGAGAGGAAGGGAGAGAGATAGTTAGAAACATTGATGAGAGAGAAACATCGATCAGCTGCCTCCTGCACGCCCCCTACTGGGGATGTGCCCGCAACCCAGGTACATACCCTTGACCGGAATCGAACCTGGGACCTTTCAGTCTGCAGGCCGACGCTCTATCCACTGAGCCAAACCGGTTTCAGCTGATGTTCTATCTTTTGTACCTCAGAAGTTAGATTTGAAACAATGCCCTGAATCAATTGTGAGAGAACCAGAGGACTCCTTTGAGATTTCTGCTGGCATAAATGTTAAATCAAATTTAAACCTAATCAACATCCACTGAGTGTCCAACATATGCCCAGTATGATGCTATGCATCATTTGTAGCCTTCAGCTGCTAATATGCGTTAAGTTTACATAAAGGCACAAATTAACACAGTTTGTATTCTACGCAGTAAGACATGTCTTGGAAGAACATACTGAGGGTTTGTAATGATCATTGAATAATGCCAAAGGCAAGGGGAAAGAAACAAAACAGAAAAGTGATTATAGGGGATAAAACCAGAAAGTGGGATACTAAAACATGATTAATTTCTATTAAAACATTTTTAATAAACTTCTATCAGTGCTTGAGTTAACCTTGGGATGGAGCAAATTCTAAGCCTCCTAATGAGATTTAAGTGCACATCCCCAGAATTCCCTAAAACAGATATCAATCATGAAACAGCTTCCAACTAGATTTTGATTGGACTCAGGTCCTCACAGGAATACTGAAGCTTTCATGAGTTTGGCACTGACAGCTTAGCCCCATTTCCCTTTCTAATCTCATATTCTGGATCCCCGAATTCTAGTCAGTCAGTTCCACTTCTTGCTTCTCCAGACATGTCTCCCACATTCTCATTTCTGTGCTGTGATTCGAGGCATTTTGTCCTGCATGGACCCCCCTTCACTTCCCCTTTCTTCCTATCCAAATCTGACCCATCACTGATTGATTACCATCTTGTAGACATTTCAGGTGTACTCATTTTCTTTATGACTACACTAGCGGCCCGGTGCACAACATTTGGATCCCCCTGGGGTTCGGGCCTAAGCTGGCAGTCAGACATTCCTCTTGCAGTCCAGGGACCTCGCAGTCCATGACCCCTCGCTCTGAGGCTCCCGCCACCGCTGCTACACTCATCAGCCGTGAGCCTGGCTTCTGGCTGAGCAGCGCTCCTCCTGTGGGAGCACACTGACACTCTGCATTGAGCATCTGCCCCCTGGTGGTCAGTGCGTGTCATAGCGACCAGTCGTTCCAATGTTCGGTCAATTTGCATATTAGGATTTTATTATATAGGATTATAAAAATCCATGTAATCTAAGTCTTCAGATCTGATTTGTGTTCTGAACACAGCATTTCTTAGTTTTGTAACATTGGGCAAATCATTCAGTTTAACCAATTCATCCAATTTTCAATGCACATCTTAAGAGTGCTGGATGCTACAGATAGATGGTTCTGATATCAAGATCACAAATGAAAGAATATTAAACTCTTAAAAAACACACCTTAACATCATCGTGTAAGTAACAGAGATTAAATGAGGTAATTTAAATAACTTTAAAATCAGGGATAAGTATCCTATATAATAAAAGGCTAATAAGCAAATCAACCAAATGGTGGAACGACTGGTTGCTATGATGTGCACTGACCACCACAGGAGCTGCCCCCTGGTGGTCAGTGCGCTCCTACAGGGGGAGCGCTGCTCAGCCAGAAGCCAGGTTCACGGCTGGTGAGCGCAGTGGTGGTGGTGAGAGCCTCTCCCGTCTCCGCGGCAGTGCTAAGGATGTCCGACTGCCAGGTTAGGCTCCCTCCCCACGGGCTCCCGGACTGCGAGAGGATGCAGGCCAGGCTGAGGGGACCCCCCCCCAAGTGCACGAATTTCGTGCATCGGGGCTCTAGTATTAAATATTAGGTATTTAAGAATCACAAAATCTAAGTTTTAATTTAACACCACACTATATTCATTTAAAAATAGCCCATGGTGTTATTTTTGTTTTGAAATCCTCACCCGAGGATATTTTCCCGTTGATTTTTAGAGAGAGTGGAAGGGCGGGGGAGAGACAGAGAGAAATATTGATGTGAGAGAGACTTAGTGATTGGTTACTTTCCATATGAACCTGCAACCCAAGTATGTGTCCTTGACCAGAATCCAACCTGGGACCCTTCAGTCACAGGCCAACTGAGCCAAACCGGGTAGGGCAAAAATAGCTCATGTTTGGAATACTATTTTAGTGTTTAGAATTGAAGCCATGTTGAGATTCTGGAATCCTGCCAGCTTGAAAAGACCTTTCTTAGTTAAGGTGTGGACCTTCTTAACAGGTAGCTGCTGCCTAAAGAGCTCATTAAAGCCACAGACAAGGGTGTGTTAGCAGCTTTAACAGGTGGCTTTTGCGAGGATTTCTCTTTCAAAGGGCTGCTTGGCAGGTGCTCTTACCATGTCTAGAGATGACTGCATATAGGATCTAAAGCAGCCTGTGTAGACTCATAAAACACTTAAATTATAAACTGCATGGAAGACTTTTAGATTTAGTAATCCCAAGAGACTCTTTATAAAGCGACAAGACTGTGGGTTAAAAGGTTCGGCTAATTATATTTCTTACTGAAACCTATCATCTAAACTTAGATTACACTGTAGCTATGAAATAGTAATGTTGACAGGCTCTTAAAAGCATTTCACAGGTGCCTTTTACTGAAATGGTTAGTTGAGTGAACCTAATTACCACCTTCTCAAAATTATCCCAACTCCCTTAAAGTTAAAAAAAAAATTATTTCCTTATTATAATAAATCTAAACATATTTGAAAAATTTTCATTTGCATAATACATAAACAGAAGTATTTATCTCTTATGAAAACAACTATTTCACAATAAATAAGATGCCTACTACTAATTAGAGAAATGAAGACCACCCTTCATTTTTTATATTATTAATTAATAACAAATTAATTTCTAGTTATAATAAAGAAATTCTAAAGATAGTCCAATCAAACAGAAATAGATAAAGGAAAAACTGCCTAATATTTCAGGGAGTCTTTTAAATTTATTTTTATCTTTTTTTAAAATATATTTTATTGATTTTTTACAGAGAGGAAGGGAGAGAGAGTTAGAAACATCGATGAGAGAGAAACATCGATCAGCTGCCTCCTGCACGCCCCCTACTGGGGATGTGCCCGCAACCCAGGTACATGCCCTTGACCGGAATCGAACCTGGGACCATTTGGACCACAGGTCGATGCTCTATCCACTGAGCCAAACCAGCCAGAGCAGGGAGTCTTAATAGGAAAACAGAATCTGCTACTTACGGCAGTGGCTCGGGAAAGCTCTCGACATGTGCTAAGCAGCCCGTTTTGTAAATCATCCCTCTGCAACACCACAGTCTGGATGGCGGCTGGGTTATCGGCGTTCATTTCTATCTCTTGGCTGGCGGATAGCAAAGCTTGCTCAAGCGTGTACTATTGTAATAAAAATAATTACATTTAATGTTCTGCACCATGGAATTAATTCCTTTTTACTTCAGTTATTACAGTGTCCCAATAATAACCATATAAAGTAACATCAATTGTAGATAATAAACATAAATGTCCTACTTTCTCCTTGTGGAGTTGCTGAAGTTTCTCTTCCAGAGCATGTACCACTTTATCTTGTTCACAGAGACGGCTTAACTTGGCCTAGGTTGTAAGAGAAGATATCTTTTGTTAGCAATTTCCCCCTCCTGTAACTGGAGGTAGGTTAGTTATCACTCCTATAACTGGAGGTGATTCTAACAAGAAAACACACTTAAAAAGCTATGGAATACCTAATTGTGTCAATCTTTATTTTTTATTTTTTGTTAATCCTCACCCAAGGATATCTTTAATTGATTTTTAGAGAGAGTGGAAGGGGAGAAAGAGAGAAACATCAATGTGAGAGAGACACATCAATTGGCTGCTGCCTGCATGTGGTCTGACCAGGGTCAGCAATCGAGCTTACAACCGAGGACATGTCCTTGACTGGAATTAAGTGGGGACCCTTCAGTACATGGGCAGACACGCGCTCCATCCACTGAACCAAACCAGCTAGGGCTCAATCTTTCTTTTTTTTTTTTAAAGTTACTTACACAGTCTTTTATTTCTAGGTTGAAAAAAAACCCTTAAATTACCAGGAGACTATTTACAGGATTAATTCCGTCTTAAGCCGGGAGACTGGCTGTGAAGGCACTCAGTGTCCCTGCTGGGCCGGCCGCGCGCGGTGATGACAGGCAGGCGACAGGACCTGCGGAGTCCAGGAGCAGGCCGGCTCCTGCCCGCGGATCCGACGGGGGGGGGGGGGGGGGGGGGAAGGCCGCTTGCTAAGCACGAATGACAGGCCTTTTTAGTGTTTAAGAGAAACCATTTTGGGGGGATATCTCTGTAGAATCATGCTAGAAAATCGTCTGATTAGAAAATCCTTGAAGAAAAAAAATAAACGTGTTTTCCCCAACAAGGCCCACGTGTACCCCCAGGCCCGAGGGTCCTGTCTGCTGTGGGGACTTGGAGTCCTGGTAGGAACAGGTGAGCGCGTCGGCTGCGGGTCCCGCTCCCGCAGGCTGAGCCGACAGCGCTGTGGTTCAAAGTGTCGGGAGAGCGTCCTCTGCTTTGGAGAGCGTCCTGGGCTCCTGCTCTGAAGATGAGACTTCGGACACCGAGTCCCAGGCATCGTCCTCTGCCAGGCTGTCCTGGTCCAGGGCCTCCGGGGTGTGCTGAGCCGGGTCCTTTAAGTACTCCTCTATCTGCACCGGGATGCCCGGCGGGGAGTGGAACCAGTACCTGATCAGGCCCCGGAACCTCAGGATCAGGAAGACGCAGATGCCCACCAGCCCCGCCAGCGACAGGAAGGTGGCCACGGCGATCAGGACGACTTGCTGCAGCTTGGTGGAGGCGTCTGCTGCTGTCTCGTGACAAGAGACGTTGCTTGAAAGGCCAGGTCTGGTGAGGTCCTGGGATTTCCAGAGCAGGTGCGCCTGGACTTGGAGGCAGTACTCCCTCAGGGGCTGCAGGTCCCGCAGCACAGTGGAGCTGTCCCTGAAGGGGCCCTTCACCTGTGGCTTTCCGGCCTTTTCCCAGAAACGGACGTAATACAGAAACGTGACCATGAAGGGGTCCGCGACGGTGAAGGGCGGGGACAGCTTGATGACCAGGGAGCCTTCTCCTGGGGTCACCCAGACGTGTCCTGGAGGCCCGACGGTCACGTTCCGGTAGTGCTGGAACCAGGGCGCCGAGGCCCAGGCGGAGACGCGCCCAGGCGGAGACGCGCCCCGGCAGCTCGGCCCGGACGCGCAGGGAGACGTTGAAGTAGCGCAGGAAACCCTGGGACAGGCCGGTGGGGGTGAAGTCACACTTGGTCACCAAGATCTTCCAACAGTTCACCCCGACGCTGTTCACAGTGACGTCGGACCACTCGGGGCTGCTGGGGTATTTGAACTGCACCCGTTACACCACCGGCCCCGCCTCGCTGCTCAGCAACCCCGGCTCCCAGCTCAGGACCTGCTCCATGTTGTACAGATGAATCTTCGGGTTCTGAGGAGCAGGCAGCTGGGAGGGAGAGTCTTGAAAGGGACCTGCCGAGGCCGCCGCGGCGCGGAGGTGCAGCAGCAGCGGAAGCCACAGCAGCGGCAGCCACATGGCCCGGGCTCTCGGCGCCGCAGGCTCGGCGGCGGCTCAGGGTGCGGCCCGGCCCCGGGCCGCTTCAATCTTTATTTCAATGAATTAAAACAAACATTTAAATATAGCTTGTAGCCGAAACCGGTTTGGCTCAGTGGATAGAGCGTTGGCCTGTGGACTGAAGGGTCCCGGGTTTGATTCCGGTCAAGGGCATGTACCTTGGTTGTGGGCACATCCCCAGTAGGGGGTGTGCAGGAGGCAGCTGATCAATGTTTCTCTCTCATCGATGTTTCTAACTCTCTCTCTCCCTTCCTCTCTGTAAAATATCAATAAAAATATATTAAAAATAAATAAATAAAGCAAGCTTGTAAGCCCTACAATGAATAAAACAAACATTTAAATATAGCTTGCAGCCGAAACCGGTTTGGCTCAGTGGATAGAGCATTGGCCTGCGGACTCAAGGGTCCCAGGTTCGATTTCTGGTCAAGGGCATGTACCTTGGTTGCGGGCACATACCCAGTAAGGAGTGTAAGGAGTGTACAGGAGGCAGCTGATCAATGTTTCTCTCTCATTGATGTTTCTAACTCTCTATCCCTCTCCCTCCCTCTCCGTAAAAAATCAATAAAATATATATAAAAAAATAAAAATAAAATATAAATATAGCTTGTAAAAGATAGAATGCTTAAAAAACATGCACATAAAGTGAAAAAGCATTTCAGCTGTATTATGTAACCTAAATCAGCGGTCGCCAGTCTTTCGGACCCCATGGACCAACGTTTGGAGACTGCTGACCTAAATGATTCAAAATATTCTTAGTAATCAAGCCATCTCTTTAAACAAATCATTTAAACATGGTTAAAAATTCCCCCCCCCTACAAACTACTAGTCAGAGGTTAAGTGATATATGCAGTGTTTAATGAAACACCAACTGGATACTATTTTTGTGTTCTTAAAACTAGAGGGCCAGTGCATGAATTCGTGCACAAGTGGGGTCTGGCTGGGCCGCCCTGATCAGGGACCAATTGAGCAGGGCCAGCTGCGGGGAGAAAATGCGGGAATTTGGTGGGCTGGCCCCGCCCCCAAACGGGGTGGGGGGCGATAGGGGGTGGGACAGGCTGAGGGGAGGGGCTGTGGGTGGTTGGTGGGCCGGGCCCACCTCCTCGAACTCGCAGTTGAGGGGACAATGTGCATATTATATAGGATTATGCTGTTATGTTCTTAGAAAAGAATACAAACAAAAGATTGCTTCTAACTGTAACAAGGCAAATAAAAATATTGCTAGTAGAGAAAAATCACTTTCAGTAGTTATTTTTTTTTTTTAATTGATTTTAGAGGAAGGGAGGGAGAGAGAGAAACATCCATGTGACAGAGAAACATTCATCAGTGGATTGGGGATCAGAACCTGCAACCTGGGTATGTGGCCTGACCAGGAATAGAACCCACCACCTTCTGGTAATATGGGATGGTGCTCCTCCAACTGAGCCAAACCGGCTAGGGCAGTGGTTGGCAAACTGCGGCTAGCGAGCCACATGCGGCTCTTTGGCCCCTTGAGTGTAGCTCTTCCACAAAATACCACGTACAGTGCGATTGAAACTTCATGGCCCATATGCAGAAGTTGGTTTTCGGCTCTCAAAAGAAATTTCAAATGTCATACTGTTGATATTTGGCTCTGTTGACTAATGAGTTTGCCGACATTTCAGTAGTTTTAATGCTTTAAATTCTTGGTACTACTCCATTTTTAGAATTATGAAAATATCAAAGTATACTCTAATAAAACTTCAATACCATAATAAACTGGTTCTCCACTGGTCTGAAAATAAAAACCTTACCAAAATGTAAATATGTCCCTAACTTTACCGCATAACGACAAACAAGAAATATAAGATTTCACTTATTTGCCATTTATCTGTTAAAGTAACTGCCTCCTCTTTATTAGACAAGACTCAGGTCCTATCTAATGGGATACAGTGGTCTCTCCTTATCCATAGGGCATCGGTTCATATACTATGTTTTTTCCTGTACATACATACACTTTTACAGCTTCACTTTGGTATATCTGAATTGCCACCATCACTACTCTCGAGCTTTGGGGCTGTCATTCAATAAAATAAGGGATACTTGAACATAAGCATTGCAATACCCCGACATTCGATCTGATAACCGAGATAGGCACCAAGTGATGAATGAGTAGGTGGGGAGTGTATGCAGCAGGGAGATGATGGACAGAGGGATGAATCAATCACCTCATAGGCAAGATGGGTGGGATGGCACAAGATTTCATCACGATACTCAGAATGGGATGAAATTTAAAATTTATGAATTGTTTATTTCTGGAATATTTCATTTAATATTTTGGACCTGGGCTGACTGCAGGTCAGTGAAACGGCACAAAGTAAAACCAGGTAAGGGGGAACTACTGTAAACTGAAATGAGAAAGAGGTACAACTCAATGAATAAAACCAGGGGAAATGAGGGAAGAATGAGATATAAATAAGTAAGAATGCATGACAAGCTATCGATCTGAAATGTGATTTAAAAAATATGAAATTTAAATAATAGAAAAGGAAGGAGTGATAGAATTTGTAGAGGCAGATGCTTTCTCCAAAACATTTAGACAATTTTACTTTGTCCTCAGTCCTACATAATTTTTAATGAAATAGTCTTTTACTTGCAATTATGTGATGCTTAATAGTATATTTGACTGCTAACTATGGGGGTGAAGATGTGTGGAGAATAGACTCAATCTAAGTGCAAAAGAAGAAAATGCTAATTCATTTGATGTCATTTTGGAGGGCAGAAAAGAACGAGGGATTTTTTTTTGTCATGCTTTATTTACAATGTTTTGGCAGAGAATATGACAGCACTGACAATATACAGCAAAGTAATACTTACATCAATATCTACTTCGTCAGGTCTGTATTTGTATAAGGTGCCTCTGCATTCATCTTGTGACAGCTATAAGGAAAAAATATAGCAACTTTAACACTAATATTTAAGAACATACGTATTTAGCCTATAGTTAATATTTTAGGTTTATATAACAATAATAAAAATGGGGTTTTAATGATTCTTATACTTTCAGAAGTTTAATTCAAACCGAGATCATTACAAAAATAGAAAAATATTTCACAGTAATACAATATGCAAGATACATAAAAAATGGTGTTAACTTCAGCTTATCAAACAAAATAATAAGCTGGTCACACAAAATTATACAGTACCTTACATTTTCATTTGTAAGACACACATTTTAATGAAAATTGACAAGTACAATTGTGGCAACTATATTGAATCAAATAATTTCAATCAGGCATATTTCAACGTCAAAACTGTCTTGCACAGTATACACATAATCACACAACTGTGTATGTGTACACTCAAATGTCAACACATCTTAGTACAATTTTACCAACAAAGCTTATAACATATTGTATACAGATACATAATATATAAACACACATACACAATATAGACTTATCTTGTTCTTCTGTCTTAAGAACTAAAAGATAATGGAGGAAAAGTATGGGTTTAATTGAAAAGAGGAAAAAATCATTCAAAACCTTGTAAAACTGAAAGCCTATATTATAAACTATGATAGTCAAATTTCATAAAAAAACTTACATATGTCCACCGACATTTGTTTTATGATATTGTAAATAATAATTATTCAGTGTATTTAAACATGGTTTCTTCAGCTTCTTCCAAATATCTTTAGGTCAGACAAATGCTCATTTCTGGTTGTGCTTACCAAGATTTCAATAGCCACCCCCGTCAGTTATATACAAATCACATCACAGCCTCTGCAGGCAATACTTCACTATCTCTCTTGTTTTAAGAGTTTATATTGACTGCTAAACGGTAACAAACACACAGTAGAAAAATTTAATTGGGGCTCATTGCATGTTTACTAAATGGCACATTTTTTCTCAAAGTGGGGATGAGAGTAATGTATCCCAACTACATTCTAGATTAGAAAATTAAATTTCATATGTACACATACAAATGTGTAAGAATATATAAATTATAAGTATATATGCCCTTTCTTTAAAGAACTGCTTGACAGTTACATCTTTAGAAGGAGGCATAATTTAAATAGCAGATAATTTTGAATGGATCTGGAAATATGGGAATCAGGGTAAATGTCAGCATTCCAAACATACAATAATAATCCTGGATTTCCGTGTTTCATTTCAAGACACGACTTTCACGTACCTCATGCAAATGAACCCATGACTATTTAAGGTATGCACAGTGATTGTAAACCACAAAAATTTCATAGAAATGAACATCACATGAAAAATGAATTTAGCGACCAAAGTCAATACTTGTGCACTATTTTGAAATAAAGATCGCTGAATATGTCCTGAGGAGTGTAGTGTCAATTATCATTCTAAATTAAAGCATCTAAACCCAAGAAAAGGATGTATACTTTTATCAATGAGAAATAAGTTTTAAAATGCTTAGATCCATGACAAAAAATGTAAATAACATAAACTTTTTCATTTATAAGAATTGAAAGATATAAAGCTTTTAGCTACTAAATGTCCAAATATACTTTACTTATTTAATATTTAAAGTTAAATGCAGAACAGCTTTACTTAACAGTGGAGTGTGTAATGTGAACATAACTGGCAGACAGTGCCACATCAAGACTGAAATATGAATTGTATCCTATATCCCAGGGTCAACAGCAAAAAGACTAGTAATTTTAAATGAAAACTTAGTAACCTGTAATAAATATTTTGAATATTGGTATGACATTTTTATCTATGGAATATTATTGCATATTCATTTTCCTAACAGTTGGCATAGTATAAAAAAGAAAAACATGTACTGTGAAGTTATAATTTTAAAATGACATATCCTTACAGATACCTGAATATATTATTTACACAAATTAAATTTTTGTTGTACCTAAAAAGTATCACAGAAAAATTTATTTAAATCTTTTATGAAATTATTCAATAAAGATATTTATTAGATATCATTGTTAGATATTCATTATTAATAAGACTCTTAAAATAATCAAACTTCCACTATCCAGTGCTTTTACCTGTCAGAAGAGTATAAGAAAACAAGATTATCCTTTAAATAATTAACTTTTAGCCCTAACTGGTTTGGCTCAGTGGATAGAGCATCTGCCTGCGGACTGAAGGGTCCCAGGTTCGATTCCAGTCAAGGGCATGTACCTTGGATGCAGGCACATCCCCAGTAGGGGGTGTGCAGGAGGCAGCCAATGTTTCTCTCTCATGGATGTTTCTAACTTTCTATACCTCTCCCTTCCTCTCTGTAAAAAAATCAATAAAAATATATAAAAATATATTTAAAAAAATAATTAACTTTTAAGCATGACCTATTTGTCATTACTGATAACTACTGAAGCTGTGCTTAAGAAAAGATGGATATAATTTATTAAAAAAAAATTTCCACCTAGAATTGAATAAGTTATTTAGTCCTCAATATGAAAACCTTACTACTAAAAAAATAAAATGTAATTTCATTAATATTCAGATTAAATAAAATAATGTTTCGTGGCAATACTTTTTACCATTTTTTCAAAGTCATCTTTAGAAAAAGAAAAAAAAAGTCCCCCAAACATCCTGGGTTTGCAGTACTTCAGCAACATTAGAAAAGCAAATGAAAGTGGCCATGTAGTGAGTAGATGAGCCTGAGCACTGCCCCGCTTCAACTAGAGAAGTGTATTAGGCAAACTTGCCTGACTGTGTAGGATATGGGCTGCATTTTATTTAGAAAGTCAGAACCTTTTAATAATCTTAAAAAAAAAAAAAAAGGCTTGGCATTAAGCAAAACAAAATTAGTTTTGTCCATTAAAATTCAACTTTGTACAGTATCCCTTGTTATGTATGTAACATATATATATGTACACACAATCCCCAAAAATGATTTTTGGAGAAATATTTAATAATATTAGACATTACACCCTAGGCAGACTCAAAAATGCTCACAGGGCTGTAAGTATTTGCTATTAGTCTGTATCTCTTTTTTCCCCGGTATCTTTTAAAACTATTATTTATCAGGTGATTAATTTCACTATTAATTATATTATAAAACCCCTGGTACAACAATGTCATTATGAAAGATGGTAGAATAAATACAGAGGAATTTTTTAAACTTGATGCTTATTTCTTTAACATTTGTTTTGATTCAATTTTTGGTCCTACTTATTTGATTAATTTTAAGATAATTATTGTCTAGGTAATTTCTTCTAAGAAAATGCCAACATAAAGATCCTCCTGAATGAAAACTTCAACAGGGTGATTTAGAGTAACAGGTCATACAATATTATATTGTCATTATATTTTCAGCTAAACTCAGGAGCCATTAATACAGTATTTTTCTTTGGATACTAATATGACAAAGGAAACGTGGAGAAAAAAAATCTAATTATTATCTCCACATTAAAAAAAAACCCCTCCGATTAGAACTTTTAGTGTGACAGAGTAATTTCAATCAGCAATGATGTCTGCATCATGAACGCTGATTAGTAATCAATATAAAAAAGAAAAAAAAAAAAACAAAAAACAAATCCAAACCAAACAGGAATATCCAGGCTAGCACTCTTATTAACCTACTACAACCAAATGGCTTTGACCTCAGATCAATTTAGCATCATACAAAACAATAAACCAATAGCTTTGACACTGAGAAAGGTATCAATTCCAGAACAAGTGCTGAGGTTCTCAGCGTGTTATTTTGGAATGGAGAGTGTAGGTTCTATAATCTGGTGACTTTCAGAATGGAAAGGTTCCATTTTCTTTTGAAAAGTAAAGCTGTTTAACTTTAAATATTTAATACTTTATCTCTTTATTGCAAATGAAAAACTATGCTCAATCACAAAATATACTTTAAATGTTTTGAAAACTGCTCAGAAATGAGTCACCCTCCCTCCCAACTGTTTCAATTTCACAGTTGCAAAGCCACGATGCAGAGACAGCAAGGTGACTAAAGCAAACCAGAGGCCTTTAAAGCCAGTGTGACCTCAAGGCACTTTAAAAAAACAACAGATGTTTTACATATTTTAGTCAAAACATATATTCATTTTTCATGTTAGTTAATTTTCTTCTTCTCTACGATTTAAGTAACTAACAGGTCATAGGCCACAGTAATTTCAGAGTGTTGAGGTGGACGAAGCTGATGTTGCAGAACACACAGCTAAGAACATTTAGACCATGAAATAAAAAAAAATAAAGTGGATAAGAATGTATAACATGACTTCTTTTGCAGATCTGCAGGTTACCAAAGTCCTACATGAAAGCCAGCCAACTACATGGTATATATTCCGAGAGTTAGGGAAACAGAATGAGGAAAGATATGACTATCTTGATAACTGCATAAGGATGATAAGAATACAGGGAGAAGATACTCCCAGTATGTTAAGAAATGGCCATCTGTAAGTTTTATCAGACCATGGTAGAGAAGCTAGATGTAAAGAACTTCCATACAAATATCACCTACTCCTAAAACATTGTGGGGAGGGGGGTTGCCCCTAAAAGGAAAAAAAAAATTTAAAGTTTTCCCTAAAAATCAGTTATAATGTTTTCACAGTTAATCAATATTAATGGCAATATTAGTAAAATTTTTGCAAATGTACTGCAGACCTCCAAGTACTTATCAATCAAATACTCTGCACAAAAACTTCAGGAAAATGGCACACTCAATATTCAACAGCAAAATGTTCAGCAAAGCCATGCTAAGAATACTGCAGCATCTTGAAAAGCATGGATGAATTGCATTTTTCCAAATAGACAGAAACAAAAAATGGAATAAGAAACACACTAATGTTATGAGTAACTCTGAGGATAAACCAAAACTGTCACTGAGGGATTTTGCAGATGATAAAGCAGTATCATTCACTGTCCAAGACCTTACTTGCTGGTACAGTTGGGGTCTTAGCGCCGAGTTCTCAATCATTGTGTGAACCATGGTGATAATAGGTTCATTTTCTTTCATCTATTTCAAATCAGGAGGAGCATACAGCAAACATCAGTTTACAGCATAGCTAGATTTGAAAGACGACACTGTAAATATAGCCTCTACTTTAATATCTTCCTAATAGTGCAGTTGTTTACATTTCATCCCACAGTTGTACAGATCTCGCTTATATAAACCATTTTGAACAAATATTAAATGCTATAAAATACATTCAAGGTCATACAAAAAAAAGCTTACTAAAGACAATATTGCTGCAACTAGGTTTTGCTTCATAAATATAATCAATATAGTCAATTAATAAATAATCCTACGTATAGGAAAGATGATAAAGCATCATGATTCCAAGGATAAACTAGAGGGTGACAACCAATGAACTTAAAAGGAGAAACACAGCCTCATTTGATTGATTAATCAGTAAAAGAGCTTAAAATGATATTCAGTTCTTTACAAGATTAATCAGAAAATTTAGTTCTCTAAAACATTAAAATTTTAGTATCATAAGATATCCTGTCACTTAGACAAGCACATTTTATTAGAGTTAATCTAGACAGACATTTATATATACTCTATTTAGAATTTTCTCACAGTGTAACATAACATCATACTAGTATGTAGGATTATTTCAAGGATATGCAAACTAAAATGTACTTAGCAAAGATTCAATGTATCTCCCTAGCCCTGAAAAGGCTGAACCCTTGTCTCACATTTCCAGCGATGTTGTACTTAATTACTGCCTCTAGAAAAACATTTGTTTGAGCAGGCTCTGGACTCAAGAGTGAAAGCATTCAAAAGACATTCATGCTTTAGCTGGTTTGGCTCATGGATAGAGCATTGGCCTGTGGACTGAAGAGTTCAGGGTTTGATTCTAGCCAAAGGCACATGCTCAGGTTCTGGGCTTAATCCCCAGTAAGGAGCTTACAGGAGGCAGTCGATCAATGATTTTCTCATCATTGATGCTTCTATCTCTCCCTCTCCTTTCCTCTCTGAAATCAATAAAAATATATTAAAAAAAGAGACAATCATCATAATGTATACAAAATTAAAGGCCAACAGAGTTAACACCATTTGTAAGCAGACAAATCTGTTTGTAACTGCAATTTGTGACATTTAGTTTAAATAATTTTAATCCTCTATATTACAGAAAATAAGCATTTCTATCATGGTTAACCAATGCTATTTTTACTGATTTAGCTAATCAACAACAAAAGTTTACTAATTTAAGATTAATAAACACATAAAAGAAGCAAAAAAAAAAATCCATCTTAAAAACTGTGTATCTAGACAAGTTTATTTTTAGCCTAGTTACCAATGTTTCATGTCAATAAAATCTGTTTTGGTTGTCAAATTAGAAACTTCCTGTGACTGGCTTAAGTAAAAGTTTTATTCAAGCTAAATAATTTATTTTTAAATGTACACATCTACATGTTAGTCCAACTAGAACTTCTACATATCGGTGGAACTCAAATCGCCACATCACTTAACCTCAAACTTCTTTTTCCCCCTTTCAATATTATCCAACAGGGACTAAGGCATTTGTAGGTGACATCTCAGGCACACAGAAACAATGCAGTACAGGTTGTATTTAGTGTTGGAAAGTAACTTATCAATAGAAAACTATCGATATAACTAGAGGCCTGGTGCACAAAATTCATGCATGGGGGGTGTGTCCCTCAGCCCAGCCTGCACCCTCTCCAATCTGGGACCCCTCAAGGGATTGGGCCTAAACAGGCAGTCGGACATCCCTCTCACAATCCAGGACTGCTGGCTCCCAACTGCTCGCCTGCCTGCCTTCCTGATTGCCCCTAACCACTTCTGCCTGCCAACCTGATCACCCCCTAACCACTCCCCTGCCAGCCTGATTGGTGCCTAACTGCCCTTCCCTGCAGGCCCGGTTGCCCCCAACTTCCCTCCTCTGCTGGCCTGGTCACCCCTAACTGCCCTCCCCTGCAGGCTTGATCGCCCCCAACTGCCCTCCCTTGCAGGCCTGGTCCCTCACAACTGCCCTCCCCTGCTGGCCTGATCATCCACAACTGCCCTCCCTTGCGGGCCATCTTGTGTCCAGGAAGGGGGCAGCCATCTTGTGTGTTGGAGTGATGGTCAATTTGCTTATTACTCTTTTATTAGATAGGATAGTAAAAATAGTTTAAGTCCCTATTCATTTTTGGTATTATGTAATTTGAATTTTCAAAGCACTCTCATCTATGCTCATTTTTCAACAGCATGCCATGGAGGTTAGACAAAAGAGTATGTGACTCACAGGTTACTGGGGGAGGGGGGTTGGGCGGGGAGAAGGAAGAGTGAAGGTCAGGGGCATGAAAGTTTAAGAAGTAATGAAGATCAGATACAAATGTAAAGGATACTCAAGGTCAAACTGAGAATTTTCACTGAGTCTTGGATATCTGGTACTACAAATGGGCCATTGTGTCCAATGGCCAGTTCTGTCCACAGGGCTCGCTCCTTTAAGTGGAGTTCCAATATGGCACAGTCAACGACTAGTGTTCATACTCCAAGACTGAGGAATTTACTTAAAAGTGTATTTAAAAAGGACAAGGGACAATATGGTTTCTGCAGACGGGTAATGAGGCTTGATTTATTTAGTGGAAAACTTTTTTGTTTTAATCCTCACTCAAGGATATTTTTTCCATTTATTTTTTAAAATATTTTATTTTTCAAATATATATTTTTATTGATTTCAGAGAGGAAGGGAGAGGGAGAGAGATATAGAAACATCAATGAGAGAGAATCATTGATTGGCTGCCTCTTGCATACCCTCCACCGGGGATCAAGCCCACAACCTGAGCATGTGCCCTTTAGCAGAATCGAACCTGGGACTCTTTAGTCTGCAGGCTGATGCTCTATCCACTGAACCAAACTGGCTAGGGCTCAATTGATTTGTAGAGAGTGGAAGGGAGGGGAAGAGACACACACACATACAGAAACATCGATGTGAGAGAGACACATGGATTGGTTGCCTCCTGCCCATGCCCCAACCAGAGCTGGGATCAAGCTTGCAACCAAGATTCGTGCCCTTGACAGGAATTGAACCTGGGACCTCTCAGGCTGTGAGCCAATATTCTATCCACTGAGCCAAACCAGCTAGGTATAAACATGCGTATTTACTTTGAGAGGGTAAATATGCATGCATATACGGGAAGCCATTGTGTGTGATTTGGAAATGCCTGTTTAATTTACATGTCAAAGATCATGAAATATATTAAGTCACTAAGAAGGAATCACTGCAGAATCAACTGGCTTAGGAACAGAAAAACTGAAAGCAAAAATAATGTTTAAAATATACCAACTGCAGTGTGTCTCAGAGTTGCTTCTAGAATAGACTTTTTCATTGTGAAAAATTTCAAACATACACATCAAATCCTAGAATTTTTGAATTAGAAGGCCTCTCCTGAAAGGTGACAATTTAGTACAACGAAGGAATGAAAATGTTTGCAGCAATTATTTTGAACTGTGGGAATGTGGATTATTATTTTTTTTTCTTTTTCTGTAGTTCTCTACATTTCCCAAATTTTCTCTGCTGAGCAGATTCTGCTTTTCTAGTAATAATTAAAAAATGTACTGAAGAGTCAAGAATAAAAAATACATAAACACGAAATACGCTATGGAATTATTATCCTCTAGCAAATACCCCTCCAGTGACATAAAGAGGTAAGGAAAATGTGAGCACCGTGTGTTCATATCATGTTCAATCCTGGAGGCCTGGAGTGCAGTGAGGCTCTGATCTACAGAACAGTCCTCCCAGCCTTTATTTTGACTTATGAATCTACATCCACATCCGAAGTGTATTGCAAGAAATGTTAACGAATTAAACAGTAAGCTACCCAATGCATTTGCAAATACATAGGACTATCTTATAATAGCTCTTTTCCTTTTCATTACTGGCTACTTCAGAAAACGAAGTTCAAGTGTATATAGACCAGTGGTTTGTAACCTACACCAGGATCACTGGAGGACCTTAAAAAGAAGCCAGTCCTCCTGATTCCCAGATAATGCTAACGTAAGTCTTGAGAATCTTTAATGTAGACAATAGCATTAAAACACCAACGCGGCGGGTTGGTCTAAAGATCCCTTTGGGAGAAGTAAATAGGATGTTCTCAAGGTGTTCAAGTAAGCCAAACGTAATTTTATAATAGTGAGCGTTCCCCAGCTCCGATACTCCTTGGGGGCTCATTTTACCCAAGGTGAAGAGATGGGATAAGACAACATGCAGAAAGGCAGAAACAGTGGGACCATCTCAGACTTCCCGTGGGCACCACACCCACCTAGTTCGTGACTCTCAGGATGACTGGGTAGTGGGCTGTAACAATGGTCCTCGTACATGACATGCAACAGCTGAATTCAACTCAACACAATAATCAGTATCCCATACAAGGCAAGTTTGGTCCCTATTAGACAATTTCAGTGATCTGACTGGAACCTTCACTCTTTGCAGATTTACTGAATTGGAAATAGCAAATCTGCTTTGTCTCCAAATATATACTAGACATAGGCTAGTGGTTCCTTTCACTCAATTTTCTCTGAAATACTCCATATTTTAATACTTAGAAACTGTCTTGTTTCTGTAACTTACACTGAAACTGCACATTTTATCTGGCTTTTGTCACATGAACTTCATAATAGTTTTTGAGTTACAGTAGTAAAGTCTAACCTAAAAAATACAGAACGTTCCACGAGCTCTTTGGGATTTCATCTTCAAGTTCTTAGAAAAAGGAATAGCTAACAAATCTCTTCTGGCTTGAATACAAGAATCCTAGACAGCATTATGATAATGCTGTTAACGGCCAACATGCTTTAAGGAATGAGAGCAAGAGAAAGACTAATTAGTACATGGAGGATATTTAATAATTTACTTGGGATTGAATTAACTGCTCTGCTTCCTGCTTTAATTCCTTCTTTGAGGTAACAGGTAATACAGGCTCAGGTTTTAGTTAATTGCTAAATTATAAAAGGCCCATTATTTTATAATAATAAAAATGAGAATGTATGATTCAGACATTCCATTATTTTCATAATTAACTTCAGCAATTAAACAAGAAAATGATTAAGTGGAAACATCTTAAAAATACACCTAGTTAGGCCAATGCATTTCCACTTATAATTAAAACACCTATTTTTACTTGAAATTGTAAGTTCAAGTGTTTAGAAAAACTACCTAGAAAATCTGATACCTGTCTTTAGCTTCTTTCTCAGCTTTGAAATACCATGAGTTATATGAATATAAAGCATCCTTTGTTACTATAAGAAATATCTTGATTTAAAAACTCATCACCAAAAAACCTTTTCAACATGATTATATGTAACTAGGTCATACTTGCTAGGATCTGAAGCAGAACTTCCCAACTGACACTGTGGGCTGAAAATGGGTTACAGGGGTGTGGAGATAGGTAGGGACCATCTGAGTCCTCAGTGGGTCAGACATGCTCCCGACAGTGTCTCTCAAGGCTGTACAAATACTGTCACTCTCTCTGTGTGTCATCCACTGAAAAGGTTAGAAAGCACTAAGATGGTGTTTGAGAAAAACTAGACTTCTTCTTTGGTGTTCCTGGCAATTATTATCCTCAGTAGTTCTCAACCTGACTGGAAAAAAAAAAAATTGGAGATTTAAAAATATATGCAGGGCTGGGTGAGCTCTGGCAATCTTGACTGCAGGGGGAGGGGGACTGAGAGCCTAGAGTACTGGACACTTGGTTTTTCTGAAGATCCCCTGGAGGTTCTGACAGGTAACCGGGCTTGAGAACCAAGGTTCCATCCTGGCACTAAGGCAAGTAATTGAGGACTAATTCAACCGTCACCAGGAAGGAGTTTTTCAAAGTTTTAATGGGTCAGTGCAAAATGCTGGTCAGGATCCCTGCACAACTATCAAAAGATGAAAAAATTTCAAACAAATGATCTGAACACAAGTATTGCTTCTAGCGTAAAATATTCTCTTGTCATTGTATAAAATATAGCATTAAGAGACTTAAGCCCTTTAAAAAATAAACGGAACCTTCTCATTAATAGTGTTAGTGGACTCAGCAGAAACAAAGGGGACCTGGGATGCTAGTCAGGAATCCAGTTTCCATTCGCCAGTTCTATTATTCTAGCGACTTCTACATATTGGTTTCAAAGTCTCTTACCGCTATAGAAATTAGACCAGCTACAAATGCAAAAGGAATAGGATAATGTAACCCATGAGATAAATGTGATTGAATAATTTTTAGGGGGAAGGGTAGGAAGGAGAAGAGCAGTGAGCAGAGCCAACATGTTCATTCATATAACTTAGCCTTAGAAAAGACTTAATTCTCTAATCTTCCTTTAAGAAGTGGTTAAGAAGTAGCTTAATTACTAGTTTAAAAGTTCATATAATAAATCACCTAGAATAGCATTGTCCAACAGAACTTCCTGTGATGACAAGAAATGTCTATATTGGTGTGGTCCGATATTATAGCCATCAGCACGTGTGGCTCTTTCGCCTTCGAAATGTGTCTAGAGCAACTGAGGAAATGACTTTTACTAGTACTATCCCCAAAACATAACTAATTTGAATGTAAATTTAAATAGCCACATATGGCTAGTGGTTAACATGTTAGACAGCATGTCTAGAAATTCTAGACCAGTAAAATAAGTATAATTTCCACCCTGATCTGGATCTCATTCCTAGGAGAGGAAAACCGCTCAAGCTCTATCTTGTAACTGAGTGTCCTTGAGTCTGAATCTGTGCTGACAGCTTCTTCTTTTTTTTAGCAAGCTTTTGTCCTTCCTTGATAACCAATGAGAAGGCCAATTTCTGTGCTGTGATTTTCCATTTAAATGGAAAATGGACTTTTCCTGCGTTCTTAATGACATCTTAAGAAAAGAATTTTTAAGTTGGGAATCTGTTTTAAGAATAGCAAAAAACCTCATAGCCTAATCACTGAAGAATCCATTTCTTAAGAATGTCCTCCTGTGCAGATAATCAGCTCTTCAGATGTGAGGCAAAACTAAAAAGCTAAAGAATTTGACATGCCTCGGGTGAGGCTCTGAGGAATGCAAGGGCTTTAAAACAGGCCATTTGGACAATGACAATGGAAATGCCTTCCACTCTCACTGGGGCACATCTGAGAGTCCCAGAACCTGAGACTGAAGGCTCACTGACTACCTATTGAGACTACTCACTGTTTAACAGGAAGCAGGGAAATGTGAAGTGACTTTTTCAATAGAAGAATGTAAATAAGTCTCTTTATAACTGGTGGGGCAAAGTATGGAGGCCTATTTGAAAATTTTAAAGCAATCAGAATAAATGGACCATGTGGGAAGAATATTACAATGGCTATATATTCAGAAGAATCAGAAAGGAACAACAAATTGGGAGGGAAACTAACACAGGAGTCAAACATATCTGACATTCCCTTAAAAACAAAAACAAAAAAATTTCCAAACTGGCTTCAGAATATGGATAAAACCCACTTCCTGAGAAACATGAAACTACACTGAACCCAGCAGAACATAATTTTAAAGGCTACCATTTTGAGCTATATACCTGTGCTATATTTTGAAAAATGCTGAAGGTCTAAGTTAATGTCTTTATAAATCATTAACATATAATTTATCTCCAGCGAGATATATATATATATATATATATTCCCCCCCCCCCCATTGATTTCAGAGAAAAAGGGAGAGGGAGAGATAGGAACATCTATACAAATAAAAGTGTAATATGCTAATTAGGACAGCCTAACGACCTTCCAGATATCCTTCCGGATGAAGCCCCTTAACACGAATTTTGTGCATTGGGCCTCTAGTCAATAAGAGAGAATCATTGATCAGCTGTCTCCTGCATGCCCCCCCGAATGGAGATTGAGCCTGCAACCCCGGCATGTGCCCCTACCAGAAATTGAACCATGACCTCTTGGTTCATAGGTTGATGCTCAACCACTTAGCCACACTGCCTGGGCCTTTGCAAGTGTTTTAACAATACCATTTTAAAGGGACAGAAGATACCAAAGTGGAAACCTTCTATCTCTGTTAGTAAAAAAAGATATCTATTCTAGCCATAGTTATCTACTCTAAAATATGTCTGAGCTTTAAATCAAAACTGAAATATCTTCTAGATGTAAGGATCTGGGTTTTATTAATACAACTGTACTTTTACTAAGTTATAATTGGTACTGAGTAGCAAGATTCCTGCCATTAATTCAAAGACGTATCGGCTTATGTATGTAATTAAAGACATAATCATTCCTGAGGTTAACTCTACGAATGTTTTTGGCATTTAGGCTCAACTTTATTTCCTTCTTGGGCTATAAAAACCATTTGTGAATTCTTACTTTGTAAGCACTAACATGCTGCCCTACAGTAAGCTCCATAAATCTTTGCTTAATAACTTTCTAAAAAAATACATAACAAAAACACAAAATCGAACTGTTACGCATTTTAGGAGGGGTGGGGAAATTCTGTTTTAACGAGGAGCTGATAGTCCTCAGGTAACAAAGATCAGCAGCCTGAAACAGAACTACTCTAAGTTTAAGAACAACTCCATTAATTAAAAAAAAAAAAAAGACAAAATTTGATGAAAAAAAATAAATAAAATTCATGCCCTAGCCAGTTTGGCTCAGTGGAAAGAGTGTTGGCCTGCGGACCAAAGGGTCCCAGGTTTGATTTGGGTCAAGGGCATGTACCTCGGTTACAGGCTGGTCAGGGTGCATGCAGGAGGTAACCAATCGATGTGTTTCTCTCACATCAATGTTTCTCTCTGTCTTTCCCTCTTTCTTACACTCTCTTTAAAAATCAATGGTAAATTTGATCCTCTGGTGAGGATTAAAAAAAAAAAAAAACCACCAAAAAACAAATAAATAAGTACTTAAAAAAATAAAATTCACTAATACAAAGTATTCATCTGTGATTTTAGGCAAGTTATTAAAACAGACTGAATGGGAACAAGGTCATTAAAACAGAACGGGGTTAAACGCCACATGAGGCTATGGATGAGAAGCCAGTGGGATACTGTACATACAAGTGCTTTGAAAATTGTAAAATGACAGTCAAGCTATTAGGGTGCACGGATACTGGACAGGTGCACAGTGTAGAGAAAGGGTGTGCGTTTGAAACACTTGAGAAACAGTGAGTCGCAGGCTGGAGACAAGGGTTTATAGGGGAAGAAGTGTTTTGCAGGTTGGGGGGTGGTAGTGGTGGAGTGAAGGTTTGAATGACAAACCAGAAAGAAACCTTATTTTGCGGAGAACGGAAAGCTTGTGAAATTTCCCAAGTTAGACAAAAGACATGTAGCAGGTGGTTTTTGCACTGCCCATATTTGGTGACTAATTGTTGGGGGTGTACTGAGGGCAGAACTGCCAAATGGAGATCTCCATGAGCAACCAGAAATATATAATGGAAACTGCAGAGAGCTAGAGTTTGTTTGAGGCACCTTTTGTGCATGGGGACCCACCGGGTGCTCATGCATGCGTAACGTCAATGTGCTGGCAAGTTAAGTCTTTAGGGGAAACCCTTGGTCAGTGAAGGGTGAAAGCCAGTACAAATGCTTCCCTCTTCTGTTGCTCAGGTGGGTGATTCTGCAGTGTTTCTATGCATCTGTCAACAAGAACCAGTCAGATGAAGCTCAAATTGCCTACTGGAGTTGATAATATATCCCCTCCTTCCTTGCTTACTCTCTTCACTCCTGTGGTACCACTCCCCAAAGTAAACTTTCTAAAAACAAGCCCACATCACAGGCTCTACTTTTTGGGAGACACTCAGGGGCTAGAATGGGAAACAACAAAGAGACAATTTAGTAAAATGATTGGGTGGATGAATCTTTAGAGAACACCAAGAAAAAGGGAGAGATTAATTACTGGTAAGAAGCAGGAGAACCATGGTAACACTGTATAAGCACTGGACAGGCCAAGAGATCAGAGTACAGACACACATACACTGTGACTCCACGTTCTAAATTCTATTCTATCCACTGTCTTCTTAGAGTTCTGCCACTATGATGTCACATTCAGCCTAAGAATTTTCTGGGTGTCACCCCTTCCTTTCCCCACTACTTCTATGATCAAATAATCAGAGGCAAGGGGCAGGAAAAGAAAAAAGGAGGAATGGGATGTGAGGGAAAGAGAGACAGTATCATTTTTAACAGCCAGGCATAAGAAAATACAGATATTCTGTACTATGTAACTACTTCGGGTTAGCAAGTGTTAAAGAACATACGTTCAGTTTTCTAGTTTCCTTGGTTTGCTTTTTCCAAATGCCTATTCCACATCGCCTAGAAACATTACCACGTGGAGCTCTCAATCATCCTTAAAAACAGAAGCTCCAGGACCCCTTGAAATATTAGAGAAAATGGGATCTTGCTTAATAGCCCGGTAGAATGAAGTTGCTGAGTTGACATGAACAATGAAAGCCATCACGAATCTTTTCAATCATCTTGTTAGCATTTCTTCCCTCGGAGGGAAGCTGTCTTTCATGAACACAAAGAACAAAATGCAAAAAAGTTCTCTGGGATTTTTACCTCCAATGGTTTCAGCACCAATTACATACACCCAGCTAACTGTTCCTTTTTTGCATTTTCCTTGGCATGGTATGTTTAAAAGTGGCCGGGAGTTCCTGTCCATAGAGTTTTCTCATTATGGTTTCTTGAAAGGATTTAGAAAGCATACTGATAAGGAATGTCCTCAGCAACCAATGATAGAATATTAGATTTCTTTCAAAAGTCACTAGTAGTTTTAGTATACAGTTCATAAAGTATTAATATTTACTAGAAAATCATATCATAACATCTGATTATGAAACTTTTGCAAATTAAAAAGTTTAGCTTGCTCTCCAAGATGTTTTAGAAGTTAGTATTAAGCAAAAATGATTTTCTTATCCTCCCCACAAGTACTTGATAGTACTTTAAAAAAATGTGCTGATGAAACAAGGCAGAAGGATTTAGCTACTGACTCTTGTGAACCTTAAGCTTTTTCATGTAACAAGGAACACCATAGGAATGCTTAAGCTGTATGTTTCTTTTTGTCTATGACGGCAAACTGTCTTGTCATGAGAAACCTCCAGCTCCTCCAGGAGAATTTAAGGATAAGGTCCTTTAGCCTTTGGTGTTAGAGAATTGAGAAAACAGATACAAACTGAGTCATTCCAAATGGAGTTGGAGCTGTCATTCCAGAGCAAGGCCTTGTACACCTCCTGCTCCTTGAGCCTTTGGAATGTTTGAACTGGGCAAAATAACCTTTGAACTGGGCCAAACCAACATTGTCTTCCAAACAACTGTTTGTAAAGCTAACAGCAAGGCAGACATCCTGACTAGAGGACTGAAAATTAAGTACATTCTTTAGAAGTTGCACCACTATGAACAGCTAAAGAATAACTTATTAGCACCAATAGAAATTCCTTCCTTCTATTCATGTAATTATTTCCTTTCGTTTCTCATAAAACCCCTTGCCTTTACCCCATAATCAAGACATAATTTGGGTTTCTGCCTGAATCTATGCCCCCAGATTGCAATTCTTTTTGATCTCAAAGAAATGCTTGTTTCCTCTTACTTTGGCCTTTTATTTTTAGGGTTAGCAGAATATACTAGTTGATGCTATCTTCAGAAATGATTTAGGTCTGTTCTAGCTGGGGGAGATAGTTCGGCTGCGTAGAGGCAAATGAAGTTCATTAAATGATGATAGCAGAAGCATCTTCTTTCCTCAAAGAACTTTTGAATACATTGGGCACGGGCAATCCCCAACATATGTGTGGTCAACTGAGGCATGTCCCTTTTGTTCCCATTCTCATGCAGGTGTTTCTGATGCAATTAACCATACTGACTCTTAAAGGGAGAGGGGTGAAGTCACAGTTTCAAGGGCAATTTGTGAAAGTACAATGTTACTACACTTTTATATTTAAAAGATGAAAAAATACCTGCTGCATGACCAGTGCAAGTAAAGCTAAGCTTTGTTAAACTGTAGAAGTCAAACTCGATTAACTGGAGCTGGTATTCTCAAAGAGAGGGACTGGCTACTGAAGAGGTGTAATAGTAAAGGCGAGGGTTGGTGTATATTTAGTTTACCCACAAGGGGGCAGCATGCTTACAAAAGGCTTGTGAAATACTGCTCCAAGTTTCTTGATCCTGTCTCTCCCAAACTGTGTATCTCTTAGCATCTCATTTTCCATTATCACTGCCTAACTCGCAAACTGACAGGAAGGTTTCAGGAAGAAGAAAAAGGGAACATCACCTAAATTCCCCCATAACTGTTCCTTAATCACTAATAGGGGGAAATCAGAAAGAGAAAGCAAGTGACGGAGAAAGAAACAAATGGAGGAAGGAGCTAAAATAGGAGAAGAACTGATGAAGGGATGGGACATGTTCTAATTTCCTCATTCCTACCATCCTCCCTTCATGACTGCTCAGAAAGCTCCAGCCTTTGCTCCATGTCTTCATCCTGCCTTGATTTCTAATTAACATTATCATCATCAGGACAACTTACGTACAGAAGTGCTTTTAAAAATAACAAAAGCTCTGCTAGAATTTCTTCCTGCGTTTTTTTTTTGTTTTGTTTTTTCCATTTTGAAGTATACCTGTCTAGCTCCTCTTTAGCTCCTGGTCTAGATTCTAAAACCCTAGCTTCACTTCCTTGCTCAGTCCAACCAGTCCCAGTCCAGGCTACAGGAGCCAAGAACTAGACACTAGTTAGGATACATGACATAGTAAGTAGAGTTTTTAGGTATACTAAATACAGCATTTTATGGCCTGGACTGGGAATTTAACCAACAGGGTTACTATTAAAAAACAATTTAATAACCAGTAAGGGTACAGGAACCCAAACAACCAGTATGCCCTTCCTATATCTTACAGCTGAACACCAGATGGTTGACTACAATAAGCTGCTATGGAAACCATTACCTCAATTATAAACAAACTAGAGGCCTGATGCACGAAATTCGTGCAAAAGTAGGCCTTCCTTCCCCCTGCCACCAGCACCGGCTTCCGTCCGGAAGGATGACCAGTCTAATTAGCATATTACCCTTTTATTATTATAGATGAATTACGTTTAACTCCACAGAAACATTAGGACCTCCTAACTATCAAATTATTGTTCAGCAGGGCCATACAGTCACAGAAATCATGCTCAATCTGCCCTATTCTGAGAAGAAAGCATATCATGATATTCTCTTTTCCCTCACTTTCAAGGGACGACAACATTTTTTTCCAGAGGCGATACCATTATAAGGACTGATAATCTTGAATTTATTTCCCACATCCTGGGAAGTACAGACCCACTGCAAAATTTTACTGATAGCTCCTGCCACCCCTTCTGTATTCTGTTAGAAAGAGAAATAGACAAGGAAAAACTAATACATGTTAAATCAATTTTATAGGTATATTTTAGGATAAAGCTTGCAAGTTTCATTTAAAATGTAACCAAAAGTTCCTCTCATATTCGGTGATAAGTAAGCTGAATGAGAAGAAAGTGAGTTACTGGTATATTATGTACTTATTCATTTAAGAAATAGAACCTGGATGAGGTACATAAAGGACACTGTTGGAAGCCGCCCATTGTCCTCACTAGCAGAGAGGTGTGGACAAAGAACCTGGAAGGCTGGTCAACCTTGAGGCTCTGAAAGGTCAGAGCCAACCACCCACTGTCTAGTTGAGACAATGGTAGCTAAAGCAACTTTCACTTTTTAGTTTTATGTAATTCCTTGTTGATTGGCTATTCTTGGAATTGCCTCCCTAAGGGCTATGGGTGTATCCCATAGTCTTAATAAAAGGGATAGCAAGGCCAGAGCAGGGTGGAGTCCTTCCCTTGAGTTGGGCTCCCGCCTGGCCCCCAATATTTCCAAATTAATATTTTCTAGTCTCTTTCATTTGTGTGCAGACCTCCTCCAGAGCCCAAACCTTGAACCTGAACCCTGAACCCCGCGGGACGTGAGTGGGGGGACACTCGCAGTACACAACATTATTGTATATTCCCAGGTAATACTTTGGAACTACATTTTCTGAAAATTCACAAAAATAACAAATAAACCTACACTAGTCTTAATAAATGTAGACTTTGAATAGTCTACTGAGCTATAAAAACATAAACAAACTAGAATAGTATACTTCACAATGAAAAAAAAATGGAGGAAGAAATTCTACCAAAGCTTTTGTTATTTTTAAAAGCACTTCTGCACATAACTTGTCCTCATAATGATAATTAGAAGCCAAATTATATTGCTCAAGTTACAGATATCAGAAGTCAAGATTTTTGGATTGACTGCGTAATATATTAGTCTTCAGAATTTCAACAGGTATTTTCAATTTTTATTGTAAGTATTCCAAGAAATATAAGAAATGAATTTACCTGTGAAGCAACTTAGAGACCACACCTTGGTTCTATTGTCATGAATAGTGACAGGGATTAAAAGAATGTAAATAAATTAAAATTATTCTTTTGATGATGGTGGAGTCTGACAAGGGGCAGGAGGAAGGCGCATTTTATTAGCCTTAGGCTATTCTGATGATTTATTAGAGCAAACAGAACAAGTGTTGAAAATGTGTATCAATTAGTACATGTTCATTTGGTATGATAAATAGCATAAATGGGACCAGAGCCTTTTCCTTTCACTTTAAGATTTTAAAATCTACTTTCCAATTTATACTTATATAAAACTGATGAATTAATTTATAAACCCAGGCAACCAATAATGCCTATAAAATCAACAGACCTGATAATCTAAAGTAGGTTACCGGCAGTAACAAGATTAAAAGCTGGAAATGTTTGAGCTGAATAAAAATTCATTATTAAATTTCAAAATTATCAATAATTATTTTTATATAACTTAGTAACCTTACTACTGATATGAAATATAGGATAGTAAAAAAATAAAATAAAATATAGGATAGTGTGAAAGCAGCAGGTATTTGAAACCGTAACAAATTTTGATTTATTTAAAGAGAGATTTTCTTTAGGAAACCTTAAGGATATATACATTTAGGAATATCTGAATTTCTGAGCAAAGCTCCCACCATGTTTTTATAAATTGTCCAATTATCTAAAATTGGCCCAATATTTTTTTCCTTTAGACATAGTCTCAATTCAAAGCAATTCAAGCAGTCAAATTCTGTAATTATTTTTAATATGTTTTTGCTGATTTCAGAGACTGGCAGGGAGAGATATTAGAAAACATAAATCAGTTGTCTCCTGTACACACCATGACCAGGGATTGAACCTGAAGCCTGGGTATGTACCCTGACTGGGAACTGAACCAGGGACCTTTTGGTACATGGAGAGATGCTCAACCAACTAAGACACACTGGCCAGGACAAATTCTGTAATGCTTTACATTATCATATTACTTAAGAGTTGGAATAATACAACTTTATTTTAGGATCTAATACAAGAAACAGGTGAATTACCGGCAAACCTCTGCTGACATGTTGAGAGACTAGAGGCTCAATAAAAAGTTGAGATTTTTAGAAGCCGCTTATAGGACCACTAGCATGGTGCAATAGGAAGGCTCAGCAGAGCATGCTTAGAGAGGAATGATGGGAATATAACCCTCCAATGTGGTCGGGGTCGCTCAGGTAAAAGGAAGGAACAGAGGTTCCTTTGACCAGGGAAAGAGAGCTGAGGAGGAGCATCACAGCCAATAGTGGTATTTTCGATATATTTACCTGTCCTTTCTTAAGATTTTCTCAAGTTCTATGCCTCTGCAATTCCAGTTTTGATTACTGGGGTGAATAATAAATTATAGCAAACCACTAGGTTTACTTCTAGGGATTCGAGACAACGTCAAATTCAAATTTATATCATTGCTTTTAAGGCCTAATTTTTGTAACATTCCATTGTTTTTCCGTACGATCTCTAGCTTTTTTAGACAAAGGAGTTTTAAGACCATTATTTCCCATGTATCGTAGTAGTGTTCTGGCAGTGTGGAATTTTGAGGGGAGACTTTTTTTTAGGCTGCTTTCAAAGTGTACCACATACACTGGTTTAATTTCAGTAGCGCCAGTCCTGGAGGGAAGATCTGAATTTGGACTCATGAATGCTGATTTCTAAAGCATTCTAATTGGCAAAATCATGAAGAAAACAGTTTGTGGAAAAATAAATGAATTTTACTTTTACCAATATATATATTTTCTTAATTAAAAGAAAAAAAATGATTTAACACCTTTTAAAGGGTTGTCCTAATGTAAAATCCCCCTTTAAATTAGAAAAATAACTTAAAGCATTACATTATTTTGTTTTAAACAGGCAAACATAAACATCATATTTTCCACAGTAACTTCTTTCATGATAAAATATTCAAGTTTGAATATTTTAAAACAAGCTCAAAATGGATTTACCGAAGAGATGCTATTTAAGAACCTACCAAAAATTCTCATCAAATTAAAATCAAACATTAATAGAGAATTTCATAAAAACGGAAATGGGGACGCGCCAGTCCTGGCTCACGAACTACCACTCTCACTTTTGAATCTTCGCCTTAACCAGTCACACTCGTTGCCACCACAGAGTAAAACGGACTCTGTGGCTTAGCGAAGACCAAACACTGGGAGGAGATGACAAACAAGGGAGAAGGACGCACATTTAAAAATTATCTTTATGACCCATTTCACCTGTCTTTAAACTCCCCTTTGGGAAACAGATCGCACTGCACTTGCCCTCCTCTCCTTCCACCAAAGCAGTCCCAGCGTGGTGCCCCTCTCTTTAGGAAGGCCAAGGCCACGCTGAGATAAGCTTCAATGAGGAGGAGTTTTCCCGGTATGATAAAGTCTAGGGAATTCATACTCTCACTTTCAGGTGATCCAGCATTTGCGTCCCCATTCCTTACTTCTACAACTGCCTTTCTACCTGCTTTTATGGTATTCCTGAATTTACCCAGTTATGGATTTCTCACCCCGTCACTTATAAAAGTCCTGCTATTAACTCAAAATGACAGAAATATCTAATTAGCCTGAAAAATCGCACTACATTTAGAGTTCTCTTAGGTATTATATGTAAGAAAATGCTACAAATCCCACCTGATAATCCAAATATATGGTGTTCCTTTGAAGATGATGCGAAAGAATTTCATTCTAGTAGGCATCAATCAAGAAACAAAGGAATAGAGAAAGAAGGGGCAGAATTCATGAAAAGGTCAATTATGAAATAAGAAAAAGCAGGTAGTTTACCACAACCTATAATATCACAATACATGATAACTTTGATACACATGCTCCCCTGTAAACGGTACAGATGACATGAAATTATTATAAGATATACTTAGTTTTGTAAGAAATTAAGTAGACATGCATACGAGCCGAAATATTAAGCAGAAAAATCCTTCAAATGGCTTTAGCAGACGCAATGGTAGAAGCTTTCCAGGTTAATTCTTTTCTGCAGCATAGTACTGCTTCTTTGGATATTTCTCATATAATTAGAGGCTATTAAACCCTTTGAGAAATGTTTACATGTGTCCATTCTTTTAAATCAAGAACGAAAGAAATATCTTAAAAGTAATCTCTGATATTTAATAAGTAGTAGTATTATAACTATAATCAATTTTCAACGTATTACTTTATGGGAAATTATAGGATTTTTCAATATTTGTCTTACCAGATGCGGAAGTTATAGTATTTGGTTAAGTGACAACACTATTTTGAAGTCTGTATGGATTTCATTGCTCACAACCAAAAGTTGGCAGGTAAGGGGGTGGATGGAAGGCTAAGAAGCAATGCATCCTCCTGGTATTTTAGTAGGATGTATAAACAAGGGAGTTCTCAAAGGGTCAATAGGCGATCCTAATGCTGTCCTTGCAATGATGGTATGGGCTCATGCTCACCACTAATGACACCGATCAAACTGATTAATGAGTGGCTCCAAATAGGTGACAATGGCAGACGACACAGACAACGCTGTTCATAGCTGACCTTCGGGCTGTGGGCCTCAAGCTTTAGCTGCATGAGCTGCGCTAACGTATGCTCCCGGATACTACTCAGTTCCGCTTGCTGCCGTCTCAGCTTTATTAGCAGCAGCGTAAGCTCCTCTGGCTGAAGGAGTACAATTTAAGAATCCAAACAGTGGAAAACAGATTAATTGTTGTCTTAAGTGACAGACATTAAACCAAGATTTCTTGGCAAGTTTCCTCTTATGGCTGACATCAAACATAGTGCCTAAGCACTATGATGATAGGTCCTACATAAATGCATAGATATCTAGAGAAATAGAAGGAACAGTGTTACTTTTAAAGAAGAGCAAAAAGACAGTATATTAAGGCAATTTTCTCAAAACTCATGAGAGAAATTTAAATGTTAAGCATAAAAACGCATAATGCTAAAAAGCATGACAAAGATTGTATATTAGAGGTATTAAAAGATTATTAAAACTAGTTTAATAAGATGTTTAAAAATGACACCTAAGACTTTTATGCCAACAGAATAATAGTGGCATGTCCAACTCTCTATTGTACAAAACAGAAGGTAAATAAAAAGAATTAAAATTCATGTAAAACTTGGATGATACCTTTCCATCATTAAACTTAGTACCTGGGATCTGTTCATTGCTTTCCAGTTATATTTTTAAATGCCACTGTTAGTACCTTCATAGGATATTTTACGTGACCAAAAAAATCAGTTTTGACGTTTTAAGAAAACAAAAAATTAATAAATATAGAACGTTTTCATCGGTACAGCAACCTTCTCCTACCTTCTGTGGAAAGCAGAAAACCATTGTGGTTTCCGATTGGTTCCTATCATCTCTAAGTGCTAGAAAAATTCGAAGGTAGATAACATTCCCCACCAGGCCAATCTGATAATTTTTTTTGGTTGGAAATACAGTAAAGTATGAATGTTGGCAGCATTATAAGCCCTAAAGTAGTAGTGGAAGTTTCTCTGAGCTTTGTTATGATTAAAAACTGCAGGCAGGCCAGAGGGAGGCTCTCCTCACTTACGGACTACAGCGTGCTTTTAAACTTCCAGGCCAAAAGCTTTCCTGAGATCGATTTGTTTTGCCTTCAGCACAGCTTTCTACCAGCTTTCTTCTGTTGTTCATTTGCTGTTGCTCTTTTTCCCTCCCATACATTTTTATTTTTAGGGACAGAAATAATTTTAAACTATTATTTAAAATGACATTAAAAACTTAGGCCTTCAGGTGAGAAAAATGTCAGAAGTAAATAAACCAGTTACTACTGGTTTCTTTAGATAAAATTGAGTATATAGATGAGACAAAAGTCTTTTATAGTAAATAGTCTAAGAATATGTGTATGACTTTAAGAAGAAATTTCGTAACAAAAAGAATAGTTGCTTTTAAACTGATGCCAACCACATCTTGTGACCTCATGACTGTGGGTAGTCTATGTCTTATGACCAAGCCCTGGAGGTCTGACCAGGGAGAGGGTAGGGTGGAGTAAGAGAATTAAATACCAGAGTGCTATTAGGTAGACATACCAAAAGAAGAAATCTTCAAACTCTGGTTTGTTGTTTATAGAGTTAAAAAGATAAAGAGATATTTTCACAAAAGGATGAAATAGTCCAATTAAGTTTACAAGATATTTGAATTTTGAATCAAAATAAAAGAGGCACATCTGACTCCCTCAAAAGTAGATGCTAAATAATTTTTATCCTAAATACCCACTAGAGGGAGCAAGGCAGAAGAGAAAATTTTATAGTATGATACTTAGCATTATCTTATGTCTAATGTCTGTTTGTTAGATTTACAATTTAATATTTGAAAATTCCAACATCTAAAAGTTTTTAATTTTAGTCAAGCAATATTTTAACCTTGAATGAATAAACCGCAAGTAATTTAAAGCCAGGGAATCTTCCTTATATCTAAGTGTGTAAAAGATAAAAGAATGTTTGTAAAATACATGTAAGATGAATTTGTTCTGATTGCTGCAGAAAGATAATTTTAAATCAGGAACAACTACAGTTTATAGGTCTTTAAATCACATCTCCACAGAAACTGAAACTACCTACTGATAGATACTAAAGCATAGTTCTCCTGATAAAAGAATGCCATTAAAATAAAATGATGAAAAGTCATCTTTTCTCTTTAACTTGAATAATAGTGTCCTGATAATATAGCGCCTTCTCACCTTGAACATAACACTGACAATAAAATGATAATGATTAAGTATTTTTATAGTCTCTCTTTCTCTTCATAAATATGCAAATTAGTTTTTATTCTGCTCTAAAGTAGTTAATCTACCTAAAAATCCACAGGAGAAACGTCTTATTAGGCTTGTAGTTTGACTACACATGGTTGCTTGCTGAACTGGTTCCACTAAGGACCTATTTCAACTTCTGTCTTAAGGATGAGGGGATCAACACCCAACGCAGCAGAGAAACCCACTCAGGTTCTACAATAAAACTTCAAAATATAATCTTCTATGGGGGCAGGCAGACATTTTAGGGAGAGCTACCCAGCCGGACTCTGAAATGGCTACATGATTCCAAATTCTTCTGATGAGCATTCTCTTCCACAAAAATATTCATGGTTTTTCTTTGGGAGGCACCGGCCTGAAAATTCAAACTTACAAGCTCTGTCAGGTATGTGCTCTCATGTTAGCACATACATAAAACATGATATGGTAAACAGAGATATCATACTCACTGTTTTGCCTTGCAGGCTCTGGGGACTGACAGACTGTAAAGTCAGGCCAGCTGGCATTGACCTCCTGTCAGGCACATAGACATGCTAGGAAAAAAAGGCACAATATACATATTTCTGTGGTCAATTTCAGAGATGAGAAATTTTAAATTTATACTGCAGAATACCATTTAAAAATCGCTGTAGTGCTTATGAGAGAAGATAGATACTGGTGGAGGTGGAAAAGGATATTGGGGTGCGGAGGGAGAAATGGTGATAGAAAAACTAATAAAATAAAGAAAAACAAAGAAATGAAATCATTTAAAAACAAAACAAAAAGCAAAAACAAACCCCCCCCAAAAGATAGATGCTAGAATTTCTTGACTAAAATATAGATGCTGACAGGGTAATTTCCTATCATCTGGCTCAGTGGTTCTCAAACTTATTGATCTCAGGAGCCCTGTATATCCTTAAGAAGAAAATTTAGTGACAAGAGGGATACTGTTTTACAGTTTTGAAAATCTCTTTAATGTCTGGCTAGATTTTCATATTTGCTGCTGTATTCAATCTATTGTGATCATCTTTTTTAGTGGAAGTACACAAAGAAAATCCCACCTACAATATATACATATATATTGAAAAGGAAGGAGAACTTTAATAGCTTTTTTGGATAATTGTAAGTATCTTTGAAATTACACTAAATCTTGAAAAGTGGTATTTTCTTAAAGGTTAGTTGCAAAGTGGTATCTGAAACTATATCAATAAACTTTCATACTCTGTTTCAGTAACATCCATTAGTCTATTTGCAGTTTAAATGACTCTCCTATCCATTCATACATTTGTAGTATCAAACATTGGTCATGTGGAAAATACCGTTTTGGTGAGTTACACAGATGTTCCCAAGCTGACACATCTCAGCATACAGCACTAGTAATTCCCACTTGTTAGTACCACCACTGATCTTCAAGCACGGGAAAGCTAGCAAGCTCACAGCGGCAGCTACGAGATTTCCAAAATTCTAATTTTTGCTTGAAAGCTCAAATGTTGTCATCAGTGACAGATACTGTCAGCTGCTTTCCATGAAGTGACAGGCTAACATTTCACGTTGAGAAGTGTCCGTCAAATACTAAGTCTGTCACTCGTTTCAGTACTAAAACTATACTTTGTCGTTCATTCTTTCAAGTAAAAATGGTGTTTCATGAAAAAAAAAAAAAGTAGCTAGTTCAAGCTTGCAACTCAAATAATCATACAAGTGTTTTTCTGGGAGACAACCATTTGTACTCTGGTATGCAATAAAAATGCTTGAAGTATATTTCCCATTTCATCATACAGAATATTAAAATGATAAAATTGTCCTTTACTGTTTTATCAAAGGGATTCTTTTTTTGAAATGTTTTTATGTATTTGAGAGAGAGAGAAAGAGAGAAAAGGGAGAGATAGAAAGAGAAAAACATCAATCAGATGCCTCCTCCTGCATGCCCCCTACTGAGGATTAAGCCCCAAACCTGGGCATGTACCCTGATCGGGAATCTAACCAGCAACCTTTTGGAACATGGAACCAACACTCAACCAACTGGGCCACATCGGCCAGGGCTCAAAGGGATTCTTAAGTGAAACTGCTCCTTTATTTATTTTTACTGCAAGTATATGGCCATGAAGCATGGTTTGGAGCCCCTCCCTTGATTTAGGCTAAGGTACCAGTACTTCTACCCACCATTGCTTTTGCACTTTGAAAATGGCAGCACAATGGAAAATACCTTATTATTATTATAAAAATAGTTTTGAACTTACTTAACTGAGAGAATCATGGGGACCCTCAGGGAAACCCCCATATCTTAAAATGGTATAAAGCAAGAAATTCCTTATAATTAAAAAGAAAATGAGAGGACAGACATCGAACAGGCTGTCTGATCGAAATAACTCTTTAGTATTATGAGAAGCTGATCGATAAAAGCATTCTGAAGTCACTTCTAATAATCTGCTAAGCAATGCTTTAACTAACTTAAGATACATATTAAAACATGATCTTTTAATCTCAATTTTTTAGAAGTCTATACCAGTAAGCATTGTAATTCCAGTATTAAATTAGTACGTAAGGAGATATTTCAATATTCCATATTCTCAGCTTGTGGTGAGGAGATGAGGTTGGCAGGTGTAGAATCTGCAAGTGAGTGAAGAGCCAAGAGAAATGCATGTGGTCTGAACCTACATGGAAAGTGGATGAGAGACGCTACCAAGCAGAAGAATGCATAATGCATCTGCTCAAGAACTGTTCCTGAGAGGTTTGATACATGAGATTTTGACACTGCAGAATATTCTTCCTTAATTTTTAAAACAAAAAAAAGGAGCTACCTTGCCTGTTCTTCCCTATTTTCTTGTCTCACATTCATTGCAGCTGTTCTGTGAGTTTAAAATTACTTCAAAAATAAAAATAAACACACACAACAAAAAATATAAAAATAAATGAATAAATAAATGAAAGACCAGTGTACTAGAAAAAACCCACACACCACAGCATGCATAAAGTAGCAGTTGACACAGATTAGCAGACATTTACCTTAGGGTGATGGGCCCTGTGCCTGCGGTCTATCGTCACATCTCCTCTCTGAATTGGTGAGGTCACCTCTGATCTGTAGGTCCGTTGAGGGGAGTATCCCTGATAAGCAGCTATTGACCCATGGGAAGGTGACGTGGGAATCGAGTGCATTGTCTGGTCCGAAATGTTAACCATGGTCTTAGGACTGGTCAGAGTCCCGTGCCGAGGGAGGGTGCTCTGCTTATTATAGAACTGACGCTGCTGCCACTCGTACAGCTGCCACATCGTGTCGTCTCTCATTGACCTTCGCTTCTCCTCTGCGCCAGGTCCCACTGTTTTGTCATGAGGGGACGGGGTTACACTGCAGAGACTCTCAGGCCTGGTCTTGCTGTTTCGTGGGAGTGTTCTATAACCTTCAGGATATCGGGTCATCACCTGGGCTCGGTGGCTTGGCATATTTCTTGGTAACGTTTGGTAAGAAATTACTCTAAAATAAAAGAATTGAAATATAAAAATGAAGGGGAGAGTTGCTTTCCAGGTTCTGTATTTTTTTCTTCTGGTAAGTACAAATATATCTGAGGACTTTTTTTAAAAAAAAGATCAAAATATTGATTATTATACAAGGCATACATTATTAATGAACACATTTTAATTTTTTCATGAAATTTAATTTGATGGATTTAGTACATTACATAAACAGCATCTGTCACTTACATAAAAGACCATTAGTTCTGCACAATGTACAGTTTGGTTTAAAGAAGAAAGAATATCTATACTTCTTTTATAACTAAGAATATTTAATATCTGATACCATATTTGTCTCACATCTTATTTGTTTTTGTATAAGAAACAAACTCCTAGAATCTCATTCTTATACATATCACCAGACAGTTAAATAGGATTTCTGTATATGGATGGAATACCGAAGTCTTTGAGTTGTGCCCAAAGAACATGAAGACAGGAAATGAACAATTAACTGCAGGTCTATGTGGCTCCTTTCCTTGAGAAAGCATGATCATGGAAAAGGCACATCAGTACATTTGTGTTTTAAAGAAATGAATTTCCCTTGATTACTTTTCTTAACTTGAAAAATAAAAATCACTTAAAGCTAAAAACTTAAAGACAAAATACTTAAAACCCAACATTTCAGACATAAAGCTGCGAACAAAATCTGGCCAACTGAAAACTTGAGGGATTTGGTTTTCTTACCTAGAAGATGATTTTATCACCAAGTTATGTTACAGCTTGAAAACCCCACATCTTATTCTGCATTCAAAATATTTCCAATTTTTTCAACCTTTTCCCTAAACTAAATTTCCTTCATTATGCTAATTGTTCTTTATCTTTTCAATGTCTCCACTCATAACGAGCTTGCTCAAAACAGAACAAAGCCCTCCTAGATGAGAAACACTGCAGCGAGGACGACCATCTGGTGACTGAAGTGCGAATGCTCTGATAGGACCAGTGTAAGAAGCTCAATTCTTTGCTGCTTTCCTTCCATAGATTCCCATCTCCCCTGCTTGGTCTCTCTCCCTGTTCCCCCTTGAAAAAAAAAGGCCAGAGTTGGCAACCCATAGCTATCTGCTTAGGAAGCTTGTCAGTCAGGGGAATTTGATGCCATTCAAGGAATTCTGCTCTAGCACTAAAGTAATTTACCCGGCATACCTTCGTTTACTTGCTCTTTCATACACTCAAGAAATACGAGAGTGGCCTTGACATGCAAAAGGCTCTGGATTGGGCACTAAACTACCTCACAGAAGCATATACTGAAAATATAAATGGTATTAACTTTATATCAAGTTTGGAAATGCATGAGAAGATCATTTACAATCATATAAGGAAGGGATATACACTGTCCATCTAAAACACACTAAAAACTGCCTATAAACTAATGTGTAGATTCCAGTTCAGAAAATATAATCACACTAGACACCTGTCAGTGCTCTGAAGTGCTCCTAACATGGGAGCTGCACCCTGTTGTAGCGATGTGTATTGAACTTGAACTGTAAGCCCATCATATGGTCATTAGCACAGGCTGTTTTCCTACTCAGCGAGACTAATTAATGACCACAAAGTTTAAAAGCCTCCTCTGCCATCTTTGGGACCACTTTTCGGGAATTTTAAAAAACTAGGTTATTGATCAAGTAAGTTTATTTTTATCCCATATCCTGTCCAGCATTTTGAGACCTGTTTATCAAAAACTACAGTTTCCTTCTGTGGTCTTCCCCAAATAAATTCAAACCAAGGAAAAATGTGATTTACTTTTAAGTGAAAGCTTAATAAAAGGAACCCTGGGGGCTCCTTCGTCAGATTTAGTGCTCCATTCACCAGCAGCTGCCTGTCAAGCACCGTGAAAACCCAGGCCCAGGGATTCCGCCAAGCAGAACAATGGCCGAAGGCACCCTGCATCTCAGCAGTGCCCCCCACTCACAAAGAAGGTTGAAAGCTCTGTTCACAGATGCAGGGATCTGCTCTTTGACTACATATTAAACCTGTTTTCTTTCTACCAGAACTTGAAGAATAAAAGCAAGCCTTTCTTGAAGTTTTTTTTTTTTAAGAAACTGTTTATTTCCCATCAACCTTATTTCCGTTAAGAATTTGTGGAAGAACAGCTTAGGACCACTCAGTGGTTGCTGCTACCCATTCAGCAGCCTGAGCAGTGGGGGCTGCAGACCAGTCTTCAGTGGCAGGCTGAGCACTCCAGTCTTCAGTAGGAAACTGCTGAATGGGTACAGAGGGCACCTGCATGCCTTCAGACCAGTCTGCAACCTTAGGCTGAGCAGCAGTGAACTCCGGAGCAGGAGCAGTCCATTCACCCTGAAATTCCTCCTTGGTCACAGCCTTTTCAGCAGCTGCCTGCTCGGCCTTTTCAATCTCTTCAGGATCTCTGTAGAAGTACAGATCAGGCATGACTTCCCACGGGTGTTCACGGGAGAATGTGCCACGCATGCGTAGTACTTCTCGGGCCAGCATCCACCACATCAGACCCACTGAGTGAGCCCCCTTGTTGTTGTAAGGGATGGCAATGTCCACATAGCGCAGAGAAGAGTCTGTGTTACACAGAGCAACGGTGGGGCAGGTTAACATAAGACGCCTCTGTGAGAGGCTGGTGGTCAGCCCTGGGGTCAGTAACCACCAGAAGTCTTGGCTCCCGGAAGGCTGCCTGGATCTGGCTGGTGAAGGTTCCAGGAGGGAAGCGGCAGCAACAGGAGTGGCTCCAGTGGCAGCAGCAAACTTCAGCACAGCTCGCTGGCCAGTATTCCTGGACGATATGGCACTGACGTCAGCTGGGTTTTCGATGGCAACAACGGCACGAGCTGCCAACAGAAGCTTCTCCCAGGTTCTCTTCAGACTGATGATGTGGAGGCCATCACTTTTCCTTTTGTAGATGTACTGTTCCATTTGGAAGTCAAGGTTGGTGCCACCTAAGTGGGTTCCTGCTGCAAGAAATTTGAGGACATCCTCCTCCTTCATTTGCAGGACATCAAGGGCTCCGGACATTGCGAAACGTTTCCCTTTAAGTTACGTGGGAACCAAGAACAACGCCACATGGAGCCCTCTCTGGGTAGCGCGGAAAGTCCTTTCTTGAAGTTTTACAAAATAAATTATTACCATGAACTGCCATTAGGCTTCTTTCCACCAATAAAAATTAAATTATTTCATTATAAAGCATCACAACTATTTCCCCCCCCAGTGTGAGGTTTACATAATAATGGAGAAGATGTATCTCAATGGTCCATACGGGACACTAGCCAGTGAAGCCAAAGCTGGAAGAGAAGGCAGAGAAACCTTAGCTCAAAATAACCTCAGGCCAGCAGCCTTCAGAAGCTGCCTTCGAAGAAAAATGTCGCAAAAAGTTTGTGTCGATGTTAATTATACCCATCAAGGGACCTACAAGTGCTTGAGAACTAATCGTCATGCTCAACCATTTTAAAACTAACTCTCAGATATCTGTTGAACTTTTTTTTTTTTAACTTTCAACCATAAGAAAGTATGATTTTACTTGTAGAAAAGTGATTCCACAAAGAAGTGAGATTTGACTTGCTGGGTGTACATTCTGCAAATCTTCTGGCTGGCATTTTAATTATTGTTTCCTGAAAATGATTACTACCTTAATAAGTATTTCCAAACATGCTTTCTTTCTTTTCTTCCCAGAACAACCTCTGGCTCCTCTTCGGTCTAATGAAATTTTACTTTTGGGAAATAGCAAATATCTCTGGCAGTTCTCCCTTGGGAAAGTTAGGAAAGGGAGCCCTGAGGGTGGGGAGGAAGAATATGGGAGTGAACCACACGTCCCTGGAGAATGCTTTTGCACCTTGGTGGAGCTAAAAGATGGCGCCACGTGCACCCAGGCTTTCGAGCTGTGCTGCTGAACAGAAGACAGACTTCGGCCAACAACTGCGGACGTCAGCCATGACAAATGAGCAAACTGGACGCACCTCCCTATACCTCAGGTGTTTCACTATTAGAATAAGTTAATCTTCATTTAATCAAAAACATTAATGCCTCTGTTTTCTGCTTTTCTGTTCCTGAGAGGTAAGAGTTACACTAACTCTGAAGTTAATTTTTATGTACACATGCCAATACATTAGAGAACTTTTTAAATTTTGCATCATTATATTCTCGATGAATGACAGAGCACTTTTTCTCATCCCGTAGGTACCTGCTTCTCCTCCATTTCCTCTGGCCTTCATTTGTGTCTCCTTGGCAGACAGTCCCTTACCCCTTCCCCTCCACCCCTTAATTTAACCCACACAACCATTCATTAACCTCCTCTCTTCCCAAATCTTTTCTACACAGTGAAAGGCACCAGACAACTTTGATGACCAGACCCCAGAGCAGGGAGTCTTGCTTGATTTTGCTCAATCACTCAAACCAGACTTGAGCAAGACCAGTTTGCAATCAAGCACATTCGAGCACTCAACTAGACAAGTTAAATGTATCTTGAACACATCCCACCCCTCCCCCCACCGGCTTTTCCTCACTTCAGTTACTCCAATAGCTTTTGAACTTCCTCCAATTTATTCTCCAGATTCTGCAGCCAGAACGATCTTTCTGGAACACAAATCTGAATACATATATTCCTGCTTATCTCTCCAGCCTCGTTTCTCATCCAGCATTGTAGCAGTTGCACCTAAGCTATACCGGATGTCTTTGGATTCCTTTTCCTGCTCTCTATCTAATCTGTATTTCTGCTTATCTAAAGCAACAGGAGCATCTCTTTATATGTCGACTGTATCCTGTTCCTCCAGGAAGTTTTTTGTGTGAACTCCTGGACCATGCTGGCAGTCCCTGAAACATGTTCTTATAGCATCCTGTTCTTCCACCCCTGTATTTGTCACTAGATACTGCACTTGTTCATTTAGCTTTCTCCCCTCCTAGATAAGAACCTCTGGGAGAAATCTGGACTGCACCTTCTCATTGTTTTATTTTCTGGCCCCATGATTAGCACATAGTACTTAACAATAAACGTATGAAAGAACATGTGTGTGCATGAATGATAAATGCTTAGATGAATAAATAGAATACTTAGACACGTGTATTACGAGTTAAGAAGGTCAGGGAAGGAGATGGAGAACTAGAGAGCATAAGCCATTACTTCTGTTACTTGCCACAGGAGATCTCTGCACAAGTTACCAATGGAAGTCAGTCAGAGGAGGGAGGTGGGGGGAGGGGGGAAGAGGGGGAGAGGGAGGGTTATCCCAAACAAACATGATCTCTACCCACAACCTAAGCCTTCTCCTGTGCTGGGCCACGGGAGAATAACTCCTGGTCATTATTAGTAAAGTTGGGTGACAACCATAGGAGACTGAGAAAAACCACACACATTTGATTCTATAAAAAAAAAAAAAGATATAGTAACAAAACTATAATATCTAAATCACAATTTAAAGTAATACACCTTTAACTGGCATCTCAGAAGCCAATCTCCCCCAACACAGCATGAAAGAAACTTAGGCTCATAACACGCAACAACGAGACACTTACCCCCTGGCTTCTTCTTCCTGACCCCGCCCCTTCTGGATTTTAATCCACTGCTCCAACTGCTGCATTGAGTTGGTTCTTTGTATGATGCGGTCAGCCTCTGGGTGGAAGGGCCCTGCGTTTGGATGATTGCCCCCTCTGAGATCTGCCAGGCTAACATTGACGGTTTTGTGCTCTGAACTATTCACATTGACTGGCCTGTAGTGCCCAGCCTGAACCGGGCCTGTTGACCCATCATATTCAGATGGCAGAGAATTCAACTTGACACTATTAATTTTTGTTAATGGTCTATCTTGACCATCCTTCTGAAATCCATATTTTTCAGCTTCTAATGCCTTTTTTTCTTCACTTTTGCTGATTTCCTTGTTTTTCTGGTTATTCTGGACCTCTGGTTTAATCAGCACTCGATGGTTGGGAAAGTTATTGATTTCTTTTGCTGGTGCGTTTTCAGATGTGATCTTGTCCACTCTGAAATCAGAGAAGAAAATCATAGCGAGTCAGATGAAACAAGGGACATATTATTTCTGTGATTCAATCTAGGAAAGATGTAAAATTACCTTTTACTAAAAAAACAAACAAACAAAAAAAACAAACAAACAAACAACAAAAAAAACCCAAAAAACAAGAACAAAAGAACAACCAAAAACAAACAAACAAAAAAAACCCTAACAGGGTCACTGAGGACAAGCCAGTACAAATCCTCTGTATGAAACAAAACATACAGAGAGTAAAAAGTGGTGAGTGTACCCACCATTAGAAAGCTGGAAATAAAGCAAATAAGATTGCCCTTTTGCAGTGAAACCACAAAAGCCACACTTCTGGCAGCATCTAGCCATTTGAAATAAACAACATAGCTTCCAGCCAGGAGGGTTAATTCATCATGAGGCAAACATGAGCCTGGTTTGTGAAATGATGACACCGGAATTATAATCTGGTGCCATCAGAGATCTGAACCACATGACTAACCAACTCTGTTCATATTCAAGAGGATCCGAGTTTTGGTTAATAGCTCTTGAAGCCAGACTACACATACTCAGCTTCCTGCTCTACCTCTTTCTAGCTATTTCTGTCTTTGGGCAAGGCGTAGAAAATTACTGTGTCTCAATCTCCTTTTTGGTAAATGGGGATAACTGAAGGATGTTATGAGGACCAGAGGAGTACATCAGTGGCTGCCACATTTATTAATTATCTCCCCATTCCATCAATCAATTTTGGATTAGAATCTGGTATCCCATCTCCATCTTTCACCAGAAGGATTTGCCGCTTAACTGTGTGTGTCTGGACCACTGGACACTTTCACTGCTCACCATCCCAGTTGCTATCTCTAGGTCTTTCTGATGAGCATCAGGTGCCCTGAGACCAATCACTTCCAGGCTCTGACAAGGCCAAGCTGAGTGTCTGAACCTGCATGAAATGGCCAAGATCAAGCCAGGCTGGGAGCCTTTCAGGAAGTGGCCACACTTCAATACGTAAAAATGCTGTTGAATCCTAAGTGTGCCACTGCTGCCAGTTTCAGTGAAGTGCAGACAATAATCCATAATACACAGCTATTGATAGGTAGCTTGGAATATGATCAATGAGGCAAAAGTGAAATGGGACGATTTTTCTTGAAGTAAAGTTCTGGACTACTCATTTATTCAGGTTAGATAAAATGTACAGCATCTAGACTGGAAGCAATATAGATACTGAGAAAATTCACTGATATGCTATGGAGTGCCCTCCCCTTGAAAGACAGTAGTCAGAGACTTCCACAAAGGCACACTCATCCTACATTTGGAGGTGGGGTGGGAAGGAATTTTAATCACGGATATCAAATATCTGAAAATACTTTTTAAAAACTTAGTTACTTCTAGTCTATCTAAAGCTATATTTTAAACCAGAACTGCATTGCCTTTTGTCTTATTTCCCCTCAAAAAATTTATCATTTAAAAAAATGTAATAAAGAAAAGATCACATATGCTGACTTTTCTCTAACTGGAATAAAACTGATTCGGAAATGTATGCTAGGATTACATAACTAATGTGAAGCTTGTGATCTAACTTTAAAAAGAGTCATTTAAGTTATTACATAAGATATAACAAGAAAATGAAAATAATAGGCCACAGAGATGGAAATTATTCAGAGAATGTATGTTATGCTTAGATTGCTTTATTCCACCAATGATCTGCATACTAGGGGACTACGTTATTGTTCACAGTTTAAATACTTTAGGAATTCAGAAGCAATGAACTATTTAGTTAAAAACTGAATGTGATAAGCCTTAATACTTCTAAGTATTCTGGCCATAAATATGGAAAGAGATTCCACTGCCCTAAAAACAAGCAAAGAAAATCCCCCAATAGTAATGAAATGAAATATGACAGCAATTAGGTACCTTCAGTTTTAATCAATATTAACAGGGCAGGAGAAAAATATAAGAGATAGAAGTAAAATAAAAAATAATTTCTACACGACAATAATGACTGACACCAGGCTGGGCACATAGGTAGTGTTCAATAATTCCTGGCTAACCACACAACTGGCTAAAAATTGTTACGGGCAAATAGTAGGTTATCAGAAGTCAAACCAAAATACTGACTGTCATCTTTATTACCCTAAGTTATGAGTAGTTATTAGTTTTTAGAGTGGAAAGTATCAGAAAAAAAAGGTTAAAGTTCTGAGATAATAAAGTACAACATATAATACTGAAATTATCTGGAAATCAAGTATTTTAATTATTATATTGATTTCTGTATTATAAATAATTCCCTAACAATTTTACTTTGAAGTTAAAATTATTTTAAGATTTCCCATTAATTATTTTCACCTACATTGTTTTCTCTAGCAATCAGTGCTAACCACTTCACTGTTATGTCCATTCAGGTCATTTTAACGAATGGAATTCCTTTTATTAGGAATCAATCCAGAATATGCATACAATTGAGGTAGTTTTTCTTAAAAATATCTGTCCTGATTTCAATCATGGGCCTTCTTTTTTTTATGCTCCTTATTTTTTCCAATGCTCAATTACTAGTGATTACTTAAGTTGCTTTGGACTTGGCATTTTAAAAAACAAATACATAGTATCAACTTAAGTCTTTTAACCAATAAGTCTTAAGACTTTATATGAAGTCTACAGACAGTCCTCTTTTTTCCTGAGAAGAAAAAAATACCCAGAAGCACAAGTTAGCATTTTCCTTTTAAGACCTGCTAAATATTCTCTGACTGGGGAAAAAAATATTTTAACCTTATCATCCATGTTTCTTCAAATTACAGGAATATAAAAAATATTTTTAAAGCGCATTATTCAGCTTTAGAAACAGATTTCCTCTCAGTAGTTATTAATGTAGTTTAATATTAAAATGATCCATGTTTAAGCAGGGAAAAAAACAGATCAATTTTAATAGTACATATTCATATTATCAAAGAATCTAAGTGTTAAAGTTTCAAAAGAAAGGATGTAGATTTCAGCAAAAAGGAGATATATTTAGAAACAATCTATATACTTGATAAATTATTTTCTGGAGACATTCATCATAAAAAAATAAATAACCAGGCAATGCTGGACAAACAACAACACAAACACCCCCCCCCAAACTCATAACAAAATTTTATTTCAATTTATCAAACTTTAAAAACACACAACATAATTTTTAAAATATAATGAAATTAACTTCATGAATATAAATTCTCTTCTAAGATTTAGGACCTTAAAAAAACACCTATCTTGTGTAGTTTTAAGATAACAAGTAAAAATGTACTTACCGGAAATTAAAGGTAATTCTGTAAGAAGAAAGAACATTCGGTTTGAATGTTAGAATTCTGGATTCACCTCAGTACACCGATAGGTGAAAATGAGTAAGGAGGAAAGGTGGAATAAAAATGCAGGTGGTGTCTCAGACTAACTTAGTAAGGTGTGTTAATTTTATATAAAACACGAATGAATCCTTGCTTTCTGAGAAATGATTTCATACCATGACTACTAAACTAAAATGATATGTACTATGATCATGACATACTTACAAGGCATGGAATAAAATGTAAGTGGAAATCACCATTATTTTTCCTACAAGCCTTTACCTTTTCACAGGTTCTGTCTGTACCAGGGCAGCATCTAACATGGCTTTCATCCATAATTCCATCTCCTTTCCTGTATCAGTGCAGAAATAATAGGTCCGCATGTTTGGATGGGCTGCCTGATTGAAAATGACACGATCGCTTTAAATAGGAATATGGGATCTGTAAAAGAGAAAAAAATTAAGTGGTTCTGTGCACAGATCACTACTATGAAATTTCAAAGGAGCAGACTTATATTTACAGACATAAAAATAAATGATTTAAGAAAAATATAATTCAACCTTGAAATTGTATAAATATTAATTTTTCCTTTTAACTTCACAATTTTTCTTAAAAAAAGAACAGGAAGAAAGGAGGCAAAAAATGAAGCACTTAGTTCTGTCTGTTCCATGTACAGTCCCTAAGCAATTTCCATTTACTATAATTCATGCTTTATTCAAGAATGTACCATGCCAGGCTAGTGTGACTCAGTGGCTGAGCATCGACCTATGAACCAGGAGGTCATGGTTCAATTCCCAGTCGTGGCACATGCCTGGGTTACAGGCTTGGTCCTCAGTGGCAACTTGCAGGAGGCAGCTGATCAATGATTCTCTGTCATCATTGATATTTCTATCTCCCTCTCCTTTTCTCTCTAAAATCGATAAAAATACATAAAAAAAATTTGTTCCAGAGAAACCAGCAACAAAAGTAATATGTACATATTTTAGTATTTCCCCTTGTTAGACATTCCTTTAGTCCTCAAAAGGTGCTACTCTTAAAGCATGTCTCATCTTTATAGACAACTATATACAAACATAACAGATGTATCAATAATCCCAAATGGTATGTCCCTTTAACTTTTATTCTCTAGTTTCAGAGTTGAAATATAAGTGTTTTGGGTTTGAGGAAGGAGGCCTATGTAAGTGGTAAGTTGTGTTTGTTTGATTTTCTTTATGGTGGTTCAATGTGCCTCTATTCCAGAGAAACAGGAAAACAATGAAGAAGGTACTGATGAGACTGCTACCCAAGCTGTGAGCGCTGAGCTCAGCTTAACCCAGGGGCGGATCAGGCAAAGATGGACAGCATCAGTACCGGCTTCAAAGTAAAACAAACAAACAAACAAACAAAACAAAACAGGCCACGGTGGGGATTCTGTGGGGTAAGCATTCTTCATTTCCATTTGAAGATGCCCATGACAGTTTCTTATTAAACAATGAACAACAAGGAACCATAAAGAAAGGCCATTTCTGAACAGAATGAGGCAAAGAAAAGGAGTACTAAGTATGTAGTTAGTCTGCAAAATATAAAAAGACGAAAGAAATAAATCTGGAACCACAAACCTTATTCCAATATCTTGACTGTCTGGCTTTATCAACAATGTCAACTAGCTTCTTCAACACTTTCTCCAGAAAGCATCAGAATATAAATAAATTCAATAAACACAATGACCAAAATAACTATATAACCAACAAATCTCACTTAACTATGTAAAAGATGTAAAACGATCTATAGAAATAACTCAAAAGAGCGTGGCTGGTGTGGCTCGGTGGTTGAGCATCTACCCATGAACTAAGAGGTCACAAATTCAATTCCTACTCAGGGCATATGTCCAGGTTGCTGGCCTGGTCCCCGATAAGGGGCATGCAGGAGCAGCTGATTAATGTTTCATCTCCCTTCTTCTCTTTCTAAAAAAAAAAAAAAAAAACAAAACAAAAAAACCAATAGAAAAACACACAAAAGAAATAAAAGAAATAGCTCAAATGCTGTATGTCGCCAAAATAATTAAAACCACCACAAAGTGTAACTGGTCTGAGCGGGATTTTGGAGAAATAAAGAAAGATCACTGCCCATATTTTGATCCGTTGAAGGAAGACTGGCCAGTTGCAGCCCTGACTCAGACACTACCAAACCACACTTGTGATTTGACAGGCTTGCCACCTGTGAAACGGAAATATTGACTAGATGATGGCCAAGTTCCCTATCTAGCTCTGAGTTCCACACACTGTTTAACAGTTGTCTATGAGGGTCGGACCGGCATTGCCACCATGTGCCCACCATCCAGATATCATTGCTGACATGTACACATAAGGAACTCTTAGACATTGAAACGGGGACTCAGAACTGTTGGACATTGAAATTGGGACTCAAACTTTTTTTGTTTTGTATTGTTATTATATGTTTATTTCTAGTCTGCAAAGGCAAAACTTTTTAAAGGAAAGAAATGGTGGGAAAAAGATACAGAGGCAAAGAAGCATTGAACAGACTGTCAAACTACATTGGGAAGACAGGGGAGGCTGGGCGAGGGGGGCTGTAAGAGACCAACCGAAGGACTTGTATGCATGCATATAAGCACAACCAATGGATACAAGACACTGGGGGGAGGGAGGCCGGGGTGGAGGGCGGGCAGGTGAAGGCATGTACTGGGGGATAGGGGAGGTCAGGGGGAGGTCAATGGGGGGGAAAAAAAGGAGACATATGTACTACTATTTGTAATACTTAAAACAATAAAATAAAAAAAATTAAAAAACAGTTGTCTATGAAGTTTCTACTTACCATGGTGATGAGCAGTAGCATCAGTGTCAACAGACTTAGTAGTAAAAGTAGCTCATAAATTCAGAGCAAACATCAAAGAGAAGATTTGAAACAGAAATTACTATCATTGTTACAGATAAAATTTAAATGAAATCAAATAATTACAGAGATAATACACTGAACAGTCACTTTTATTGCTATTTTAACATTCTAGTATTTTTTTAAGAGTCTCAGAACCTAACAAAATGTCCTAGGAATAGTACAAATTCAACAAACCTTTGCCAAATTAATGAGCTAACAAAAAAACAAAACACACACACACACAAATATCTAAACCCATGGTCAAATAACATTGTCAGTGTCATAGTTCTAAATGTATACTTTTTAACAAGAAAGGGGGTGGTACTCAGGTCTGCTAGATTTAATAATACATTTTACCATCTCAACTTAAATGTTTTCTCAAAAGTACCTGATGTTCACGATGTATTTAAGACTAGAAAAAAAAATCTTTGCAAATATTCTATAAGATCATAAATGTACATACTTGGTGTCTCTTATAGTACTACTCGAGGCCCGGTGCATGAAAATTCATGCACTGGATGGGGGAGGTCCCTCAGCCTGGCCTGCACCCTCTCACACTCCTGGAACCCTCAGGGGCAGGAGGCGACCCAGAGATCAGGAGAAGGCGACCCCCCCCATCACACCTCTGCTGCTGCCACTGCCAGCAGCGCAAGCCTTGGCCAGCCCTGGCTACCTGCGCCTCAGGCGGCCCTGGGTGGCTGGGGATCCGCCATCCGAGGCTTGCCTTGCTGTACTCCTGCCGCCCCGGCGGGGCTGAGGGGACTGGGCACTGCCATCTTTGAGGGTGTGGCAGTCAATTAGCATATTCCCTCCTTATTGGCTGTGGGTACCACCATTTTTTGAGGGCGGGACAGTCAATTAGCATATTCCCTCCTTACTGGCTGTGGGCGCTGCCATCTCTGAGGGTGGGACAGTCAATTAGCATATTCCTTCCTTCTTGGCTGTGGGAAGTTTTTTTTTTTAGTCTTAAGTACATCATGAACATCAGGTACTTTTGAGAGGCATGAGGGTCACTTAGCATATTCCCTCTTTATTAGATAGGATTCCCCCAAATTTATTATGAAAAATTCAAGCACATAGTAACATTAAAAAAAAATAGTAAAATTATCACCAGGACACTGATAACTATATATTTACCAGTTATTAGCATTTTTACATATTTGCTTTATCTAGAACCATTTGAAAGTATAGACATAAAGCCACTTGACCCCTAAATATATGACTTCCTAACCAAAGGACATTCTCCTCTTCAATCACAAGACTATTAATATATTTAAATATAAAAATGAATAACTGAAATATCTTTTTGTAATAATCTATTTTTTTCAATCAATGCAAGATTCAAACTAAGAATTAAAAAGTATGAATATTTCCTTACCTTAAAAGCATATTTGCGATTAATGTGATCCTCAGAGGTAAGCATAGCTATCTGAAAACTAGGCAACAGTATGCTTCCCAAGATACCCTCTTCTTTCTCATCTAAGAAATAATTGAATATCTGATTAGAATTTTAAACGTCCTCATGAAGAATTAATTTTCTCAAAACTTATTTTGACCAAATCCAAAGGTTTTTACATACAAATGAACTGTATTCATGTACTGTTTAGTCTGGTACTTTATAAGGTGTTTAGGGAAAATATTAAATAGCCGAAGTATATTCTTCTTTACTTTCAACAAGTTTCCCTATCCTAAGCAAATCGAAATTGGTTCCACAAGTCAGAAAAATGTCAATGAGAAATGAAAGCATACATTTGGTTGGCATATATATGGAATTTTACAAAGTCCTCTGACCTGTGATTTATTGAAAATATATTAGTATGTAAGAAATGACAGTACTTTATATAATTAATCTACCCACATTCCTATGAGGATTCAAAATGCCCAACAATTTTGAGCCCAGACAAATGCATGGCTCTCCTGCTAACAACCTTCAGGCTTGGCTCAAATGACTCACCAATAAGGCGTTCCTTTACCCATTTTAAAATGCTTCCCAGAGCTGTCACTTCTTTCTGGAACTTCATTACCCTCCACCCTCAATACCTCTGATATACCTTTTCTTTTCTTTTCTCTTCTCTTCTCTTTTCTCTTCTTTCTTTCTTTCTCTTTCTCTCTCTTTTTTCTACCTTATCTATCTATCTATCTATCATCTTTCTCTTCTCATTAGAATGTAAACTCCCTGAGTAGTAGATGTTCAAACATTTTTGAGTAAATGAATATACCTGGAAGTATATATTTTAAGCTATACCATAAAAATTCTAGGCTTTTCAGAATATATAACCCTGATGGTTTGCTTTTATCAGTCATTCTGATATACAATAAAGTTGTGGGAATAAATTACAGGCTTATAAGGTAAGCACATAAAACAAACTTAGGAAAATAAAACATTTTATCTTGGCATAGTATGGATTCATATTATTAACTTTGTTTTGGGGCAGAGATGTTTATAAAAGCTGAAATATATAGTTCATTGTTAGAGACTCATGAGACAAGTTAATAAAGCTATGCAGTAGGCTGATGAACTCATCAATGGAAAAAAATTAGAATTTTTTAAATTTTGCTTGCCATTTATTATTATCATAAACTTAACAAGGGATTTTTGCCCTCATTTCTAGAATAAACGGTGAACTTCTAAAATAAAAAGCTGCATTAGCTAGATATTATTTCTACAGCTTATCTTACAACATGGAACAAAAATTTGGTTTTACTATACTGTGCTTATTCACGTGTAATTCACAAATATAAAGAAGAAAAAACAAAATTGCAGATTTAGTCTAAAAGGTATAAAAAAAGATACAAAAGTAAGTCATCAATTATAAAGAATGACAATTTAAAAGAATGAGTGACATTCTGATTTTTAAATCCAATTTTATGTTTATATAAAACAAATCAGAAACAGCTCATAAAGTCATCTTTAGTGAAAAAAAATCATTATCAAATAATATATTCTTCTTTGTGGAAAAAACCTGACCTTCCTAAAGTTATTTCAGAACGTGCAGAGGGAACACAGCACAGGGCCACTTCCCTGTATGATCATGGATTGTTTCCCGGCAGGTGAGGTCTCGGGCAAGGTATTGATGCTGTGTATCTCAGTTTCATCAACCAGCAATTTGAGGAAAACAGGACTTCCCTCAAAGAATTGTTGTGAGGGCTAAGTCAGTTAATAGACATAAAGAACATAATAATGCACTCTGTCCATATCAAGTGTTCAATAAATATTGCCATTATTACATAACGTTAAAGACTGCATATAAAACCTTCATCTTTTTTTTTTTTTGAAAAAATATTTTTAATTGATTTTTTAGAGAGAGGGAGGTAAAGAGAGAGAGAGAGAGGGAGAGAAACATCAATGTGAGAGCAAAACTTCTATTGGCTGCTTCCTGCATGCCGGCAACCTCTCGCTGTCTCAAGCCCACAACCAGGGCATGTGCCCTGACCAGGGCCTGAACTTCGTGGGACAACACCCAATCAACTGAGCCACAGTGGCCAGAGCATCCACGAGATTCTTCAAATGTTCCCAATCAGGGCATTCTCCTGTTAGGTTCTCTATCAAGCCCAAACTGAATAATTGCCTTACTTTCTAGCACCCAGAGGGCGTGATATACTGCCAAACAAAGGGCAGGTGGTGAACAATGTTTATAGATGAACAAACTCTTTATGGGGCTCAGCTGAGCCTTTTGAAGGTGGCACGGCAGTGCAATTTCTCCCTCTGCCCCATCCTGCCTCCTTCCCTTCCCTGCCACAGGGAGTGGCTCCCCAGACACTCCCCAGTAAGCCATTATCTCCATCACAGAGCTTGCTTCCTGGGGAACACAAGCTGGGACAGGAACCACAGAATCTCATCATTGAATTGGATTCAAGTGACATTTTAAATACCTGATTTCTACTTCAGCTTTAAAGATGTCGGAGAACAAGATAAGGAATACATACAGACTTACTAATTATCATTCCTCACCTAGAATATTTCAATACTCTGTTAACTGGTCTCTTGGCTTCTGGTTTGAGTGCTAGGGTGATTTTTCTAAAATGCATACTCAAATCCTGTTGTTATTCTTGCATTCAGAGGGGGTTTTTAAACTCATTAGGATGGCAAACAAATGCCTTTTATGCCCTGATCTACTGTTTAGCCTTTATTTCCTGCTAGATCTTCAGACATGACCCTCATCCCAGCAATATGAGCCCTATGTGTAATTTAACACATTTTCCATGTTCACCCATGGAAAGTCCTTCGCCTAGATCACCCTTCTTTCCTAATTCTTTCCTTGTACAACTCATTCAACCTTACTAAACACTATGACATTCTCTCTCACACTCCTTCAGCTAATCTGTGAGTTCCATAAGGAGAGGGGTTTACATGGTTTACTTCTGCATCTGCTACCTAATAAGAGGTCGGACACATCAAAACCTCACTGCTAACTACATTAGTCTAGACCAGTGGCTGGCAAACTGCGGCTCGTGAGCCACATGCGGCTCTTTGGCCCCTTGGGTGTGGCTCTTCCACAAAATACCACGGTGTGGGCAAGTCTATTTTGAAGAAGTGGCGTTAGAAGTTTTAGACCACATTAGTCAACAGAACCAAATATCAACGGTACAACAATTGAAATTTCTTTTGCGAGCCACATTTTTTAGACTTAAACTATAGAGGTAGGTACATTGTTATTAACTTAATTAGGGTACTCCTAAGCTGGCCTTTGCTAAAAACTCAAGGGGCCAAAGAGCCGCATGTGGCCGGCGAGCTGCAGTTTGCCGACCACTGGTCTAGACCATCATCATTTCTACATAATAGCTCCTAATAGTCTCTGCTACCTTCCTTTCCCTTTAAAATTCATTCTCCAGTAGTAGTATGAATCATTCTTATGCTTAAAAACATCCAATTGTTTCCTTACGGCCTTTATGGTAGAATCAAGCTCCAATAAGAGTCCTACATTGGAGCGATCTCCACCTTTCCCATCCATCTCCTTCCTACTGCCAGACCCTCAGCTTGGTACACTGGCTTCTTTCTGCTGCTTCAATATTCCAAACACTTAAAGCCTTTGCATTACTGCTCCTCCTGCCTGGAATACTGTGCTCACTCTAGCTTCTCCTTGTAATTTAGACCTTGCTATTTAAAATATCTGCTGAGCCAGGCTGGAGTGGCTCAGTGAACTGAGTGTTGTCCCATGCACCGAAAGGTTGCCTGTTCAACCCCTAGTCCGGGCACAAATGGAAGGCAACTAATTGATGTTTCTCCTCTTTCTTCCTTCCTCTCTCTAACAATGCCCTCCAGTGAGGACTGAAAAACAAAACACCCAAAACGGCTCAGAGTACCAATCCAGAGACCCTCTCCCCAGTCCCAACTTTCATAATATGACCGTACTTTCCTAAAAGCACCTATCATGGTCTTTTTTTTTTTTTACTTCTTTGAGTTTATTTACTGTCTCTCTGACCTCTCTACTAAGTAAGCTTCATGAGAGCTCTCTCTCACTGGTGTTTTGACAGCACTTAAAATGAAGCAGGTTCTGCTCAATAAATATGTGGTGAATGAACCAAGTTCCATGGTAAGTTTCGTCAATAGGCTGACTAAAGGATAGAACAATCTAAGTGATTTATTAGAGCAGTTCATGATCTGCCTGCTGTATTGCAAAGTGTAGCGGGAACCTGGGCTTCCATCTGGTATTTGTTGCCAACCTATTGTAAAAAAAAAAATAATAAATCACTTGTTCTCTTTCATTTTCTTTCTGTCTTATTTTCCCTATCTGTAAAACAAACTGCTCTGTCAAAAAATTCTGACAGCACCCTCCTTGCGTTAGTATACCAGATGCTTTGAGAGATATAGAAAAAATGAATGAGGCCAATGTATTCAGTATACAGAGAAGATCTGGGTTGGGCTAGAAACTGGTGATTAAGAGAAGTGCTTGGGTGATAATTCTGGCTCTGACACTTACTAGTTGTGAGACCTCAGGCCACCAAATTGACCTTGCTGTCCCTTAGTTCCCTTTTGTATAAATGAGTGAAAGATGTCCCATCTTACCAAATGGCTGTGAGGAAGAGATGAAATAGATCATCTATGTTATGTGCTTAAACACTCAAAACAACTGCAAACTGTTCTGATCATCTCACTAAAATCTGATAGCTTTTATGTAAAACCTGACATTTCCTGTTGACAAAAATAGTAAAAGTATGTAATATCATATACTTCTTTCTAACCATCTGAAGAACAGAAATAAGTTAAATGTTATTTCCTCTCCTTTCTGCCTCCCCCCACCCCCCTTTACATTCCTCCTGTCAGGGGGACCGTACTAAAATTAATACATGCATGCAAAATGCATATGGAATCTCACCCTCAACATAGCTTCTGAACTTACCTTTATTTTTCTCAAATTAAGTGAAAAGTTTTTCTATTTTAATAAGTGATGAGGAGCACATTTCCATGGGCAATAATAATAGCAAATTACAAGAAATTCAGTGTTGTTTTTTGTTGCAATTTAACATTTAGAAATTTTTACATGAGAAATAGTAACAAGCATTTTCTTGTTCTCAGTTAAAGCTTTAAACAGTCTATAAATATACTGAAAAGGAGAGGAAAGTACAAACTATAAGCTTAGGAATAAAGCCTGAGTTACAGCTCCTGACTTTCCTGAAAGAGTGGGAAAACCTTTAAGGAAAATTGTGGAGTATGCCTGGCACTGAACTGAAGATAATACCAAAATTGCAGCCTGACCAACATCTCTATGACAAAACGAAAATTTATAGGTTTAGTTAATTCTGACTCAGCAGTACTTTTCCACCACAGTTTGCAGTGGGGTGGGGGTGGGGTGGGGGAAGATGAGTATAAGTCTGGAAATTTCAAATTTTGAACGTTAATATGCTTTATTATTGCTTTGATAGATGACTACAGAATTTTGCCACTATTTTTGGGTACAATCACAAAGTACATTTTAAAAACTACTGATTGGTCCTAAAATGTTGTCACATATATATCTAGAATAGTTATAAATTATTAATTACATGTTGACAATCTAATTCTTTTGTGACTGTTTCTAACCCGACTTTAAAGTCGGGAAGAAGTGATTGCTCAGATTCATGATTTTCTATTATAGCGGAAGCAGATTTCTACGGCGAGCACAGCCCATATACACCTTTCACGGTTAGGTACCAATTCTGTAGCACCTAACAGATCCATACAGCATATGAACAAAGGCTCTGACTTAACACTCTACTAATAATTTACTTAAAACTGTACTAATAACAGAAAACACTTAAAGAAAAAAGGAGTTTATGATATCCAGACAAGGTTAATGAAGACTGCCACTCCATACCTAAGCTAATGCCTTTTATTTCCTCTCCAGCAACAATGATAGCCTGGCATCCTACAACTTTCTCCATCTTTCAGGGAGTTGTCACTGTTTGTTTAAAAAAGGGGGGCAGGAAGGGATCAGAATGAATACATTTGTTTGTGATTTTTTAATTTGCCAGTACATCCTAGTAGTCTTTGATATTCTAAAATCATTTGCTGGGGAGAACTGGGTGTTTAGTGGACCTACAGCGGATCTGATAAAGCTGACGTGCACAAAGAATCTCATCAAATGAATGATTTTTACCTATTAGGCACTATGTTAAAAGATAACATGATACAGTGAAGATTCATATGCTCTTTACACAAAACAAATCAGATTCGCACTATTAGATTACAGAAACGGGACCAAAATTCAGACTACTCTGTTTGAAAAACTAGTATATCGTCTTCTGTTCTATCTCAATTACTAGTATTATATGTCAGCGAAAAAGAGGTTTTCTTGATACTGTTTGTTGACATAAAATAACAGATAGAACTGTAATGTTTTTCTCTTAAAAAAACCCACAAAACTATGCTATATTTAAGATATATTCTAGTGCAATTATGAAATAACACACTAAGACAGTGGTAAACTCACCTCTATAATAGAAGAGACAAAGATCAGAAAGCACGAACCAGCGTTTCTTCCACAGCTTCATGCCAGTGCTGTCCTGCATTCAATTAGTATAACAAAGAACTTTGTTTCATTTCAGGAAATTAAAACCCATTTCTGGTGCATTTATTTAAAATAAGTTTTAAAAACGAGGTGTGTTTGATACGGCTACACAGAAATCTAACAAAAAAGCTAATAAAAATTTGGGGTAGTTTTCTAGGGACTTGCATCATATAAAGATATTCCAAAGTACACTTGGTCTCTGAAGAGTAATACAGGCATGTAAAAGGAATACTGTTGAAGCAATCTGATTTGGTTTCACATTTTCAAACAATGTGAAATTCACACTTCTAGAAACATGTCTGCGAGCCTGAGGATAACGGAACCAAGAAGTATTGTGTGCATTCTGGTAAACCAAATTTAATAAATATGTTCATCGTCAACAAGAAGGAAAATATGTGAGGTGATTTAAAATGACTGTGCTAAAGAAACCTCAACATATAAATACATTTCACAGTTTTCTTCTTACATATGCGTTTTGCTCATCCGGCAGGAAAGAGTGCCTATTTGGCAGTTCTTTCTAAATAATTTAGTTCATAAAAATACCAAGCTCAAACAAAATTACAATTTTAATAAAATGTATCTTCCCACACGTCCCATTTACAATAAAGCAAGATTGCAAGAAAATATGAAACATGGACATGAAAAAGATGGAAGGGGGAAAAGAAAGAGGCCAGTTTTGATGTTCATCAATTAATATTTTTTAATTTAGTTCTAGTTGTAACCAGTATCTTATGACTTTGAACTAAGAAAATTGTATGGATGAACATCTCTTTTAAGAAAAATATTTGTTCTTAAGATGGACAGCTATGCCAAAGAAAGGACAAAAAAAATTTAAAAAAATAGTACTTTCAATTCCCTAATTATATTGGCTTTCTTTAGTACAGGCACTTTTTAAAAGGTTAGAGTTTTAAGCAGCTCTGCAAACAAATATTGTTAGTCACATACTTTATTGCACTGAACTATTTATGCATATTATGTGGTCTTATTAGAAAGACTGATAAAAAATCTTTTAATTTGGATAAGTTTAAATATAAGATGGTTAAAATACAGTAAATGATCTTTAAATAAAAGTGAAAACTTGAACCAAAGTTATACACCCAATCAATTCAGTGAGAAATTGGCAAAACTAATTTGGGAATTCTGTGATTTTTAAAATGGTCCTCTTCCAATACATCAGCTTAGCTGCCACCCATCTTTCAGAGGGAGCAACATTTAATGAATACTTTATCTGAAGGCAATTAGCAATATTTGACAGAAAAAATTATGCACCACCAATGAAGTATTATTTAACTTGTTCTATATCACCTGTACACATGTAGAATCAGAGAGAACAAAACCAGATAAAGGTCTTAAATGCCAAATATATATCATCTCAGTTATCTGGTGGTCATTTAGCTGAAACCTAGCTGCAAACCAGAAATTAAATAAGAAAAAAGCAGCCTAAATGCAGTCAAAATAGATGTCATAAAGTCCAAAGTACGCACATCCTTATAATTCCAACACATATGACAAAGTTCCAAAAACATTAGTCATCAAGTTTCCCAGACAATAGAACAATATATAACCCAACTTATCAGGGTGTTAACCATGTTTGGGCAAACAGGAAAAGAAGAAAAGAAAAAGAGAGAAAGAAAATAAAAAACAGCATTAAGAAAGAGGCCTTGAGAGCATAGAAGCAAAAATCTGGAAGAAAATCAGAAAAGTCTTAAATTATGATCAGATTTCTCTATAAATTAAGTATATAATTATATTTCTCTAATTATTTTTATGTGAACAGAAAAATGAACAATACCTCTGGATTTTTTTTTTTCAGTTTAAAAAATATTTCTGCTCGCCAAATTTTAACATGTTATTCCTAACATTTCATACAGCATATATTTAACTTCAGATCTAGACCTACCTATAACAAGCACACAGTCCCTGTTCTAACCATCGTCCTTTCCTTGCCTCATTTGTTCCCCTAACATCCTTAGTGTTAATAGAAGCGAAAGAATCTGGGTGGCTCCTCTACAGGTCCTTCTCCATTTTACATAACTGGCTCAGGAACATTCAACCGGAAAGTCCCTTTTATTCTGTCCTGTTTCCACATCAAACAGGAAAAAATAAATACCTGTTTATAAAGCCAACCTCGTCTGACCACTGGTGCATTAGGGTTCCTTTTAATTGAATTTGATCTCTTTCCAAAATTATGAACTTTTTTCGAAGCCCGTGAGGTCTAAATAGAAAAAAGCACAAGGTGGTATTAATGATTAGATATTTGAGTTTATTTTTCATCCTCACAATTTTAATCTCTTTTCAGATTCCTCTGAAACTTGCAGGACTTAAATCTTTTCAGATGAATTATTGCAACTCTGCTTTTGCTGGCTTAGTTCTTCCAAGTGTAATAATTCTGCACAAAGACTTCTTCCCCTAGGATATTACAAAAGGATCACAGGTTTTACAATCTCTCCTTTAAAGGATGGACATACAATTTCTAAAAAGGCACCGGGGATGGCAGTATTTTGTCCTACCTGCTACATAAATTGAATGAACCCCGAATAAACAATTATTAACAAATCTTGAAGAATAAACCAAAAGACAGAACTTTATGCATTATACCTGCATTGAATAGTGTTGTTTCAATTACAAAAAATTAGCAGCACGTCACAAGAGAAATATTCAGATATAAAACATAAGCAAACAAATCACACATCAAGTCAAAACAAGGTTTAATGTCATGGACAAATCTGAACTTGAATGATACCAGACAGATAGTGTTTCCTATATTCTTAGAAGTACACATAAGGATACACAAACTTTTCAGATACTGCTATGTTTAGCATAACGATTTATTTTGCAATAAATGGTAGTAGAAACCAATGAATGTAAAAACAAAGAAGCTGAATTTTAATTTCTGTATGAAAGTAAATAATTTCAAGTGATCTCTTATTTTCCAACTTACTTAGAATCTTAAAGCTAGCTTATTTTATTAGAATTTTTTGTTTTACATAAAGCATGTGTTTTTAAAAAAATAAATTTTAATTTATTTTTAATGTTTAAATATAATCTAAAACTCAAATGGGCCTTAACCGGTTTGGCTCAGTGGATAGAGCTTCGGCCTGTGGACTGAAAGGTCCCAGGTTCGATTCCGGTCAAGGGCATGCACCCTTGTTGTGGGCACATCCCCAGTAGGAGGTATGCAGGTGACAGCTGATTGATGTTTCTCTCTCACCAATGTTTCTAACTCTCTATCCCTCTCCCTTCCTCTCTATATTTAAAGAAAGAAAGAAAGAAAGAAAAAAAAAAAAGAAAAAAAAAATAAAAACAACCTCAAATGGTACAAAAAGATACACCAAGACCAGTTTACTTCTTTCTCAGCTCTGAACATGATCACCCAAAGAATCACTGTGTGTGCATCTTTGTGTCTATCTACCTCAAATAATTGTTTTCATAGATATGGAATATCTTCCTGTCCCAAATGATTTAATATATAATATCTACTATTCTGTTCCTCTATTTCTTAGAGCTAACTATGTAAAGAAAATGGCTATTTACACTCTTGTCTGTGCTATAAAACTTTTAAAACTTTGTAAATTTTAGCATGTTATTCCTAACATTTCATACAGCCCAATGTATGAAAACCTTTTCTGGTTTTAACTGGCATTTTTTCATATTATGAAGGATCTGAGCATCTTTTTCACATATTTTTAGAAAAAAGCTATTTTTTCCCCTTCCTGTAAAGTGATTTTACATATTTGCCCATCTAAAAACTGGGTTTGTAAGCCTTTTTCTTATTGATTTCATAGCACCTCTTTAATTATAAAGGAATTATTCTTTGTTACATGGATTGCAGAAATATGCATGCATGATAATTTTCTATGGTTAAATCTCTCATTTTGAGTTCTGAGTTTTATATCATTTTTAGAAAGCCCATTCACATTCTGAGTATCTTCTTTTCCTTTTTTTTTCCTTTAATATTTTTATAGATTTTCAGAGAGAGGGGAAGAGAGAAGGAGAGAGAGAGAAACATCAATGTGAGAGTGAAACACTGATTGTCTGCCTCCTGCACACCCACTATCGGGAATTGGCACTCAAAACCTGGGCATGTGCTGGGACTGGGAATTAAACCAGCAACCTTTTGGTACATGGGATGACACCCAACCAACCGAGCCACAATGACCAGGAGCTTTCTTTCTTACAAACAAACAAAACAAACAAACCTTTCATTGTTTTCATTGTTAACATTTCAATACCTGGTCTATCTGGAAAATTTTTGGTGTAAAGTATGAGGCATTGATCCAACTTACTTTCTAGACGGTGACTTAGTGGACCCTAATCCACCTATAATTTTTCTAGATTTTAATTAAAATTATTAATGAAGCATTATAATATTCAGTTATTCTACTAGCATTTTATATTATATAAGAACTACAAATTATATAATTATTTACATTTATTTTTAAAGAGTGTAAGACTACCCACTCTAGGCATACTTAATAGGAATTTCTAGGCCATTATATTAATCTTCATCTTTAAAACTTAAGTTGATTCAATAAATTGCTATTCTTTCACACAAGCATCCATTACATTTGTAAAATTATTCAAAATCTGAACTCTGTAATATTTTTAAAAATGTAAGTCATTGCATTATTAACACATAATCTTATTACTTTATATTCCAAGCCATTGCTTATGTCAATTACTGCGAATGTAATTAGGTTCATGTAATAATAAAAATGAAATGACTATTCTATAATTATAAAATCTACTGAGAGTCACAGTAAGATACTGACTACCAATTATACCAGCTATCAATAATTAACAGTAAGCAAAATAACTTACTCTGCCTACAGGGCTCATTGGATGTACTGCATAATCTGAAGTCATGTTATAGTTAGAAGCTTCGTTTGTCATACTTATAGATCGTTCCTTCTTGTCTTCAGATGTCATAGTTGGAACAGTCCTGAAAATATATGTCAGAATGCTAGAACTTGCTGAGTATTTAAACTGCTTTACAATAAAGCTTACCTAGAGTTAACAATGCCGGAGTCCTACTTTCCCAAAAAAGGTGGATACCAGGTAGAACTTAATAAGCTCTACAGTCAGGACTTAATGTTTACAACCACTTTAATACTTCTCCTAATCACAACATAAGGAAATATGTTTATTTTAATAAGCATTAATAGATATTCTACTTGGAAATGTAAAAATTTAGTTGCAAGATTAGCTATTTAATACTGAAAACAGTAACAGCGATATCAATAACTAATATTTGTGAACGGATTTCTAGTATAAGATATTTCCACACATATTTCATTTGATGTTTATAAAAATCCTGAGAAATGGTAATTACCACTATCTCTGATTTAATGATGAGGAAACTGAGCTCAAATTAGTTTCATAGTCTGACCAAGTTTATAGCTTCTGATCTTACACCCTGGGCTCTTGAAATATCTCTTTTTGAACTACTGGATAAACATCTTTTGAAATTATAATTCTTTATAAAAACATTTTTTTGGTAATATTTCTATACCACACATAATAAACAGATGTCATTCTGTTATTATACTTAACTGCACATATCCAGATAAGAAAACTGTTAAATTGTACTGCATTAAGTAAAATATGGGTAACAGCAATAGCAATGCGAACGCCATTTGGAACAGAGGCATTCCACGAAACTCTTTACTTACTGTTCATTCACTACAAAAATACAATTGTCCTGTGATGGTTGTCCTGTGACTGGGTGTTTACAGGTCACTTTCCTTTCATTATGGCTGAAAGAAAAGAGAAAAGGAGAAAATGTATTATGTACTTTCATTATCACAAACATTTTTCTAATATTCTTATAGCAAAATAGCCACTTCTATATTCAAACACTGAAGTTAGTGAATAAAAGAAGATGAAATTCAAACCCGTAGCTGTTGAAATATACCTTTTCTTTACTATCCACTGTGTGTACACATGTAAATGCCACTTACAGTTTTACAATACAGATAAGCTCAACCCTCCAGTCTGACCTCAATTCTTTCTTCCCACTATTTTATAAATAAAGTTGATTTGTTTCCATGGTCAATGCATTTTGATAGGTAGGCTACAAAAGTGAGTACTAGTATCTACCCACCTCCATTACTTTGTATCTCAATTTAAGCACTTAATGCTAAAATTCACATATGGGGGAAAAATTAACCGTACTACTATAAGGACACTAGCACATTAACAGACAGACAGTACCATTTGAAGAGCAGTAACTTATGGTGTTTTTGTTTTACAAAAGAATTGCTATATAAATAATATAATGGGATTGCTTTTTTTGATACTTGAGGAAAAGATGCTATAGAAAAGTGGAATCTGCAGGAGAAAACAAAAACCTTAAATAAAATGTAAAAACAGAAACAAAGAAAAAATTTACTTGTTATGTGTGCTGAAAAAAAGTTTGCTTTGAATTTAAGGATGACATCACTTCCCACCCTTTTGGCTAAGATCGAGTGAATTAAAGAATGAGTATTTTTGGGGGGAGTAAGACCTTAACATAAGAAATACTATTCTTTCAAGGTTGAGTGATAAGATTAGGTCTTCTATTGTCTTCTTGAAATGTGAGTAGAAAATATCTCCAACTATTTATCTACCTAAGCCAAAAATATTAGATGCCCAAAGTAATATACAAGATACATTGACATAGAACACACCATCATGTTAAAATTAACATTTTTTCCATTGGGTCTTATCCATAAAACAACCTAACATTGATATGTTTTAACTTGGAAGATTTACTTTCATTATGAAGAAAAATTTCAAATGCTATATTGAATACTGCTTTTAAAATTCAGAGATTATTACATGTGTGCTGAATTTTGGGAACTCTACAACCACAAGCCACAAACTTTAGACACTTACGTTCCTTTTCCAAATCCTAACTGCCATTAATATTTTACTGGTAACTCAGTACTTGGAATTCTAGCCGTTAAATAAAACTAAAACCATATAGAAGAAAAAGTACAGATACAGTTTTTAAAAAATTACACATTCGACTGTGGTCATAGGAGAATGATTGGTAGACTATAATGAGTTTCTATTATTTCTTCAGTTAATTAGTCTACTAAGCGCATGTTACTCTATCACTTATTTTTGTGGTGGTTTGCCTTTATACAAACATACCCAATAAGTGTTAAGATTAGTGGGTTTTACATATTTATTTGGGTGGTATTTTTATTACATAAAAAATAAGCAAGTGCCTCTCTTACCTATTAATTTTAAAAAAGTACCATAGTGGAAATAAATTTATGTAATAAGCAATACATTGGTAACAGAATAACAAAGAAAGTATAGCCTCTGGAGATAACTGGAAAATACTGAAGTACTCAAATGTGATGACCATTATGAATGTGTCAAGGTATGTAAATTCTGATATTTAAACAGTATGAAACACTATGGGAAAAAGAGGGAAAAGTAACCTGTGACAGAGATTAGATTATCTAGTAATGAAACATGGAGAATAGCTATTTTTTCCTTAAAGTGTCTCCTTGGGAACGGGCATTAAAGAGCTAGAGTTGGCTTAGTGATAGAAGAGAAATATGAAAATTCTTTTTATAAAAACCAATACTGCACACAAAGAAAACCAACACCCCCCTATATCTTGCATCATTTCCCCATGCTATGTCATTTTACCTGGGAGGGATACAGTAGACTCTAATCCTAATATTCTAGAGGCTCTAAATTATAACAACATGGCTCTGCAGTAATTACTGGGCTAAGAGACTACAATGACTTCCTGGACACCAAACAGATTTAAGTAACCATTAGACAAGGTATAGGACAATGAAGAAATTTAAATAAAGAATGATTAAAATGGAGCCCAAACAGTCTCTTCCCTAAAAGTGGGCACTATTTCAATTAAATTGACATTTTTATCATCTCATCTTAAAGTAAAACTAAATAAAAATCTTAATATTCCATCTTAGTTAAAAGACCAGTGACTAAAACCAACATCAAATATGAATATTTTTACATTCTTCTTCTACTACTTAATGTTCTTGTATTAAATTAACATAATTCAATAAAATCTCTAAGAACACTCTGAGGTCTTTTATTGTTTTTAATAAACGAAATAGTCTTTCCTAATATATTTACCTAATTGCCAACACATAGCAAACTAACAAGTTTTCTGAAATGTTTACTCATTTGTTCTGATACAATATTCCTAAAATCTGGCTCTTGATTACTAAATAACACACACACACACACACACACACACACACACACGCACGCACAAATGTAGAGCATTTTCTAAAATGTTAAATCCCAAAAATCTGTACAATGGTATATTTTAAGTTATAGCTAGTCAAGATTACTAGAAGTTTCTATAAAATTCAAAATCAGAAGAACAAAATTTTACAGGCAATTAGAATAAAAATATTGCCATCTCCTGTAAAACAACATACTTACTAAATAGAAAAACTACAGTAAATAGAAAAACCAGAGTAATATTTTCTAATCATTTTATAAAAATCTAATTAAAATCAATAAAATGTATGGCATAGCAAAAGATCAAATCCAGTCCTAACTGTAAAAACGTGGTAATTTCCCACTACCTGACAGGACTGTCCATCCTCACTGCTCTTAAGCAAACGTATTTTATATATATTTTTTTAGATATTTAAAATTTAAAAACCATTCCTTCTTATTACAATGGCATTTACACTTTACTTCTATAATATGTTGCATTTTTACGTACAATACCAAAGGACAAACATAACTTCTAAATCATTCACAGAAACTAAAAATGAGTTAAATACTGACAGCCAATAAAAAAAAAATAATGTAAATAAAATCCAAGTGAGTCTTTCTGGGGGAAAAAAATCCCCCCCCCCTATAGGCACCTGTTAATGTGTAAAATTCTTTTTTAACACTTAATATGCTAACTCTTTAATATGTATAGCAAGAGGGGACTGAGAGAGTTGGCTGGCCCACTGTTAAGTACCCAGTCATGACCACTGTCCCTGGCACCAAGGAGGAGTGCCTGCCTGCTCAGGACCATGAGGGCCGGCAGGGAAGACAATGAATGATTCCCGGCCTTTCCTCAATTCAACCAAAGTTTGTCCCCTCCATTATTCACAAAGCATGTGTTTTCAATCAGCCTAAAGTTGTCATCTTTTTTTGCAGTCAGAAGTTTGGCTGCTGTTGGTTTTTTTGAAGGGCCTCAACATTCAAATCAGGAGTGCCGTCACTTTCACTATAATACTTGTGCAGTAGTGTGTTCCAGTGTGATTCATCTACTAGGGAACAATCTGAGTATCACATAAATTCCTTATTTGTTTATGCATGAACCTGTCTGTGGGAAACTCCAGGAGAATGCAGAAAACTGCACTCAACAGAATTCCAGTCACATGGGTGCCCACACATCACACATCTGCACAACTTCAACCATTTGCCAGCGACTTGAGGTCACCGCCTGTTTTATGAAGCACACTCATCCATCCACACGTGATACAACTTTCTGTCTAATTCCATACATCCCTACTTCCAACACTTCCCAATAACTCACAAGCTGAAGCCCTTGCAATGTCCATTTCCACAAGCAAACTGCAGGTCTTTTTCAAGGCAAAGTGTATTTGCAGTATTTTTGTATTTCCTATCCATTTAATGTGTGTGAAACAGTGCAACCACTTTTATTAGGTTCCTGTGTTTATTTGTATGTGTGACTAAGGAACTTTTTTGAGTGCTATGCTCTGAAACCCATTTTTAACAGAAGCCCCATGCTTTTCATTGCCCAATTTTGCACAGTGGGGTGATTTTTAGGAACATATGTGTTGTGTTACAGCAAAACGGACTGTGCTATACTATGTTAAGAAGTAACTACCTCTCTATGCTATTAGAAAATACATTTGAGGCTTTGCTAGACAAGGTGTCAGATTTAAAATCCTTGCCAGGGATTTTTACGCTTCATAAATGAAAAGGAAACACTGAAGATACGGTTTTACATAAATTTGTGTTTCTAGAGGAATATGTACTTACAAAGAAGGTATGAGACTCAGGTCTTAATATAAAACCTTCGGTCATCTTGTTTCTGAACTCACTGTGGCACAGCAACAAGTCCAAACTTTTCTAAATATAACCCTAGGTGTTCATCTATTCTCCCTTCCAGATATCTCTCTGTCTGTGAAATTTTAATACATAGATTTAAATCCGCAGTTCCCAACCAGGAGTGACTTCATCTCTCAGGAGACACTTGGAAATATCTGGCAATAGTTCTAAATGTCACAACTGGGAAGTTACTAATGGTGTAGTGGGTAAAAGCCAGGGAGTTGCTAACCACCTTCCAATGAATAGGAAAGTTTTGCCATGAAGTAGTAGCCAGGCCGAAACGTCAACACGGCTGATGCTGGGAAACCCTGCACCAGGCTTTCATGGCCCTCTAATGATGAACTTAAATGAATAAGCCACAGGCATTATTTCTCTAGAGACAACAGAGGCTGCAGGAAATAATGGCAGTTGAGAGTACAGGTTCCGGAGTCAGACCCCAGTTCCTCCACTGACTAGCTATGTGGTGATCTTAGGCAAATTACTTTATCTCTCTATACCTCAATTTCCTCCATTTAATAACCAACAACCTGTATCCTAGCTACTGTCAAGATTTTCAGAACTGCCCTAGGCACTGGAGAGAGTAGTGAACAGAACAAACAAAATCCCTTGCCCCCACTTTCTAGTGCAGATATTCCTGAGGATTTAGAGTGAACGGTATAAACGTGCCCTGGAACACAAGTCCCTCGATAATTATTTTATTTTTTAAAAATATATTTTATTGATTTTTTTTTTTTTTTTTACAGAGAGAAAGGGAGAGAGATAGAGTTAGAAACATCAGTGAGAGAGAAACATCGATCAGCTGCCTCCTGCACGCCCCCTACTGGGGATGTGCCCGCAACCCAGGTACATGCCCTTGACCAGAATCGAACCTGAGACCTTTCAGTCCGCAGGCTGATGCTCTATCCACTGAGCCAAACCCGTTTCGGCTCGATAATTATTTACTTTCATTATCAACTACAGGATGATCACCTTATGTCGTTGTCATTAGATTACTGCTCGTTAACTGTTTAAAGCAGTTTAAATTAGCACTTACCCAAGTAATGGTTTAAAACTCATGCTATTCCACTACTCATTACATACAGGAAAAGAATAAAGATGTGGGCTTCTCTTGGTTTTCATGCTTCTGGTAAAAATACCTGCCCCGAATATGTCAAAAGGGTAGAGGAGAAAGGTACTCTCTATATATAAAAGCCTAAGCAACTGAACAACAGAACGGCTGGTCGCTATGATGCGCACTGACCACCAGGGGGAAGACACTCAACACAGGAGCTGCCCCCTGGCGTTCAGTGCGCTCCCACAGGGGGAGCGCCACTCAGCTGACTGACCCGTCCCGGCAGCCCACCAGCCTGGCGGCAGCCACTCATTCCCTCAGCAGTCCTTCAGGTCCAATCTCTGGAGAATGGGCCAGGCACCGACAGAATGGCGCCCACTGCACAATCCCTTGGGCACCACGGCTGCTTCCCCTCCCTAGACGCTCCCCAAGAAAGAAATGATATAAAAGCGGCCGCCAGGTGGCTCCCGACAACCCGCGTGAATGTCAGCAGGACGGATCTGGACCCCGGGTCGGCAAGGGCATCCCACAGCCCCACCTGGAGGGCCGATCACTTTCTGCTCCCCCCCACCCCCCGCCAAGCCCCCTTGGGACGGGCACCAGACACAGGGCTCATGGCTGGCAAGCGCCGCTGCAGTGGCGCACGCCTCTCCCGATCAGGACTGACGGGGCAGGATGTCCTGACAGGAGACATTTGGAAATATCAGGGAAGGTGCAGCAGGGCCTGGATGAGCGGGAGCAGCAGGCAGAGATGGACTGCTGGTTTGGGCCCAATCCCTGCAGGCCACGCCGAGGGACGGATTTGTGCACCGGGCCTCTAGTTCCCATATAAAAGCTCCAGAGGAAGAGGAAGATCATGATTTTATGCTAGCAAAGGTAATACGTGAGCATGTTCTTAAATAGGGACAACACCTAAAAAAAAAAAAAAAAAAATGGACTCAGCTCTTCTAGGGAGGTCAGGTCTGAAGGAAATAGGTCGTTCACTAGCTCAATCTGAGGATCATGCTGTATCAAAGGCCCAGAAAAAAGGATGAAATCAATGCCAGTTTTATAAAAGACATCAAGAAATCGACAAACAGCAACACAAACTGCTTGCTCTTCGGCATAATGCCCTCTTCACTATTTACTCCCAGACATTTAATCATTTACTGTAACTAGAAAATCAAAGGAAAGACCTGCTTACTTAAAGCCTCTATGGGACTATTTCATTCAATAATAATTTGGTTTTAAAGGATCTTAAGATGAATAAATCAGTTGCATATAAACTGGTACATATATTTCTATCAAACTGCATACACAACAAATTAAAAAGGACGTGTTTGTCGGCGAGAGAAGTTCATTAGTCTACCCAATGGCTTTTCAAATTGTGTATGTATGTGAATCAAACAATAAATCATGTAGGCAACTGCACGGAAAAGCGAGGCTAAGATGTGCTGCTTTTAAGCACTTCTGAGCTTTCTGGTAGCCTACATAACAAGGGAAAGCTGATCAACTACAGAGTTCCTATAACCTATTTATGGAAACAGCAAGTTACTGCAATTCTAATAGCAGGTGCTTTTATATAACAAATAAATTGCATGGCAATGCTCTGAAGCTAGGGGAGGCCAGTATTTGTGTCCCTTCCAGGGTCATTGAAGTGAGACAACCTTTTGTTATTGTTCCATCCACATCCAGCTTTCCTTCAGCAGAAGGCTTAGAGAGGAGAATGACAATGACATCTCTATAGAACGGAAAGACCCCCACCCCCAATAGGTGCATAAAATGCACACAATGCACATTTCAAATATAAACCCCAATAAAATGGAGAGAGGGAAAAGCACTTGCTCAATAATACACAGTGTTTTAAATTTCTAGTAAAATGATAAAAGTCAGTGATACTTAAGTAACTATTTCATTCTTAAGTGTTTTCAAACTACTCTAGGGAAAAAAATGGAAGTATCCAACACAATTAACAATGGGCTGACTTATAACATGTGGTTGAAAACCTCCTGCTATCCAATAGTAGGCCGAAACTATGCAACCTTTATTCAGTGCAAGAAATCCTAAATCATATAGGTAATATACTCTAGAAGAAGTTCTTTAAAATATTAAGATTTATATAATTTTTGCAAAAATAAGTATGGTACCAAGTACTAGATTAAAAAATTAAAATGAAAAAATGAGAGCAATGCTACACTGATTAGTACATATCATATTCTTTGAAACAAGTATAGAAAGGAGCTATGCCTGACTTAAAACATAACAACATTATGACTTCAAGGAGATATGATTATTTATACGCATGTAATATAGTAGCACTGAGTGGCCTCTCTTATTTAGCTAGGCACCCTCACAGTCGTCGCAAACTGGCTGCTTTAGTCTAAAATATCATGGGCAGACCATACAAGGTCCAAGGGCGAAGTGAAAAGTTTCTCTTACATATACATTTTCAAAAAAGTTTCCCCAAATCTCCCTCGCCAACTTTTCCTAGAATGTCACTAGCCAGATGTATGAGTCTATGCCTAATCAAATCAACGGTAAGTGAACTTAGATCGATCAAGAGTCTCAACTTTGCCTGCTGCCCTCCTAGAGGAGAGTGAATAAAATAAGTTTCTATTATACCAGCAAGAAAAAGTTGGGAAGGGACAGGCTCATTGCAAAGAAAACACTTCATTTTTCTTAGAGAGGGCAACTCACATCTGTTCCGAGAAAACATTTACACTAGAATATTCAAAACTAGATTTCGCCATTCCAACTGGTAAAACAAACAAAAAAAATGGTTTTATAAATTTTTCCCTTTGAGAAGCTTTGGAAAGGCCAAGAGGGCTATTTTACACAAAGCCAAAGAAACTCTTGAGTTTTTATTTCCACTCTCAGAAAATGTTTTCAAAAAATGTTTTGGCCAATCAATAACGATGTCCTGGCAACTTCTTTGCAAGTCTCTCCTGTGAGAGTATTTGTATTTGTGCACTGGTGTGCGTGTGTGTTAAAAACACCTTTATTTTAGGGGTAACCTCAGTTACTGTTTTACTACAAAATTCATTCTCTTTTCTAATTTAAGAAATAAATATTGAAATTGCTATTAATGTATTGTCAGTAAGAGCCAATATAACTCTTCTGAGTGGTATGTCAGACAAAGCAAGCTTTATTAGGTAGTGTTCTGTATGTGCAACCATGGCAATGAGGTTGAAAATTTGTCCACTATGCATAAAAAATACGTATTTTACAAACTCTGTCTATCCCACAGAAGAAATTGTGGTTGCCTCTTATTAAACTCAGATGCAAACTATTTGCATGCTTTGCTCTGAATCATGTATTTCTCCTGAGAAAGAAAGAGGACTTAATTTAGTGTAAGAAAAATAGGATATCATAGTGGTTTGGCAATTCTTCTGGCAGCCCTGGGAATGAAGCCAGTATCATGACTTGGACTTCTACAAGGACCCAACCCATAAAAGCAGCCACATCCACAATGTTGTCAGGCTGGAACAAGGCAAAAGAGATGTGGACACTATGGAAGCTATTGTATTTCTCAAATTTAGGCAGAAAATTATAGAGCCAACAGTTCACATGTTAGTTACAGCTCTTGATTTCAGAATCCTTAGACTCAAACCAAAAAGAGTACTGTAAATTCTCAGTTTAGACTTGGTTTTATTATACTCTCAGTCAATTATTCTCTCCAGCTTGTTTTAAAGTTGAATAACTTTTATCAATTGAAATCATAAAGCCTTATCACTTTGAGACTCAAACAGTCTCAAATTAGGTAAAAAAAACAAACAAACAAACAAACAAAACACAAAAAGCCGTATTTGTAGCAGTGACTTAGTTATTAAATCAGTTATCTCATTTATTAAAAAATCAACTGGCTTTATGATAGTCCAAGTAACTTTTTAAAAATGTTTTTATTGATTTTTAGAAAGGAAGAGATAGATAGGAACATAAATGATGAGAGAGAATCATTGCTCAGCTGCCTTCTGCACGCCCCACACTGGGGACAGAGCCTGAAAACCGGGCATGTGCCCTGACCGGGAACTGAACCATGACCTCCTGGTTCACAGGTCGACACTCAACCACTGAGCCACACCGTTGGACCAAGTAACTTTTAATACACTGCTAAATGTAAAATTCATTAATGTATTATACGATAACTTTTCATTTTTTTAATAAAAAGGAAAAAAATGTTATGCTGAAATCTGACTATCACAATGACCATTCTTGCAAGTTATTTTTAAACTGAAAATACCATGAAAAATTGTGCCAACAATTAAAGGCAATGTTTTAAGAACAGAAGAAAAACACTAAGAGCGCCCTGCCTTTTTTTTTTGAGAAACTGAATTCTTGAGCCTTGGTTATGTGAAGAAGTAACCACACCAAGTTAGAAATCTACAAGATTGTATTTTTTTTTTTCAAAACATGAGAAGTGTATATGTCTTTTCCCCACATTTAGTTCTAAATGCCACTTGCCTTTAACTCAGACATCCTGCCCAAACCTCAGTGATTCATTTATCCACCATCTACAAATTCTCCTTAAGGTCTTAACCCATTATCTTCTACCCTCTCTCCTCTCATCATTTAGAAAATGGATCATCTCAGATTTCCTGAGGGAAAGAAAGAACTCAGGTGGGAGCACCTCACTGATGGAGCCTCCCTCCCACATTCCATTCTAAAATCATCACCTTAATAACTACCACTTGGGCATCACACTCCGCGCTGCTCACACCCTCAGTTGTGTCACACACTGTACTTGAAACTTGACAATCAACCGTCATACAGACCCTCTGAGGCATTCCTATCTTCGCTTTACACATGGCTACACTGGGCTCACAGCACTGACAAAGCTGTCCAAGGCCCGAGCTGCATCCTTTTCAGATCCTCACCTTTCAAATGCCGCCCCTTCCCTGACTCTCATCACAGCCAACGAGACTTTTCGGTTCTGCCCTACATCTTCTCCCCATTTTCTGCTCAGTGGTAAAAACAAACAAACAAGACACAACAAAACACCAAGCTTTCCTTAGAGGCCCTTCCCCTCTCCCACGGACAGGGAACACGCAGCTGCCCTTGCTGTCCCTCTCCTGTCTTCTCTTCTCCTCCCATGTCACTGCCAAGCATCACCCCACGTCTGTGTCTACCTGAAGTAGGGTAATGAAACCTTTCCAGATTCTAATTTCGTTTTAAATCCACTATCTCTTTTCTATCTTCCTTTTCTTTATGGCTTCTCAGTCATCTTCCACTCTTCGCTGCTCAAAATTATCACATATTTACAAATGGTACTTCTCATTTCCCTGATAATAGGTACAAAAAAATTTAAGTACAAATAACAACAAATGTAAAGATTGGGTTTTATAAAAGCACACAACAGAAACGGAAAATATTGCTTTTAACAGTGGGAAAATATCAGTTTGAGGTGATGTTGCAAGTCTAACGCTGAAATATAGAAACAATACAGATAGAAAATAAAAATTTCAAAATATGAGGCTCATATACAAATTTATCTGTTTTAGTTTTTGGATTTATAGATAATTTCTAAATCTCACAAAAAAAAACAAACCATCTCCTGAAACAAAATCAACATAGACATTTAGAATCTAAAAAATACACACTTGATAATAGATTTTCAAGAATTTTTGGAAGTAATGTAAGAAAAATTCAATTAACACCATGCTCGTTATGAACAAAATGTAACTATCACATTCATAACTGTTATCCACCTGAGTGTTATGGCACAATTACCTTTTAGATCACTTGTAAATTATAATTCTTTCACTTGTAAGTCATCTGAGTGATCTTTAACTTAAAAGGGAAGTTTAAATGACAGGTTATAGTTAAAACATAAATATGATTCTTAGAATATACACAACCACAAAAGTAATTTAGTTTTCTACCAAGAATTCAAGAATTAGGTGATGCTTCTGGTTGCCAAGCAGAAATCACCCTATTCGAATAGACAGCTAATATCACCATCATTGCTTTAGTTCAGGCACTTATGTTCCCAAGACTCTTAAAGTCCCTACCAAATATAAGCTAAACTTGAATGTGCTAGCAGAATAAGATTTCTTAAAAAGAAGTAAAATTATGTCACTTTGTTGCTTTAAATCGTTGTTGGCTCTCTGCCCTATTTTTAATGTAAAACACAATGGTTTACATACAGTTATAATTTAATGAATGAGAAGCCTGATGGTTTGATCTAAGGTTAAAGTTGACCATTGAATGATCTATACAAAAAGCACTTGTGAAGCCACAGAACAATGAAAATGATGACAGGGTGCATTTTAATGGTTTAAAAGAATGCTTTTTGAAAATTTCTAGTCACCTGCATAAAAATAGTATTAATTGCAAAAGCCTTCTGGGGTTGTAAAATAAAACTAAGCAGAAACCCAACTCAGAAATATGTCAGCAGTAGACATATTCTTCTTGGCATTTGAAAGTAATAATGTGACAAATATCTGAATTAATGAAATTTTAGGACTATATGCATCTATCTCCTTATATTCCCTAATGAATGCTAAGCAGAAATGTTTTATTTTATTATAACAGGTATTAAATGGAAGGAAGCAACAAATTAGAAAAAGTTAAATTTAAGCATCATGTCTTTCATGTGTCATCTATTACTTGAATGTTAACCTAATTCTAACCTACATATAACCACACAATTTAAAAAAGAACTAATTATTTTATTGTAAATGAGACATTCTTGCCTAGAGTCAAACTGATGAGAGTAAATAACTCAATACAAATAGAAAAAAAAAATCAGTAAGCATTTAATTTTACTAAGCTTCATTTAATAGCATTTATTTTGATACTGCATGAACTATCTACAGTTTAGATTCTAAACAATCACTTCAGGAACAAAAAGTTATTAAGTCAAATGATACCTCTAAAAAAAATGATACCTCTATGAAACAAAGATTTTATTTAAAAAAAGATAGACTTCCTTTCAAAATGGCTATATTATAGTGTAACTTAAATATTTTCGTTCATTTGAGACAGACATTGGTAAAATAGCCTTACTAACATTATAAACAAATAGAGTAATAAATAAAAATGCAAAGAGGAGCCTAATTAGAGATTGATGTTGGTTAGAAAGGGAAGAAAGAGCAGGGAAGATGTCACAGACAATCTTAAATTGAGCCTCAGAATCCGCACAGTCAGATGTGGCTAGGATGTTAGCACAGATTGAAGGGAAGGGGCACAAAAATGGGGCTGAAAATCTAGGCTTTGAGTAACAATAGGTTTATGTATATAAAGTTTGTAATGTAAGTTTTGAATCAATCAACGCTTTTGCTCCACTCCTGTCATTTCAATTTCAAAATGATAAAAATTTTTAACTCTGAAAAGGTCCTAATACTAATGTACTTTTGTGACGCACACGGCACTTAATTAAGGCTCAGTTTAGTCAGCACGTAATTATCCCCAAGCACTGAGAAATTCCTCACTTACAGAAAAGGCAGGAGTGAGACAGAACTCTGACCCAGAATAGCAGGGTCAGACCCACTTTCTATAGCAAAGACACAGCGAGCAGAGCCAGCAATGAAATCCAATGTCCACGGCAGTACCCTGTGAAGGCAGTATTGTACCCCAGAGACACATTTCCTTCTGACCGAGTATGAGACCACGGCGTCCTATTACTTGGTTAGATAAGTAAGAGGTTTTCACCATCACAGTGAAGATGAATCCTTGTAATACAAAGATCAAAATATTCTCCTCATTCATTTTATTTGCTTCATCAATTCATTTATTTGTGCTCAAATATTTACTAAGCAGCTAATATACACAAGGTTTTATACTGTCCACCACTAGGAAACAAAAATATAGTTCAAGACTATCTGCAGCTTAAAAAACACTACTGCATCTGAATTTATTAACCTAAATTCTAAACTTGGAGAATAAATAGCACATTTATACTTTCCCATCCGGCTTCCGTGTTGGTGGAAAAGGTTCCTCAAAGCATACTTTATTCATTAGAAAACAGACAAGCACTTATCCCTCGACTGCTTTAGACCTGAGTAAAATCTTTATGTCAATTTCAGGTTATTTCCCCTGCAGCTCAGCTCATCTCCTTGTTTTGTGTTTTTGTGGGGTTTTTTGCCAGATTTAATTTCCTGTCCATACAAAAAAGTTTAAGTGGCTTCTCCTCACTTGAACTTTACTGGTATTTAGGCCAGTGACCTCTGATGCTATAATGCCTCAAAAACATCCTTGTTTAAAATGTACAGTGATGGTATTACAACTCATCATTACTATATAACTTACTAAGTTTAAAATACAAGCTATTTTAAAACCATGATAAAATATTTTAAGTGGATTCAAGATAAATTTTTAAAGGGGATAAAAATATTCATGAGTTCTCCATGTACTTAAATATTCTAGCTTTGGGCACAATTTTCAGCTGGAAGCTGAAAATTCTGCAACCTAAGGGAAAAAATGTGGATCTTAAATTAAGGCCGTCGAATCAAATAAAATGTACTTGAAACCCTATTTCTCTATTTCTTATGCTTCTAAATATAGAAATAGTATAATGTACTAAGAATCGTAATAGGAGGCAGTTACTGCTAAATTCCTCAAATGTGCTATTTTTTGCACATTTACATATAAAACCTGATTTAAATAATTTTCTTTCAACACCTAACCATCTTATTCATATACAAAATGTGTATAACAAGTCTTATTCTTTATTGCTCCAGCAGACTGATGTGAAAATATTTAACGTATTAAGAATTTCCTATTGTTTTTTCCTCAACTAGACTTAAAAAGCAAAAGTGCCTGTTCTTTAAGAGAAAACTTTGTTTGAAATTTGCTCTAAAGGACCTTGAAATTACAAGGCTGCTACTGAATCTAAAATGGCAAAATGTAAAAAACTTTAAAGGCTTCAGTTTGTACCATATAAATAGTATGAGATTAAAATAGTATCATTCATCCACTCAAAATGGAGAAAAAAGTAATGAGCAGAGACATAAAAAATCTTAATAACCTACTTGTTAAACAAATGCTTTAAAAGGCAACTAAATAAATGTACAATAGTGCAATTCAAAGAGACAAGACTAAATATTGTTAAGAAATAAATCTTTAAAGGACTGTTACCCAGCCTTTACAATCAATAGTAATAACTTTAATTTCTTTAAATGTCAAAATATTATCTGCAATAAACTCCTGTCATTATATTACTCTTAAATTTTAGGTTAATGAAGATTGCTATTTTGAATCACATAACTGAAATAGCGCAAATAATTAAAGAATTAAATAAATATCAGCAGCTTCAACAAACTGTTAATTAGTTTAGACTAATGTTAATACACTTTTAAATAAAAGCATGATATAATGGTATTATTAGCATCTCCATAGGAACTTGAGAATCATCCACATAAAGTTCTCTTTATGAAAATAAAAAAATTAAGTTTCTCCTCTGAGTAAGTTAAAAAAGAAACAGAATAAATTAAAAATTTTAAATGAAAAATTTTAGGCTTTAAAGCAATTTGCAACTACCATGCATTTGTGTAGTTTAAAGGTAAGGCGAGACTAAGAAGATTACATCTTAAAATGTCCAAGTCATTTGAAAACTTAATCACGTATTACATTTCTACACCAATATAATACTTCAGTTATAGAAACATTTATAAAATGCAAATCCTTTGCACGAGGCACTGTGCCTGGCACTGGGGCTACAAAGATTATTTGCCACAGGATCATTAGCTGAGGAAAAAAGAGGACTACTGCTCATTTAGCCATTAGTTATTTATATATAAAAGTAACAAGAACTACTCACCAGCCTTCATCAAACTTACATTCGTAAACAGACATTCAACTACAGGCAAAAAGGTTACTGGAATAAAAAAGAAAGACCCAACTCCTTTGTCTTTGAGCTGCTCCCAAATGAGCACTGTGGGGACTAAGCGCTTGGGAAACGCACTGTGGCTGTCAGGCAGGCCTGCCACTCTGCAAGGCTGACACTAGACTGACGTCACACCCTCACATGTCACTGCAGCCACAAATTAAGGCAGCTTCGTCAGGAAGAATTGGATGTGATTATGCATGCTTTCCAGCCCTAAGAGAAAAATGCGACTTCAATTCCCTTACAGTTGGCATATAGCATAGGTGAACTATCAGCATACAGGTTTGCAAAGAGCTCTTGAAGAAAACATTCAGTGAGAAACTTTAACCTTCGCTCAAAAAATTATGTATTTCCTATTAAAACTGTAAACATGCCAATTTAAAGAACCCCTTTAAAAATATTTTGTTGTTTCCAAAATTGATACATACTTATTTCAAAAATTCAACTAATAAAAGGTATAAAGAAAGCTAAAAGGTATAGAGCCCCACCACCCAGAAATGGTAAGTTACTCAGGTTTAATCATCACTTATTATGTGAAACACTTTACGAATGATACAAGTTCTGTAATTATCTTTGTTTTATTGAAGAAACTGAGGCACAGAATAGTTAGGGAACATGTCCATGGTCTCAGCGCTAATAAGTAATTCACCAGCAGGATTCGAACCTGGGTAGAGGGTCTCCATTGCCCATATCTTTGATCACTAAGGTATACTGTCTAGCAGTAAAGAGAACAGCTGTTAGCATCGGTGCACATCCTTTTAGACTAGAGTCTGTATATATATAAACATATATTTATCCAACATAGGAAAATCAAACTATACATGTTGTTTTGCAACCTACTTTTTTCATTCAACAATATGTCATGAACAGTTTTCCATGGCAGTAATTATGTTCCTAACTTTTCCTTTTATTCTTATTTTTTTTATTGTTAATCTTCACGTGAGGATATTTTTCCATTGATTTTTAGAGAGAGTGGAAGGAGAAGAGACACATCAATTGGTTGCCTCCTGCAGTCACCCTAACTGGGGCCGGGAATCAAGCCTGCAACCAAGGTACGTGCCCTTGACCGGAATTGAACCCAGGACCCTTCAGTCCACGGACTGACGCTCTATCCACCCGAGCCAAACCCGCTAGGGCCTAACTTTTCCTTTTATGATCATTGCCTATCACAACTATCTAAACCTGTTTACCACCACACATGTAATTTTTTGTTAAAAATTACATGTATATAACTGTCCAGACATACCTGTGCTCTGTGTGTTTAGCTGTGTAAGATAATTCTTAGAAGTGGGATTGACAGGTCAAACCATGTGTGTGTTTTCCACATTTAAATGCTACGTCCTCCAAAAAGAGGTAACAAGTTATATTTGTATCTCACAATAGATTAGATTCTCATTTCCCACATACTGAGTATTGATCATTATTTTTCTTCTTTGCAAATCTAAAAAAATGTATCACACAACTCTAATTGTGTATATGTGTTTTGATCGCAAGGGAGGTTAAGCCTTTCATCATATGTCTGTTCTCTCAGGAGGCAGTCCAGCTTCATGGTCACAAGGATAAAGCTTCTAGTCTGATGACCTAAGTTCCAGCCCAGCTCTTCTCAATAGTCCCCATACCACAGGCAACTTGCTTAGTCCCTCATGACTCACTTTTCTTACATGAGAAATAAAGATAACTTAATCCTCATGGGCTTTTGGTGAGAATTATATGAAAAAACCATGTAAGCAATTGGGACAGTGCCCACCATATGTGTTTAATTAAATGTTAACTCATATTTAATAGCCAACTACATTTCTTCTGCATTTAATGCCCTTCATCCAAAATGATTAGGATGCTAATAATGTAAAAATGTTCAGATACCTCAAAGTGAGTTGTCTCACAACTGAATCTGCCAGGCAACTAATTTAACCAGTGTTAAAACACCCCTTTCATATGATACTGCTATAACAAAGATTTAAAATAGCATTCCAAGCTGAAAAAACAAAATTGTTTCATCATGTAGTTTGAAATATAGACAGGCAAGCCAACATGGTTTGCTATAATCAGAAGGGTTTGCATATGTTTTAGAAAAGTGGTGATTCATGATCTTTCCCCAAAGTGAAGGTTTGGCTAGTCTCAACTATGTTCAGTTTAAACTTCTCTCACTAAAAAAACAAAACCCATTCTTGAAAACATCAAAAGAAGTCAACAAAACAACTTTTCCACAGTTCTAAAAGCACAGGACAGTGCCCCTTTCAAATGACCTAACAACCTACAAAAAGAATATATGATGGTTAAAATGTAGGAAGCTTATTATCCATACCCCCAAATCAATTTGACCTCTGTTATGGAATAGTCTTCAACTGCTTTCACCACCAGAGAGTTATTATTCTTGCAGATCTGGTTTTGGTGTATTCTTTGTTTCACATGCTGTGTAATTACCCCATGGAAAAGCAGACATTTCTGTAATATAATTGCAGCAGAGTATGTTTGCAGAATCACACAGTGGTAAGGTGGTTCTGCATATTGCAGTCAGGAGAAAAACAGTAATAATGAAGTAGCAGAGATCTGTCAAGAGACTGTAAGAGATTACCAGAGATACCGAGGACTAACAAGTTGCCCAAGTGTCTGGTTTATGAAGTTACCAGCACCCTGCCCTGTTTCTCTAGGATCTGGGAGGCGCAGGCCCCTTCCGCACCCACCCACTGATCACAGGACTCCCACAAGGAACACAGAGAAGGTCAGGCAAAGAACATGAAAGAGGGAATCAGATAAGGTCCCTCCTCTCAAGGCCATAACAGCCTGGAACTGACAGTTTATTAGGGAAGAGAGAGCTGTAAACAGATCATTATAACATAACCCGATTTGTGCAGCACAGGAGAGGAAGAGGCAAAATGCCTGGGGGAAATCTGGAAAATGCTTATTAGCAAAGTAAATGACAGCTGACCTGACTATTTCAAGAGATTTCAGTTAGAGACAGCAGTAGTGGTACAAGTAAGATGCAATCCAAAATTTACATCTATAAAAGGTGCCCAATTAACAGAGAAATGATTAATTTAAGGAAAAAATTGCATACCAACGGGGCAATTCTCATAAAATTCTTCCCTGCTTTTCCCAAATGCCAGCGATGGATAGTTTAGCTTTCTCAATTCTGCCCAAATCACACTTTAGAAAATGAAGCTGAGGCAGACATGGCTGGATGCTACACCTTCGTCAGAGCTAATAAACTTCTTTACATTGGCAGTGACCCTAAATCTCAGTTAATCATTATTCTCTTTTCATGTCTCTCCATGCTAAAAGGCAGGAATCGTACTTCACTAAAAAGCCACAGAAAAAGAAGTCCAGGAAGGGCCTCCAAAGTAGTCGCCAAAAATAATGTTTCATTGAGTCCCTCAGATATGTCTGTGACTAGGACTGAGGACCAGTTGTGACAGCTATCATTTTTCCGTTCTTACTCTTACATTACTTGACAATGTCGCCCTTGACTTTGACTTAGGTGACCTGGTTCCCCAGTGTTCCAAATGACTCAACCTAGTACCCAATCATTTGTCTCCATTATTTTGGTGGCAATTTACTCATCACTAATATCCAAAGTAGAGGTTCTTTTAATGGTTGAGAAATAGATCTCCTACCAATCTCTTCCATATAGTGTCCAACAGTGCTGTATAACATGAAGCACCCAACTGTTGCATCAGCAGATTACTGATTTTTATTTCCAAGGTCATTTAATAAAATTCTGTCGGATCAGAAAAAGCCTATCTAATAAAAGAGTAATATGCAAACTAACCACCACTCTGCTACACCCACCAGCCACCCAGGAATGAGTATGCAAATTAACCCAACCAAGATGGCTACAGTCATAAAGAGACCAGGAGGGAGGCTTGGGTTTCCCCGGTGATGGAGGAAGCCAAGCTTTCCACACACCCTGGCCAGCCCAGGCCTCCACTCCAGGCTACAAAGTTTCAATTGTAGAAGATAAATAAATCCCAGATACCAGGGCCTCTGCTTGGGTCACCGGGAGGCGTGGCCAGCCTGCAAACCACCACAGGCCCCTTGCCCAGGCCGCCCCATGTCCCAAGGGAACCCCCACCCTGGTCCGGGACACACTTCAGGGCAAACCAGCTGGCCTCCACCCATGCACCAGGCCTCTAGCCTATCTAATAAAAGAGTAATATGCATATTGACCATCACTCCAACACACAAGATGGCCACCACAAGATGGCCAGCAGGGGAGGGCAACTGGGAGGAATCAGGCCTGCAAGGGAGGGCAGTTGTGGGAGATCAGACCAGCAGGGGAGGGCAGTTGGGAGGGACCAGGCCTGCAAGGGAGGGCAGTTAGGGGTGACTCGGCTGGCAGAGGAGGGAAGTTGGGGGTGACTGGGTCTGCAGGGAAGGGCAGTTGGGGGGGGGGACCCAGGCCTGCAGGGGAGGGCAGTTAGGGGCAAAGAGGCTGGCAGGGGAGTGGTTAGGGGGTGATCAGGCTGGCAGGCAGAAGCGGTTAGGGGCAATCAGGAAGGCAAGCAGGTGAGTAGTTGGGAGCCAGCAGTCCTGGATTGTGAGAGGGATGTCCGACTGCCTCCATCTCTCGAGGGGTCCCAGATTGGAGAGTGTGCAGGCTGGGCTGAGGGACAGCACCCCCCACCCCCATGCACGAATTTCATGCACCGGGCCTCTAGTACTAGTATAATAAGAAGAGCACAAACCACCAAGTAATTAATTCCATTTTGACACCATCTACCTGGAGATAGCATCAGAACTGACAGGTGAAGGGGCTCAGTCCTACAAGACTGCCCCCACTTTAGACATGCCAGTCACAAATCCAGGTTGTTTTGCTTTTGCCCCCACTGGCTATAAACTGGAGCTTCCCATGACTCCCTCCTTGGGTTTGAACAATTTGCTAGAGGGGCTCACAGAACCCAGAGAACATTTAGTTATGTTCACAAGTTTATTACAAAGGATATTATAAAGGCCACAGATGAACAGCCAGATGGAAAGGTCCATAGGACAGGGTCTGGAAGGCTCCTCACCACAGGAGCTTCTGTCCTCATAGAACTGGGATGTACCAATTTCTAGGCAAGTAGATGAATTCACAACCAGGAAGCTCATCAAATCTCAGTGAATGGGGCTGAGAGTTCTAAGCCTCCAAATATTGAGGTTATCTAGGGTCCCCACTCCAAGTCACTTCATGAACCGACAAAAGACACTCTGATCATTCAGGCAATTCTACGGGTTAAAGTAGCTCTGTGCCTAAAACTGGGGACAAAAACCAAATGTATTTCTTATTGTAACACAATATTCAGCCAAGGATGCACAGAGGCAAGATAAGAATACTTATAGTCTCCTTTTCTTTCACCCCTAATTTCCAAATTCACTTATCTTTGCATATCACATACCATATCTTCAGGATTTAAATACTAACACCAAAGCAACATTAATTACAAAAATAAGTTTTAAATAATTTAAAAATATGATCTCTCACACCTCATTATTTTCAGACCAGGTTGCAGGCTCGATTCCCAGTGTAGGGTGTGTAGGAGGCAGCCGATCAATGATTCTCTGTCATCATTGATATTGCCATCTCTCTCTCCCTCTCTGAAATCAATAAAGATATATATTTTCTTAAAAAATGGTAAAGAGTGATCAACTCACAGAAATTGAACACTCGCCCTGACCAGTTTGGGTCAGTGGATAGAGTGTCAGCCTGCGGACTGAAGGGTCCCAGGTTCGATCCCAAGGGCATGTACCTTGGTTGCGGGCACATCCCCAGTGGAGGGGTGGTGCAGGAGGCGGCTTATCAATGTTTCTCTCTCATCTGATGTTTCTAACTCTCTATCCCTCCCGCTTCCTCTCTGTAAAAAAAAATATATATATATATTAAAAAAAAATTAAACACTCATACCTGATGATAACCTGGATAAATGTTAAATGCGCTAACCACTAAATCAACTGAAATTCAGTGTAGAAACAAACTATGCCACCAAGCAAGACAATGTGAGTGTTGGGCCAACAACTTTTAAACACGCTGTTAGTCACCCTCACTTGACACTGACATAACAGTTCAGATATTCTCAATTACTACCCAAGAAATGTTCAAGGGCTATTCCATGTGATCGATCTATCTATCTATCTATCTATCTATCTATCTATCTATCTATCTATCTATCATCTTGCTGTTCTCTTATGGAGCTAAAGTTCCACAACGCAGCAAACTCTTGGAAAAAGTAATTGGAAGAGTTGAATGATTTAAGCATCAAATTAATCCATAAACATCTGCTTAGGAAGAGACCACTTAAAATGAAAAGTCCTTCAAATCATTAGAATCTTCTCCCCGAGGAGTGGTAGCTACTAAAAAATGTTTGCTTCCTAATAGGATTCAGAACCTTCTAATGTAAAAATATACAGTTCTCAGTTCATCAATGAACAAAGGTGGTCCTCCAAAGCCAGTTTACTAGGGCCTTGACTTAGCCATTTTATAGTCCCTTCAATTTATTTCTTTTCCAATTCTTTTTAAGTTCTTCCTATTTGTGTGTGTGTGTGAGATGGGTTGTCAGGCTTCCTTCTTCTAAACTGTTACCTGTGGATATCACCAATTTACACAATATAGGGTCCAGCACAAATGCTACCTCCTCAGAGACATTTCCTCAACCTCTCTCATTCAGTGGGTTCCAGTGCTACACATCAGGAATAATTGGTGTGACCAACAAAACTGCTGTCATATGTACTTAATCTCAAAGGACCTGCCACAGCAGGGATGATGTATATAAACGCTTTTGCACAATAAATAAAAAGCATATACTCATGAAGAATGGACTAACTCTAATAAATTCTTTACACAATGAAATACAAACCAAAGTGAGAGATACAATGTAAAAGACAATGATGAGGACATTAAAATTGATCATCTTCCTTCCATTTCCCTATGATCATATGAAATCTCTATTTCTGAGTGCTAGGTATAATGTCTGGTTATATTTACATCTCCTTTAAACATCTGAACTCTCTCTCTCTCGATATTTCAAGATAATTTCACCTGACAGGAAAAAATGTATTATGAGTAGTGAATTTTTAGTAGGCTCTGGACTCTAATTATATTTTCACCTATTGTTGACTGGAAGCCTTCCTGAAAACATAAACAACTGATCAAGACATTTTGTGTGTCCTGTGTATTAACATACTGTATTTTTACAATAAAGTGAGCTAGCAACAAGAAAATATTAAGAAAATCATAAGGAAGAGAAAACACATTTACAGTATTGCACATATTTATTGTGGGGGGAAAGCTGTGTATAAGTGGGCTTGAGAAGTTCAAACCATATTATTCAAGGGTCAACTGTGCTTGTGTTTTATGAAAGATAACTGTAAATTCTAGCACAATAAAGAAATTCAACTCAAGGACACACTGATGAGCATGAAATAATCAATTGACAAACAAGTTGTGAGAGTAAGAAATAAATGTGATTTCAGCTCTAGTGTCCTTGCGTAGGTCCCAATTTCAACTCTGAAAGAATACACATAATTTTACTGATTTTTTTACAGAGAGGAAGGGAGAGGGATAGAGTTAGAAACATCAATGAGATAGGAACATCGATCAGCTGTCTCCTACACACATCCCTACTGGGGATGTGCCTGCAACCAAGCTACATACCCTTGACTGGAATCGAACCTGGGACCCTTTAGTCCGCAGGCCGACGCTCTATCCACCGAGCCAAACCAGTTAGGGCTGAATACACATTTTTTCATGATAGTTTGTGATTTATACTATATCTGTATAGTATAGTGTAAGTCATTCTGAAAGAAACTGTAGAATCTAGCTGATTTTCTACCGAGTGATTTACCAATAAAAATTTATTAATATTACCATTTACATGACATACTAGTAATCGGCAGGTCTCGTGGCAACAACTACAATCAAGACCATTTGCTTGCCAACGCCAAGTTTTATTGAGGTATGGGAATTCTCCCTTAAAACCAAAAAACAAAACAGGTTTTAACTTGCCACCTTTTTACACTCACGTTTTCTGGCACTGGAGGCATAATTTCTTTGGCTGTTTTTATACCCCTTTTGTATAAATTCCTTGGGCCGCAAATTTTTCCTTCTATTAAATACAAATATTTTAGAAATTTACTGGAAATGTTACATATACTGCTGCTTAGGGTTAAAAAGAAAAATAAACTCGGGTTGGGATTTAATTTCCTTGACTACTATTAAGAGGTTTTTTTAATTCATTCAACGAAGATTTACTGAGGATATTGCTCCTTCTCTAATAGGAGAATTTGCTAGATCCTGTGAAAGAATTAAAAAAAAAGAAAACGAAAATAGTCAAACCAGTTGTGGGTAAATAAGTACTGAAATACAAGTAAGAATATATGCTATAGCATAAATGAATTCTGGAACCAGAACCCTGGATCAGGCTTTAGGAAAACTACCGGTACCTCTGTGTGCCTCAGTTCCTCATCTTTAAAATGGGCACAATAACATCATCATAGAGCTGTTATGAGGATTAAATGAATGGAAATGTTAAAGCTTCTACAACAGTATCTGATACACAATTAAAGCTCATTATGCAATAACTATTACTGTTCTGAAAGACATGTGGCTCAAAACAGCCAAGATAAATGTAAATGGGCTTTGTGCATGACACCTTGTAAACCACGGGTAGGAGGATTTGGAGAGTAGAAAACAGAAGAGTCATGATGAAAAAACATAGTGAAAATGAGATGACCAGTTTGGCTTGGTGTGGAAAGGTGGGTGAAGAGCCGGGTTGAATTCTGTGAAGATTATACAAAAGGGCCGGGGTGTTACCTGGTAGGCCATGAGAGCTATTTAGGAAAGGAAGCTCCTGATCAAAGGAAATTTACCAGCAGAGTTTTATAAGGCACAGAGAGGGTTGGTGAGCATTTGGATGTTTCCAATGCCCTTGAGAAAGTTGACTTTTCCGTGAAGCAGTTTTGCTTGCTATACAACAGAACTTACACGAACGATCTCACCACTACAAATAGAAGCACCATGCTGGAATCTCTTGCTTTCTCTCAGGGCTCCACATTACTACAGTAGAAGGAATGGATTCTGTCTTAGGTTCCCTTTCTAAAGAAAATAAAGAAAACTTGCACAGAAATTCTTCGGGTTAAACCAATCCCTGGAGTAGGAAACAGGACAGACTTCCTAAGAATAATTATTATCCACCGCCTGGGCTCGGGAGGCTCACCTACCCAGAGCACAGGGAAGAAAACACACTAGGACACCATCTGGACTCTTTCCAACGGAAATAAAATTGGAGGGGAGGGTGGATAGCAGTTTGTTAGGCACCAAGAGAGGCCTACCACATTGTAAGGCAAATTAATAAGCCATATTTAAACCAATCAAATGTCCCAGGCCCGGCTGCTGGGACCCCCCCAACCCCGCCCCAGTGAACGAATTTTGTGCACCCAGCCTCTAGTTAGAAATAAAAGACAAAACAAGAAAGGAATAAATGGATTCGTTTCACAGGCTGCCTTTGAAAAGTTTCATAAAACAATATATACTACTGTTTACTAACAACAACAATAAAAGTTCCTGATTGTTTAATATTTAATCTGGAATACCCAGAGTCCATCCAGAATTCCAGCATAAATATTTAGTGTTGGCATGAGTGTGAAAAGAAAAGTACTGTACCATGCTACAACATGCATGAACCTGAAAACCAGTCATTATATGAAGTGAAAGCAGACAGACACAAAGGCAACAGCTGGCATGATTCCATTTGTAAGAAATACGTAAATCCATACCGACAGGAACCAGACTAGTGGTTGTGGGGAAAGGAGCTATGTGGAGTGACTGCTTAATGGGCACATGATTTACATTTGGGGGTGATGAAAATGCTTTGTAACTAGAAGGGGTGGTGGTTGCTCATCACCGTTAAAGTACTAAATGCCACTAAACTGTACCTTACAATGGCTAATTTTTTTTAAACCTCACTCGAGGACATGCTGAGACACAGACATCCACCATGTTAGAGAGTAACATCGATGGGTTGCCTTCCTTACACTCCCTGACTAGGGATTAAACCTGCAAGCCAGCCATGTGCCCTGACCTAGAATGGAAACAAGCAACCTTTTGGTGCTCAGGATGATGCTCAACCAACTAAGCCACTCCAGCTGGGCTACAAAAGCTAATTTTATGCTATATGAATTTTACAACAAAAGGTAACTGATGAAGCTAAAATAGGAAATATGCAAATATATAAAGATGTGCTTTGAAGTTTAACCAACCCTGGTCAGCAGTAGTATTTGACTTGCTTCTATACAGACTATTCTATAATTCTTTTGTTGGTTGGACATAATTGTGGATTTTCTTCATTACAGCCAGCATTCTAAGATTTTTAAAATGTAAGCTTTTGTACTGAAACTCAGATTAATTCCTACACTACAAATGGGAGTTGCCCACCCAGCTTTTCAGGAGACTGGTAAGTCAAAGAGCATTCTGATCTATATGACAATGAAAGAGACCCTCAAAAAAAAAAAAAAAAAAAAAAAAAAAAAAAAAAAAGAAAGAGACCCTCTTCTTTAATGTTATGGAGATCCTGGGGGAAATTTAGGACCCTTGTTCATTTAGGACCCTCTGACATCACTGTATAAGACTATTTTGGCTTCTCACAAGAAAGGTGACATAAACAGATTGTTTGCTACTGCTGCTGTTTTAAAGCAAAGTTCTACAAGTCTTAGAGTGGTCCTTCCCAGAAGGTAGACCACCTAAATATATAAAACCCTAATATGCAAATAGACCGAACAGTGGAACAACTGCACCAGTCACTAGGAGGTGCACGGAGAACATGGCGGGCATCAGCAGCAGGTGGTAGAGCATGGAACATGGCAGGCATTGACCATGGCGGGATGGTGGAGCAGGTGAGTTGGGGCGCCAGACCAAGGTGGGGTGCTAGTCACTGTCACTGGGGCAAGCCTCTGGTGGTTACTGAAAATTCTTTGCTCCACATGCCGTGGTCCCACTGGGTGCTTGCAACTGCTGCCGGTGCCAGCCCCGATCACTCAGTGCCATCAGTGGATGTGAGTGGTGGCCGCCGGCCCCGATTGCCCCTGAGGGCTTCTCCACCTCTCCCCGCCTGCTCCTGAGGGGCGACTGGGGGCACAGAGGATGGGCTGAGACCCGCCCCTGTGCCCACTGCAGCCTTGCAGCCCACAGTTCCTTTCAAGATGCACAAATTCGTGCACAGGCCCCCCCCCGCCCGTACAGTATAAAATAATAAGGTAACTAACACTTGCAATTTCATATTCAATTTAATTTTGCATTAAATTTTATATTAAAACCCCACAAATTCTGTAATTAAAACTCCATCTTTGTCTAGAAATTTTACTTGTTTGCAAATGTTTTAGATGTGGTAACCCAGTTCTTGCAATGTCCCAGAATTTCTGCCCTGAGAAAAGTAATGAAAGAAGTTGCACATTCTCCCCTGAGGTATGGGAGGGAGCTGGCTGGCGCTCAGGCAGCATCGTGTTGCTGCAAAGATGGAGCAGACGCAAGCAGTTCTGGGCCCCCTGAGTATTTAGATATTGAGATCCTCATCTTTAGGGGAAGATACTGGAATCAGCAGTACAGGCAATAGCCAGGTACTGCGAGGGACTTCAGAGTGTGGAATAAAGGGAATGAAGCCCAGCTGGCATGGCTCAGTGGTTGAGCGTTAACCTATGAACCAGGAGGTCACAGTTGGATTCCCAGTCAGGGCACATGCCTGGGTTGCGGGCTCAATCCCAACTGGGGACATACGAGAGGCAGCCCATCGATGATTCTCTTTCATCGATGATGTTTCTCTCTCTCCCTCTCTGAAATAAAAAAATTTTTTTAAAAAAAGAAAATGCAACCACCCTTTTCATGGGTGTCTGTCACTTACTGTTCTAAAACTGCTACAACACTGTGGCTAAAAGAGAGAGAACTATATTTCTGATAGATTCTAATCTATAATAATAAAAGCATAATATTCAAATCAACCAAATGACCGAACAGAATGACCTACCAGACAACCATGCTCTGGCACCAGGCCAGCCAAGGCGGGTGCGATGCAATTGGTTGGGGGGCCTGCCATCGCCCCACACTCGTCCTGCAGAGGGAGGCCCAGGCCACCTGCCAGTGGGGCGATCATAGGGGGTAGGGGGGCGGCCCGCAGAACTGGGAGCCAGGGGTGTGTGGCGGCATACACAGGCAGCTTCAGGCCAAGGCGGGTGTGGGAGGGAGGCAGGGCTGCAAAGGCAGCCAGGGCTTCGAAGGCCTACCCTTGCATGAATTTCATGCATCAGGCCCCTAGTACATTTATAAAATATGAAGCATAGATATTTCATTAGTTAATGACATGAATTCTTTTATTTATTTATTTATTTATTTATTTATTGATTTTTTTTTTTTTTACAGAGAGGACGGGAGAGAGGGATAGAGAGTTAGAAGCATCAATGAGAGAGAAACATCGATCAGCTGCCTCCTGCACACCCCCTACTGGGGATGTGCCTGCAACCAAGGTACATGCCCTTGACCAGAATTGAACCTGGGACCCTTGAGTCCGCACGCCGACGCACTATCCACTGAGCCAAACCAGTCAGGGCTGACATGAATTCTTTTAAAATGTACGTATGTATTTGAAGTCATATACTTTTGAAGTATAACCATGTTAATTTTATTATATTAGAACCCTGGCTGATATTCCCGAAAATGCTTTAAGTGGAAACAGTCACTGAGGTAAACTGCCTATAATTCCATGTCATTTATTTAGGAAAACTATATAAAACTCTCTAAAACTGAATAGCATTTAAGTTTATGTGCAACAAATTCTTTATAAAAATCGCTGTTTTTATCTACTAGCTATATTTTTTCTAACTTATAATAAACATTAAAATGAGAAAATTTTATTCACACACTACTTTGTTACACTGCCATTAACATGAAAATTCTCACTATAAAGAGTGGAACGAGATAGTTGGTTAATATATTAAATACCCTATCAGCTATCCCCCATTCAGGGTAACTAAGACCATCACACGAGCACTTTGAGGCTCATTAGCTTCAAGGACGTTGGAAATATTTTTTTTTTATGTTGAAATGAGGGGGATTCAAAGTATGTGGATGGCTAGAAGGTCCTTGCATAAATAGAAAACAAAAATTTGGCTACCCCAGCAGCCAAACACACCTTGGGAATAGAGGCTTGGAATAGAATTTCATTTGGTTCTTTGTTCATCTCAGTGAGGATTCTGCTGCCTGGACCTATTACACTAGCAGCTGATCTCCGTCAGAATTCTTCATGTAAGGTGCTTACTTAGGATGGCTAAAAGAGACACAAAGCAGGGAGGGACTTTACTATTCTTACAAAACTAGGTTAAATGACTGTTTCTGTACCCACTTACTAATAGTGTGTGTGTGTGGCAGAATTCAGTCTTGGACTTGCTTTCATGCTAACTGGTAGCAAGGCTGTGTAGAAGGAAAATATGGGTCACAAAGGCGAAGGCCCAAACTGGCTTACCTCAGCTTCCAACATACCTAAAAATCATTTCATACAACCAGTGACATGTACCGTGCTTTGAAACATGCCAAATTAAATACAATTATGGCTGCAGACTGAGTCTCAGATGAGCGGTTGGTGTACACAAGTAGTAGTATACTGTCTCCCCGTCAGAACAGGCTTGGAGGGTATCCTGTTTCATTTCTTCTCAGAAGCACCTTCTAAACAACACTGAACAGCTCTGAAATTGGGAGGCTTCTCACATCGCGTCGCATTTTAGGATCACTGTCCACCAGGTGGCAGTAGTGGTATCATTTGTATTACCTGTGTACTCTCATGTGTGAGAAGCATAGCATGTTAATAGCTTAGAATAAAAAAAACCCAGAGGGGAAAAAAGCAAGCACACGCTTACCAATGGTTGTAGGGTGAAGGCCCTCAGCAACATTTCAGATACAGGATCAAAATTAGGCTAGGACTCTTCTTGGCTGTGACAGTTTCTCAGAGGTTCCTTGCTTTTTACTCAAGTGTGTACGTACAATGTCTTTAGAACGAATTTAGCGCATTTCCAAAGTTACTTAGGTCAGCACCTTGCTGCCCATGTCTTCATGTAAGGTTGTACCATAAATCTGTAGAAGAGTCTTTGGTCACAGTCTGAATTCCATCCCGGGAATCCCTCGATTTCCTAAATGATTTTTTATTTTATTTATTTTTAAAAAATATATTTTTATTGATTTTTAGAAAGAAAGAGAGGGATGGAGAGATAGAAACATCCATGAGAGAGAAATACCATCTCTGCACGCCCCCCTACTGGGGATCGAGCCCGAAACCCAGGCATGTGCTCTGACTGGGAATGGAACCAGTGACCTCTTGGTTCCTGGGTTGATGCTCAACCACTGAGCCACACTGGCCAGGCCCTAAATGATTTTTTAAATTTGCATAGGGGTTTCACTCTTTTTGCTGTAAAGTTCACTGGTTTTGACAAACACGTAGTGTCATGTAACCACAAATACAGTATCACACAGAACAGTTTCACCACCCTAAAGTCCCCTGTGCTTCACTGTTCAACCCTTCTTCCCTTCCCCCAAACCCCTGTGCCTTTCTATAGTTTTGCTATTCCAAATATCTGTGGAATCCTACTTTTAGACTGGCTTTTTTCATTTAGCAACGTGCATTTAATACCCACCTGTATTTTTTGGCGGCCTGCCCATTTCTTTTTCCTGCTGAATAATATTCCTTTTATGGATGTGTCACCGTTTGTTTATCCAGTCACCTAGTAAAAGATAGCATCTGGGCTGCTTCTAGTTCTGGCCATTATGAATGAAGCTGCTATAACATTCATGTGCAGGTTTCTGTGTGGATGTAAGCTGTCAACTCATTTAGGTACAGACCAAGAATCCTGATTGCAGGATGGTACGGTAAAACTATGCTTAGCTTTCTAAGAGACAGCCAAGTGATCTACCAATTTTGTATTCCCACCAGCAATGTGTGTGGGTTCTTGCTACTCCACAATATTGCCAGCAAACAGCATGGTCAATTGTTTGGATTTAGCCGTTCCAATGTGTGTAGCGGTATTTCATTGTTAGGTTAATTTGTAGTTTCCCAATGATAGATATGCTGAGCATCTTTAACATGCTTATCAGCCATCTGTATATTTTCTTTGGTGAGGTGTCTGATTAAATCTTTTGCTCATCATTTTAATTGGGTTGTTTGTTTTCTTACTGTTGAGTAAGATATTTTTAATGAGGGCAGTATAGTTTTGTGTGTGTGTGTGTGTTCAGATTTGCAAAACTTAATAGAGAATAAATTGACACCATCTAACTCAACAAAAGTGGAACCAATAGCAAACTCCTTGAGTCTTTGGCTTTTTCTCCCTTGAAAAGCAGCACATAAAACTGAACAACCCAAATGTCACCAACTTATGGAGAAATTATGAAAGAAATTAAGGTACATACATAGAAACAGTGTACCACAGAGCTTTTAACGTGCTCATTATAAATTCTGACCACATTCTGGCTTTAGGGTTGTACTATTTAAAATATGGGCTGTGTAAAGGACACAGCTGCCCACTCTCAGGGCTGGGTAAATACCCATGTTCATTTTCATACCTCAGTCAAGCTTAATGATACAGATTGCAAGCTAGTTAACGGAGACGTTTTCTCAAGTGGTATTGGCCATTTTATTTGGAGATGTGGCTAATAACAATTTAAAGGGAATTAACGTCTCTATTTTCAATAGGAATTATAACTGCATTCAAGGAGTCAACGTAAAAGAAGCATTCAACCAAGGGTAAAAAATCAATTAAAGGGCTTTTTTCACTTTCTCCTTGTGTGAATTATTTTGAGAAGAAAAACCTTTAGCAAAAGTATGTATTTACTGCTATTTTACAGTGTGTTTGACCCAACCAGAAATAAGTGTTTCTACTGTCCCCATTTTTAAATGACTCCTCCCGTTCATAACTACCAAAACCAATTATATAAGTACACCTTAAACTCCCACAATGTTACATGACAAATGTATTTAATTTAAAAAATTAAGGTTCCTTTCCTAAATGAGAATAAAACATGTTTTGGGGTATAACACTCAAATCCTTATCCCATAGTATTCTTGATAAATAGATTAAATATTTGGTTATTTTTTTTAAATCACTGGTATTCCCAACTTTTTATTTCAAATGTAAAAAGCACTCAGTTCTTGCATCTTTCTATATCTGCCAAACCTTTCCAGAAGTCTACACCATTCATGCCACAAAAACTGCTTTCTCAAAGAGCAATCGATAAGTCTCGTAATTGCTACATCAATGGTCTCTGTTTCTTTCTCATCCCTTCCATGTCTACCCAGCTTTTGACAACTGGAAATCTTTACATCCCTGGCTTCCACAACACGGAATTCTCCTGAGTTCAGACCCCAGCTCTCTGCACTAATTTTCTGACTTTCCTCATGAGCTACACTGTTACTCATGTACCTTAAGCACAGGCATTTCTCCAAGAATTTGATTTCAGTCCCCACCATTTTCTGCAGTAGGTATGACAGCAACAGCACCAACCAGCACAACTGAAATGTCTGAGCACTAATGTGCCTTACGCCAGCCTCTTTACATATAATATACTAGTGGTTCATCCTCTACATGTGTAGCCTTTCCATTAACTCTTCGGTGCCTAACATACTCTGCAACTCTGGACAATCTACCATTTCCGTTAAGCTTTCTTTCCCTTTCCAGGAGTACACTGTTATTCCAAATGCCTTATTCTCTCATTTACCATCATCTCTCCAGCGTTTTAGAACAGGGCTTGTTACAGAGTAGATGTTTATGGAGCACATAAAGAATATTTACTGCACAAATGATTGGAAAATTCACACAGATCCCATCTCTCTCTCTTTTTAAAAAAATGTATATTTACTGATTTCAGACACAGAAAGGGAGAGGGAGAGAGAGATAGAAACATCAATGATGAGAATCACTGATTGGCTGCCTCCCGCACACCCCCTACTGGGGATTGAGTTGGAAACACCGGCACGTGCCCTTGACCGGAAAAGAACTCAGGACCCTTCAGCCCGCAGGCCGATGCTCTATCCACTGAGCCAAACCAGTGAGGACACATCTCTTTTTTGAGATAGGTTGGGCTACAATAAAAAATAGACTACTGGCCCTGGCCAGTTCTGCTCAGTGGTTAGTGTCGGCCTGTGGATCAAAGGGTCACGGGTTTGATTCCTGGCCAAGGGCAGGTTTGATCCCCACACTGTCGAGGTACTGTCGAGGTGCGAGCAGGAGGATACCAATAGATGTGTCTCTCACATCAATGTCCCCTCTCCCTCCCGCCAGTCTCTCTAAAAAGAAAAAAAAAAATATATATATCAATGGAAAAAATATCCTCAGGTGAGGATTTAAAAATATATATACGGGCTTAGAGTAGTAGATCATTTTGTTTTACCTTTTGCTGAGAAGATTTCTACCAAAAAGCAGTATAAATAAACTTAATTCATACTAAACTCAGTATTATACAACCTTTCCAGTACATCTTACTTACATAAAAGATGGGGACTAACTGTTAAAATTATCATTTTATCTTTGGAGATACAAATTTAAGACAGAAACCCAAACCCAACACTTTGAGCTATAATGAGATCTACTATATGAACTTGGCTCTTCAGTAAATTTGGCCAGAACAGATTTCTTTAAATTTGCTAGATAATTTGAGTTCTTTAAAATTGCTAAATAAATTTTAGAGTGGATCTCAGGGATTAGGATTAGCCCTTTATAGGACTTACGGCATTTTTTTTTCCAGAAGAATATGGATATATGGTTTCAAATACAAAAATGCTTTAAAAATTTTTTTAATGTAATTTGAAGTGGGGTCGGTGGATGTTGTTATGTTAACTCCTTATGCGCAACCCACACATGTGGCTAAAAGTTCAGTTGTTGACATATCGAGTCCCTATGACCCTGGCCATCTCTGCATGTGAGAAAGCACTAAACAATAAAGTTACTCAAAATCTGGATTCTGTTACAGCTTCTTTATCATCTATAATTCATAACGTAGTTTTATATTTCACACAAAAAATTTTTGACTAACCTAAACAAGCTTAAACTCACAGGGATTCCAAGTATTGCAAAAGAAGAAATAGTTTTTAGCAAGCACATAATTCTGGAAGAAAAAAAAAAAAGAAGAAGAAGAAGAAGAAGAAGAAGAAGAAGAAGAAGAAGAAGTAGTAGTAGTAGTACACTGGCTTTTAAATAAAAGCCAGCATCTACCCCGGCAGATTGATGTCATAAACAATTCCTGGTTTTCAGCTTCAGATGCGTTCTTAATACCACTTGGCAGGCAACTGTTTAATTTGCTTTCATTCTCCCTTTGGCAGCTATTCTAAAAATGTTTAACCCTCCTTAAGCCACCTACCCAATCCCTCCAGTGCCCCCGAGTAAATTTTTGTTGCCTTACAGCTCAACTCTTAACAGAAGTTAAGCCCATTCTTATTTCTTCCTTCAAGTCTTCAGAGGTTGAGATGCCTGCCCTCCATTCTGTCTCTCTGATCTGTCTTCCCAATTTCCCTGGGACCTTGTTCTAACAATTGGTTCTACCTTTCCTGCAACTTCAATCTCCGCTGTACTGAGCTCCTACTTACCAGATGAGAAAATTTAGTTATTCCCATTCTTTTATGCATCTTGTCAATTCATTTCTCTTTTCTTTCTTGGTCCAAAGACTAGCTTCCACTGGTTGGTTGTACTCCATTCCCTCCCACCCCCACTCACTCCTACGCTCACTGGGAAATCACTTCCATTCTCCACACTCGCCCAGTCATGGTCACTGCTGTCTTCCTAATGGACAGAAGTCAAAGGATGCTTCTTAGGCCTCATCTCACGGGACTGCTGTGTATGTACAGTTATGTTCCCCTCTCCTGGTTTTCCTAACCTGGTTGTCTGATGCTAACTAACCATTTCTTCTAGGTTTCCTCTGCCCATCACCTAGACACTGGGTTTCCTTTAAGGTTCTATCTTCGATGCTCTTTACACCCCCTATCCTTAAGTAATTTAATTCACTCCTCATTTAGTGACTCCTGTTATTATTCAACAACCATATTGGTGTTTTAATCACACCTATACATTCTAATCTGCATCTGGCCCTAATATTTTTTCCTTGCTCTGCAGGAACCTAAAGATCTAATTTCTGCTGTCTTAACAAAAGGAATATCCTATCCATATTTAAGATTCAAAATACCCAAACCTATTTACTCACAGTTAAACCTGTTTATGTCCTAAATTTCTCATCTCAAATATAATCCAAATGTGGTAAGTAGTCAGCACCCAATGCTACTCTCATCTGCCTTCATTATTTGCCTAAGCCCCCTGTCCCCAAGCACCTCACACCCAATACTTGAGCAGCACTTAAGTAACTGTTCCTTGAAGAGATCTATAAGTCTTAGGTCTCACTGTTCATGGTTTGGAGTGCTACCCACCCCTGCTTAGCAAATTCTTAGTCATCCTTCCAAACCCAACACAGACATCATCTGCTCGGGGAAGCCGCCCACACGCTCGGCTCCTTGGGTAGGAGGAGCTGCTTCCTCCTCGGTGCCCCCTCACACTGCACACTTCTCTCCTTGTCCTCAGCATGCCCCAGAGGGATGCCACCCTTCTTTGGAGATTTAGGCTCCTGGGTCTGGACTTGGTAAATGTACCCATGTATATTTAATTATTTAACAGAAATTACCTCTTTTTAGGCCATATTCCCCTCTACTGGATGGATTAAAAGCTGTCTGAGGCTCACCAGAATCTAGCACAGCTAATAAAATATTAAAAACACATAGAGTTCTTCAGGTTAAAGATGAAGAATTTGGGAATGTCACAGGTCTGGGTTTAAATTCTGGTTCTGCTACTTACAAGCTAAGCTCTATGAACTTAAAACAAAGAACCACTCTCAAAAAAATATTTTCTTATTTCTAAAACTAATACCTTTCCCTTAGAATACTGTGAGGGTTATTTGAGATAACAGATACTCAATAACTTTTAACATGAGTATATGTAATGTTTCGTGAATTTATGAACATATTGGTCACGCAATATTTCAAGTCATAAATATCTAAGATTAAAACTAAACATGGGAGCACATTAATTTTCAAAAAGCCACTTATCAACACATTTATTTAAAAGCAATATTTTAACAGATGCTTTATATCTTTATTAAAACCAAATTTGAATTTGTTCTCTTTTTACTTTGGTTGGTAGCTACCCTTTATTTAAAATCTTTATAACCTTTACAATAATAGAAAAAAAAGCATGAAATCACTAATTTCTATTTTTTCAAAACATGACAGTTTCAATTACTTTCTCTACTTCACTACTCAGTAATTCTGGTGTTCTACAGTAAAATGAAAAAGTGATCCAAAGACAGACTAAGCTAATAGACATTAAAAAATTAGAAAAAAGAACAACAAATATATAAATTAGATATGAAAGTCATTTGAACTCAAGACAGCTATTATTATTTGACAGCAATAGCTTAAAGCCAAACACAAAAATCAAGATCTATCAAAATATCAATATTAAAACAGTAAGATCATGAATGATTTTTATTTTATTCTTTTTACCAGTTAATTTTTTAATAAAACAGTAAGCATGTTTAACTTTTTACAATAAAAATTATTCTTTAATTCTTTTTGAAAATGCTTAAAATAAATTGTTAGGTGAAAAGGTAGAATTATAATATTGTATATTCATATGACTCCAATTACAGGAGAAGATATGTATGCATGAGGTATACATAATGAAGAAAAAGGCAACATGCAAAAAATATTCTTAGTTTCTCTGGTAGGTGAAATTACCAGTCGTTTCTATTGGCTTATTTATAGTTTTCTTATTTTCCAATTTCTTCATAATGACCTGGTATTACTTTTAAAAAAATAATAGCTTTTTCGGATTCACATACCATTGAGAATTCACCATTAAAGTATACAATTCAATGGTTTTTAATATATTCACAAAAACTGTACAATCATTACCACAATCAAATTTAGAACATTTTCATAACTCAAAAGAAAACCTGAACCCAATAAGCAGTCACTCCTCATCACCCATCTATCTCCTCAGCCCCCAGCAATCCTCAATGTATTTTTTGCCACTATGGATTTGCCTATATTGGGCATTTAATACAAGTGGCATCATAGAATATGTGGTCCTTTATGAATGCTTTCTTTTACTTTTCCGGGTTCATTCATGTTGTAGCACGTATGTACACTTCGCTTCTTCTTGTCACCACGCAACATTCCATTGTATGAATATACTGCGTTTTATTCATCCATCTATGAGTTGTCATTTGAGATGTTACTGATACCGCTGTAATGAGCTAGTTATTAATAACAGGAAAGGAGCAAGAGGAAGGCCAGAGATTATAAGCATAGCCATTTGGGCAGCTTCACCAGGAAGCCGAAACTTTACATTCCCCAGGGAACCACCGGCCCATTCCCTACAAAACTCTGGGGGAAGGGACTAGACAAAGGGAGATGTGCACATGTGCGGTGAAGTTGGGGTGGCATAGGAAAGATGCCTGTCAGTCAAACCTGGGAACAGAGATCGTGGGCCAGAGGTGGCGGGGCCACTACAAGCACGCGAAAATTTGGGGATACATCATCACCTAGACAAAGGAAGTCTGGCTCTCCCTCGGCTCTCTGGATTCTTTGGCTTTGCTCCTTCCCGTGTTCCCTCCGTAAACATGTGGCCACATGATGAACTAATGGACTGCAGCAGGGAACACACACTAAGCTAGCCTGATGCTGGATTGGACTGCTCCAACTTGGAAAAGAAACTCTGGACACTAGCTTTGCTCTTGGCCCTGCTGAAGGCAAAATGGGACTTCTTCCTTGGAGGGATGGTAGGAGAGGGGACCTTGGAAACTCGGGGATTTGATTCCACAGAAATAAAGCTTTCTACAATCTCTCATCCTCCTGTGAGGGCCCCTGGAAATTCTTATTCTAGCAGCAGCCCACGCACCCACTTCCACCAATAACATTTCCACGTTTTGGCTATTATGAATAATGTTATGAACATTCATGTACACATATGTTTTCAAACCTCTTAGGTTTATACCTAGTTGAACAACCAGATCATTTGGTAACTCTACATTTAACTTTTTGAGGAATTAGCAAACTGTCTTCCAAAGTAGGTGCTTCATTTTAAATTCCCACCAGCAACCGAAGAGAACTGAAATGTTCCCACATCGTTACCAACATGTGCGATTGCCCATCTTTTTTTTTTTTTTAATATGTTTTATTGATTTTTTACAGAGAGGAAGGGAGAGAGATAGTTAGAAACATCGATGAGAGAGAAACATCGATCAGCTGCCTCCTGCACAGCCCCTACTAGGGATGTGCCCGCAACCCAGGTACATGCCCTTGACGGGAATCGAACCTGGGACCCCTCAGTCCGCAGGCTGATGCTCTATCCACTGAGCCAAACCGGTTTCAGCGCCCATCTTTTTTATTATAGCCATCCTAGCAAGTTTGAAGTGGTAACTCATGGATTTGAGGGATAACTCACGTATTTTCCTGATAGCTAATGATGTTTCACATCTTTTCAGGTACTTAATCTTCTTTGGCAAAGTGTTTAGTTGGATCTTTGGCACATTTTAGAAACTGGGTTATATGTCATTTTATTAGTAAGTTGTAAGAATTAAAAAAATATTCTAGATACAAGTCTCTTATCAGATATATAATTCACAATTGTTTTTGCATGGCATTTATGAAAAGAAAAAACAAAACTCCATCTCTTCCACAAATTCAACTAGCAATCACTATGGTGGTCATGGAGTATAACATGGTATTGATAAGATATAATATGTGAGCAGCATTTTATAATTTTTAATCTAATGCTTGCATGGACTGGTAATAATAGACAAGCCTGTTTGAGGTCAAGAAATGAATGCCTGCAAAGGTAAAATGATTTATTCAAAGTCTCTCCTGACTTCATTATTTCTCTACACCTCACCTTTTTCACTTCTTTTAAATTAATGTTCTCTCCCTATGTTGTTTTTGAATGTGTAAGGAAGTCGTCTTAAATCCTTTTTAGAACAAGGCAGGTATGTGTTCAGAGAAATTTCTCAAAGTCTCATGGCTAGGCAGGATTAACATACCCAGGTCTCTGGGTACCTGGTTCAGGCCTCTCTCTGCGATGAGGTGATCAGGACCCAGTCTGAGCGTGTGATGGGTCTCAAAGAGGTAACTGTGTGGACAACAGAGTCATGAACACTGATGTGACAAAGGTGGAAGGTGAAGTGGTCCCAATAGAGTCAGGACTGTGGGGTTGTACTGGTTTCTCTAGAACTATTGTAACAAGTTACCATAATATCAGTGGCTTAAAACAATGCTATTGTTTTAAGCCACTGATATTATGGTAACTTGTTACAATAGTTCTCACAGTCCCGGCGGCCAGAAATCAGGTTTAAATCAGTTTCTCGGGACTGAACTCAAGGTGTTGGCAGGACCACGATCCCTCCGGCGGCTCTAGAAGAGCATTAGTTCCTTGGCTCTTCCATATTTTGGTAGCTCCTGGCATTCCTTGGCTTGTGGCTCCATCACCTCATCTCTGCCTCTGGGATCACAATGCCTTCTCCTCTTACGTCTGAAACCTTCCCCTGCACATCTTTTCTTATAAAGACACTTGTGACTGTTTTTAGTCCTTGCCCCAGGATCAAGGATAATCTCCCCAATCTCCCCATCTCAAGGCCCTTTACTTAACCACACCTACAAAGTCTTTGCCTCATAATGTAAAGGTTTGACAGATTAGGGTATTATCACTACACATGGGGGAGGGGCGGCGCGGAGGGGGCGGATCTTCTAAGACCAAGAACCAAGTGTCAAGGGGCGACTCTCCATTATCTTCTTTTGTTTATAGTACATCTAGTTGATTTAGGTACAAAAACTGGTCCTACAGCTATATTCTATCTTAGCCCTGACAATATCCACAAATATTGCTAGAAGTCACCATCTCAGTTACCCAATCAAGATCATGTTTTTTAACAGAAGAAAACATTACCTAGATTCAAATTTTTTATAACAAAAATTATAGTTGGTATCCTTTATACATTCTGGCTTAAACAATCTATTATTATAAAGAGAATCCAAGTATATTATTATTTATAAATCGGCACACTTCTCTGACTCTAGTATTTCAAATAGAACTTTTAAAAAATTTTAATACAGAAAAAACATAATTATAAAAAGAAAAAGAGAGACATTTATTGAACATCTACGTTGTGACGAAACATCATGCTAGGTTCTTTATATAAAATTCAATTCTCATAAATATAGGAGATATATATTGATATTACTGTTTACTATGAAAACAGACAGCAAATCATAATAAACTAAATATATTAGAATTTAACTTTTCGTTAAGATTATTAAATTAGCTTTTCTAAAGAGTCATAGGCCCAACGGGAATGTTATGTAATGAGGGTTTACATGAGGGCCTGCCTGTAAAGCAAGTTTCAGAAGTTATACTCTGCTTAAGATAACGGAAGAATGCAGCCTTTTAAGCAAGAGACCACCTGGCCATAGTCATATAGACCTGAACAAATGCTGCCAGAAGCTGACTAAATAAGATTGCTAAAGCTTGCATAGGAGTTGACCAATCAACAGAGCTCATGACCCTGACCCCTTACTCATGATTTTTGCCCTTAAAAGCCCCAAGTGGTAAGACAGTGGGGAGTTTGGGCTTTCAGCTATACAGTTTCCTATTCTTGCTTAGCGCTCTGCAAATAAAACAACTCTAACTTCTCCACTGCAGAACTCAGGTTTAGTGTTTGGCTCTGCTGTACAGCGGGAGGCACAAACCATTCGATTGCACTATTGAAAACGAAGAACAGAGAAATGAAAATACTAATGGTAAAAACCAGAACTCAGGTCCACTAGATTATAAATAAGTGATCACTTATTTCCCATTACAAACTATATTTTAAAAATTAATTTCTCTATAGGAGTAATCTAGGAGTAAGTTTAAGAGAATGGATGGAAACTTGTGAGAATTATCAAACCTTTACATGGTAATAATGTGCCTCAAATTCTTCACATAGTAGAGTTTGCCGATACTTGTAGAGTTTGGGGTTTTCAAATATGTTAATTTTAACTTATATCACTATTACTATCACTAAATCTAATCATGCCCTTTATATCCCATTTATATTGTAATTCTAAGATTGTTCTTCTAAATGAAAAAACAAAACAGAAAAACCGAAGCAGTTTTCTGGAAAATACAAGCAAATCCACCATTCTCCTCTCACCCAGATATGAGTTGATATTCAGAATTAATAAAAAGGTTTGGTAAAATTTTAATATCACGTATTGGGTTTTCTTTGCAAAAGTAAAGCATATTCCAGAGAAAACTAAGTTCTAGAATAAAGTTCTGAACCAAATGTCTAAGGCCAAGAAGTTGTGCTATAAAAAGCCCTTATAGCCCATTATTCCCCAAACCTACATGACCACAGATCTCATTTTGAAATAAGATCTTGGGATCTTCAAGCATTATTTGACTTCATAAAATTTAGGAAATAAATGCCCCTTAATTGGCAAATGTTACATTAAATAAATGAGCCGAGGAATGTAATGATTTGGAAATGAACAAAATATACAGTTGTATGTTTAATTTTTACAAGCCTGGCAAAGAAATCCTTGTCATAAGTAACTTTTCTTTTCATATTCCCCTCCTTTCATTTTTCCAATATTTATCAATATTTTTTTCTACAATCAATCTGTCATTATCTTTTTAATTGAATACACTGGACATAAAACATTGGTAAATTTAAGGTATGCAACATGCTACCTTGATACATTATATAGTCTTTGTACCTATATTTATTAAATTACATAATTACAGTACAAAATTGCTATCTGATTATTTAGCTTCTATTGAAGATCTATGATTAGAGGTAAATGAATCTAAATACATAAGAGAAAAACAATGTCAAGTATAATTTTGCCATGAAAATATAATTATTACCCACAGTTTAGAATAAATATGGGGGGGTATGGGGGAATTAAAAAAAATCTGTCATACTTTAATTACATACTATACATGAAATATGTATTTCTGCTAAATTAGTTTCAAAGACCACAGAGGACTTACACATTTGAAAAATTTTTAATTAAAAATAAGAAAGCAGTTGATAAGATTCTATAAAAGCAATACTTGTTCCCCGCCCCCCCCCCATAGCAGCTATTTGTGAATAACTTATGGCACCTCATAAAGCTTTGCAACAGTCCAGAAAATAATCTTATTACTTTAGAAACCTTAAATAAACCTATTACCATGGTAAAATAATACATTAAAAAATGGAAGTAAACGGAGTGTGCATGCTGCCCAAGGTCACACAACTTTAGAAACCTTAAATAAACCTATTATCATGGTAAAATAATACATTAAAAAATGGAAGTAAACGGAGTGTGCATGCTGCCCAAGGTCACACAAGTTGAGTCAGTACTTAGAAGTGGGAACACATTTCTTGAGTATTATCACCTAGTTCTCATCTCTAACTGTTAACCCTCCCTTTTCACGAATATACAAGCTGAGTATGCACCCACTTCCTTCTCATGTGCCAATCCTAGAAAATGGCATAGAGGGGGCAGTTCACAAAATGAAGATATTTCAGGAAAGCATCACATAATTGCCTGGCATTTGAAGACACCAAGCTTTTAGTATTCTCTTCCTATTCTTCCCACTCCTCTACATCATTTTTCTAGAACTCTTTAAAGCACCGCCTATACCTCAAATTCCCTACCTGACTTCCTGTTTCAAATACCATTTCCCCCCAAGGAAATAAATATGATAATTTTTGCTTCCTTCAAATCTCCAAAAACACAAGGATTTCTCTCAAGCAGAGTATGCAATTTTAATTTCCAAGAGAACACCCTGAAGATTTGGTTGCCAAGTTTGTGTATTATAAATATATTTAAAAAATCATGTTCATTACAGTGATATGTAGATTTTAAATATCACTTGATAGTATGGGAATACAATATGGGGGAAAATACACAAGATCTCCCCTCACATTAACTTCATGGAAGAAGATGAACATTTTGGATAATAAAAATAATCACAAGACATTTAAATAAAATTATCTCCCTAGTAATCACCATAATATGAGCTCAAGGGGAGTAAGAGCCCTAAACAGCAAAACTATTATTGAGCTCTAAACGCTTCTAAAGCTAATTCAATATCAAAGAGTAGAACAAAGTATAAATACAAATGCTGAATAATTAACATTTTACAAATATGCTGTCAATCTCACTTTATTTTAGAGTATTTTAAATGACCAATTATATTACAAAACCAACTTATTTTTGAGCTACCATTTGAATATTATGTAGCTATTACTACAAATATACCCTTCGCACTTTCTTTAAAGAATTCTTGCTCTTATAACTAAGTGGGACTTAACCACTGCTACTTTTTAGATTTAGTAAAGAAATGTAAAAGCAAACATTATAATTTCATTAAAACACAAGAACAAAAATGCTAAACTGTCCAAAACGACACATCCTGAACTCCCTCAGCACATAATCCTGCCAGCATTATTCAGCAGCAGTGAGCAAATGAAATTTGTGAGGAACACAAAGGAGGCAGCAGCATAGCAATTTATGAACTTGTCACTTCAGAAATGTACAAATGTACTGAAAATATTTCAAAAGAAAGATCTGGACTGCAGAAACAATTTTCTCCTCATCTCAGCCAACTTACTTGCTACATAGAGCTTCAGCTCAGTATAAAACAAGCGACAGATCTAAGTAGAGACACACATAGCCTTGCTAAGGATTATAAAAGTAGAACAAAACAGCTAATCAACTCACCAAACAGCCTTTTGCTAAGACCTGCATTCTTCTTTTTATCTTAGGCTTCTGGTTTCCAAGACAAATTACATGCCCTCTAACAGAATGATGACAAAAGGGCACACCATGGTCTCTTTTCTGCTCTCTCCGCAAAATAAAACTGAACTACACTGCAGTCTCCAAAAGTACTCCAAAAGTATGAGCATGCTCAGTATCTAATTCAAAGGACTTGGTATTTCATCTCGGCACGAGATGGCCTACTTCCCAACAAACTCAGAGAGCTGCCAATTCAATAGAAGGTCATTAACGGCAATAAACCACAGAACCACCAAGTGATAACTGATTTGTTTCTAACTTCCTGATTTCTGTGGTTCATTTAACTTGATGTGACTGGAAATGATTATTCCTACACTTTTATTAAAATAGATCCTTAGGTTTCAATGTTTCACTCTGTCAACATAAGTATTCCAAAAAGTGCTGGCATGAACAGGAAATTTCAGGATATCCAAGATGTGATCCTCAAAAGTAAATCTGACCACTGAAAAATAAAGCAAACTATAAGCCATTCATATTTTGTTTTTAACCCCTTGTCCTGTCCTCTTGCCTAGTCAGCAAATAAAACAATCTGCAAACTGGTAGTATTTTAATTTCTCCTTGGGAAATATTAGTAAATATCAGTAAACTGAAACATTCAGTATCTTTAATAAAAATGCCTGCTATCTTTAAACTATAGCAATAGGACATTTCTCATCTATAGCTTATACATAATAAATTATATGCTTATATAACAACAAACCTCACCCAAATGTTGCTAAAGCTATGAACAGGAATAAAAATGCGTGTTTTTTTTTTTCATTTTGCAAAACAACTTTTACAACACACACACACACACACACTCTCTCTCTCTCTCAACCAAGCAGTTTACACGTGTATGTTTAAAGTATCAAATAACTAATTTTTCTGGTAAGTTGCCGCCAACACTGGAAATACAGTCAACAAGCTTCAATGTTTCCGATATAGAAATCTAGCACAGCAGACAGAGCCCCACCAAAACCACCAGATAACTCCTATAAATCCACTTCCCATTTTCACCTTGAGCAGACAAGCAAAAGCAGGAAGTGCTCATACACTCGACACACCAAGCTTGGGCGAGCAAACCTCTGCAGGATGGAGCTAAGGCATCTTTAAAACGGGCCCATAGAGTAATGCATGGTTTTCCTAACAACCCTTCCTGGTTACTTCTATCACTTCCCTATTGTAAATTGCCTATCCACACCCTACACAAATGTCTCATTTTATGAACAGTAGCCTTGTCTACCCCTTCTTTCTCACCCCCAAATTAACGTGGAAGGCCTGGGAAAGCAAGAAGGCAGAGAAAAGAGACAAATTCCATAGCATCAGCTAAGACAAGGCCCTCATAGATGATGAAACAAGATCATTAAAAAGTTTAGAGGTTGTAAAAAAGAAAATGTTAAAGAAATTTTTTGTCAAAAACTACAGAGAACCATTTATAAAACCACATTTAATTCCAACACCTTTCTAGGAGAAAAAAAAAGTTAATTACCAACACAATTTTCTTTAACATTCTACCCAATAACTCATTCTTATTGATGAGTATTAGGTAAGCATAACTGCAAGTTCTGTGGATTCTGTATGCGATATAAGCATTCTAGCTCTAAAGGGGGGAAAAATGCCCAGGAAAGAGGGAGCACACAATAAAAACCAAGTACCAAGAGCTATAAATGTATCACGAAGTGTAAATATGCACCCATGTTTTGTGTGCTGTATGTGTGAGGGTGAGGATTCTGTCGAAAGAGTAGGTTACCTGGGGTACTGGAGGAAAGCTCTAAATCTCTGAATGAGAAAGGAAAGGTTCTTCACTAGAAAACAAACAAATCTACTTTCTGATCTATAAACATGTATTGAGAACTTGTTACATATGAGGCATGGTGCAAGAGTGGGAAGAAAAACAAGGAGGATTAGATCCAGAGACAAATGGCAGGGGAGGAGGGGTGGTTAGAGATCAACCAAAGAACTTGTATGGGTGCATATTAGCATAACCAATGGACACAGACACTGGGGCGGTGGGGGCTTGTCCTTGGGGGTGGGAAGAGTGTGTGTGTGTGTGGGGGGGGGATTGCGTCAATAGGAGAAAAAGGAGACAGAATTAAAACTTCAGACAATAAAAAAATAAAGTAAAAATAAAAAAAGAAAGGAAAACAAGGAGGATTTTCTCTTAAAAGAGCTCAGAGGCAAGCGTACATGTAACTAACACAAGATTATCAAGGCCAAAGAGCGGAGCGCCTCCGTTCTCTGCAGAGTGCAGAGGGAAGTGAGAGCACATTCTGATAGGGGAATCCAAAAAAGTTGTGTGAGGGGGTGGACTCGTTGAAATGCCTAAAGACTGAGGATCTGGACAGAAAGGGGAGGGAAGGAAGAGGAAGCAGCCAGGTGGGAGGCTGAGGAGGAGGACAGCAGGGGACGTGGGAACTGGTGTGGGCACCAGAGAACTTGGGGCTCTGGTGGTGTGAGTACTGGAAAGTGGAGGCTGTCAAGCCTGGGAAGAGAAGCTAAGTAATCTGGGATGGAATGTGGAAGCAGATGGCAAGAGGCATTTTACACCCTGGGTAATAAGCGGGTCATATGTTAAAGAGGGTCATGGCCAAACAGCAGAAGGAAGGAATCAACTTTGGAAAGACAGATACAGAAGAGGTAAAAGAGGCATCCGTACCAGCCCACCGGCTTCAGAAGTCCCTTTTCTAATTCCCTTTCACTTCATGCTCTCAAACCTGAATTCCCTCTCTCTCTCACACTCCACTACAGCATTCTGATTTAAAACAGAGGTTGTCTCATTAATTACATTTATCCTTTTGATCATAATTAGAGGTGCTGTTTTAAAAATATCTTTATCTCTCCTCACTCATACTTTAATTTACTTGCTTACACCTTTTCTACCGACAAAACCTGATAAAATAGTTCCCAAATGCTGCTCTGATAAGAATGAATGAATATGTAAAAACAAATCAATGAACGATATAACCTATTTCTAAGACAAGGATCCTGGTTTGGGCAGCTGGGTGCAGTGAGGTCACTAATCAAGCCAGAAAATACAGGTGTAAGAGGTAGGAGGGGGCGTGAGTTCAGCACAAGGAGAGGGGACGGGAAAGGAGACTGCTCAGTTTCAAAAAGGTGGACTTGAGGTAGCTGACAGTCGCCTGGGAATACCTACGGTAGGTCAAAGGAAATACACATTGGGAGTCGAAAAAAAAAAATCAGGGCCAACAATGCACGTTTACAGAAGAGAAGCAAATGAAGCGATGGAGGATGCCTGCTCCCGTGGTAGAGAAGAACAGACCCAGATGACCTGAGAAGGGAAATGAGAGTGTGGGAATCACCCATCGGGAGTAATATTAAGGAAACGCAGGGGAGAAACTTCAAGGAAGTGGCCACACGGTCAAGGACAGAATGAAAGAGGCTAATGCATTTATCTACTGGCTGCCTCAACCCTAGTGAAAACAGTATCCTGGGGTCAAAAATCCGCTTACAAAAAGGCCTAGGCGGGACTGAGTCCTAAAGAAGGACCTGATAATAATCACTTACTGAGCGCTTACTGTTGTCAGGCACTGTGCTAAAAACTTTACACGAATGACAGCATTCACCCCTGCAACAACCTTATGTGATAACTTTATTTAAAATTTCCCATAAAGCCAAAGAGCTTTGTTAAATGTCTTACTCAAGGTCCCACAGCTGGGAAGCGGCGGAGGTGTCCAAGGCTTCCACTCTGCGGGGTCCAGTAGCTGTGCTCACCGCCACCTCCCATACTGTCTCAAATGGCAATAAAAATAGCTAACGTTGATGGAAGGTTTCAGATAGAGGGCTTCAATGAATAGTCACAACATCCCTGGGCAACAGATCCTGTTACTATTCTGCCTGTTTTACACATTTGGAGACTGAAGCTTAGAGGTTCACCAAGTGTCACATAGATAATCAGTGTTGGAATTGGATCCAGATTTTGGATTCTAAAATCTATGATCTAAATGTGACCTAAAGGGCAGTAAGTTTATGAAGGAGGCAAAAATCACTGAGAAAGGAGGCGGAGAACAATCGTGAAGGGAAGAACTGGTAAGCAAGAAGGAAGGAACCCAAGGCAAAGGGGTTGAATCCAGTTTTTTGTTTACTTTTATTGACGTTAAATTAACATTCATAGAACCTACACATGATAAGTGCACAATTCAATGTTTTTTAATAAATATACAGGTTGTGCAACCATTATCACATCCCATTTTAGACCATTTCCAACACCTTGAAAAATTCAGTCATGCCAACGTCCACCCCAGCCTCCAAGCAAGAGGATCTCGAAGATGAGAAATAAAGGGAAACAGCCACGGCCACCACTGTCCCCATTTCCTTCTTTGGGCCAAACGGATGACAAACCTCAGTATAACACAGCAACGATCAGTCACGAAGCACTGATTCTCATTGGTAAAGGGTCCCTACTTATATTTTACTGCTTTCCCTCTCAGAGACCTTTAGAAGGCATTATAAAAAAATAAAGGGAAAAATTAGAAGCACTTTGATTTTTAAAAACTTCGATTTAATAACTAACAAAATTGGGATATATATTTTTTCAAATATATTGCAAGAAAGTAAGCCCTGGGAAATATACAATGAAAAGGAAATAGTAACAGGAAGACAAAATCTGGGACATAGTATTTGCAAAAACCTTGGGCAAAGGAATAAACAAATTCTGCATAATAATTTGTTACTATCTGACAGAAAAAAAAATTTTAATTTTCATAGAACAAACTTAAATATCCCAGTGATTTTTACTGCAGTGATAAACCCTTAGTATCTACTTAGCATATGGCAAGATAATGAATAGTCCTAATTATATATTATTTTGCCATTCAAACTGTCAATGCTTAGACTATAAGATTATCTCTTGTGCTTTACTAGAAAAACAAAGGCACACACACAACAATTTTGCTTCTAAATAAAGATATTATGAGGAAAATATTTTTGTAAGCACTGTACTCTGTACTGTGCAAATGAAAAGTAGAAATGAGGGTGAGGCATGACTATTTTCTGCTTTCTATTAAGGGAGAACAATAAAAATTTCTTAATGCCTCTTCTCTAAAACCAGAATAGTCCATTTCTTTCCATTCTGTCTAAGGAGATCACTATATATATATGTGTGTGTGTGTGTGTATATATATATATATATATATATATATATATTTCAGAGAGGAAAGGAGAAGGAGAGAGAGAGAGAGAAACATCAATGATGAGAGAGAAACATTGATCAGCTGCCTCCTGAATGCCCCCTACTGGGGATCAAGCCCACAACCTGTGCATATGCCCTGCCTGGGAATTGAATTGTGACTTCCTGGTTCATGGTCAATGCTCAATCACTGAGCCATACTGGCCGGGCCTGCCTAAGGATATTCTTAATGGGTTATTTAAAATTTCATATTAAGTATTACAGAAATCTATAACTTAAACACACAATGTGTACCCTTTGTTTTTTTTTCATTCATTCATTCCACAAATATTTACTGAGCATCACCTCTGTGCCAGACACTTTTGCACTTAATAGTACTAGGGATACAGTGGTAGAAAGGTCTGCCCGTGGAGCTTACATCGTCATGGGGGGAAAGAAAAGCAATTAATAAAGACTACATAAGTTAGAGGGGAAAGGTTATGCCAAGAACTAAGATAGGCTAAGTGCCTGAGAGAAGGGATGGTCAAGGAAATTGCTGAGGAGACAACATTTAAGGACTGGCTCAAACAATGACAGGAAAGGGAGAAAAGAAATCCAGAGAGAGTGGGCAGTAAGGTAAAGGCACTAAGACTGCCATCCCTAAGGAGAAGAAGGGGTATGACTAGAGCATGGTGGGTTGAGGAGGAAACAGTTCAGAGATGAGGTTTGAGAAGGTAGCAGTTCAACTAGTGCTGGATTTTTTGTAAGCCAGAGAGGGACTTTGGATTTTATTTTAAGTGATATGGAAAGCCACTGGAAGGCTGTGATGCGATCTGATTTATATTTCTACATTTTAAGAAGATGCCTCCATCTAAAATGGGGAGAATGGAGGTGTAGAGGGTCAAGAAGCAGGGGAACAGTGAGAGGCCACTGCAATTGTTTGTCTGGGATAATGGTGGCAAAAATGGGAGGTATGGCAGAGAGAGAGAGAGAAGTAGGTAGATTTGGGCTGTATTTGGAAGGAGGAGGAAACATCAACAGGGCCTACGGATAAGACTGGAAGTTGGGGTTGGAGGGTGAGTAAAGGAAAGAGAAAAATGAAGGATGGCTACAAAGTTTCTTGTGTGATCGTGTCTACTAGACACTATGTGGACAGATCAGTGAAAAGAGAAGCGGAAAAGGGTCTAGGCTGGGGATATAGATTTATGGGTGACTGACAAATGCTGTGCACAGAACCTTGGTAGTAAATGAGGTGACCTTTTTTTACATGATGCAGGCTTCATTAATCAGCAATGCCTACTATGTGTCAGGCCCTATGCTATGTATGTGCTTGGTGTAAAGGACAGATCTGTGCCCTCATGGAGGTTACACTCTATTAGAGAAAACAAATATAAACATAATAAATAAGTAAACTGGACAGTATGATAAAAGGGTATGTGCCAGGGGAAAAAGAACAAGTAGAGGAGATGGGGGTGTGGGGAGGGGTGATGGAGCTAAATGAGGGTCATGGTCAGCCTCACTCAAAAGATGAGATGTGTGTGAAGAGCCGGCTGAGGGAAAGGTGAGTGCGAAGGACTGAGGGAGGAATAAGTGAGATCTTCCGAAGTAGGCATGACAGCACATCTGAAGAATAGCAAGACCGATATGGCTGAAGCAGGAGAAAAGAGGGCAGCAAAGGAGTGGCCAGAAAAGCAGCATGAAACCCAGAAGCAGATGAAGACAGGGGGAAAGGTGGGGTAAGATGAGGACAGAGAGGTTCTTCCTAACGTTGGACGTGCAATGTGGAGTCAGCAGAGAAGACAGCCCTCTCCACAGAAGGGCAAGGAAGGCGGTCCAGCTGGTAGCACAACTTGGCTCTTAGGACTGAGCTAAATTCTTGCTCTATTGCAACCAACAGGCAAGGGTTTGAACGTTTTAATCGTGCCAACATCATCAATCAACTATGGAATCCAAAATAGTCCATTTTGCTTATTTTCTCACTCAATGATAAATCCCCCCTTCCCCCCCCCCCCCCAAAAAAAAATCACAATCCTAAGCTATTTCTCAGATTAAATAAAGAAAAAGAACAACACAAAGGGGAAAAAAAAGCTAAAAACTCATAAACCTGAGTTTCAGCAGCAAAACAATACCAATTACCATTTGTTGAGAGTCATTCCAGGTACAGTGGATGGATGACTGCTCTTTCATTTGCACAAGAATGCTGCCAGGTGGTTTTACTGAGGAAAGGTGACCAGGATTTCACTACTATGAAATGAAGGGAATGGATTAGGAGTCTGAGTTTTCTACTCTGCCACAGATAAAATATAATATTACATAATCCTGTATAATAAAACCCTAATATGCAAATCGACCAAACAGCAGAACAACCGGTTGTTTTGACACACACTGACCACCAGGGGGCAGATGCTCAACGCAGGAGCTGCCCCCTGGTGGTCAGTGCTCCCACAGAGGGAGCACTGCTCAGCCAGAAGCCAGGGTCACGGCTGGCGAGCGCAATGGCGGGAGCCTCTCCTGCCTCTGCTGCAGGCGGGTGGTAAGGAGCGAGGGGGTCCCAGACTGCGAGAGGGCGCAGGCCAGGCTGAGGGGGACCCCCCCCACCCCAGTGTACGAATTTCGTGCACTGGGCCTCTAGTATACTGATAACTGAAAAAAGGAGACAAGGAGTTTAAGAAAGGTACACAAGACCTTATGATACAGAAACAAAACCCTATTCAAAAAAGTCAGACTCAATAAAATACCATTCAAGGTCATGGAAAGAATGTAACTACTGCTTTTAAAAATTATCTAGATTGAGAGATATACTTCGGTCATTTCCATTAGTGTAGGCAAGGTAAACGCTAGATGCTCATTAGGCAAAGTTGTATGAATAGCAACGAGGAAAGAAAACAAGATGCCAAAAGTCAGGAGAATAATCGATAGGAATGGCTGCACAAATTAAAGTATACCTGTTCTATGAATCATGAAACGCGGCTGTAAAAATAATAAGGCAGAACTGTTGTGTCATGGAAGAGATTTCCGGTGTATGTATATTATCTCGAGTAAAGGAGTAGGTAAGAAAACAGTAACTATCAACAGTATGGATGAATGCTACTTTTATTTTTAACTTTATACTTTTTTTGGTGAAAAGCATGTTAGTTAAATAACTAACAATAAAAAAGGAAATGGGAAAGGAAGAGGGGTGAGAAGAAGGTTAAAGAAAATGGAAAGGAAGACAGGAGCCAGGAACAAGATGACAGGTTCTTGGGCTAGCCGTGTGATGTGGAGAGAGACACCGTGAGATGTCCTGAGACCCAAGTCCCAGCCCAGCCACTACCTTTGGGTAAGTTAAACTCTCTCAGGTTCATTTTACTCATGCGCTGAGTGAGGATAACACTATTTCTTACCCATTGGAGTTACTGTGAACACTGAATGAGTTCCTTTTGAAACATGCCTAGCACAGTGCCTGGCACAATGTAACTACCCAACGGTAGCTAGTGTTATTTGCTTGAATTGAAATGCTGAAATAATGTCATCTCTAAATCATTTCCTCTTTATACCACAATCTTAAAGCATGCTTTATTTGATATGAACTCTTTTTACAAAGTAGATTTTAATAACGATCACCAAACCTATCTAGTAGGAGAATATAAGCTGATGGCACTATTAGAAATATATTTCATCCTTGTCCTTACGCATTCGACACTGAGCACTAAACCTCGTGCTTCTTATTCAGAAACTTCACATTTCAATTTGTCTGCAGCATATCAAAGGACTGTATCTCTTCAAGTCATTCTGCACTAGCTGGGTAAATAAAGGTTAACTTAGGGGCATAAATTCAAGACTACATTTTTAAGTAAAAAAAAAAAAATCAAAACTCTAACCATAAACCAGAACAGATTTCAAAGTAGTAAATAATAAAATTCCTACTTTCCAATTTAGAGTAAGAAACTGATTAAAAGTTCTATATTGCTTTTCCACAATAACCCAATTCAGTCAACATAATGTTCACATTTGCTATTCAAATGTTGGCTTCACATGTTCCCACTGGGCCCCATACAAAGCTCATGAATTATCTTAATAAACAAAGTCTTGCCTAATGAAGCATTATTATTGTGAATCTTATTCCTCTTCTAATTATTAAGACTTCTGAAAAAAAAACACCCTATTAACACTGCACCTTCTTTTATGTTTAAAAGTTCACTTACAATCTACTGTGCTTGGATTTATGCATCTCATCAACACTTCAAAAACGTATCTTTTATTCAAAAGTCTAAAATATAGAGTAGGGTTCAACAAACTCATTCTACAAAGGACAGTAAATATTTTGGCTTTGTGGATCAGTCTTGGTCACAACTACTGCTGCTGTCTTTTTGTAATGAGAGAGCAGTCATAGAAAATACATATGCCAACGAGCGTGGCTATGTTCCAATCAGACTTTATATTTACAAAAGTAGGCAGCAGGCTGAATTAGTTCTTCAGGTCACTGTTGCCAACTCCTAATCCATTATCTTTCGATCCTTATAAAATCTGGTAACACATGTCTCTGACCACTTAGTTATTAAATTTATTTAGGGTCTTCAAGTAATTTTTCATAATTCTGTACTTAACTAACCAAACAGAACTTGCTTAGTCATTTAGCATTTCCTCGTGAACCCCATTTTCTAAAATTTATTATTTGTATGCATTTGAATTCTCCCCAAATTTCCTGTGGAAATAGGACTGTCCAAATGCTGCAATTAAGTGCTTTATAAGATTAAAAAATAAATTAAGTACTTAGATGTTTACTTTTCCTTTATTAAAAATTCAAGGCAATTATCAAAGATTATTAATAAAGATACATATCCTTTTAAGGTATGGTAGCCAACCTGTGTGCTAGTAGCCCCCAAGGATCCTCACCTCCTGGCATGCACACCCTAGTAGAATCCCCTCCTTTGCATCTTGTCTTGGTCTCTTGGATGGCTCACTCTGGACAAAGCCAGCTGCCATGTCAAGAGGGCCACATGCTAGTAATCCCGTGGAGAGCCCCAGCCCCATCTTGCCAGCCATGTGATCCTCCAGCTTTCACGCTTTCAGACACTGAGGCCCCAGCCACTGCCCAGCTACAGCCTCTTAGACACCCTCAGCCAGAAATGTCCAACCACGCAGCTCGAGAAGTCCTGCCCCACAAGGGCTGGGAATGCTAAGGAATTATAGTAAATTCCGGGGTGATTTGAGGCCACAGTGCGTACCCCTCATCTGACGAGGTTACGATTTAGCTCATGCTGTATAAATAAATATTTTGGTTAGTGGCAGCTGCCGTTGATAAACAACCACCTCCTGACCTGCAGTAAGATGGCTTTAGGGACTAGGCTGACATGAGCAACAACTAATTCGGCCACACAGCAGTGATGACTGCTATGCTGTTTGTTCAACTGCACTCAACATGAACCTGGTATGTGTTCTGAGGAAAGGTCTGTGCCAGGCTATCAAGACAGTCTGATTTCTACACACAGGCGAGTTACCCACAGTAACAGTTACATGCAAAAAAGCAGTCCTTACTTCGCTTCCATTCTTGCCCATGCAGCTCTCCCTGCTGCACAGGGCAGTGAATTTAAAGCCAGCCCATGGGATGCTCTCTACCAGCCCTTTTAAATAAACAGAAGAGAAGGAGCATATACCATAGTAAAGGGAAAGTACTTTTCACTTTATTTTTTTATATAAAGAAATGTATTTGTATGTGAACAAGGGTTCATACAATAATATGCATTTCTTATCATGGATCATGGTCAAGTAGTTTAAAGCCAGTGACATTAAATACCAAATACATTAATGTTCTAGAAAACGAAGGCGTTGCCACCGTCTCCCCATTCTTACCCACCTCATTCTCCATTTCCGACTTCTCTCTGCCTGCCTGTGAAATATCTGGGCTTCACTGCTCCTTCTGTTTTCACATTGATATTTTTAAACCTCTGGAGAAACTGGCTCTGACCCAGATGCTTTTTTCTTCATCTCAGTCCTGTCCATGTTGAGGGTTGAGAATAGGGAAGTCCCTTCTCCTTGGGGACACTCCTCTTAAAACACGCTTAGTGGTAGTCTCCAAAGAGCAGGGCAAGCAAGAAGAGGAAGACCATACAGGGAACCTGAAATGGCCACTCATGGAAATTTCTGACTAAATGAATTGTCTTCATTTCTCCAACAGGCTAGAAATAATTAAGACATTACGCTGGCAGCTGCTGGTTTTATACCACAAGGTTGATTTTTTTTAAATTTTATTTTATATTCTTATTGATTTCAGAGAGAAATGGAGAGGGAAAGAGAGATAGAAACATCAATGATGAGAGAGAGTCAATGATCGGCTGTCTCTTGCATGCCCCCTAATGGGGATCTAACCTGCAACCTGGGCATGTGCCCTTGACTGGAACTGAACCTGGGACCCTTCAACCCACAGGCCCATGCTCTATCCACTGAGCCAAACCAGCTAGGGCTCACAAGGTTGTGATTTTTGACTCCATCATGTCCTTAGCAACAATGATATCCTCCACCTAGACTTTCATATTGTTATTACTTACAGGCAGTGATAATGTTCCCTGCGTTTATGACAAGGGGTACAGCTGTAGGAAGGATCTGGAGTGCAGGAAGTATTTCCCAGCTCTCTCTTCTGTAGTGTCTGGCACAGCCTTTGCATTCAGTCAATAAATGAATAAATGAATACGAAGAAAAAAATATTGTGGGTGGGAATTAAAAAAGAGAGAAATATTCATCTAATCAACTATAATGCATTTACTTACTTGTAATACTTCAAGGGAAAGGCATTTTTCATAAGGAAGCTTTCCTAGCTTGAAGCCAGAACGTTGACCACTGAAAATACGGTGAAACATTTCCTAAAACTGTGTCAGGAGAGGAGGGAGGATTTCAAGATTACTCTGAAATGAGAGAATGAAGGAAGGTCGGGGTGATGGTTCTAGTGTGCCCTGATGGTTTTCTATCAAAAGGGCACAGTGAAGCTCACGAAAGGCCGCGGAAAAAATGAGACCAGGAACAAGAGTCGGCTGACTAGTAAATTCTGAAAAACACGCCACAAGGCGGAAATGGGGGATCAACTTGTTGTGAGCAGATCTCAACACTTAGTAAGAAATTGGACTGATGTCTTTGGAATCGCACAGAAAGGCAAGTAAACCAAATTCCCTCAGAGTGAGATCAAGGGGGTGCGGGGGAGGGAGGGGACATTAAATCACAAAAAAAGCTCCAATGAAAGGAAAATTTTGGCTCTTCCCAAAAGCCTTTTATCTAAGCAACAATCCGGACTTTTGTTAATTATTTAAAGAGTAGTTATTTTTCATGTCAATACAATTTTAGCAGAGTTAGGTCATCCCTAGTCCCATCACTGGTCCAAACAAGAATTAAAAATATGTACTACAGTCTGTTGATGGGCCTAAATCGTACAAATATGTGGACATTGCCTAATTTATCTCTCTACCCACTCCTAAGGTCCAGACTAGTACACTCAACTGCCCGCCTAAACTCTTCAGTTGGCTTCCCACAACTTCCCCCAAACCAGTCTCCTGATCTCCATCCTGCAACCCACCACTCCCTTCCGAGGCCCCACCTCACCCCACTTCCCGAAAGAACAAACCATTTTTCTCATTTCAAATATGGGAACTTCCACCCAGCAACACACATCACAGAGCTGGAAATTATTCCTCCCGTGCAACCCAATAAACCCTGTACACTACCCCCCAAATCTCTCTCCAACTAGTCTACTTTCCTCCATCTCTGCTGACATGCCCTCAATTCACCCACCACCTTTTCTCACTGGGAGAAATGCAAGAGCTTCCTAACTAGTCTCCTTTTTTCTGCTCTAAATTTAATTCTTCACCAGGCAGCCGGAGGAATATAGAAAATGTAAAACCTTCAACAGTTTCCCATGGCACCTGAAATAAAATGCCAAGACCTTAATTGGACTACAAGGCCCTGCACCCTGTGGTCCCTGCCCTGTCTCCAGCTACAGTCAGCTGGGGAGACACTCCCCCCTCCCTCACTCATTCCAGACACCCGGGCTGCCTTCAGACCTTTTGACCTCTGCAGCCTAGAAGGCTCTTCCCTCGCAAACTCACTCCCCTTACACATCGTTCTAGTCTCCACTTATTTAACTGTATAGTTAGCGCTCTAATGTCCATGTCTCCTCTACCCTGGCAGCTGCAAAAATTCAGGGACAGTGCCTGTTTTGTTCATCACTGTGAACCCAGAAGCCATGAGAGAGTTCCTGGTATAAAATAGAAGCCCAGTAAGTATTCGCTCTGAGAAAACACTTTCTTTTAAATTTATTTCACTTAAATTTTCACTAAGTATATACAATGCCCTTACACATAACTTACATGTAAATCATCACTATTTATAAATGATTCTCTAACCATGATGCAGTACACCTGAAATAATACTGAATGCAAACTGTAATTGAAAAGTAAAAATTTAAAAAAATAAAAAAAATCACAAGTTAAAATACAAAATTACATTAAACTCACACACACAAAAAAGAATACACTCTGAACAAAATATGTCCCAAAGGAAATAACCTCAACGTACTGTATAATGTATTATAAATCTATCCTTTTGCCATTGGGGATTACAAACTCATTAATATATTAATTTCGTAAGTCAAATTTGCAAAATAAGACTTTAGATAAACAGGCTGTTATAGTTATTCCATGGGAACGTTTACTCTAGGTTGGCCATTACCAGGAGCATCAATAAAAATGCAGAGCCAGGAAAATCATTTCTAATACAATTTGTTTCTAAAATGGTATTGAAACCATCATATGAAAAACAGATCGATATAATTTTAATCTTTTAAACTGCTTATATCCTCTAATATTTTTTCTTTCTCATACATTCAAAATACTGAAAGCATCAGTGTTGTATTTCCAAAGTGAACATACCAACCTGAAACAGACTTGATTTTATGAAAAAAATGTATTAATATAGGACGGAAAATACGTGGGGGGGGGGGGAGCGGGGGAAGTAGGAGACAGGACTGACAACTTTAATACTCCTTTGCAAATTCACTTCAAAGTCCGGTGTAGACATTTTACTCTCAGCTCTGTTCATACACTAAGTGGCCAGATTATTATGATCTCTGAACGCATAATAATCTGGCCACTCAGTGTGTGTGTGTGTGTGTGTGTGTGTGTGTGTGTGTGTGTGTGTAAATATATATATATTACACATCATTCTAGTCTCCACTTATTTAACTGTATAGTTAGCGCTCTAATGTCCATGTCTTCTCTACCCTGGCAGCTGCAAAAATTCAGGGACAGTGCCTGTCTCCTATTTAACTTTATATTTAACTGTATAGTCTAGTATACTAGTCTAGTATACTAGTATACTCAACTGACCACCTAAAATCTTCAGTTGGCTTCCCACAACTTCCCCAAAACCAATCTCCTGATCTCTATCCTGCAACCTACAACTCCATATAGATGTGTGTGTGTGTGTGTGTGTGTGTGTGTGTGTATGTACATATTAGAGGCCCAGTTCATGAATTGGTGCATGGGTGGGGTCCGGCCAGCCGGGCCAGGGGGAGGGGACATGGGCGGTTGGCCGGCCTGCCTGCTGGTTGAACTCCTGGTAGAGGGGACAATTTGCATATTAGCCTTTTATTATATAGGATATACACTGAGTGGCCAGATTATTATGCATTCAGAGATTATAATAATCTGGCCACTCAGTGTATATGTTCTTAAAAACCCAGCAATGTTTAACCCTGAACATGCATGATGGGACACACCCCTGGCCACCAAAACAACTGTATTTTTTCCATTTTTCATCATGACCTTGATGAGACTAGCAGTATTCTGAGAGGATGCAGCCCAAAAATGGTGCTCATTGCTCCAGGAAAAATATGTAAGTAATTTGACAAAGAATCTCTGAAAAACAAGCAGCCATCTCTGTGAAACTTGGTCAGCCATCATCTACTAAGCATTCTCTCTGCAGAAATACTTCTCACCACTGAGTGGCACAGAAATGTAGGCCATAATAGATCACATTAAAAAAATTAATATGTTCCATTCTCACTTTCATAAAAGAATGTTCTCATAAAACTCATTTCTATTACCGTTCTTTTCCTACTTCCCTAAGTGCTGCATTTAAAAATGTCAGCTTGGGAACACTAAGAACTTACTGACATTCTCCCAGGGGAATGAAGAATGGAAATTAACGTAAAGATGAGCTGGTCTAATGCTTTAATCCCCTATTTCACTCTAAAATACTTACTTCCATTGCAAGTTTTACGTGTGTCTTCAGAAGGGCCCAAATTCATTGACAGGGCTTACAAACATAGGGTTACAATGTGTGGTCGGCGGCATACAAAGTGGCCCCCAATGAGTCTCTTTCTAATACAATTTGTTTCCAGAAGCCAGTTATGTCATCCCCTTGCACACTAAATAGATCTAATTTTTATATCCAACAGGATACTGTACAAATGACAAAAGCTTGACTTCTAAGGCTAAGTCACTGAAAACACTGTGGCATCCGTCTTGTTTTCTCTTGAGCCAGTCACACTGAGTGAGGCCCAGTACCGTGGCCTCCAGAACGGTGGCCTCCCACCAACCAGCACCAGCGTGGCAGCAGATCTTCATGTCCTCAGGTGACTGCAGCCCTGACAAGATCTTGACTGCAATCTCCTGAGAGACAGAGCCAGAACCACCCCGCTGAATCACTATTCCAATTCCTGACTCACAGAAACTTGGAGAACATGAAATGTCTCATCTCCAGGCATACCAGAAGCAAGCTTTTGAGATTCCATTAGTAAGGCCTTGCATCTGTTAACTATCGTTACTGAAGGCCAGAATGCTACTACCCCAGACAAGGCACCCTTCAAGCACTAACAAAGGCTGTCATACCGAAGATGCTCATTACATGCTTGATGAATCAGTGAACCAATCAATGCAGCAGGAATAAAAGAAAGAGATGATGCCAAGGCTGCTAAGAGTCTTAGCACACATCTTCAGAATTGGTGTGGTTTTTTTTTGCAATGTCTCTTTTAACCACCAGAGGGCAAGCGAGGCATATTGTTCTTGGACCTAGCACCTAGAGCCTAAAACATGTACATAGTAGGAATAAAATAAAAATTCTGTACAAATGGAAGCAGGGATAAAGGAAGAATGTTCGTTAAAAAAGTTTCTTGGGGTGTTAGTTCAGTTAGAATACAACACTTCAAGGGATGGATACTAATACACAAATGGTATTCTATAAGAGAATAAAGCAGAAAAGCACAGAGGCTTAATTATTAATTAGCAAATGGGGACAATTTCAGGCAACATATGACAGAGCATAGGGAGTGTGGACTGGGATATGACTTCAATCTTAATTTTTTTTTTTACTCTCAATCCTTTTTTCGACCTCCTATTTAGAAATGAATTGACATTATTCTTTTATCAATATGTGATTATAATTCAACATTTTTTCTCTTTATTAACCTAAAGGAAGCATTATTGTGTACCTGTTGGAGTTACATTGATTGCAGGTGCAGTGCTCAGAAAGAAAGCATCACCCTCTGTGACCAGTCTCACTAACTCAAACCTATTAACTGACTGCAGGTCACAATGCCCCCTGAAATCCTATCATAGCAGCACTTTCCGACTGCCCTACTAATTTTAATGTTACCTTCTGGCAAACAGCCCCTACTAAATTATATTTTTAAAAATCCAGGATTATCTATTAAATTGGAAGCTTACTCCTAATGACAAATTTAGCAAAAGCATTTTCCTTTTTCTTCAGATTACTTAACTTTGGCTCAAGTCAGGGACAACTTCATATTTTATGGGGTCGTTGGCAAATTATATTGCTTTCATAGTTTATGGTCCGATTCTTAGACCTAAGATTTGTGGTTAGCCAGAATGCTTATAAGCCTATAGTGACAGATAATAAATAAAATGGATTTCAAAGAGGATATACTTGTTGAAAGAAACTGGAGATAAAGGGTTAACTCTTGATTAATCTAAAAGGCATTAACAAAAACATCTCATTTCTTTAACTACAACAAATAACAAGATGTTATGTGTATGTCTGTACCAAAGATCAAATTGTTCAAGGATGGCTGTTAATGATAACAATACTGGAACTAGATTTGTGGGGCATATCCTGTTGATAATAATGCTGAAGAAATAAAGCAGAGGCATTTAATTCAGTTCAGTGGGTTCCTACAGATCTGTAAACCCGTAAATCATTTGCATACCTTTAAATATGTAAGTGCATAGGGCATTATTCAGGGAAATGAGACTCTTACAGCCTCAAATGACTAAAATCTATTTCAAAATGGCATAAGCAAAGATGAGAATTTATTGGCTCAAATAACTGAAAAGTCCAGGAGTAAATTCAGGAATGGCTAGATTCAGAGACTCCATTCATATGGTAAAAATGTGTATCTGTCAGCCTCAGGCCTTCCCTTACCTCCCTCCCTCCCTTCTTTCTCCTCCTTTTCTGTCTCAGAGATAAACAGCTCTAGTACTTACACCTTTCCAGCTCCCCATTCAACGAAGAGAGATTCCCTTCCTGTGGGGCCTAAGAAGTCCCAGCATCAGGTCTCACTGGCCCAGCTTACATCATGTACACTCTCCTGAACAATTACTGGGGTCAGGTCTACAACAAGCACCCCTGAGACCGGCCTGAGAGGAAGGAGTTCCTTTACAAGGAAAATACAGGTCAGACTTTTGAGAGGAAAGAGAGGATGATGGGCAGGGAACAAAATAAACGGATGGCATCTAGGCATGTCCATCATTTCTGAGGTCCCTGAATGCCTTCTCCAAAGGTAAGTGTAAACAGGTTTAGAGAATAGGTACAATTCTAAAACGCTACCTGAAATCTAACGTTGCTCTACGCGTTCATATTTAAGTAATGATATATCCTAATCAAATCCAGTGCCTGACTCCTCAACTCATAATCATCTCTTCTTGAAATACTGTTCTCTGACCTTGGCTTCCAGGAAATGCATTAGTCAGGGTCCACCTCTCTAACTTTTTTAGGCATTCCCTAGTCCCCTCCCCTCATTTTCTATCTTACCTAGCACTTGTAACCAAATGATTCTTACACATTTATCTCCAGGCACCCCCGCCCCCCCCAAAAAAAATCCTTAAAAATTCCACCCTGCTCCATTTGTAAAAGCCAAAAATATGTACCCCAACACTTAGGAGCCACATCCAAAATATTACAAATAAACATCTTTTCTTTAACAATTGCAGTCCTCCTCGCTCCCAGTCATCTATCTGGGAAACCATCGATCACTTGCGCTTCTGGATTCAGCTCAGAGATGACATCTTCCGGGAAACCTTCTCTCCCCGCCTCCCCCGGCCAGGGTGTGCTCTCCCAGCACCCTGCCAGTGTCCAAGCACTTATCCCATTTCAGTGTCATGACTGGCTTACTTCCTGAGCCCTCACACTGGACTCGAAACGCAACAGCGAGGGCACAGCTGTGTCTTACATCTGTATCCAATATGCCAAGCAGAGTGGCTGACACACAGAAGGCTCCCAATGAATGCTTAATGAAAGAGAGACAAACATTTAATTCTTATTAGAGATCTGTAATCTTCCGAGTTTAAAATATTTACTATTTGCTAAAAAGGACTGTCAGCAAAAAGACAAACAAAAAGACATCTGTTTGGTTTACTATTCAGACAGACTTGTGTCTTGGGGTAAGGTCTAGGCAACAAGACTGCCACCGAAATTCATACAATACAAACTCAGGGAACAGAAAGTAAAAAATAAAAATCACTACTTTCTTCTTCCCTTTTTTTTTTTTTTTAGTAACCCACTGGGTTAAAAAAAGAAATGATGGCAGGTAATACATGCTAGGAAACTCTTTCCTCTTTAAGGGACTAATAATAACAGTCCCTCAATAGAACTAGATGTGCTTGCTGTTGGGGCCTTAACGAAGGTGCTATTCCTTGACCTGCCAGCAGATGGCCCTTGGAGACAGACAGAGTGGACTGGGAACCTAACCCTTTTGACCCAAAGCCCTTGCTTGCTGAACACATTAACTAAAGTCTTTGAGCCCAAATTTCCTCCTCTTTAAAATGGGAAGTCAGACCTGTCTCACAAGGTTGGTGACAGGCGCCTGATACATAGCTGGTGCTCATAAGAGGGGTTATGACGACAGTGATGGCACTGCTCTCTGGCACTGATAAAGGACACGAAGGTTCGCTGGCTTTGCTCTCCAGAGCCACCAGATAGCAGCTCTCCCTAACCTACTCCAGGAAGGTATTATTATTCGTACTCATCTTGTTATACACCTGTTGAAAATAATTCATTCTTTCTTACCACTCCTAAAATTGGTAACCAACTTTAAACCAACTCGCTCTCTGAACACATCCTTGCTCATTTTCCACCTTTTTATTTTATTTTTTAAAGAGAGAGTGGAGGGGATGGAGAGGGAGTGGGTGAAGAGAAACACAACGATGTGAGAGAGACACATCTACTGGTTGCCTCCTGCATGCGGGCCGACTGGGGCTAGGGACAGAGCCTGCAACCAAGGTATGTGCCCTTCAGTCCTCAGGCCAATACTCTAACCCCTGAGCCAAACCTGGCAGGGCTCAATCCAGTTTATTGTTTTTTATTAAATCAGGTAAAGAATATCTAAAATTAAAGTCTTATTTAAGAAACCCCCAACAAAACAATTTAGAATTAGATTCTAGTATGTTTAAGTTTATTAAGTAGACCCATTACAATAAATCTCAACATTATTCTCTTTGCTTTTCTCATTACATTGTTCACATCAACACCAAATACTCAGTCTGTATTGTTTTTAATATCATTACCCATAATCTTAGAAACCTCATCCTACTCAATATAGTCCTTGACAGCCATTATCACTAAAAATAAAGTTAAACATGCCGCACTTCTGAGATTTTACTTGAAGGTGTTGGATTATGGTCCTTATTTTGTGTGTGTGTGTGTTTTTAAGATAAAATATGTCTAATATTTTATTTCTTCTCCATTGCTTCTGAATGATTTTGATAGCGCCACAAGTGACAGTGATTGAGTGTAAGGTATTAGAAATCTAATGAGGAGGGGAGAAAAATGTAGTCAATGCCCCTTCATCATGCCACAAACTGAGAAAACTTACATTAGGTTAAAAGTAAATTTCAACTTCTATTATTAATTATAAGCAAAACAAGGAATCACATATACATTTGTTTTCTTTTCTTTTTTTTTTAAATATATCCTTATTGATTTCAGAGAGGAAGGGAGAGGGGAAGAGATAGAAACATCAATGATGAGAAAATCATTCAATGATTCTCTCTCATCATTGATATTTCTCCTAATGGGGATCAAGCCCGCAACCCAGGCATGTGCCCTTGACTGAAATCGAACCTGGGACCCTTCAGTCTGCAGGCTGATGCTCTATCCACTGAGCCAAACCAGCTAGGGCTACATTTGTTTTCTTAAAACTACCTTGTTGCACAGAAATTTTATCACTCGTTTTGAAGTTTTGTATATTTTTGCAAGAAACTGAAGCTTTTCCCTTCTGGGGAAAGATCAACCTATAAGAATACAACACAACCAAAATATTAAAAATGTCAAAACTATTTCTCTCACTGGCAATAATAACAGAAAGTAAGTAACAGCTTGGATAGGGAAAAACAAATCTGCTCCACAGCCCAAACTCCAGAAATGTGAAGAAAAAGTGCCCTCATCTGGCCAAACAAAAAACTTAACATTTTAGGCACACACATTAAGTCCTGCTCAAGACTAATTTTCAGGGCTTTAGATGGTATATAAATAAATACGGAGATTAAAAAAAAAAAAGTAGCACTTGCAACAGTAGGAAATTTTTTGTTGCCTTTCCATAATTTGCCGTTTAAAAATAACTACTGAATCCATAAGCTATAAAGCAATTTACATAATACACAATCTCCCCAACCAGATATAATCTAACAGCTCATATTTGTCTTCCTGAGTATTTCTAAAAAGTAACATGCCATTTAAAACTAAATGTTGGTAAATGGCTTACATTATTAACAGACTGACATCTCTGCCAAACAGACCCAGTACTGCGCCCTGAATGGAACCACGATTTTCAGCAGCACTGTGACATTAATGTTACCACTGAAATGTTAGGCATGAGAAATCCACCATGAACAGTAATAATGATCATGAAAATGATTCTAATCGTATTAGAAACCACTCAAATGTGAGCTATTTGACAGGTAATATTGCACTATGGGAAGCAGGCAGCATACCCACCCACCTATCCAATAATAAGTCCATGTCCTAATCCTGGAATCTGTGGTTATAGGCAAATGGGACTAATGTGGGGAGATAAAATGGAGAGATTGTTATGAGGTTTTTGGGGCAGAGGAGGGAAGCAGAAGAGCTAGATCGAGATGTGGCTGAGAGATGCAAAGATGCAAAACTGCTGGCCTTGAAGATGGAGAAGGGCAAAAAAAAGAAAAAAGATTGTCCCCTAGACTCAGGAAAGGAACACGGCCCAGCCAACACCTTCCCTTTAGCCAGGGAGTCCGGGGTCAGACTTCTGACCTATAGGACTGGAAGGTAGGAAATCTGTGTTGTTGTTGTTGTTTTTTAATATATTTTTATTGATTTCAGAGAGGAACAGAGAGGGAGAGAGAGAAAGAAACATCAATGATGAGAATCATCAATTGGCTGCCTCCTGCATGCCCCACACTGGGGATTGAGCTTGCAACCCGTGCATGTGCCCTGGCCAAAAATCGAACCGTGACCTCCTGGTTCTTCATAGGTCAAAGCTCAACCACTGAGCCACGCCAGCCGGGAAGTGTGTGTTATTTTAAGACACAAAGTGTATGGTAAATTTTACAGTAGCAACGAAAAACTAATACACTGTGCTAAAAATTCAGTTACTCTGCATACTTCGGAGGTAGGTATTATTAACCCTACTTCAGCCGGAGGAAGCTGAGACTTAAACGGAGATATCGAGTTAACCTGAGGTCACAAGCTAGGTAAAATTCAGACATGGCTTTGTCTATCTCATCTCTGCATCGTGCAAGGGTGATGACCACCTTCCTAGCCACCGCCCTCAATCTCCAAACAGGACACTAATGACCTCTGGGTGTTGAATCCTCCCTGTCTGTCCAAATCGTTCCCTACCTGCTTGTTGCCAATTTAACACTCACGTTCTGGATTAGTCCACACAACACGGCCCCCTGTAGTTTATTATTTTTGCGTGTGGGGTACGGGGTTAGTTTGCCTCCTCCACAAAAAGACTCCCCTCAGGCTGATGGAGGAGCTTTCTGCTGCATCTGTGATACGTGGTTGAGCATGAAAACGCCCCTGATTACCGTCAAGTGACCAAGTCTTTCAGAGTAAAAATTTAAATCCCAGCAGTGATTTAAAATCTACATTCAGCTGGTAAGCCCTTTGGGACCCAAAGAGCAGACACACTTAATAAATCTCAAAGCTGACAGTTGGAGATTTGCTTACTACCCTCTGGCACTTCCATACTCTTAAAAATAAAAAAAAAGTCATTGGCATACTGCACTCTGATGCAAAACGTAAAGTTAAGCATAGTATTAACTATATAAGGGGGAGGCCCTGAAAGAGTTTTGCCTCAATAAATGCCAATATTTTCATATAAATCTATCAAGTGACATTCTAGCTCTATTTATTTATTCTATTCATTTTTTCCCTGTTTCTCTTTCATAAAAAAATTATACCGCTAGGTGTTACAAACAAGAGAATATATTCCAACTACCCTGAAATTAACTTTATTATTGTTACCACTGCAACAAGCCCATTTCTCTATTATACACCAGGGGAACACCTATATTATGTCCTAAATTCTATACTTTATTAACATGTCATTCTTTTGTAATTCCAATTATTTTTCAGGTTCCCCTCCAGTCTTCAGCCTTACATATAAATTTACCAAATTGCAATCACAGTGTATCACAATTGTTTTTGCTATTTTAATATAAATAATAATGTAAAACACAAGCCTTAACAAAAATGCATGAAGCCTTTAAAAGTAATGAATGGGGTAAAAAAAAAAAAAAAGAAATAGAAATCATTCAAAAGTTGCATACAATAGTTAATCTCACATTAAAAACAAACAACAACAACAAAAAAACACAACAACACACCAACCTGTATCCAAAAAACTGATTTCAGTGCCAAGAAATTAAAGGTCTTTCTTTAAAATGTAATCACCAGAGTCTTGAGAATCATAAGAAACTCTGAAAGAGACAGTGTGTGTGTCTGCTATTAAAATGACGCATAAACAAGATTTTACCTTCTTTCTTCTAAGTATCTGGTTTCTATTCCCAAGAAGAATAAACCAGGTAAGATATACATGGATTTCTGCATTTCAACTAATTAGACTAGCATATATCACTTCTCACTATAAATAATTCTGCTTCTTTTGAAATGTTTTTTTTTTGCTTTTTTAAAGAAAACAAATAACAAACATCACGACATTTTGGCCCATACCTCCTCTGTAGAGATGGGGAAACTATGAAAGTGATGATGCAGTGGGAAGGGCGGAAGCCTGAGTTCTACCACTTCCTGCCCAGGATAAATCTGCATCCACCAGAAAGCCCTCCAAACCAAGGTGAGGAGGCTCCAAAAGCTACTAGTTGTCAACAATGCTACCTTTGTGCAACTTCATTACAATTGATTTCATCACATGGGTTTTATAACTTCAATCGTGGAAATTAAGAATAAAATTAACTACCCACTTGGAAAATGTGGTCAAGCACTTCCTGGCATGTCCCACCTCAGGTAAGCCCCACTGTCACAACCTGTCTCTCCAGGTCTTGATCTCCTTGTTTTTCTATAAACTAAGTATGCTGGCCTAGAATAATCCCTGAATACGCTCACGCCTTCAACTAACGATGGGACCAAGTTTGACCGTTAGGCTCTCTCTGTTGCATTCACCTGGGGAATAATGAATTCTGAACAAAAGATAATGCGTGGATGAAAATCGAACCAATCTCTGTTACACTTTTGTAGATATGTAGTTGGATAGCAGTGCTTTCTCAACTTTCTGCATGTCATACTACACAAAGGAAATGCTGACACTCAGGCAGCACCCTGGGCTAATGGACCAAGGAGACTGCTTGGGGGGGGGGGGGGGGGCGGGCAGTTTTCAGGCCTGAGATCGGGCAGAATGGGGTAGGTTGCTCAGTGGCTCCTGAAACCTGGCCCGGCACACCGGGGCCGTGGAAGCTGTGTGCTGGAGTGTGGAAGTGATGATGGCACTAACACAGGCGCAGCTGCCACAGGGAAAGCTCTGCTCACTTTCAAAGAAAGGGCCTACACCCCTGGAGTTATCGCACAACGGCACCCAATTTGTCAGACAGACACTGATCATCAGCATCGGCCAACTCACAGAAAATTAAAACGGCGGCAAAGACAATCAAGTGTTTTTGAGTAATTTGTTATTTAATTATCCTTAGAATTACAAGTGGGTGTGTAAATTACAGTGATAAGAGTATATAAATGTAGATAAATCAGCACAGGTTTGATTATTCTCAAGTGTAAGTTGGAAATGGGATGTGGAGGGAGCCACCACTTGGCATCCCAGAGTCAAATTATATTTGTAGGACAAAGTTGTAGTTAGAAAAGTGATGAGTCAAAAGAAACGTATGAACATTTTGTATTTGACCATCTTCACCGGTGTATAGTCCTACCAGTAGTAAAAGAGTGACTACTTCCCTCTGTCTTCACTAACTCGAGGTATTACCACACTTAAATCTTTGCCAATCTGATTAGTAAAGAAGGTTATCATATTCCAGCCAGCATTTTTAAAAGTGGCTATTTGTACTTCTCTTAGTGTGGGCTGACTTTCACCATTCCCATCTTTTATCCTCATTTTCTACTAGCTTGCTCCTTCTTTTCTTATTGGAAGTCAAATATTTAAAAATGCTACATATTCAATGTCGTGATAAAATTTCCCTCATGACAAAATTCTGAAAACGGACTGTAGTTTCCTTGTGCTATTTGAAATTCTTTTACTTATACTCCTGTCCAAGCCCAGCAGAGATGACTGCATGTAGATGTGTTTTTACATGGCGAAATCTACTGTGAAGATGCATATAAATGCAACCAAGGGGCGCTCCGGTGTGGAAGAAACCGACAAGGACACAGCATCGTGCTGGTGAAAGGCCCAGAGGCCAGGTCCAGCAGTTCCGGTCTCAGCTCTGCCACAGGAAGCTGAATAACCCAGAGGTGCTACCTTAGCCCCTCAATCAATAAAATGAAAAAGCTGGGCAGAATGGTCCCTCCTGCTGTTCCCAAGTATAAATCCCATGAGTCTAAGAGGTTCCAACATTTTTCTTAGGATCATGAAACACCTATAGTAGGACAGAACTCGGTAAGTTCCTTTTTTAGTTAAAAAAGAAAAAAGAAATAAAAAAGAATAAAATATAAATAAAAAATAAGTACAATTTAAAAAATAAAACTAACTCGTTCTTTTAAGTTCTCAAACATTTGCTATTAGGACTGAGGAAAACACACACATATACTGAATATATTCAAAGCACTCCATGTGATTTTCTGGTCATCACTGGATGAGTAGTGTAGCAGAAATGAAAAATAAACCTACTTAAGAGCCTGCGGCTATTAAAAGCTGCTTGCTGCTGGAATGACAGCGACGTTCATGTTATTTTAATTTTTCAACTTGTGGTTTAAAAGGGCTACATATACAAATCAAAGTAGACTTGTATTTGGGTTTATATGCTCCCACCCTTGAAATTAACTGAGACCTGTGATCAAATTTTCATGTTTCCTCTCATGAAAACATTAAAAACTTTCTCTCATTTAAAGTATTTCAAGGCCACGATGCCTACGCTTATTCATTTTATAGTTTTAAAAACTGCATTTAAGAAAAAAATGTCTCAAACACAAATTTCATGTAGGTGGAAAAATCATTGCCTAGCAACAGTAGCTTTCAGTTTATGAGAACTGAAAGGTGAAAAACGCACATTTCCAACACTTCACTTAATTATTTGATTTTTGATGGCTGTGGGTACAGAGTGGTAGGTACTTCCTGACCTTTTAGTATGATTATCATGAACTGGATCCCAGTGAGACCTGGCCAGTTTGGCTCAGTGGATAGAGCATCAGCCCACGGACTGAAGGGTCTTGGGTTCAATTCTGGTCAAGGAAATGTACCTCAGAGACAAGCAATCCATGTGTCTCTCTCATATGGCTGTTTCTCTCTCTTTCTTCCCCCCCGCCCCCCGCCCCCCCTCCGCTCCCCCATCTCTAAAAATCAATGGAAGCCTGGCTGGCGTGGTCAAGCGTCGATCTATGAACCAGGAGGTCAGGGCACATGCCCAGGTTGCTCAGTGTGGGGTGTGCAGGAGGCAGCCGGTCAATGATTCTCTCTCATCATTGATGTTTCTCTCTCTCTCTCTCTCTCTCTCTCTCTCTCTCTCTCTCTCTCTCCCTTCCTCTCTGAAATTAATTAAAAAAAATATTTTTAAAAAAATAATAAATGGAAAACTATCCTATCCTCGGGTGAGTATTAAAAACAACAACAAAAAATGAAACATATTTAGTGCCTTTTTAAATGATAAGAGATAAAACTATAAATCACTCACAACACTTTAGGCCATCTCCCAGGCTGTTCTCCATCTCCTGTTTCCAGGGAACCAAAGGAGTTAGTGGGATAGTGACAGCCTCGGATGAGAAGTGATTTATGCATCTTTGAGGAATTGTTACTAAAGAAAACACTAGCACCAAGCTATCCCCTAGGTGGGGGTGGGGAGTGGGGTGTGGGGGGGGGGGGCAGCCAGAACGGGCATCTTCACCCTCCTCTTTCCTGAGCCTCCTTTCCTTGCTATTCTGATGGGCAGAGGTTAAAAACTGGCAACTGAAAGAAATTAAAACCGTGTTTTTCTATAAACAGATGGTCAAAATGTGTAGGACTGTATGTATGTAAGAAAGGAAAATCAGGAGCGGTTTTCTCAAACTGCTCCCCCCCGCCCCCGCCCCAATGTCCAGGTGCAACATGTACCCCTGGCACAAGGGGAACGGTCACCACCACTAATTTATCCCAAAGGTAGCTGGCCCACTGAACACAGTGAGGTAATACAGCGTTTGTGTAATTCTGTAATATTTTCCTGGCTCTGCCATTTACTAGTTGTTTGACTGTGGCCCATTTATTTAGGCCTCAGATCCGTCATCTGAAGACCTGGATGGTGGTGGTGGTGGTATTCTTACAGCTGTGCTACTAAGATCAAATGAGTTCATATATGTAAAGCACTGAAACAGCCGCTGGCACATGGTAAGCACTTAATAAAGGGAATAATTTTGTTCACTGCTTTGAGTCCTTCCAATAGGTATGAAGTGGTACCTAACTGTGGTTTTAATTTGCATTTCCTGAAAGGCTGCTGATGTTGCTGAGCCTCTTTTCATGTCTTTATTTGTAACCTGTAGAGTATATTCTTACTTGAAAAGAGTTTTCGAATCCTTTGCCCACTGGATAGCCTGTCTTCTTATTGTTGAGTTTGAAGAGTTCTTTGTGTTATTTGGATACAATTCCTTTGTCAGATGTATGATCTGCAAATATTTTCTTCCAGTCAGCTACTTGTCTTTTCTTTCCGTTAACAGTCTTACACAGAGCAAAAAGGTTTTAATTTTAATAAACTTCAATTTATCAATTTTTTTCTTTTTGTGGATTATGCTTTTGATACCATCTCTAAAAAAATCGGTACCTAACCCAAGATCACAAAGACTGTCACTATGTTTTCTTATGGCTTTAAATTTAGGTCTATTGCCCAGCTGGTGTGGCTCAGCGGATTGAGCGAAGTCCCACCCACAAAGAGATCACTGGTCACTGGTTCAATTCCCAGTCAGGGCACATGCCAGGGTTGCTGGCTTGATCCCCGGTAGGGAGTTTGCAGGAGGCAGCCAATTGATGATTCTCTCTCACTGATATTTCTCTCTCTCTCCTTCTCTATTCCTCTTTATCTAAAAATCAATAAAAACATATTTTAAAAACTTAGGTCTATGATCTCTTTAGATTTTCATGTTATGGACAAAGGGGGGGGAGGGGTTCTAGTGAAAGTATACCCTCAGAAGGTGATCTGAACACAAATTCCTAACTCTGGGCAGGTTACGGTGGGTAGTCACAAGCTAAGGCACAAGACTTTTTAGTAAAAGGTTTATAGTATTTGCCTTAAGTAAGCTCTGCCCACTGTTTTTGTGCATTTAGGTTAACACACCTTTGAAACTCCAGAAGCAATATCCCTGGAAGGGGTAATTAACCCTCAAGAGGGCACATAACCTTGTTAACTGTTCTGGAATCCAGCACCACCTTGCTTTCTCCCACCTCCATGTGCGGTGTCTCCTTAATTTCAAATGTATAAAAGAAGTTGCAAAACTGTTATTCTCGGGAGCATCTGAGATCGTGCTCTTCGGCATATGTTGTATTTGGCTTAAATAAACTCATAAAAATTCTCTGTAAATTTCTCACATGGAAATATAAATATAAAGTGGGTCAAAGTTCTCTCTCTCTTTTTTTTTTTACATGTGAACATCCAATTGTCCCAGCACCACTTGTTAAAAAGACTAACAAGTCTTTTGCAGTACCTTTGCTCCTTTGTCAAAAAAAGAAAATAGAGAAAAAAATCTATTATTTTGTTCCATTGTTGCCGCGTGTGTGTGTGTGTGTGTGTGTGTGTGTGTGTGTGTGTGTGTCTGTGTCCGTCCCTTTGATGCCACACTGTCCTGATTACTGTGGCTTAATATTAAGTCTTAATATCAGATAATATGAGTCTTCCTCCTTTGTTCTTCTCTTTAAAAATAGTTCTGGCTATATAAATAAGCATGTAAATATAAATAAATCCAGATAAATTTTAGAATAGCTTACCAAGCTTTCTTAGCAGGGTAAATCCATACTTAGAGCAGCTATTCTTACAGGGTGTTGTTGGAGCTCAGAGTTAATACTCAGTGTCTCTAAATCCTTATAGTAAAGGAAACACTAAACTCTTCCCAGAGGCTGATGAAGGAGCTGATCTCCATGTTTCCCAAACCATTTATCAAAGTCTTGTGACAGGCTTTAAGTGCTCATCCCCTCCATCGATTTCTTCTTAATAATCTCAGTCTTTTTAAGCATAACTTGATGCCACAGTTCTCAAGCTATAAATAAAGCTGTCTCTCTGTAGCACCGCCCCCCTCCCTGCCCCACCCTCCATAAGCCAAGCCAGACTGTTTGGGGTTTCTCTCTGGAGTAGAGGAAAAGGAAAAGGCTAGGAAATCTTTCTTTCTCTATTCTAGCTACTATTCTCATTTTACATCTCCAACTGCAGAAACATGTTCAGTTGATTTAATATTTTATGAACTTCTTGCAATTATCTTATTAGCCAAATACCACAAGACATCAGAAATCAGCAATAGTATCAGACTATAATTATAAATGAGGATTTTCCAACTGTGGTTTTATAAAGCATATGGGCTGTGACATAGTCATCCTCCCAAGTAATTCAGCTACCCTCCCAGTATATAAGGAAAGACAGCCAGTATAAAAATAACTAGTGGCCTGGTGCACAAAATTGGTGCACATTAAAAGGGGATTAATTAGAGGAAACAATTTAATATTGCTATTTGACCTTTCTCTGTAGTAGAAGTGTGAGAGATGAAAGAAAATTAGTAAAATGTATATGAAAATCTTCCTCCTGTCAGAGTCTGTGGCACACCATGAGACCCAGAGTCAAGTCCCCGCCCACCCACATGTGCCTCAAAATTGCCTGAGACCCAGACCCGGCCACCCCGCCCCCCAGTGGGATAGATCCAGACCTGGCTAGTCCCACCCTTGTCAAGCCCCACCAGGCAGGGGACATAGCCTCAGGTCCCCTGGTCCGGCGCCAGGATGGGGGGGGCGTGGCCTGAGGTCCCGCAGCCCAGCACTGGGGGTGCACCTTGAGGTCCCCTGTCAAGCCCCACCAGGCAGGGGGGTGCAGCCTCAGGTCCCCTGGCTTGGTGCTGGGGCGGGGGTGCAGCCTGAGGTCCCCCAGCCTGGTGCCAGGGTGGGGGGCACGGCCTGAGGTCCCCTGGCCTGGCGTTGGGGCTAGGGGAGCAGCCTGAGGTCCCCTAGCCCAGCACCAGGATGGGAAGCACACCTTGAGGTCCCCTGTCAAGCCCTGCCGGTTGAGGTGCGCGGCCTGAGGTCCCTCGGCCTGGCGCTGGGGCGGAGGGAGCAGCCCGAGGTCCCCTATCAAGCCCCGCCGCGTGGGGGGGCACAGCATGAGATCCTGTCAAGCCCTGCCGGGGCAGGGGAGGGCGCAGCCTCAGGTCCCTGCTGATCGCTTAAGGCTCCTTATGGGAACTTGGCCTCAGCTGTGGGTGCATCCACCTTTGTGATGGAGTGATGGTTAATTAGCATATTCCCTCTTTATTAGATAGGATATGTAAACTCCAGAAATGAAGGATGATAAATATTTCAATCTCATTTTGTATAGGAAGTTTCTGATCTATAGGAACAGGGTTTAAATGCCCTAAAACAAAACCTTATGACATAGCCATAGATGACATAGCCATAGATGACATTTTCCCCTTTACATTTGTTTATGGGGCAGGGGGAGGGGGGGAGATGAAGGATGCTCTGTAGATATATACAACTGAAAAATCAAAACTTGAAACACAGAAAGCCATTCAATTATTTATTTAATAGGTTTAAGGCCAGGTTTAAAATTAACCTCTGTAAATATATACCATACTACCTACAATTAAGTCAGACAGGCTATCCATCTTCCTATTTTCCACCTCAAAGGTTAAGAACAAACCTTAACAGAACGGAGTGCAATTATGTCATTTCTGACCTGAGATTCCTACTATTTAATTAAGCTAATGCCAGTGACAACCATAAAAATGCTGTCACTGAGTTTTCTGAATTGCTGCCTCACAAATCTCCCACATACAATTAAAAATTTTTACCTCATGCTTATGTTTTCAATTCCAATTTAGAAACAAAATACTTGCAGAAACTTCAGTACCCAAGTGTAGGTTTAGTACAGGGTTTATTTTTTAATTTAAGGGAGGAAAAAGAAACACTCCAGATGAGCCAACCATAAGATTTTTTGGATCTATGGCTATGGCCGGCCACTTGAATTTCACCAATAAAATGAAAACAGACAAGAGAGGGAGTTCGCAACACTGGGAGCAGGTTTGCACCTGATCCTGCTTAGTATTTTAATGCAGGGTTTCTATGCAGCCTACTTCCTGAAATGGTTCACTCAGGGCTAGAGGTTGCTAGGCAGCTCTAGACCAGACAGAACACACATTGTTAACAATGCATCGTAAATACTGATAAAATATTAATTTCTTTTACATATGCTTTTTCTCTACATATAGAGCTTAACATTCATTTCTATCTGAGTGAGGAATGAGAGATTACAAAAAGGTGGACTATGATGGGGGTGGTGATGACAGGGGAGGCTATGCATGTATACAGGTGACATATACTAGTATGTGGAAAAATCTCTGCACCTTCCTTTTGATTTGACTGTGAGCCTAAAGTTGCTCTGAAAAAGAAAGCCTAAAATAAATAAATAAAAAATTTTAAAAAGAGCAGAGAAAGTTACACAAAGTAGAGGAAAAAGAGCTGCAAGTTATCAGTAATGGCCCAGAAAGATGTTCAGTCCAAGCTCTGTCTACCAGACTGAGGCCCAATTAAACCTTGACCTGGTTTTACCCGGACTCTTTACAGGGAGCCATGATGGTTCAGTAGGATGCAGACGACCTTGATTGTACCAAAACATTCGAGGTCACAAAAGATTCACTAATATGTCCTTCAAATTACATTATTTCCTGGGTTTATATATTTTTTCACATTTTAATGTTTACGAAATTCGATTCATCTTTGATTCAATGTGTGTGTTTAATGTAGTTGTTTATTTTAACCCTAAACTACTGACAAATCTTTCAAAGTGCCTTCAGAAGGCGATGTGAAACTGAAACCCACCACTGTAGACAGAGGCAGCCAATTAGCACTGTCATACCAATCACTGTAAGCTGGCTGAGTGAGGCCAGTACTGGACAGAGAGCACGGCTCTGATTCCCTTCCCTGTAGTATCACTGGAAGGTAACTAGGCAAGTGACACTAACTTCATTCATCTGTGGCAGCTTTAGTTTACAACCATCACTTTCTTTTTTAAGAAACAGCAAGGAAGAGACCTTTACTAAGGTCCAACGATAAAACTAAGTTAGTCACCTGGGTCCAAAATGCTATGCAACATTAGCAAAGCTATTAAACCCGTTACTGATAACTCAATTTTTCTTTAAGGGTAAAAAAAAAAAAAAAAAAAAAAAATGGGGGGAGGGAGGAGGAAGAGATTGCACACACTTTCTAGCACTATGATCAAGCAATCAGATAAAGCAATTAAATCAAACAATTTGTTTTAGTTTTGATAAAGTTTTTCAAAATAGTAACTATTATATTTTATTATTTACCTATCTACTACTATGTGCCAGGAACTTAAAAGTGATACTTCAATCTTATACGGTAGGTGTTAATCTCACTTTACAGAGAAAGAAACGAGAGACTCGAAGAGGTTGTTTGGCCAGAATCAGGCCTGGGATTCAAAGCCAAGTCTGGCTGGTTCCAAAGCCCAACTCTTTCCAGTTCATCAAGTTGCCTCCAGCATATTGACTCACTAGCTCTCCATCATTCATTTACCTTTAACGGTGTTTCTGAACATAACACAATCTCAAGATTTGGCATCACCCACTACTATTATACTCTTTCCATCATTTGAAGCACTTTCTTATTGATGTGGTTGTTTCTAATAAAGCATTAGGAAAATGAGAATGTGTGCATATGTGTGTGTAGGTTATGTGGATGGGGAAAGGGGGATGCAAGGGAAGATGCAGAATTTTAAGTTTACAACGTAATCAAACAAAGGCAAAGACTTTACTATCAATTTTTTATTTCTCCCTCCCAAAAGAAATTGCTAGATAAGCTACTTCTTTGTGAATCAGGGCAATAAACTGCCTTCAATTCAGAGTCTTGTGGTTTCCACAAATGTACTTGCCACAAATGATTTGTTTCATCCATGGCATAAATGTGGCATAACTCACTTTGGCTGTAGAAACTCTGAAGTTTATTTTGTATTAGAATAGCCAATTTACACACAAAACAGAGTATTTTTTTTTTTGTCCCACTGATAGAATACAAACACATAATTTCAATGAAAAGTAAATCTCAAAAACCATTATGTCAGCCAAGGACAATACTTCAAAAGAAATGAAGCCTAACAGCAGCCAAAAGATGGTTCCTTCTGTTTATCTGAGAAAGTTTATACCCCGAAGACAATCAAAAAAGGTATCTCTAGTCAAAAGATATGGCTTTAATGGATTGAACTCTATGATTCAAACTAATCAAGAACTCCTTCAGGGCTGGGTGGAGGTTGGGAAAACAAATAGAAGCTTTCAACTAGGGTGAACTCTTATGAAGTAGTAGTCTCTCCACTAATTAACTGTATTCCATATTGTTCAACCAGAATGGTTACACTGCCCTGCAGTGAAGTACAGAATTATCAACGATCAGAAAGAAGGCATACAACCACGGCTGTTTACAGTGGGATGATGACTAGGGAAGTCTCCAGCTATCCAATGACAGGCAGACAAGGGTCATCTCAAGAGATGTGTCATTTTCCCCAGCAGTATTTCATTTTCTTGCACAGGAAGCTGGTCCAGGGTTGGGTTTTTTTTTTGTTTTTTTTTTTGGGGGGGGTGGTGGGGAGAGGAAGGTGTAGCAAAATGGGAAAAGAGTATGAGGAAAGCAAGGTTCATGGAATTGAGAAGATCAAAGGAACATGTAGTAGACATTAGTTGGGGATGCTCACCACCTCACAATTCTCCGAACACTCAGGGGAGCCCCAAAAGCTATGTCTGTACTGTTAAGGTGAAACCTGAAATTGCTTTTGCAATGTGGCAAAACAGTCCAATACCCAAAAATGAATATGATTCAATCTACTACGCATCGCTCTATCCTCCCATCCATCAAGCAATAAAATTTTCTCTTGGGAATCTGAGACTTGAGTGAAGAGATGGTCAGAGCTGTGTCATCTTAATGGAAGCACTACAGAGAAGGTTCGGGGCTCCCACTGCTCAGCACCCTAGATTCCTGCCCTAAGGAATTGCTGCAGATTGCTGCACCCAAGTTTAGCGGTGCAGCAGTTCCTTTAACACTGCAGGCTTTCCCAAAACCCTTTCAATAACCAATTATAACAAATAACTTGACGTTGCAACCCAAGAAGCCTAAACAAGTATTTATTACTAGAGGCCCGGTGCACGAAATTTGTGCACGGGTGCGGTCCCTAGGCCTGGCCGGCAATCTAAGCGTGAGCGTCTGTCATAGAAGGGCAGCTCCCAGCTGACCTCTGAACCCTGGGCAGCACCTGGGCCCCCAGGCCCCATGCGCCCCCTTCTGCCTGAGTCATCGGGCCCCTGAGTCTGCTGGGTGCCTGGGAGCTGGGTGGCAGCCCTGCCCCGCACTGCCGCTGCTCGTCGCCATCTGTGGGGCAATCAGGCCCCGCCTGCACTTGCCTTGGCCTGGCACCACCCGCTCACCTGCTCCACCATCATGCCTGTTAGGGCCCATCAGGGCAGGCAGCGCCTCCATTGCCACCCGCTGCCAGCGCTGTGTTGTTGACGCCCGTCATATTCTGTGCCACCCCTTGGTGGTCAGCGCACGTCACAGCAAGCGGTTGAACTCCTGGTTGAGGGGACCATTTGCATATTATGCTTTTATTATATAGTATGTTATAATTATGACTGTGAGCCTGGGAGACTAGACATGTGGTTCCATTGGACAGCAGAGCAAGCAAGCAAAAAAGGTTCCCCCTTTCTTCTTTTGGAGACCTTAGAATTGTTGCACATATACAGACTTGCTCAAAGCATGATGAGTAAATTGATGGAGAAAATGGTGTTAATAACATGCATAGTGACACTCAAGGACTTTGGTTATTTTTAATGGTAAAAGTGCTCATTTTTTAAAAGTCCCTTAAGTTGTCATGATCTTGATTTCCACTGAAAAGAACCTATTTTAGCTTCAATCAGCACTCGGCCTGGCAGATATACTCACCTCCGCCCTGACTCAGTGTGAGATGGCACAGGGTACAGAGAGTAGCAGCCAAATAGAAACTCAGATAAATTAGATGTAAACCTATATAATTGGGGACCAGCTAGGAGTAGAGAGGATTGTCCAAATCTCAAAGCATACCATACCCTCGGAGCCAATAAAAGGGACCTCACCTTCTCTATGACAGTGTTTAATGCTTAATGATGCCACCTTTTGTTTATGGCAACGTGGCTCTCTGCTTCAAGTGGCCCAGAGGATTGATACTTTTGACTTAACACCATCCTAATCACTAATTATAAGGATATTTTAAAATACTTTGTAATAGTTTTAGATATGTTCACACATTGCTATGTATTAAAAGCAGCAACAACTAATGCTGCTGGGACAACTAACCAACAACTTGGCAAGAAATAAGATTCTATATGCAAAATAATTTCCAGGTGAACTAGAAATGTAAATATGAAGAACAAAGACATAATCATATCAAAGAAAATATAGCTATAGCTATATTTATAATCTATGGGTAAATCCAGGTATGACACCAAAAGCAGAGATCAAAAAAGGGAAAAGACCGAGATTTTACTGCAACAAAAATAAACTTCCCTGGAAATGAATACATGACAGCCAAAATACAAATTAAAGACATACTTCATAGTGATAAGAAAATGACTAAACATAATGAATAAAAATGGACATTGAAGGCTATTAATCTGGAGACCAATATAGCAATGTGTATAAAAACCTTAAAAATGGGCTAACACCCTTTTTACCATCAAATTTCACTTCTAATAATTTACGCTACAAAAACAATTTTCTTATCGAGGATATTCACTTCAGTATTGTAATAGCAAAAACCAAAAACCCAACAACATCAGCACGTTAAATTATATTCCATCTGTTCAATGAAATAATCTATTGCCATTAAAAAAAACAACACCTGAATGAGGTCCATATTCACTGACATGAAAAACAATCACAATGTACTATATTACATGGAAGAAAAAAAGAGATTACAAAACAGCAAGAAACAAGCTGCATGGCTAGCCCACCATCAAAGTCCGTTCTTCCTGGGCACATAGACTGTATTTCCACCCTCATCCTTCCTGCCAACACACTTACTGTGTTGTGTCTTGTGTTTATGTTCTCTACCACAGACCATGAGCAGAGTACATGTAACCTTGGAGCTAGACTCTCAAGACAGCAGTGATGACCGTGGCCCGAGTTCCTGAAAGACTGCAAGGAATTGAAAACAGCCCCTGACCATGATCCCAACCTGGAACCCTGAGCCCTTGTGTGAGAGAAAATAAATTTCTATTGTTTGTGCCATTCCATTTAGAGCCTCCAGTTAGTAGTGTGGCCTATTCTAACTAGCACAGTAGAACACCAGTAATTTTACTTTTTAAAGAAATCTATATGTGCATATAAATATTTTTCAAGGTCTGCCAAGATATGCAGCAAGACTTATCTTTTTGATATTTAAGCTTCCAGTTGCATACACTCGTGGACTACTTATTTTCATTGCTGCGAAGTGTTTCATTGTGTGCATATGCCACAACTTATTTACCTGCTACTACTGATGGGCATTTGGGTAGTTTCCAGGTTTTGCTCTTGTACAGCTATACCTTGAATAGTCTTGTACATGTCTTTTGGTGAACATACATTATTTGTTGGATACTTTTACTTAAAAGAGGAATTATTGGATCACAGGACATGCATATGTTCAGCTATAGCAGATACGGCAAACAGTATTTCAAAGCGATGGTACAAATTCTGCACTCCCACCAGCAGTATCTGAGAGTTCTAGTTGCTCTCTATCTTTGTCAACACTTGCTATTTTCTTTTCTCATTATCATTCTGGTGGATAAGCACTTTTAATTTATTCTCAACATAAAATACTTTATTACCTAAAATTCAAGAAATTTCATTAATTACAGAGTACCTCTACAATGAAATACTGTGATTTCAAAACTATATAGAACATGTGCTCTCAATGTTGTAAAATAATGTCTAGCACACACTAAAGGAAAATGGGTTGACACTCTATAAAGTGAACTGCAGACATCTGCTACCTGACCTCCCTTAACTTAAAAGGAAACTGTCCTCCTGATGCCTGTGATTCAATAGGAAATATCACATGAGCTCTAGCGTCAGAGTGCCTGGGCTGGAGTCCTGCTTCCAGGACACGTTGTGCAATAATCTCTCTAACCCGGCACTTCAGTTTCCACCACTTAAAGAAACAGCTAAAAGCTTGGGTTCTAGAAGTAAACTGCCTGAATTCAAACCCTGCTCTGCAATGTCCTAAATCTCTCTGGGCCTCATGCTCACCTTTTAAGTAGAGAAAATAAAGGTTACAACACCTCGTGGGACTATATGAAAAATAAATAGCTGTATATATGCAGAGCACTCAGGACAGTGCCAGACACATAAACAATATGCATTTGCCACCATCACTGTTACTGCTGCAGCAATTACCACGGCCACTTCTACCATGAATCTCACATCTAAGGGGGGGAGGGGGGGCCAGAAAAGAGAGAGAGAGAGAAGCCAATGAAATCATCAGGCAAGATAATAGCACTTGGACACCAACTCACCTGAGCTTATTCTGTAAGACTGACAGTTGATCATCAGACCAAATGGCCAGATAGCTAGGGCGGTCTCCCATAACCTTTACCTTCACTTACTTCCAACTGGACTCCAGATCCTTTGCAAGGCAGAAGACGAGCTTCTACCATGCAAATCCCAAATACAAAACACAAAGATGGCAAAATAAGGACACCACTTTTTTATCTGAAAATTCATTAAAATGCCATTTCCAAAAGCCTCCGAACTAATTTCCCTACATCCATTCAGGCCTATCGAATCCCTCTTCACAGGATGAGTTTTTAGAAAAGTGTGCTCTTGGACCCCTTCTGCGTTGAGGATAAACGCAAAGTTCTTTAATATGGCCTTCATGGTCCTGCTTGGTATGACACCAACCGAATTTTCCTGCCTCAGCCTGCCCGAGACTTCTCCATCTACTCACTCCAGACACACTTCCTTGAGTTCTGCAACCCATCATGCTTCCTCCCATAAGGCCCTTTGGCCAACTATTCCCTATGCTGACACTAAACGGCCTTTCCTTCTTTGTCCAAGTAATTCCCATATATCCTGTAGATCTGGATCTCAATTCTGTCAGAATGGGTCTTATGACATTGTGAGGCTCTCCTTCACTAGGCTTTTCACAATCATAATTGTGCACTGATTTGTGTGACAACTGGTTTAGGGACTGTCTCCCTCACTAACATGAAGACTCCACAAGGACATCTGGTTTGCTCACCACCATAACCCCAGTGAAGAACCCACCACCTCGTGCAGAGGTAGAGGCTGAATAAACATCTTTTAGTTGATTGAATGCATATAATGAATGGAAGAAATGAGATGAAGAAGTAACAGGTCAAACCAGTAGGGAACAGATAGGATTTCAAAACCTAAAAGCTATCAACATAGCGAAGAATTGCAAAATAAAAAATAAAAAATTATCTCAGCATCAAGACTGCATCTGCCCACAGCCATGTTTCCAAAGCAAAAAAAAAAAAAAAGTGTGTGCATACATGGGGGGGTGGGGGGGGTACGACAAAAAGACTTGCAGAGTCCTGAGTAAGCTGGATGCCAACACCAAGACTACTCTTTGCAGAGCTTCTTAAATCAAATAAAATGAGTGCATCTGCTGCCACCGTTGTCCATGTTATGGGTAAGTAGCTACATTCAGTTCACCCCTTGTGATAGACTAACGCTCTTTTCAGGGCTTGTTGGTTTCCAGAAGAATCTGAAATCAGATTACTGCTCCAAGGTTACCCTGGAGATTGCTTTCATCACTGATCTATATGCAAAGTATAGATTGCAAAAGGGAAAGGATCTCGTTAACAGATACAACAATTGGGTAAGCAACGAGGTGGGAAAGGTGGGGCTTTGGTGAGTGAATAGTATCAGTCTGTTAAATTCACAGGCAGTAGGTAGTACATGTCTCAATAAATATATGCTAACAACTTCTTTCTAATCACTTTTTATTTTTTGGTGGTGAAAAGATTATAGAAAATAAGTTTAAAAGCCAATAGCTTATATGATAAACTTGTTAACTCCATTTAAAAAAAATGTAATGTTGACCATATAATAGATGAGTCACAAAAAGTGACATATCAAAGGTCAAATGGTCCAAATAATTAGGAAAAACTACATGTATGTTTCCATGGACACCACTACTTTCAAAAGAAAAAGGAAAAAAAGGTGAAACATACAGGGTTTGTTTTTTTAAGTTCAGCTTATCATTATCTATACATAATAGCTACAAACATGGAAACTTGGTATTTAGTAAATTGCAAAGACCAGCAAAGTCATAACCTGGAACTTGCCCTGGACTGCTGACAACTTTTGCAGAGGTGCCAGGGAGGTGAGTCCCTGGACCACAGCCACTAGTCAGCTAAAGTAAGTACGTGGCAGACGATTCAGGGGTAATAATCAATACTAACGTGGGCAAGTTGAGTACAGACACAAAGATCCTACCCAGGAAAAGGTAGCCAGACACGCCTATGAAAGAGAGGCAAAAGCAGAAGAGGTAATGAGGCAACACTGTTATCTTTTGCCATTTAGGTATAAAACATTAGGTACAAGACATTTAGTGCCTTGATGTGTCTGCGTAACTGCTCTGGTTCAATGAGATCAATATTACCTGGAAGAAGCGAGATTAAATTAAGACAAGTGTTAAATTTAGATTATACATTCTTCAATCCTGCTTTAATTCAGTACTTTTTTCTTTTATGTTTTGACACCAGAAAAGAACTGCTACTATTTTTTTTAAGCCCACACACAATTTATAGGGGGGAAAAAGAGCATACAAGAGAAGCTGCATAGTGTAGCATTAAGAATAAGGACTTTAGCCCAGCCAGTGTGATTCAGGTTGAGCGTCGACCAGGAGGTCATGGTTCGATTCCTGGTGTGGGCTTGATCCCCATTTGGGGCATGCAGAAGGCAGCTGAGAAACAATTCTCATCACTGATGCTTCTCTAGCTCCCTCTCCCTTCCTCTCTCTGAAATCAATAAAAATATATAGGAAAAAAGAATAAGGACTTTAGAGCCAGATCCCAATTCCACCACTTGCTACCTGTGTGACCTTGGGCAATCACTGGTCTCTTTTTGCCTCAGTTTCCTTCTGTAAAACATCCTGAATAATAATACCAATTTCACTGGCACAAGGGTTAAGTGAACTAATATTTGTGAAAGTACGAAGACCTGGAAGATGGAATGCCTTATACGTTTCTATTAAGTACCATTTGCATTTCTTGCTCCCTTTAATTAGAATTCTAAAATTTCACCACGTCATAAAACACATGAAAGAGCTTAAGTATTTAAGAGACCAATTTTTCCATACCTTCATAATAAATTCTATAAAAAAGTGTACATATTTTACTTTAATTCAATATAAAGGAATGCCCCATCCCAAAAACCATTGCTTATTGAGTACTTAATTTGTACAATACATAAATTGTTATGTAGCCCTTACAACTAACCATTCTATACATTAGATGTGTCCCCATTTTACAGATGAGAAAACTGAAATTCAGAGAGGTTAAATGATTTGCTGAATGACATCTACCTATATGACACACACTGACCACCAGGGGGCAGGTGCTCAAAGCACAGGATTAGGAACATGGAACAGACCGATGAATCTAAGAGGGAAGGGGGAAAGGGGGAGGGTGGGAAGAGATTAACCAAAGATCTTATATGCATACTAGATGCCCAGTGCATGGATTCCTGCCCCGGTGGGGTCCCTCGGCCTGGCCTGGGAGGATCGGGCTGAAACCGGCAGACCGGCATCCCCTGAGGGGTCCCAGATTGCGAGAGGGCGCAGGCCAGGCCAGGCCGAGGGACCCCACTTTTGCATGAATACATGCACCAGGCCTCTAGTATTTAATAAGGATAAAACTGGAATACAGACCCAGGGTATCTCTGATTCCAAAGTCTGTCTTCATAATCCCAAAGTATCTTGTTCTAAAGGTAGCTTTGTTATCCACCTGAGTACAATAGTTTTTAAATATTTAGTTTAATCATAGGTAGACTTTCAAGAAAGATTAGATTACCTTAATAAAAAGCATGTTTTTAAATAGTAAATAGGTCTTACAGAGCATTAGTTCCACATCTTGTAACAACTTCCAAAATCAAACGGATCAACTGAAAAATCCTTGCATTAACTAACAAGTGCCACAACAGAAAGTTAAAAATGCTGGGAACCACAATTTCAGAATATTATTTCTGGAAAGCGTGGAAGGGAATTCTTAATTCTGACTTGGATAAACAGGGCCCACTAATTGGCTTCCTCTCAATACTTGAAGAGGAGTCCTTTTGTGCAGGCTCAATATTAATTTAGTTGGTTTCAATATAAAGCAAAATGTTGGAATTAAGATGCATAATTTCTGGATCATATTTTTACATTCCAATGGGCCATTCATATACAATGTAAAAATAATTATAATAGGGACATTATCCACAACTGCTAATATTCTATTCCTCTTTTAAAGGAAGTAAGGGAGTGGTAGGAGGGGCAATGCAAAAGCCAGGAAGTAAGCCTTGGGGATCCAGGGCGCATCACCTCTGGTATTTTGGTGAACAATGGACAGACAGGTTTGGATTTATACTAGATCATCCTGATTAACCACTCGCTCAGGATAAAATCGTTTCTCAACTAAATCCAGTTTCCTAATATGTAAACTCGTCTAGCACATGCATGCCCCCTTGGGAACGGGCCTTTTATTCAATGCTGCATTCTCTAAGGAGCCTATCACAGAGCCTCCAGAGTTGGCCTTCCATAAATCTTGGCGACTGAAGTGAAAAGCTATTAAATCTTCCACATTTCTGTACGTCACGAAAATGGAAACCAAAGTTAAATGATGGTACTTAGGACAGTACCAATTATTTTCCCTTTTTGTAAACCCTCTTCAAATTGCTCACAGCACAACTAGGAAGTAACTACGCCCCTTTAAATGGTTTCTGTGTTTGAATAGTGTGACCAAAATATACAGAAGTTTTAGAGGAGAAAAGACATTACAAACCACGAAGAGTAGGACGCTCCCCAAGGTGTATGTATCCTGTAGAGAATCTGCCCAGTCGTAGTTAAAAGCACAGGCTGAGCAGGTATTACTGGTTTCCAGTTTGAACTCGTTTTCTTTACTCACACTTCAGACCTCGTTTCTGAGTGTCAAAGATTTTATCTCTGCCAATTTAAAACTGATTAAGAATGTGGGTGAAATAAACGTTGTCCAAAGATCTGTAAAAATGATGTCTAGGATGCTGACATAAAAGGTTCCTATCCAGAGATAAGACTTTTTTTTAAGCCCAGATTTACTATATAAACCGAAAGGAAACTTGGGTGAAACAACTAAGAAGGAAGGCATTTATATCTTAGGTTTATAAGGAAAACAAAAATGTTGGCTGAGCATCAGCACAAACCAGGCATAAAGATGTATGTGTGGAAGCCTGACCTAAAGGGTGTGATATAGTATATGTTCCTTACAAAGCTGCTGACAGAATACTAAATAAGAAACCCAAACCTCACATGGTACTTTCCAGAAGGCCTGCAACACATCCATCATCTTCACCCCACTCAAGAGATTTCAGCAACTGGAAAACTAGCACCTTTAAGGTGTTTTGTACAATCTGAAAAGGTCTTCCAATCTAGAGGACAGAACCAGGTTGTTTTTGTTTTGTTTGGTGGGAAACTGGTTTCTTGCTTTTGAAGAGAAAAGTAGAGGAAAAATGGGTTGAGAGGGGGAAAGGAGAGAATGTGTTTACTTTGGAAACATTTATTTAATTTACTAGAGGCCCGGTGCACAAAATATGTGTCACTCAGCCCAGCCTGCACCCTCTCCAATCTGGGACCCCGTAAACAGGCAGTCGGACATCCCTCTCACAATCCAGGACTGCTGGCTCCCAAATGCTCGCCTGCCTGCCTTCCTGATTGACCCTAACCACTTCTGCCTGCCAGCCTAATCACCCCCTAACCACTCCCCTGCCAGGCTGATGGATGTCTAACTGCTCCCCTGCTAGTCTGTTTGCCCCTAATTGCCCTTCCCTGCAGGCTTGATCGCCCCCAACAGCCCTCCCTTGCAGGCCTGGTCCCTCCCAACTGCCCTCCCCTGCTGGCCATCTTGTGGTGGCCACCTTGTGTCCACATAGGGGCAGCCATCTTTGACCACATGGGGGCAGCCATCTTGTGTGTTGGAGTGGTCAATCTGCATATTACTCTTTTTATTAGATAGGACAGAGGCCTGGTGCACGGGTGGGGGCCAACTGGTTTACCCTGAAGGGTGTCCCGGATCAGGGTGAAGGTTCCCTTGGGGTGTGGGGCGGCCTGGGAGAGGGGCCTGTGGTGGTTTGCAGGCCAGCCACGCTCCCTGGCGACCCAAGCAGAGGCCCTGGTATCTGGGATTTATTTATCTTCCATAACTGAAACTTTGTAGCAGAGGCCAAGGCAGACCAGGGCTGCAGGAGCTTGGCTTCCTCCATCACCGAGGAAACCCAAGCCTCCTGCTTGCTCCATGTCCGCAGCCATCTTGGTTGGGTTAATTTGCATACTTGCTCCTGATTGGCTGGTGGGCGTGGCTTGTGGGTGTCGTGGGGTGGCGGTTAATTTGCATATTGCTCTTTTATTAGATAGGATAGTATCTGTGACACCTGCAGGTAGAAACAGAAAAATGGGTTTGTAGCTTGGGAGAGAAGATGGCTAGAGATAAAAATTTAGGAGGTATCAACTGTGGCTATCAATATTATAGTGAGAGGACAAGATCACTCAGGGAGAGAGGCTGAATCAAGAAGACATGTGAAGGAAATGAGCAGTATTTAAGGTGGAAGATAAGCATTTTCAGCAGCCTGAGACCTACTCAAAGAAGCATTAAAAAATTCCAATGAGAACGATGCTGAGCCTGGCAAACATGGGGATTTTAAAGAGTGGGAAATGGTATCAAGGAAGAAGGGTAACAGCCACATTAAAAAGAAATTCATGGATCTATTGAAAAATAATTTGCAGAGAAAGGGGAAAGAAGTATCAAGAATGAGAGCAAGAGAAGCCTTTTCAGAAACAGGGAAGCATTATCAAGTTTTCTGATTTGAAGACATGAAACAAGGTAAAAAGGGCAACCAATTAAGCAACACCCTAAAAAAGACTTTGGGGTGATTGCAGGACCAACAGCAGAAGTGGAAGAAGAGTTTTTTTCTTTCTTTCTTTTTTTTTGGGGGGGGGGGGAACGGGACGGATTACTCATTTAAAAATGAGAATGGAAGTAAAGATGGGATAAAACTATCTCAATTTGGATGGCAAAAAAAAAAAAAGGTTGGAAAAAGGAAAGTTCTAAGGCAGCCTCACTTTTCACTAGAGAGAAAAGGACAGGGGTTGGATAACCTTTGCAGAGGTGAGTAGGGACCATTTAAAGGGTCACTGAGTATTACTGAGGACCCAGGCGAGAGTTGTAAATTAGATATTCATAATGGCCCCAAAAGGCAGTTATTTTATTTTCCCCAAGGAAACAGAAAAGAGCAGATGGGCATTTAGCTGGCACACACACACACACAAACTAGGAATAGAAAACATGAACAAGAAGTCAACAACAGTTTTCCAGAGAACACAAACTCATTAGCAATAAACATCAGAGAGAACCTGGAGGCATACAACCTCCTCTGAGACGGTATGACAGAAAGATCAAATATAATTGGTTTCAAATGCTGGTTCCTGGTCAACTAGCTATGATGTTGGTCAAGCTACTGTTTTTTGTCAGTCATGAAAAAGGGGATAGGAGCTTGTAATACCTACCTTTACCCAATTATTTGGAGTATTAATGAAAACACATGAAAAGGCCCAGAATTGTTTGATACTTAATAGGTACTAAGTAAATACCAGGGTTATATTTTTTTCTGCATAAAATGAGGACATTAGACCAGGCTGGAACCCCAACCACTGTGAAATCTGTCTTAGATTTAGTTGTGTTGGCCCCTTTGATATTTTTGAGTTCCTTTCCACCACCACCAGGACTAATAATGATGCCATCTTATATGTGACTTGTGAGGTTAAGCACTTGCTTTCATTATCTCACTCATTAGTCCTGACAACAACCATCTGAGGTAGACAGAACAGTTAACTGCCATCAATTTGTGTATGAGGAGACTGAGAGGCAGGCAATTAAATGACTTGACCTAGACCAATTTAATGTCCATTTGTTCCTTTGGTTACCTTTGTTCTGTAAAGTTGCTGAAGTTCATTAAAAAGGAAGATGGCCTGTCCTGTATAGAACATAGGCTCCCTTTGCTTGTTTTCTTAAAAAGCTGATTTTATTTGTATCTTATTTTGAATCGTGCTTTAATTTGCCACATCTTTTTTAAAAGGCACAAGTTAAACACTACCCATAAATCAGAGAAAACATCTAAAATCAGATAAAGTACGTAAAAGTAGACTGATGGGATGTTTGTTGAAATGCAAAACATCTTCTGATGGAGTCCTAAATATTCCTCAATAATTTAATACATATGAGAATCTTTCCTGCACTCTACATTTACAGGTATAGTTTATTTCATTGAGGTGGGGCTACAATTTTTACATGAAAATAGCCTCTAATTTGCTTTCTTCTCTAAATACAAATAGCACCCCAAGGAATCAGGGGGAATATGTAGAGATCAGGGGATGAAATTCAGAAAAATCTATTAAGGTAGGAAAAAAAATAGCTTTCATCTTCACTTTCTCCAACTGAAATTTAGCAATTCCTTCAATTATGAATGAATTCAAATAAGAAGCCACACTTGTATTAGCAGTACCTCTGATTTTTATCACCAATAGAATTCAGATATTTTATATCATATTATAGTCATTGCAGATATCTTGAAATATTATTTACACTCATCACCACTTCAAAATTACCATAGTTATTAGACTCACTTCTATACTTTACTTAATGTTAACAAAAAGAAGCAGATATTGCTATATCAATAATTTGTTTAAAAATTGTCATATCTATATTTCAATATGATTGACCTGTTTTGTAAACATGTGTGTGTGTGTAACATAAATCTTAAAAGGTTAAAAACTTCTGCTTCAAAGGATGGCTAAGATCCTGCAGAATTTCCCTCTTTGTGCTCTAATTCAAGAGATTTCCTCCTCCTCACCCATCTCATCCACCCTGCGTGGCTTCAGATGCAATGAACTCAAAAACAGAAAATGTGAAGAGTAAAATGTATGGCCAATTCTATATTTTATATTCCTTTTTTCCCTTTCCTCAAATATGGACACAATGATTATTATTTATATCCATTGCCTCTAAATCCATTTCCTTTCCTAAACTTTGAAATGTCCTCTTTGCTTCCTAAACCCTAACACCACTATCAGTGATTAAAATGTTATGGGAGACAAACTACAGCTTTTTAATACCCAAAGACCCATAATCTGCGTGGCTATCCAACTGCTAGAAAATGGTCTACCAAAATAAGAGAAAACAGCCAGGATAGGGAGGTGGGTGGGGGATGGAGAAAATGGGCTAGGGAAGGAAGATAGACTATTGGAAAGAGGTTTATTTCTCATCTTCCTAGCAATGAGAAAGAAACAAGGAATGAGTGAAGGAAGGAAGGAAAGCACGAACATACACATTCACACCCATGAAAACCACCACCTGGGTTGTGACACTGCTTTGGAAGGCAGAAGAAATAAGTGAGAGTGTGTCCCTAATGGAAGAAGAGATGCACAGGCTGAACGGAGCAAACAGTGAAAAAAGAAGAAGGGCTGGTTGGTTTTTGATAGTAGAAGACAGCCAAGCACATAGTTCAAGAGTCCAAATAGGAAGCCCAGGGTTCCCCATACTCATATAGCTCTTCTCCCCAGCTTCCACTGGAGGCCCTCCCCGAAGCCACAGGAGCAATCTTCAGAAGCTCAGAGCTAGAGACACCTCATCACACTTGCTTAAGAAGCGAGGGGGAAGGCAAGATTACAGTAGAGTGATATATCTGTCCAAAGAAATAATTGCAAATGGATTTAAATTTTCCAGTACTGTCAGTGCTATACATCATAAGCTGGCTGGTTTAAGGACAGATTTACCTACACAATATTGTTTCTACGGGAAAATGCACTGCTAGTTCTATACAAATGATTTACATAAAGTCTTAACATGACTCATGACTGAAAACTACCTAAAAAAAATTTTTTTTTCATTGATTTGTAGAGAAAGAAAGGGAGAGGGGGATCGAACCTGCAACCCAGGCATGTGCCCTGACCAGAAATGAACCAGCAACAGCTTTTCAGTACACAGGATGACACCCAACCAACTGAGCAACACGGCCCAAGGCCTGAGAACTACTTTTTATTCTCAAAGTACCAAATGACAAATGCAGCAACAAAAAATAAAACAGTAAAAGTTTAAGAAATGACAAAAACATTAAGACAGTGGTAAATCTATTTTAAAAGAAATTAACAGGAATTACTTTGATATTTTACACAAATTTTAGTTGATTACATTTCAAGTTATTAAACACTAGGATACACAAAGCATAAGTCAAGCTTAAATTTGGTATATAAATTCAATGCTTTAAGGTAAAATTTAAAACACAAATATGGGCTTTTTTTCTATGCTATTCCTCTATAAAAACTTTTTTCAATAAAAAAATTTCCTTTTCCTTCTTTTCTTTTTTCATACATAAAAAACATTCTCAACCAGAAAATCAAAGTAAGAAATAGTATTTACATGATATAATAAAATGTTATTCTTTTAAAAAGATACATCAAAAATCAGCTTTAAAAAGCATTTTGTTATTCTTAATAATTAATGTTCAAATAAGAATGTAACAGCTTACTGCTACTTCAAAATACTAGGATGAAACGGTACATCAAGACTGTAAACACTAAAATTAAAAGGCCTACTATATTTCTCCAAAGTAATGGTGAAGGTTGACCCGTCTATACTTCCTAAATTATTACTTGCCTAATTATACCGTCTTATTTTCACCCGCTCTATAATCTAAAGTACTATTTCATCACACCCTTGCTAATATAATATTCGGAATAAAATTTCTATCCAAAATTTTTTGTAAGGTCCTTAACAAGAGGAAATATTTAAGTGCTTTGTACTTTAAATTCACAAAGCAATCTGACAAGAAATGTAATAAGATCCTAAACCTGAATGGCTGGACTAGGTAGTACATATAGAGAAGCTTCTTTATAATTTTGGTTTCTTTACATCTTAAAAATAACCCATTTTCTTTGCCTACTTGCCTCAACAGAAAATATTTCCTCCAAAAGTGTTCAATATACTACTCCTATATGGAAGAGGAGTCAAAATTAAGAAATCCATTTCTTATGAAAGAATAATGGAATGAATTAGTGGTCATCTTTTTAAAATAATCTACCAAGCTGCTGGCAGGAAGAAAAAAAAAGTTCACCTGGCACATAATAGAAGCTCAATAAGTAATTGTTGAATAAAAGCATTTAGTGCTGAAAAACTTCCAGTGGGAATAAAATGAAAGTTGGAATAGCAACTTGTTTCTCTCAAATTACTTAAATGTAAATTGTGTATTAAGGAAAAACTTAAACTAAGGCAAATGTATACTAATTCCATTATATATTAAAATAAGCTTGTATTTTGATGTAAATATAAAGCAATTGCTAAAACAATAAACCTAACAGTAAACTTCTTTCATTTCCCCCAAATGATTGCATCAGAATAAAATTGCTTTTCAGAAGTAAAAATTGCTTTTCAGAAGTTAAAAGATCTGATTTACATTAGATGAATAATGTTTCTTGGGGTAGTTGTTCCACCCCCTCCCCATTTACTGAAATGAGTGTGTGCAAATCTATATTATGGGAACAAAAGACTACCTTATGAGCCCAGGAAAATCTACTCATTTTGTTTTTTAAAAGGGGTATCTAATTTGAGTATCAGGTTTATATTTCTTTCCTTTGCCCTGAAGGAAAGAACATTTTCAGTTTTGTAGCTGGCACCCACATACTCAATCTTGGTTAATTTCCAAAAGCACATATGTTATAGTAAATCCTCTTCTTTCAAATGCCAGAAGTTTTTGCTCTCAGAAATTGTTTTACTGGCACATTCTCAACATAGTATTTCAATACCTGCTAATCCGGAGAAACAAGAATGGCCAACACACTTTAGAAATGTAAAGGTTCCATTTTAAATCTAGAAAAGGGATTGACTTTTTCTTTGAACAAGATCCTATGTATTAAATCTGAGAGTTTAAAAATAGTTCTCAATCTTGGGTGCACATTTAGCATCATGGAGTGAGAGGGGGGTGTTCATTGTGTGTTTTAATACATAGCTATTAAACCTGTTAGCTCTTAATACATAAAGAATTTTCTTACAAATGTTGAGGTAACAACATTTCGGTCTTAGGAAAGACAAGAGAAACATATTTTGGTCAATACAAATGAAAGTTCCATGACATTTACTGAAATATTCTCCAGTGCAAACAATGATTCACTCAAACTATGAGAGAGCATGCAAACGAGAGAGTGAGAGAGAGGCGTAAAATAAGGAATTATGTTTTTCATAGAACTAAATTGTCTTAATAACAAAAGAATTATTTGGTATATTATTAACTAACCACTGAAAACAGGAAGCTAATGGAATATATCTTTACAATACAAAACTGTGTAGTCATACACACACACACACACACACACACACACACACACACACAAAAAGCCTAGGTGACCGAATGACAATCAACCAACCAGTCGACTGGTTGCTATGATGCGCACTGACCACCAGGGGGCAGACGCTCATTGCAGGAGATGCCTCCTGGTTGTCAGTGCGCTCCCACAGCAGGAGTGCCGCTCAGCTGACTGACCCGGCCCAGTGGCCGACCAGCCACTTCCTTAGTAGTCCTGCAGCTCCAATCTCTGGAAACCGGTCCAGGCACTGATGGGCCAGCACCGCTGGCACGATCCCAACAGCGCCTCTGGCCTCCTGGAAGTCAACAGCAGGCACCATGGCTGCTTCCCCTCCTGTAGACGCTCCACAAGAAAGGAACTATAAAAAGTGGCCAATTGGCTCCTGACAACTGGCGCGAACGACAGCAGAATGGATCTGGATCCTGGGACGGCAAGGGTGTACCACCACCCACCTGGAGGGCCAACTGCATCCTGCCCCGACCCCCCTCAGGACGGGTGCCAGACACAAGGCTCATGACTGGCGAGCACCACTGCAGCGGCACAAGCCTCTCCCAATCGGGGCTGACTAGATGCGAGCCCACGGCAGGCACAGTGGGGCTGGGATGAGCGAGAGCAGCAGCGGGAGCGGCAGATGGCATTGGACTGCAGGTTTCAGCCCAATCCCCACAGGCTACCCTGAGGGACCCCACCCGTACACGAATTCGTGCAACGGGCTTCTGGTCTATACACACACACACACATATATGCCGAAGTGCCTGTTTGAACATTCAACCAGGAGCTATGATGCACACTGACCACTAGGGAACAGATGCTCAATGCAAACGTATGGAAACATGGAACAGACTGATGAATCTCAGAGGGAATGCAGGAGGGGGAGGGCGGGAAGAGATTAACCAAAGATCTTATATGTATACTAGAGGCCCAGTGCACAGATTCCAATCTTCTTATGTGTGTAAATATATAGGAAGGAAACAAAGAATATATGCCAATAGTTTATATAAATGGGTGATGGGACCACAGGTAATTTTTTAGTAATTTTCTAGATTTTCCAATAGGAGTATATATTTCATTTACATTAAAAAGAAAGTTTTTCACTTAATGTATTGTTATGCCCCATTTGGCTGCTATATAAATGCCACAGTTAAAAATCCTTTGGTTTAAAAGAAAGGAGTAATTTATGATCCAGGCCTGTACAATCAGGCTATAAGGTATATAATGATGATGACAATACAGGTATGGGGAGGAGGTGATTATCAGTGTCCAGTAACACACACTTTACTTTAAAAAACCAATGCTAGAATTTGGTATATATGAGTTACAATACACAAATTTAGAAGAAAGAAAACATTACATTATAAAAAGTTATTTACTTAACGTATACTAAAAAAAGATTTAACAGAATGAAAATAAAATAAGTCCATGGATGATAGACACATACCAGTATGTTAAGTAAAATGAGAGTTGGGGGAGGGGGGAACTATCCCCAACAAATCACAGAAGCTGACTACGCTCTACCATAAGATATCCTTAATTCCACTAGACAGACTGTCACCTGAAGGAGCCACATCATCATGCTATAATAAACAGCTTAGTATTGCCAATTATATATAAATTGCTAAGTATGAACATGCAATCCTGGATATACATAAAAAATAAACTCACTAAGGCCACTGACACACTCCTTGCCTATGTTTATGTTTAAGGAATACTGCAAATGCTTAGGGTAGTCATTTCCCCTGGTCAAATTAAAAGTTTTAACTAAAAATTTTTACCTATTCTAATATGCACAGCATAAATGGCTTTAAAAGAAAATTTAATCAGTACAATGTCCAGAAAAGTACACGTTTAAAATTAATGCTATTCATTACTGTAAGTAATGCTATTTTGGCACTAAGTAAACTGTACAGAGTTTTAAATTAAATGCTTAACAGTAGAATACTACGGGGAGGGGCAAAAGTAGGTTTACAGTTGTTTGTATAGAAAATAATACAATACTTAACAATAACAATATAAGAATAAGCTCCATGTTTCCTGTACTCACAACTGTAAGCCTATTTTTGCCCCACCTAGTATGCAGAGGTTAAAATTACAATGACTATGTAGATGTATAAGAAAGTGTTACAGCAACCATCCAGTGAAAAAAGCAGACTGCTAAAAAAGGAATGTAGATTATGGCTGCAGCTATATGAAAATGGGTGATGGTGAAATTGTGTGCAACTATTTCAAAAAAATAATTTATTATTATGGATATATTATTATTGCAACTGACAACATAAAAAAAAATAAAAATAAGGCAATTTTTTTCTAAGCCTAAAGGCTCAGTTTGCTTATTTTGAGATCCAGATTTTAAGTAAAGGGATAAAGAATAAAGTTGAATGTGCAGCTGTTTGCTTCTAGGAATACAAACAGGAGGAAATGAACAGAGGGAGGCGAATGTCTGTGAGATTGGGCTAACTACTTCATTCCCAGCTGTGTTTTAATTTGTAT